>JAEOAD010001894.1:3080000-3680000 GCA_036365145.1 Orientallactaga sibirica | reverse complement strand
GATTTCACTGTGATTTTTTAAATTTATTTTAATTTTACATGCATGTTGGGTCCTCCGGTAGCCTCTTCCCTGACCTCCCCCCTCCGGAGGGACCCTCCTCATTGGGGATTGTGGGTCGTGCATTATGGGGGTAGCCAACAGTTATGAGGAAGAGGCCTTGTCTCTGTGCATAATAACCCAACTTGTGGCTCTGACACCCTTTCGGCCCCCTCTTCCATGAATTTCCCTGAGCCACGTTGGGTTCATTTTAGTTCTACTTTAGTGATGAGGTCTTGGGAGCCTCTGTGTCTCTGGAGGACTGGCTTAGTAGGAGTTGAATGTTCTCTGTGTCTATCTCCTTCACCCTGGTATCATGTTCACCAAGAAAGCTGCACTCTTGCCCATTTCCCCCATGACTCTGTGGTTTCAGCTGGGACCCTGTTGAGGTCTGATAGGCTGATCCTCCCTTCAGGTTCATCATCCATCTGAACAACAGAAGCAAATTCTCCAATGGAGAGAGAAGTTAGTACCAGATAGACGGAATGGCCATAGTTATTTTAGAGAGAATTTTATACGCGTAGGCCCTCCTTCTAGCCCACATTTGGTGGGAGCTTGATACTGGAGATTGGGCTCATTTTTTTGTACATGGTTTTGACTTCTTTCCCAGTTCCAGCTATGACTTCCATTCCACTGAGTGGATCTATTAGCCAAATCAAGAGCAGTTGGTTACCCACCATGGCTGTGTGCCACTATTGCACTTGTTTGAGCATCATGTCAGGCTGTTTCCTGCTGAGTAGCTTAGACTGGGACAAAACATGGAGTGACCTGGTCGGAATCTGGAAGAGGATCAGTCCCCAGACAGTTAGCTTGTCTAGTGCCAGAGGGTACTGCACAAGTGACTGGGGAAAAATGACCTACATCTGTCCAAACAACTCACTGTGAACACTGTGATTCTTTAAACACATGCTTAAACCCATGGAGTCCACTAAGTGCATTTTCAAAGAATGTCATTATTGCATGTTCTGTTCTCCCATCTTTTATGCATAAAGTGAAGCCAGTCCATTTTGCAACTAAGTGTTACAATTTGCTAAAGTAATGAAAGAACTATATCAATAATTCATATTAGCTGAAATAAAATATTTTATTGCCTATCTTCTGTCTAGAAATGAGGTATTCTTTCCTTCAATTGTGATTATTTCTCATTTTACAGCCTTGCAGAAAACCATGGATCAGCGTCAGCACTGGGGATTAGTCAGTGATTTACTTATTAAGTCTGTGTAGAAAAATGGTAACTCAGTTCACACTACTCACATTGCAATAAAACCTTGTTTTAGAGAATATGAATATGTTCCAAGGAGATACAACCAACTATGAAAATTGCATGCAGGAATTAAAAAAAATATTTTTGATTAATATGTTAATGGAGTGAATAGATAAGTGATTAAAATATATGTGCAATTTTAGGAAAGCTAGACATGTTTAAAATCGTTGTAAGTAGAAATATTTAAATTAACAATAAATATTAAGGCACTGAGAAAGTGCTTGCAAAGTATACTTGAAGTCCTAGATTAGATCAAGAAAGAGAGAGACAGATAAAGAATGGAAAAGAGAGAGGAGCAATAAGAGAAGGGAAGAAAGAAAAATAAATTTTAGGGTTGGAGAGATGGCTCAGCAGATAAGGCAGTTCCTGTGAAGCCTAAGGATCCAGGTTTGATTCCCCAATACCTACATAAGCCATATGCACAAGGTGGCACATGTGTCTGGAATTTATTTGCAGTGGCTAGAAGCCCTGGTGTTCTCTCTCTCTCTCTCTCTCTCTCTCTCTCCATATATATATATATATATATATCTTACTCCCTTTCTCGCAAAGAAATAAATTAAAAATAAAATATTTTTTTAAACTTTAAAAAAAATAAAATAAAATAAAATTTAAGAAGGAGCCAGGTGTTGTGGCGCATGCCTTTAATCCCAGACTCGGGAGGCAGAGGTAGGAGGATCGCTGTGAGTTCAAGGCCACCCTGAGACTACAGAGTGAATTCCAGGTCAGCCTGAGCTAGAGTGAGACCCTACCTTGAAAAAAAAAATTAGAAAAGAAACATTTTTTTTAAAAAAAGGCTGTTCAGAACAATGGGAATGATAGAATTAAGACAAAATCAGGGCTGGAGAGATGGCTTAGGGGTTAAGGCACCTGCCTCCTAAGCCTAAGAACACTGGTTCCAATCTCCAGGTCCCATGTTTAGCCAGATGCAAAGTGACACAAGGGCACAATGCTGCACTTGACCACAAGGGGGCGCACACATCTGGATTTCGTTCGCAGCAGCTGAGACACTGCTGGCACACCCAACTCTGTCTTCCTCTCTCTCTTTCTCTCTCTCTCTCTCTCTCCAAAATAATAATAATAATAATAAAAATCAGTGACCTCTGTGATAAGTCAATAGATTTTTTTTTTCCCAAGCAGAAACACATGTGTAGGGAAGAGTCAAACAAAGGTTAAAAATGAAAAAGCACATACAAAAACTGCAACTCATGAGCTGGAGAGATGGCTTAGCAGTTAAAGCACTTGCCTGAGAAGCCTAAGGACCCATGTTCAACTCTCCAGGTCCCACATCAACAAGAAGCACAAAGTGATGCAAGCGTGCAAGGTCGCACATGTATACAAGGTGGTGCACATGCCAAGAGTTCGATTAGATTGGCTGGAGGCCTTGGCACACCAATTCTCTCTCTTTTTCTCTCTTTCTCTCTTGCATGAAAAAAAGGCCAGTCTGTTGGGCTTGCCTCGAAAAATATATAAATTGATTAAATAAATAAATAAATAAACTTCCATTCAGTATAAAAAAGTTTTAATATTTAGATGACTTAGAATTCCATATTTGAACTATAGAGGACTGTCAGAGAAAATATTGTTTTAGAATATGTAAATATTTAGGATAAAGCTCAAAAAAATTTAAAATAAATATAAATAAATTAAAACAAATATCTGAACATACAAATAATCAGGAAAAGTATATGAACATATTAAGCCTGAAAAATCAAACAACAGTCATATGTGGAAAGCAGGAAGCTTCTGATCAGAAACAGTACAGGCCACAAGACAGTGGGGCCACTTAGAAGTCCTGGCCAAAAGAATAATAATGTTAATAATAAAGGTCCTTCAGCTTATAATGCTATATCCATGGTCCTCTAAAAAAATTTTTAAAGGCCAAATAAATATTTTCTTAAGTATACAAAATTTGTAAAACATCATTGCTCAAAGAAAGT
This sequence comes from Orientallactaga sibirica, assembly GCA_036365145.1. Classification (NCBI taxonomy): domain Eukaryota; kingdom Metazoa; phylum Chordata; class Mammalia; order Rodentia; family Dipodidae; genus Orientallactaga; species Orientallactaga sibirica. The sequence goes on along the minus strand of JAEOAD010001894.1, from coordinate 3,676,763 downwards.
ACTACAAGAAATGCTAAAAAAAAATTCTTAAGACAGACGAATTAGAGATAAAGAGTGGAAAAATAGGAATTAGTTAGAACAAACAAAAGCAAAAAAATAAGAAAAATAAAATGGGAAGTACACTGGAAATGATATGAGAGTAGATTTAAACATTTTTTCTTATTTTATTAATACAAAAATATTGTACATTTTTTAATAGGCAGAGAAGTAAAATCAGTGACAGAAGTAGTGAAGGTAAAGGAGGCGTCAAAACTGGAATACTTGGTTCCTACACCACACATTCAGATACATCACAGTGATAGGTTAGAGGGAAATGTTGTAATTTTTGCAGCATCCACAAAAAGAAGAAAAGAAAAATATCAAAGTAATAAGCACAGGCAGAAATGGGGAAAGGGTGCAAGAGAGGATGGTGAAGAGGATTGTGTAAATTTTTATAAAGTTTATTGTTTGTTTCTTTGGTTTGTTTTTTTTTTCAACATGGGTCTCACTCTTACCCAGGCTGACCTGGAACTCACTGTGGACCCCAGGCTGGTCTTGAACTCATGGTGATCCTCCTTCCTGAGTGCTGGGCTTAAAGGCGTGTGCCCGTACACCCAAACCTTTATAAAATTTTTTAATAATTAAAAAACAATGAAAATAAAGATAAGATACACTCAAAATCAAAAATAATATCCGATTAATTTAATTAAGACGATTAAAAGGATTAGATGGATTACAGAAGATTAAAGGCAATAACCAGACAGTAATTTATCATGTCAACTGATCATGTAAACAATGGAAAAATCCTAACTTATCAGTTGAGTAATAAAACACAAGGTGTCACTAAAATTGTGCAAACATTAAAAAGATAATAGCAGACAGTCATGAATGTTTACACCAGTAAACTTGTTAATTTAAATGAAATATAGTCTTTGAAAGACTCAAATTAGCAAAGCTTATTCAAGAGGAAAACGGATAACAGAATAATCTTATCTTTGCAATAGAATTTGAATTCACTGTAATGAATAACTTCCATATGGAGTCAGGCCCAGATGACATTACTGATAAATACTGTTAAACATGAGGGAGGAGGGGAGGAAGAGAGAGAGAGAGAGAGAGAGAGAGAGAGAGAGCTAATTGTATGCAAACTTCTTCAGAATGTAAAGTACAGACACGTCTTTTAATGAGACCAGCATTACTCTCTTAACAGTATCAGAAAAAAAGCATAGCAAGCAAAACTTTAGACCATTATCTCTAAAGAACACTTGCAACCGGGCTTGCCACCGTATCTCATTTTACGCCTCAATCTAAAAACAAGTCACAGTGGAGAAAGAACAAAGGGTGTGTAACTTATTGATATTTTCATTAGTGTGTGTCCTTAGAGAGCACAGGATCCATCAGTTAGACCTCTAATGGTTTCAGCTGAAAAGAAGAAATAGCAGCATAAGTAGTTTGCTGTTTCATTACCTATAGTAGCAACGAGAGACATTAATATGAAACCGGACGCAGAACGAGATTTGCAGTCCTCATAGATAAAAATATAATTGACTCCTTTTTTTGTTCATCAATTTTATACAACATCTTAAATGCCTTAACATAAAGTTTTAGCTGGCATATATTTCAATGTCTATATACATTAATTTAATTAGAAATGAGATTGATTGCAATCAAATAAAAAAATTCCCTTTGCTCATAAGTGATTGAAAAACTACCCAGACTCTCCAGAGATTTACTGACAATGGTGCTCAAACCAGGCTATGGAATTTATAGGTGGAAATTCAATTAGATTATGGTCTTTTGGGGCTTTTCATAAAATTTATTCATCTTTTCGCTTTCATGTTTTCAAAGTAGTTTCATTAAACATTCCAATGCTTCAATATTGAGTATTTTATTACCATACAATTTTATTCATGAAAAGGAAATATAACCTACTCATTTAGAAAACAATTTATGATGTTAAATCATCTTTTCCCTCGAAATAGCTCAAGTGCTCTCCTATTTGCTTAAACTTGATGTCCCTGTACTGATCCTAGTGGATACAGATAAAATCTTCTATGATCACAGACAGAGGAAACACTAGACTCAGTAAAAGACATGCCCTGTTCTCCAATTTCCTTAATTTTGTGTGATTGGTTTGCAAATAAAAAAAAAAAAAAATTCCTTTGTTTGTCCTTTGTGATCTGTCATACCTCTTTTACGATCTTGATGTCATTTTTAAACTTATTTATTTATTTATTTATTTATTTATTTTTGGTTTTGCAAGGTAGGGTCTCACTCTGGTCCAGGCTGTCCTGGAATTAACTATGTATTCTCAAGGTGGCCTCGAACTCTCAGTGATCCTCCTACCTCTGACTCCCCAGTGCCAGGATTAAAGGCGTGTGCCACCACACCCGGTGACTAATTTATTTATTTATGAGAGAGAAAGAAGTAGGGAGAGAGAGGGTGTGCATATGTATGTGCGAATGGACACACCAGGGCCTCCAGCCACAGCAAAGAAACTTCAGACACATGTGCCATCTTGTGCATCTGACCTTATGTGGGTACTGGGGAATTGAACCTGGGTCCTTAGTCTTTGCAAGCAAGTGCCTCAAACTGAGAACCATCTCTCCAGCTGTGCTTTTTTTTGTTGTTGTTTGTTTTTGGTTTTGGTTTTTCGAGTTAGGGTCTCACTCTAGTCTAGGCTGACCTGGAATTCACTATGTAGTCTCAGGGTGGCCTTGACTCTGCTTCCCAAGAGCTGGGATTAAAGGCTTGCACCACGCCTGGCCTTTTTTTTTTTTTTTTTTTTTTGTAATGAAGTCTATTAGAAAACTCTGCAGGCCCCAGGTCACTTGCAAGCATGCTCCTACTTAACGGTATCTCATGTAGCTTTGTAAACCAGTGTGGACTCGAACCCATGACGCTCCAACCACAGCCTGCTAGGAGAACAGGTGTGAACCACCATGCCCACCCTCATAGCACTGTTCCACTAGAGAGACATTTCGGAGCTGTCCCCATGAGGACAGGTGGAGACTTGAACGGAACAAGCAGACTGGAGAACCCCTTCCGCCCAGATTCTGCATCCACACAGTATGGTGTGAAGTCCAGTGAGTGTCATAGACAGACCCAAAGCTTGTTCTGCTTCCAAGCGTGTCTGTGTTGGCTGTGACGCCGGATGGTGACGCACTTGCTCAGCAGTTTAGGAACAAGTATGACAAGGGTGTGTTGCAACTGCGAAGGTGACATTCGGTGTCAGCGTGACCAGACTAGGAAAGCACTGAGGGCGGCCCCTGTCTCTTGGGCAGGTTTGTGAGGGGTTTGCCATCACTGTGAAGTGACTGAAGAAGTCCTGCTTTCCAAGCGGGCAGTCCTTGACCTCGGGCACACCAGACCCTAGACCCCTCTCTCGTCTTGTCCATCTGTGCTACTTCCATGAACGCTGTTTGCCTGGCTCCCCTAGCTCCTGCTGCTCACTTGGCCTGGTGGACGCAGGGGCTGCCTGGCTCTCTGCTCTTTGACTTCCAGCTTGCACGCAGTCTCGTGGACTTAGTGGCTGCCCAGTTCTATGTGTGACCATTCCCTTTGTATCCAACCTTGTGGACAGAGCAGCTGCGGAGTTCTTTAGTCTTCTGGCCTGTGGGAAGCTGCTGTTGGGCACTCCAGCCCATCTCTCATGAGATAATTTAAGTAAAGTGGAAAATGTGGTAATTGATAAGACTGACATTATGAGAAGAGACATAAGGAAACCTTAACAGAAACTACTTTAAGTGCCTAATGGGAGTTTGAATTTGTATTTCATTTTTTCTTGCTTCTCCATTTTATGATAGGGATTATTCTGTGTTATAAAATGAGCAGCTACAGATATTTAACTTTATAATTAATTGTATGCAAGGTTAAAATAATTTCATTTTATGTACATCATTTTAAGAAAATGTAACCAACATCAGTTAATGGAACTTTTTGGATAATTTAATTTGACATATAAGGATTATGATATCATTAGTCTAATTGACAAACTATATTATTTTGATAAAGTTTTAAAAAGCAACAAAAGTTTATTGAATTTTATCCCATGTTGTCTCAATAAAATTCTTTACTCTTTAAATACATTTGTCATTTTCAATAATGTGAGGATTTAAAAGTGAAATAATAACTTGTAGAATCAGAGTTTTCTTACGCACCACCAATATCAGGCCATTGAATATATTATAAGACACGAAAGTTGTTTTCCAGTTTTGTACTTACAGATAGGCTCCATCGTGCCAACAACATCAGAAGGGATTCCCCACAGAGAACACTCATGGTTAGTCAGTCAGATGGTGGAGTTCAATGAAATCACAGAAAAGAGGTTCAGTATTTCCTGGTCAAAAATAAGCACCCACAGTAGGTTGTGTATGTGAGAGTTACAGGGCTCTGCAGCTCTTGCTTGTTCCCTGAGATGACATCAACAAGATGCACCGAGAGAATCACTGAGTGAAGTTTGTTAGAATATATATTACATTATAATTTATATGTTATATAGAATATATATATAATATAATATATAGTATATAATATAATATATATATTATATATAAAACATATATATAACATTATATATGTATATATATATATATAACATATATATGGAGTAAAACCATATATTAGTGGACCATCCAGGAAGGACAAAGGATTCATCCACAGAGTCTCAGGTCATCTGTCTGCATTTAAATTAACGGTTTAGAAAGGTATTATTAAATTTTATCCTCTCCAACATGGTATATTAACTGGCTGAAGCCAGGATTGCTCAAATCTTGTACATGGACAGGTTCTGTCATGGTCCAGTCTCATGAGTGTACATCAGCTCAGAAATCTTGCCACCACACGGCTAAGGTTCAACAATTGAGCTTTGCTCCCTGGCCCCCTTTGGCCACCTCTCTCATATGTAACATCTATTCAACCGGACAATCAGGTTGATGCAGTTTGTATGTAAAGATTAGGGGACTCTTCTGTTATTTCCGTATTAAAAAAATTAAAAGCAAGAATAAAATGTTGGGAACTTCAGATGGAGCTATAACCATGAAACTAATGAGAAAGAAAGCTATGTGTCCCTCTTACAAATAGGTGCATCTGGAAATATAATAACCCAAGTGATAGAATGGAGTTACCAAACTGAATCGTGAAGGCGCACAGCAAGCAATGGCTGGTCATGAAGACCAAGATGACCACGTCTGCGTCACTAGAAGCTCACTTTGGCCGTTTGGTTGCCTGCTTGTCCCAGATCGAGGGTCTACTGCAGAGCTTCAGGTTAATAATGAGAATGCGGTTTAGCAACCAGCACTTGTTGCCTCCACGGGCCACGTCATTTTGACTTCCCTTGTTTTCTGACACAATGATGCCCTCTATGAAAGCCCTTGGACACTGTACAGGTGTGAGGTAAGTATAAAAAGTCTAATGGAGGGCTGGATAGATGGTTTAGTGGTTAAGCGCTTGCCTTTGAAGTCTAAGGACCCCTGTTCGAGGTTCAATTCCCCAGGACCCACATAAACCAGATGTTCAAGGTGCCACATGCATTTGGAGTTCATTTGCAGTGGCTGGAGACCCTCGTGCACCCATTCTCTCCCTCCCTCTCTTTCTCTGCCTCTTTCTCTGTTTGTTGCTCATAAATAAATAAATAAATAAATAGATAAATAAATAGATAGATAAACAAAAAGCCTAATGGAAAAGGAACTAATACAAGGATTCTCGAGAAGGTGTGGGAGAGAGCTGACGGCCGCTACTCCTACCAGCTTCTTAATGAATCTATTTCCGAGCATGCTTTAATACAAATGACCCTGATAAAAAAGTATCCATACTTGAGAATGGACACTAAACAAAATTTCTGAAGCCTGGGTTTGCTCCAAAATCTAACTAACAAAGCTCCAATTAAGCAGCGTAGTTCATGGACAATTTACTCATCTTTATAGATGCATCAAACCAGTGCAAGTAAAGCCAAAGTTATTACGTGAAATGACAGACGTGCTTGGCAAAGCTCAACCTGCAATTTTATTTTCCATCTATCCTCCAACATGTTGAGGAGGTTAGGATTTGGGTATAGATAAAACAAATACTTTCTAGGACTTTCCTTCCCAACTGGCATTGTGCTCACCAAGCCTTTGAGCTATGATTGGAAATTTGGAACAAATAAACCAATTACAACAAAAATAACAATAAAAAACTTGGAAATGCTTCTCCATGTCTGTCCCCCCCCCCCCCCGAAGCATGTCATCCAAGCGTGCAGACAGCTCTGTTCGCGTTACCTTCCCAGCCACACCACACAAGAAGTCTGCTGACAAAACCCTGGCCACCAAAATACAACCAAGGTTAAAGAGAGTGTATTCTTCCTGTTAATATATTTTTAAAGATTTTATTTTTATTTATTTATTAGAGACAGAGAGAAGGAAAGAGGGAGAGTGAGAATGGGCGTGCCAGGGCCTCTAGCCACAGCAAACAAACTCCAGATGCTTGCACCACCTTGTGCATCTGGTTTATGTGGGACCTGGAGAATCGAACCAGGGTCCTTAGGCTTTGTAGGCATGTGGCATGTGCCTTAACCACTAAGCCATCTCTCCAGCCCTAGTGTATTCTTTTTTTTTTTTTTTTTTTTTTTGGTTTTCAAGGTAGGGTCTTACTCTAGCCCAGGCTGACCTGGAACTCACTGTGTACTCTCAGGGTAGCCTTGAACTCCCAGCAATCCTCCTACCTCTGCCTTCTGAGTGCTGGGATTAAAGGCGTGTGCCACCACTCCTGGCTTCCGAGCGTATTCTTTATAAAGCTGTCTATTGGGTTTATTTTGGTAAGATTAATTAGCACTGTAATAGTGATGTCAGCAGTCATTATGTAGCATTGGTAGAATTTATTAAACATGTGTGATTAAATAGTCCAAATGCTCTACACGTGCTATCATATCTAACTCTAATAACAACTCTTTGGTTGGCTGATATTTCTGTCTCAGAAGGAGTTTGTTGAGTTGCCTGAAGCTGAGGAGCCAATGACAGAGCTGCAGCAGGAATCTGCCAGTCTAGGCAGGAGTCGCATTCTTGATGTCCCCCAGCTCCTGCGACTCTCACCAATGGCAGCCCAGTCTGCTCTTCTCGTGCAGTCATTTAGTAGGCGGTTGAATCCAGACTCCTTCCTTCCCAGAGGGGGAAGCGCACTTCCCAGTGCAAAGAAGGAAGGAGTGAGTCCTCTACTGTATGTGGGGTCTTGCTATGGCTATGAGACTGCCAGAGAAGCAAGGAACCTCAGACCCCAGGCCACAGGTCCACCCAAGGCAGCTGAACGAATTCACAAAATCCCATGGGAATGATATCCTTCTCCTAGATTCCTTGTCATGTTCAGGGAGGAAGAATGATGGATTTCTCTGAGATATATTAGAATTTTCTGGTAAAATAACGTGCTGACAGAAGATACTGAAGAGGAAATTGAAAACATAGACACGCCCCCTCCAGAAAAACATGTGCATCAGCTCAGCAGTGCAGGACAAATTCCCTGATTTTCACAGCCAAAAATAAAACTCTGGCGAGCAAATAAATTTCTATATTTTCCCAACCAAGTGGCAGTAAGTGGGTAGCTAGCTCTTTCTGGTCCAGCACTGCAATTCTGTTCTGGCCCTGAGACATAAAACACAGCCCCAAACTGCACAGCCATTTCAGCTGCCTCTCAACAAATGGTGTACATTAAACTATTACCATTGTGAAAGAAATGATTCCAATTTATCCCTGTGGCAAACCTAAAACAATCATGGAAGGAAGCTCTTGTCTTGTCTAGGTGAAAAAGCCATTACCTTTGTTGTCAGCACTTAAGACACAGACCAGCTCGTTTTTAAAACAGGGAGGACATTTAGGATACATGTATGAGATTAGATCAACTTGCTGGAAGTGCAAGTGCTCTGTTTATTTATTTTGATAATCCCATAATGGGGAATGAGGTATGATGTGAGTGTGAGAAAAGAGGTTGAAAATCATATATATATATTTGAGCAGAATATAAAGCTGGTGAGTTAATGTTTATTGGGGATAGGTCTCTGTCACATATGAAGTCAAGAAACCAAGTTGATCTTGAAGTGATCAATTGTAGCCTGCTTGTATTTCTGAGCTGGTCACTGCAATAGCTCAACATTGCTTATTGATCGCTATTCTTTTCTTTTTTTTTTTTTTTTTGGGTAATTCATACCTTTGTCTACTCATTTGTAGGGTGAATGGAATAACAACAAAGCCAAAACTTATGAGATTTTTGGAAGCTATTTAATTCAAACATCAACCCCAGGATAGAAATCTCCCAGAATAATCTTGGTCTATATTTGGATGTAGTTTTTGAAGGATCTTCTTTAATTTTGGAATTATAATCTTGAATTTTTTGACATGTTTAATAGTTGTAAGAGTCTCCATTACACAGAGTTGAAATTCGTTCCCTGAAACATCTGTATGATTCACTGTAAATCTTTCTTCCTAGTCCATACAATTTCAGTTCTTGCATACCCCAACTTTACTTGAGAGGTCTCAAATTCATCATCATTTTAGAAGGTTGGCCTTTCAGAAACGATCATCCCACACCCCATGGAGATTACCAGCAACCCCCAGAGGAATGGGCACCAAGAAGAGGGAAAAGATGGCAGCAACATATGATATTCCATACAAAGTTTGTTGTTAATAATTTTTTGAATGGTCACCCACTGAGAGAAATTTCATGTTGATTTTACATGCAGTCTACACTGCAGTGAGTGAGACACGGTGAGGCAGTGAGTTCTTGACTTCGTAGTCTCATCTGCTTTCACAAGTTAAATGGTTTGCTAAGGAGTGATCACATACCCTGGTGGCGTGATAGTATTTGAGAGAGTCATAGTATTTGAGTAAATATTTATGTGGCTGTGGACATCTCACCATCCAAATATCCTAAACAATCTATTGTTGCCTTTAATAGTCAATTTAACATTAAATGTGACGGCACAATTTGCAATCATCATCTACCTTGGCCGAATACTGTAGAACATTGAATTCAAGTAAATTCAGAGTTACTTAAAAAATATTTGCAAAAAGTTAATTGTACAAAAGTGGCTCTGATTGTGGCAGTTTTTTCAGATTTATATACAATGCGCTTTGAATTATTAACCTATTATCCTTTCTTATATTACTCCTACTGATCCCCCCCTCAAAGACTCTTTTCTACTTTCACGTCATTTTTAAAAACATATTTACAAACAGAAAAGGAAACATGCATAGTCGTGTTTCTGGGTCTGACTTATTTTGCTCAACATGATGACCTCCAGGTCTGTCCATATTTTTCCTAAAAATGATATAATTTTTTTGACTTTGTGACAGGACAATGTCTCATTTTGTACATATACCACATTTTCTGAGGTCAATTATCTTTTATTTTGGCATGGACCTTTATCCAATAAAATTTGAATTTCCATGCACATTTCACATTATGCTTTAAAATACAAATCTTATAAATGTCTCAACTATTTACATTTATTTTGCATATTGAGGCCAGGAAATGCAACCAGTTTTATGTCTCTTTCACTTCATTTTCACATAAATACATATTTCAATTTTAGGTGACTAATACTATCTTCTATGGTATTTTTTATTATAGGGTTAAACAGCCCTTTTCCTACAGATTTTTTAATATTTATTTTTATTTATTTATATTTATTAGAGACAGAGTGAAGGAGAGAGAGAATATTTATTAGAAAGAGAGAAAGAAAGAGTCAGAGAGCAAGAGAGAGATGGGCGTACCAGGGCCTCCAACCACTGCAAACAAACTCCAGATGTATATGCCCCCTTGTGCATCTGGCTTACATGGGTACTAGGGAATAGAGACTTGAACCAGGGTCCTTAGGCTTCACAGGCAAGCACTTAACCACTAAGCCATCTCTCTAGCCCTTCCTACAGATTTTTGGATTTGTTTTCTCTATGCTTGACTTTTCTTCGATTGCTATTTTTACCTAGTGGAAATAAATAGTGCAACGATCTGCACATGTAAATATAGCACGTTCTCTCATATCTGAACATATTTGCAAATGTGAAAACACAGTCATTCATAAGGTCAAATATATTGAAAGAATAATGGTAACAGTAATTAAGATCAAGATAACAGTAAAGTCATTATCTGTTCTGTTCAAAGATTTATTTATGTAAAGCCTAATGCTTTCTAAATAAAATTGTAATTTTCTGAAATATTTCCGTAAGTACATTGCAAGCTGCTGCTATCCATAATATTGATCATTCTTTTGTTCCTTTAAATTCATTTGAGAACGACAGATAGAGAAAGAGGCAGAGAGAGAGAGAGATGGGTGCACCAGGGCCTCCAGCCACTGCAAACAAACTCCAGATGCATGCACCACCTTGTGCATGTAGCTTACTTGGGTACTGGGGAATCGAGCCTCAAACCAGGGTACTTAGCCTTCACAAGCAAGCAGCTTAACCACTAAGCCACCTCTCCAGCCCCAATATTGATCATTCTTATTTCATAAGTAAAAGGAACTATGCAATACTAAAAAAAAAAAAAAAAAAAAAAAAAAAAAACAAACAAGGTTACATAAAGAAGTATAACCACAGCGAAGAATCATATTCCTGATATGTAATGTTACAGCATAATTAAAATTTCAGTATCTGTGTGAGGTATGCTCAGGCCTGCGGGCAAAATCATTATCCTTGATTTTTATTATTGACAAGTTCATGCCATTGGCTAATGACAAAATAATAGCTCAATATGAACCTCAATCACTGCTGATACTAATGCTCTGTGATTAATTGAGAAAGTATTCCGTGAGTTATAATGAATTCTAAGCAAAGCACAAAATGACCACTATATGCATGAAGTCAGCAAGTATACATTTATGACCTTCTAGGTAGCTTGGACTGTCTAAGCAACCCATAATGAATTTTACAGCTCCTGGAAAATTTTCCATATTTAATAAAAGCTGATTATTCCTTAAACAAAGCTATGTGAGCACTTCGACATAGTATAAAGGAAGGTAAAATCAAGCCACTTTAATTTTTACCCTTTTCTTTTGGCTCTTTCCTAGCAGGAAGGCTATAAACTTGGATTTTCAATAGAACCAGAGCCTTTGATGAGGACATTTGTTTTAAGGGCATTTTGTAGCACACCAATGGCTGAGGCTAGGAGCTTCTCATTGATATTCCACTTAATAAACTAGCAAGCTAGACACATTTATTTTAAAGTTCAGGTTTAATTAGAAGATAAGACCAGAGTGACAGAAAGGAGAGGGAAGGATGGGTGCTGAATATTTTGTTTGTTATTTGCAGAGCAGCTGCTTAGATTTCAACTGATTTCCATTAGCGTCAAATCATAAGGCGGTACTTCTGATAGACTCTTGCATTTGCCCTGCTCAGTGCCTTTCTGAGGAAATTACCATACAGTTCCCCCTACTGACTTCAAATCCTGCATGAATAAGCTTTGCCTAGTGGAAAGTGCTGAGAAATAATTGGCATGATTTCAAATTGAAATTTATTTATTTATTTATTTATTTATTTATTTATTTATTTATTTATTCAGCAGCATTTGTTGAGTACCTGCTAAACATTAACCTCTGCTTCTGATAGTCAGGGTTAGCTAGACCCTAGTCATATGTGGAGTAAATTTTGAAGTATAATGGGCTCAAACTCCATGGTTCAGTTCATTGAAATATACAGCTTTTCAGCTCACTGAACAAACGTCACGTTCCTTTTTTATTTTCATACATGTATACAGTATATTCGATCCCTTCATTTCCCCTCTCACTTCCCTTTTCTGCTCCCACTGAAACTCTCCTGTTAGATGCCCATGCTACTTCCATCACTTGTTTTGTTTTTTAAGTCCCTGATTTAAATTAGCATCACTTACATAAGAACAGGGTCTCCAGAGAGGTTGTATACTGGAAAACAGACCATCCTCCCGTGCTATGCCACTAAAAGTCATGAATTCCCTTCCTAGCAACCATCAGCTGCTCTAGTTTCCCTGGAAGGTGTAGGGTCTCATGGACCACCGTCTCATCTATAATGAGATATCGACAGGCTTAATCATGGACAGGAAACCCCATCTTCTCCCAGGGCATGAGAGTATCAGTCAAGACGACAGCTCTTCTCATTCTCCTGCTGTGACATCTTTCTGTCCCTTTCTCCAAAGATTCCCTAGGCATTTGCGGATGTAGTTAAGATATTATGCTTAAGGCTAAGCACAAACTAGTCTCTTATTCTTGGTAGATTTGTCATCTCTCACTCTGTAATTATGCATCTACCTTTTCCATAAAGAACCTCTGTGTTAGAGGCTGTGGGTAGCACCATTCTAACTTAGTATGAATACATTTTTATAGGTCAAGAAAAAAATTATTCTTTATAAATGATACAAAGATGGCCAACTCCACCTCTTACTTTCTCAATTTCAGTATTATGTATTCTGTTCTAAAGCTGTCCTCTAAGATTATTAAAGAGAAAATAAGAGAATTCAATCAAATAGCACATAGTCTTGGAGGAAGTTATGCTATATGAGTCCGTAGATGTGAAGGCTTCTGTGAGCAATGTTACTGCACTTGCCAGGAAACTTGACGGTAAGATAGCATGGACCTCTTCATTTATTTTTTTTTTCTGGAATCATAATAGCTATGGATTTATCATTAACTGGGCTGGCTTAGCCCGACTTCACACTAGGATCTTTCCCAGAACTTTGTCAACTGGCTGAAGTAGAGGAAATGTGCATGTGAAAACGAATAGATTCCCTGTGACGGGTTAGGTGGGAGGAAAATGAGAGGCGATAGACGCAGACTTTCAGCCTTTACAAATTCATGGTGCCCTTCTTCTCTCTATGAGAAATGTGAAAGTAACGCCTTTAATTCCTACATCTAAGACCTGATTCCTTTCAATAAGAATACTAATAAGTAATAACTCTGCAATGGTTGGAGACTATGTAACAAGTACATAGAATGAATCAGACTAATAATCCGTCAGGATACATATGATTAATATCATTATATGCCCCCCCCACTGTAAGATTTACATATTGTCATTAATGCATATGTTTGAATGTGTCTGGAGATGTCAGTCATCCAATGATGTAACAAAGACAAAAGTGTATTTCTGAACACAGACTAGAAAAAAATATGGAATTGACAGTCTTCATCCGTGGTAAGCATTTGCCTGCTCCCTCAACAGCTTTAGAACACGAATCACACTTGTGAGGCTTAAGAGGAAAGCGCAGGTTTAGAGAGGACACCTAAGGAAAGCACACAGTGTGCACTTTATTTCCAGACACTTGAACTGAGCTACAGTAAGGCATTGCACGGGATGCTAAACTATCTAGGATGTAGTTTTCTAAGAGCGGGGGAAAGGGGTCATGAGAAACAATGGCTTATTGAATTCATCTTGTACTGTTGGCCCAATCCTAAAAATTAGGGAAAGGTTCCCTAATAAAGTCAATGATTTCCTTGCAAGACGCTTTAAGGAGGGATTTATTGCAAGAATCTCTGCTGAAGAGATGCAGATTAATATGACAGATAACCTATGGCCTAATAAAAGACAGATATAGTATTTGCATGCCGCGGTCATTGAATCTCTACAAAGGGAGAGCCCGTTACCAAACTGCTCTGTGACAGGCTGAGGTAGTACGCCTTACGTCCTGTTGCATTCAGGAGACCTAAGTGAATGCAAGAACAATGCCTTAGAAGAGACCTAATGAGCACGCAATCTCCCCACCCAGTGGTTCCTTCTCTCAAATATCATATGTCTTAAGCAAGCATTGACAGGTATTAAATTGCTGTAAATACATGATTGAGTTCGTGAACAGCTACCTGTAGTGCCGATAATCTATTGTGCTGGTTAAAGTGTGAGGCACGTACGTTAATCATTTCTGACATAGGCACTTTATACCAGAAAGCAAAGGCAAGGGAGATAGATTTTTCCCTGGTTAGCAGAATGGAAAAAGGCAAACACAGTCCCAAGGTCAAGTAATAACAGTCAGATCTCATCTCCACCACGCTCTGTCCTGCCCACAGTAGGACTTCAGTGGTGGATCGTACAATTCTCCCCCTCCTTCAGCCTCTAAAATTCCCAGCAGACTGGGATAAAAACAAACAAAATAAATAAATAAATAAAGAAAGAAAGAAAGAAAGAAAGAAAGAAAGAAAGAAACCTGCCACTAGAACTGAATGCACGCTTATTTTGATGCCTATGAAAATCAACTCCTGCATATTTTAGTTTTAGTAGTTTGGTTCATTTAGATCATCTTATATCTCAAAACTCTCATATCCACTAGACTGTAAAATTACTATTGCCTGAGTCTAGGGCTTAATTTAGAGACCTCCTGGGCTGGAGAGATGGCTCAGCTCTTATGACGCTTGCTTATAAGTCCTAATAGGCTTGCTTCAATTCCCCAGTACCCAGGTAAAGCCAGATGCACAAAGTGTCACATGTATCTGGAGTTTGTGTGCAGCAGCTGGAGGTCCTGGACTGCCCATTCTCTCTTCCTCCCTCTTTCTCTCTCTTCCTACAGATAAATAAATAAAAATATTTTTAAAAAAGTAGAAACCACTGTGCTTTATAGAACCTCTGTTTATTTTCAGCTAAATTCTTTAATTCTGCCTAACAGTAATCTGACACCTGGAACAAGAGTGTAGACCAACAATCAGAAATCAGTCCACTTCTCCCAATCCCGTGCAGCCTACCAGTGCAGGCGCTGGGAGACAGGCAGGCTTCCTAGCTGAGCTGTTCGCAGTGATAAACCCCAGGACGATGGAAGTAGAAACCAGCGGAGCTAGTTTAATCCTACTTTCCATTATGTCTGTGATTTATGACATGCTATCAATTATTTTAACAGCTCTTTCTACATTTAATTATAATTAATTAATTACAATTAATTATAATGTGTAAACATTAAGATACTCTGTGCAAGCACACAGTTACATTCCCTATAATAGCAGGTGATCGAAAATTCTACTGATGTGCTTGGCTCCTACATGTGGTTATTAATCTTCTTAGGTTGTGACATCATATTTTTAACTAGAACATATTTAGGTAGAATTTATGATTTTTAAGTTCTGGCATCACTCTTTCAATCCTAGCTTCATGATATTTCCATGTTATCTTATGAATAATAAAGAAGCAGTGATAACATTAAGAGTTCTCTGTACTTAGTCTCTCAAGAGACTGTATAACAGAGGAAAAGGATGCTATAAGTTGGTCTCGAGAGAAAACAGTGATCACATATTCGTAGGCAATAGAAATTCACTCCTCCAAGTGCAGAGTGAGACAAGAACCTTGAGGCGAATTCTTGTAACAGCTCCATTTGCATGGAGAACCCTTGGACTCAAGTGTTTTCTACCTTTGCATTTTCCTAACTGAATTATTTTTCACTTTTAGGGCTCATAGTTTGATGAATGTCTCTCACCAAAGATGTCTATATCAGAAATACAATGTCTCCTGACAAAAATAGATACATCTCATAGCTTCATGACAATTGTACTTGCATTCCTATGGAGTACCCGAAAGCCAATGGGATACAGTCATTTATCATCTATTCAATTATTGATAAAGATGTAAAGTCATCAGGCTCAAGACCCTAACTCACTGATTGCCCTCCAAGAGTGAATTGTGCTCAGCGTAGGAAGAATACATGATTCACCTATAATTGCCAGGTGGGGAGAAACTTACATCATTCCAAAGATACTTCCTTGCCCAAGAACTGGGGTCAGAGGATTTATTGAGAATTTACAAGATATCTTTTGATCTAAACAAACTCAAGAACCTCTGTTATGGATGGAATTTTCTGTCTTCTAGAAATTCATATGTGGACATCTCATCCATGGAACCTCAGACTGTTGGTTATGTCTGACTATGTTTGAAGACACGTCATGAAGGTGGTAACTGAGTTCAAATGAGATCATTAGCATGGGCGCTAGTCCAGTACAGCCAGAGTTCTTAGAAGAGGAAATCTGCACACAGGTATAGAGACAACGAGACAAAGACAGTAGCGATCTACCAGTTGAGGACAAGAGAATTCACAAACTAGCTCTGCCCCTACCTTGATTCTAGCCTCCAAGACTACAGGAAAATAAATTTAAGCTACCTCGGTGTAATGCCTGTTTGTATCAGCCCTAGAAATGAGTGGCACTTCCAAGGCAGGTCTGTGAATAATCCACCCTGGACAACTGCTATGACGTACTTGATAGTGGATGGTAGGATAGAATGCTGCAGACTTCAGCTTACCTGCCTTTACGTGGGTACTGAGGATTTGAACCTGGGTCCTTTGGCTTTGCTGGCAAGTGCCTTAACTGCTAAGCCACCTCTCCATCCCCCTCAAAATATTTTTATTTATTTGCTCAGAGAGAGAGAGAGAGAGATTATGATTTCTTTCTTTTTACAATTCCTTTTCACACTCATCCCCAGTATGCAACGCATAACAATACTGTTTATGTAGTTCTTTTTATGGATAAATATTTTAAACCTACTTTGCACAATTTTCTACTGATCCAGGCTGATTTACTGTTTATTATATAAGTGGAAGAAAATGAAATCCAGTATTACCGTAGGCGGAGAAGCTGAGCAGAATTTTTCTAGGAGTCACTCTACAAGTAAGAAGGGTGACTACTCTCCTTGGATTAACCCTATTCAAACTTTGCCTTGGGCTCGGAAGATGGCTTAGTGGTTAAAGGTACATGCTTGCAAAGCCTGGTGACCTGGCTTCAACCCCTCAACACCCACACAGCCAGATGCTCAGAGAGGAACATGCAGCCAGAGTTCATTTGTAGCATCAAGAAGCTCTGCTGCTGCCCAGTCCTCCTTCTCCTCTTCTCCTCTCTCTCTGAGCAAATAAATAAAAATATTTTGAGGGGGATGGAGAGGTGGCTTAGCAGTTAAGGCGCTTGCCTGCAAAGCCAAAGGACCCAGGTTCAAATCCTCAGTACCCATGTAAAGCCAGATGCACAAAGTGGCACATGCATCTGGAGTTTGTTTGCTATGGCTGGAGGCCCTGGCATGGCCATTCTCTGTCTGTCTCTAATTTCTCTCTCCTCTCTCACTTCTTGCAAACAGATAAATAAATCTTTAAAACATATATAAATTTTTGAACATATATATAAACACATATATTTAAATTTGCTTTCAAGTGCCTCTTGTTTTCTTTCTAGCCATTGCTAGTGGTGGATCCTCCATTGATCAGCCTGTAAAACTAGGATAAGCAATATTCAAAGGGCCCATGATATCAGATTTGGGGGCTCTGCTACAGTAGGCATTTGACTTCAAAAAACATCAAGGCTCAAAGTGTGAATGATTTTATTTCACTTTATTTTATTTATTATTTTCTCAGATGATATGATCAACACACAGAGGCCGACACCACCAGTGTTCCCTTCTAGGTTCCCAGCTGAATTATTAATCTTTCTGTCAAATCTAATTCTTGACCCTCGGTTTAATACTACTTCAGCCGCTGATGCCTCTGTTAGCCTCACTGCACTCGAATTCTCTTGTTCCTGTGACTGTGGCCTGCCGAGAAACTGTTTCTGAGAGCAGCAGAAAAGCACTGTGCTTTATTGACTCAGATCTTAATTTAAAATACTGTTGTTACTGATCAGGTACTTGAAACCAAGTGCTCTAAATGGTTCCTCCCATGCACTGGAAGGGAATTGCAAAGTTTCTTGTACATCTAAGCACATAAATTATACAATAAAATCTTTCATTTCTTACACCGTTTCATTCTTTATACCATTAATAGAATCTGGGAGAAATCAATGGTTTTTGAAAGTGAAAAAAAATATTAGTTTTACACATTCTGATAGCGGAGATGCAGATGATGGGAATGAAAGAAAACAAAACTTGTGGCTGATTTCACCACTTCTAAATATTTTCGATTATAAGCGTATACACATAAAGTCAATGTTAAAGTGCAAACGTGAGGTAATACAGTAATTAACAAAGCATAGCAGTCTACTGAGAGATGGAGGCCATCGAGTGAATGACGTTCTACTTTTGGGACTACCTCATTGTAGCACAGACCTTGCTGTTTGGTGACTGTTGTATATTGAACCTATCGTCTAAATTGCCCTGTATCTTATTGCTGTGTGTTATCACCAATGGTTAAGGAACTCTGAGGAGTCCTAGAGCAGCAACGATTCAAGCGTTCTTTGGTGTTGCACTGCTTAGGCCCCTTAACGAAAATTAAAGTAAAATTGCTGGAAACTCTTCTAATGTTGAATAGCACTATACATATCTTTAACATTATTTATCCCAGTTTCTCTATGTGAGGTAGGGTTTCACTCGGTCCAGGCTGACCTGGAATTCACTCTGTAGTCTCAAGGTAGCCTTGAACTCACAGCCATCCTCCTACCTCTGCCTCCCAAGTGCTGGGATTAAAGGCATGCGCCAGTATGCCCGGCTTAAGAAACATTTTATAATGAACAAAATATCAAAATAAGAATAGGGGCCAGATGTGGTGCTGCATGCACCACACTTGGGAAGCCTGAGGTAGGAGGATTGCCATGAGTTCGAGGCCACCCTGAGGCTACAGAGTGAATTCCAGGTCAGCCTGGGCTATAAGAAGACCCTACCTCAAAAAAAAAAAAAAAAAAAATGAATGAATAAAACAAAAAAGAAAGAACAGGAAATGAAAATATTAAGTCATTGGTTCCAGAGACAGAAAAAAAAGTCCCTAAAGAAATGTTTTTTTTCCGTACTTTTATTAAAGCTTTGAAGCATTAAAGCAGTGATGAAAATATGACCATTTAGTGGACTAAAATTCCTGACATCATTTTAAGTATATTTTATCTATCCCCAACAATATATTTTTTTAAAATTTTGTATATTTTGGGGCTGAAGAGATGCCTTAGTGGTTAAGGTGTTTGCCTATAAAACTAAAGTATCCTGGTTCAATTCTCCAGGACCCACGTAAGCCAGATGCATAAGGAGGCGCATGCATCTGGAGTTCATTTTCAGTGGTTGGAGGCCCTAGTATGCCTATTCTCTTTCTCTCTCTCTCTTTCTCTCTCTCTCTCCCTCTCTCTCATAAATAAATATATTTTTAAAATTTTGTATATTTTAATCATATTAGACTTTAAAACTAATATTGATGATTATACTTTCATTAAAGCCAAGAAACTAAATTACTAACCCTAACCCTAATCCTCTCTCTCCCCTGCTCTCTCATTTCCATCTCTCTCTTACTTTTCCCAGAATTGAGTAAGGTTTGGTCTAATTCTGCCTTTACAATTAAGTATGTTTTTGGTATGTTTAGATCATTTATAATATTGAAGTGCAATGATATTTACCTGGATTATTGACACTGAGTTTGTTGACATTTTGTGCCCTGAGCATTCTATGCCTGGTGTTAATTGCTTCTACTTCTAAAAGAACTATAATAACAGTAAACAAACAACCCAAGCCTCGCTAATAAATAAATCCTTCTCCCTTTTACATTACTTTTCATAAGGAGAAGATAAACCAAGATATTGAATGAGATAAAACATAGGAGACATGTCATCTGTTAAAATGGCAACAAGGGGCAGACGATTACTGGCACCCATACTCCAGAGTCCATCTCTCATGTTCAACACCTTTCCCCAATTTTATGCTAGAATTTTCCATGATGCTTCATGATCAAACCAGACAGGGCAGCTGAGGTCTGATTTGCATTCTTGCTTTAAGTCTTCACACGTGGCTGTGCGTTTTTCCAGTGCCCTGTGCTGACTTTCTTGGCACCTCTGGGTTTCCAAAAGCCTCAATGACATTGACTCAGATGATCAAGAAACAAAGTTTGAATTCAGAGGTTTGGTTTGACACCATGTTTTGTGACTTTTTTATATCAATATATCTTATTTTCAAGCAGTTTTCGATTTGCAAATACTTGAGCTGATAGTAGAGAATATTCCAAGTCCTATATATAAGGTCCCCTGTTGTGGAAATCTTGCATTAGTCTGGCATATTTATTACAATTGGTGAGCTGATATGTGGATATCATTAATTCATGTCTACAAGTCACTCATATTGCTTCGCTAGAGCTCTAATATCTTTTCTATTTTTCTGTTCTAGGATCACATTTGGCATGACATGTTGCAATTTTCTGTTGTCTCTTTAGAGTCCTGGGGTTGTGACAGTTTGCTCGACACTATTTTACACGACAGCTTTGAGGAGAGGGAAGTTACGGAAGCCAACATGACTTTTAATTAATTTAGTTACCAGTATGACTTGAAAGTGCTGATATCGCTGTAATCACCTAGCTGAAGTACTTTAAAGATGATGTTCCCTTAGTGTTGTCATAACCCCTTCTCAAAAATCCATTTTGGGAATGAGGCTCAAGCCTACACTACATTTAAGGAATTGAAAGTGGTGCTCCCATTCTTGTGTGGTAGGATAGCTAGATAATTTATTTTTAAATAATTGTGTTTGGAAGCTGTAGTCTTTCTCTCCACTTAGCAATTTGCTTCCTTTATTTATATCCATATAATAAATAACATGAATACATACTTTATACATGAATTTTACAATTACATAGCTATAGAATTGCATGCGTTCTAAAGTGATTGTAAATTATGAGCCATAACTCGATGCTACCCTGGGATTTGGTTGGTCGAGTGACTCCAGCTTTGGCCTTTGGGAACACATTTCACTGGCTGCTTTCACATGTGGCCATAATATCCTGAGTACATTTCGGTAGCACTACGAGGGGCTCTAGGAACTGTATATTTTCTTCCCACTCTATAACCAGAAATGGCTTTAAAGATGTTGGGATCATTTTATTAGATCAGTGCCTAGGTTCATGAGTGATCACTGTAGACTGGATGCCACTTCATCAGGCACTCGGCTTCCAGAACTAAGACATGTGTTTCTACACAGAATCATCTACCTCCACGTGGGCACACGTTTTAATATTTTATTTGAAGATACTTGTAGCTATAGCAAGACAAACACGAGTCCTTGAAAACATCCCACACTCTTTAAATTTTTTTGTTTATTTCGTATTTATTTATTTGGGAGCAACAGAGAGACAGAGAGAGAAAGAGGCAGAGAGAGAGAGAGAGAGAGAGAGAGAGACAGAGAGAGAGAGACAGAGAGAGAGAGAGAGAGAATGGGCCTACAAGAGCTTCCAGCCACAGTAAATGAACTCCAGATGCATGTGCCACCTTGTGCCTCTGGCTTATGTGGATACTGAGGAATCAAACCCAGAACTGGGGTCCTTAGGCTTCATAGGCAAGCGCTTAACCGCTAAACCATCTCTCTGGCTCCCCTGGACTCTTACTCATTATGACATGGATCATTCTAGCCTCTGCCCCTGTGTAAATCTGTCCTATACATGCGCCATTTGTTGTCTTAATTTTTATTTCAAGTGTTTGTTTATTTTATTTTTATTATTAATATTTGAGAGAGACAGAGAGAGAGAGAGAGACAGAGACAGAGACAGAGGAAGAAGCAGAGAATGTGCACGCCAGGGCCTTATCAGCCACTGTGAATGAACTCCAGATGCATGCGCCCCCTTGTGGGCATGTGCAACATTGTGTGCTTGTGTCACTGTTGTGTGTGGCTAAACAAGGGACCTGGAGCTTTGAACAAGTGTCCTTAGGCTTCACAGGCAGGCACCTTCACCGCTAAGCCATCTCTCTAGCCCTCAAGTGTATGTTTAGAATACCAAGATTGGTAGCTGATTGTTTCACAGACAACAACTTTAATACTTACTAAGGGATCAATATTGCAAATGTATAATTTCATCTTTGCCAAAGTGACTTTGTGTAGCACCGTCTCCTGACTGACTTCACTGGATGTTCATTAGTGACACAGTTAGGTGTTTTGTGATGGTCTACACGATTTCTTTGGATTCCTTAGCCTCCAAGATGACGTCTTTAAAATTTCATGAAGTAAACGTTACTCCTCGTGCCTTGCCATTCTCTAAGTTTCACACACGCCATTAGAGTGCTTGCATGGAAGACGTTCCACATAAAGGGACATTGTTGCATCCGTGCCTGTCTTTGCAGTATCTCAGAGGCTGTAGACGTCCATGACTGCTGATTTGTCTTTAATATCTCTAAAATTTATTATTTTTCCAAAATGTGAAGTACTTGAAGTCATATAGTATGTAGCCTCCAGAAATCCTGTTCTCTTGTAGCAATGTGAATTTAACTCTTCTCCATGCCTTTGTGGCTTAATAGCCTCCTTTTTTCACTTAATAAAATGCTAATCTATGAATATGCCACAGTTTGTTTATCCATTCACCTACTGAAGGACATTTTCACTTCCCTAATTTGGCATTTATGTAAAAGCTCCTTTAGGCCTCTGTGTGCTGTGGTGTGTGTGTGTGTGTGTGTGTGTGTGTGTGTGTGTGTGTGTTTTCAACTTAATCCGTTACTGGCTCATTTGGTAAAACTCTAATTAAGTCGCTGCCAACTGTCTTTTTTTTTTTTTTTTTTTTTTTTTGGAGAGAGAGACAGAGAGAGAGGGAGAGAGAGACAGACAGAGATGGCCGTGCCAGCAGCCTCTCATCTGCTGTGAATGAACTCCAGATGCTTGTGCCCCCTTGTGGGCAAGTGTGGCATTGTGCCCTTGTCTCACTTTGCATCTGGCTGAACGTGGGACCTGGAGTTTGGAACTGGTGCCTTAACCACTAAGCCATTTCTCCAGCCCAGCTGCCAAGTGTCTTTAAACATGGCTGTGATCTCTCGGGCTTTCATAAGCATGGGAGAGAGGTCCTGGTACTCCCCATCCTCATTGGTATTTGGAACGGTCAGTTTGGAGAATTTTTTCATCCTAGTGAATAAGCAGTAGCAATCCTGTCTGTTCTTGGTTTCAGTCCCTCATTATGAAGGAGTGTTGAGCCTCTTTCAAAAGATCACCAGCCTGCCTAGGCCTTATTTGTCAGGCATCTGTCTAGGTCTCTTTGTTGGCACTTTGTTTGTTTTTTATGGTTGGATCTTAAGTGTTCTTTGACAAATTTGGATCGACACTTTTCTTCACATATGTGTTTAACAAAAAGATTTGTCCACTTTAATGAAATTTAATTTATCAATCTAGTTTTTTGTTGTTGTTGCTGTTAATGGACCATGCTTTAGCATCGTGTCTAAAAAGTCAACCCCAAACCAAAAGTAAATCACCCAGCTGTTCACGCACACTGTCTCTCTAGATCTTTACAGTAAATCACCCAGCTGTTCACGCACACTGTCTCTCTAGATCTTTACAGTAAATCACCCAGATGTTCCCAGCTGTTCACTTTACAGTAAATCACCCAGCTGTTCACGCTCTCTCTAGATCTTTACAGTAAATCACCCAGATGTTCACGTTCTCCGTAGATCTTTACAGTAAATCACCCAGATGTTCTCCGTAGATCTTTACAGTAAATCACCCAGCTGTTCACGCACACTGTCTCTCTAGATCTTTACAGTAAATCACCCAGCTGTTCACGCACACTGTCTCTCTAGATCTTTACAGTAAATCACCCAGATGTTCACGCACACTGTCTCTCTAGATCTTTACAGTAAATCACCCAGATGTTCACGCACACTGTCTCTCTAGATCTTTACAGTAAATCACCCAGCTGTTCACGCACACTGTCTCTCTAGATCTTTACAGTAAATCACCCAGCTGTTCACGCACACTGTCTCTCTAGATCTTTACAGTAAATCACCCAGATGTTCACGCACACTGTCTCTCTAGATCTTTACAGTAAATCACCCAGATGTTCACGTACACTGTCTCTCTAGATCTTTACAGTAAATCACCCAGCTGTTCACGCACAGTGTCTCTCTAGATCTTTACAGTAAATCTCTTCTAGATCTTTACAGTAAATCACCCAGATGTTCACGCACACTGTCTCTCTAGATCTTTACAGTAAATCACCCAGATGTTCACGCACACTGTCTCTCTCTGTTCACGCACACTGTCTCTCTAGATCTTTACAGTAAATCACCCAGATGTTCACGCACACTGTCTCCGTAGATCTTTACAGAAATCACCCAGCTGTTCACGCACACTGTCTCTCTAGATCTTTACAGTAAATCACCCAAATCACCCAGATGTTCACCCAGATGTTCACACTCTCTAGTCTTTACAGTAAATCTAGAGATCTTTCACCCAGATGTTCAAATCTTTATAGTCAATAACCCAGATGTTCACGTACACTGTCTCTCTAGATCTTTACAGTAAATCACCCAGCTGTTCACGCACACTGTCTCCATAGATCTTTACAGTAAATCACCCAGATGTTCACGCACACTGTCTCTCTAGATCTTTACAGTAAATCACCCAGATGTTCACGTACACTGTCTCTCTAGATCTTTACAGTAAATCACCCAGATGTTCACGTACACTGTCTCTCTAGATCTTTACAGTAAATCACCCAGCTGTTCATGCACACTGTCTCTCTAGATCTTTACAGTAAATCACCCAGATTTTCACGCACACTGTCTCTCTAGATCTTTACAGTAAATCACCCAGATGTCCACGCACACTGTCTCTCTAGATCTTTGCAGAATGCTTCACAGCTACGCCTATGATCTATTTTCAGTTGGTTCTTATAGAAGGTGGAATCTCAGTATGTCTAGACATTTTTTAAAACATACGGATAGAAGCTTATTTTTTAGAGGGACAGTTTTTGAAGAGATAATCCTTTGCTGAATTGTCTTCGTGCCTTTGTACAGAGCGGTTGGCTCTATTTTTGTAGGCCTTTTCTGGATCCTCTGTTCTGTTCCCTTGATCTGTGTGTCTTTGTTTTTTTGAAAATACTATGCTCTCTTGACTATTATAAATTTAGAGTAAGTCTGAAAGTCTGATAATATCAGCCTTCCAACTTTGTTCTTCACCATCATATTAGCTATTCTGGTAAGCTTACGTTCCATATAAACTTTAGAATATTTTTTCTATGTTAGTCTGGCCAAACATTTATCAATTGATAAAGTTTTATCTTTATTAGTTCATGCTAATGATGCAAAGTAGAGAGTTTGATGATGACAGTTCTGTATATGTATATGTTATACTTTGATTGTATCCATCCCTTCTGCTTCTCTCCCTATCTTGCCCTCTTTCCCCTTCCTGTTGCTATATAACTAGTGGTTTATCTTTTATTTTCATGTCTTTCTGTATTCATCCCAGAAGCCCATGACTGAAACATACTTGTATTCACTGGGCTGTTTCATTTCACTTAAAACGATGATATATCCAGGTCTTTTAATTTTCCTGAAAACATCAAGACCAACTTTTGTTTTCATTTCTTTCTATTAATTTTCTGTTTTCAATTACATTTATTGCTTCTGTTTTTTCTTCTGCTTGCTTTGGATTTAATTATCTTTCTGCCAAGTTGTATAAGGTAGAAGTTTATATTGTTAATTGTATATCTTTCCCTTTTTTTGATTTATTTCTTCAATACTATGAAGCTTCCTCTAAAGATGCCTTTATTTCAACTAATGACCTCCACTTTGATTTTTATTTAAATTCAGAATGGTGTTCAGTTGCCTTTTGTAGATTTTTGAAAAGTGTGCACACAAAAAAGTTTAAGCTTATCATTATGGACACTCCAGCAATATAGGGAATTTAGGAAATATAACATTAATAACTAATTTTACCGCGAATACAAATGAATACATAAAATCTCATTGTGCTATAGAATGTCTTGAAAGCTATAGCATTAGGCAGTCATGTGAATCCATTACAGCATCATTTCAGAGGAGAAGTAAGGAGAATTGAAAATACAGGAGCACTACTACCTTTCTATAGCTTCATTTATATAAAGCACAAAGCCTTATTTCCTGCTAGAACACTTTGATGATTGCAGACATCATTTGCATTAACAAAGACAAGGAGTTTTGAAAAAGGAATAAGTTTATTCTCCCTGTAATATAGTCTATAATATCGGTGTGCATTACATATGGTGTGTCATGGGTATTGATTTGATTGAAGTTAATTGCTTTGAATATTGATGTATCCATTCATTTTATCATAACTCTTCTTTTCATTAAAAACCTTACAACTTCATTGACCAATGGAGTGGAGTTCTATCAATTATTCAACTGTTCAAGCTTACCATGTCTTAAGCTGTGTGCTGAACTCAAGCTGACAGTCCAAACCTGAAAGATAACACAGATAAGGAGCCCAGTGCTCAGGGGCTGTGGAGTGTGAAACAGAGAAAGAAGAGAGAACCTGGGAGGAAAACCAAAGAGCCATGGCATCAGAACTGTACTGAGGAAGGTTAAAACACCTCGGAAAAGATGAAAACATGCATGAGGAGGATCTGTAACCTGAAGAGACATTCAGAAAAGAGAAGGCAGCTGTTTCTTACAAATCAAGTCTGTAAGCCCAATATTTCCGCTTCGTTTCAGCTATCATACTTGCCCCAAATAATGTTCTACTCTCTGCTCAGACAACTCATCTCACATGTACATTTCCAATTATACTTTGGACTCCTTTTGGACAAATGGGATTATTTTCTGCATTTCTTTTTCGAGTATGTCATATGCAGTGGTAAAGATATGATGGGAATATGATCAGTGGTAAATAAGCAAATTTCTACAACTGTATTTCTCAATCTTTATAATTCAAGTCCTGTCACAGCAAACACAAACATAACCCTGCATACATATACCTTCAGCCAGTAGAGATTAAAAACATCTCCCTGTCCTTCACCCACACGGGCTTAACTTTTAACCTTTCCTATCTATTTTTGTCCATATGTTGTCACAGAAATAATATACCCTAAGTGAATTGTATTATGTCACCTCCTGCTTGAATCTATATAATAACTTCCCAAAGGTCTTAGGAAAGCCTTCTGTTAACCTGTGTGATTATTAGTCAGTGTCATTCATATGTGTTCATCCCCATGGTTGGCATTATATTATATACACAGTCATTCACACACACACACAACTGAAATAAGAAATATTGTTGAATTAACGTTATTGATGCAGGCCATTCTCGTGAAACTTTGCCTTTGGAAATTTTTCAATGATTTCTATTGAAGTTACCAACATAGAGTGAGCCAAAGAGTAAATTAATAAAAATAAGGAAAACAAAGAAGCAAAAATTTTAAACAAAATGACAAACGCGTGCAGAAGTTTAATGAACTGACCTGATATCGGTCAGGAGAGGACACAGTCCAAGGCATACAAAGTACAGGCATTAGACAAAATGTCTTCCTAAGGACCCTTTTCCTAGTTAATGAATCTTGGCAGAATCAGTGAAAATGAGAGATAGAAACCAGTGTGGGGCTGGGGTTGTAGCTCAGGGGTGCAATGCTTCCTGACCACACACACACACACACACACACCCACACACCACCACCACCACCATGTTTCTTGTACTTGGAGAAGAAGAGATACCTTAAAGGACTTTAAAAAAATTTTATATTCTATATGATCTCATAGACAAATAATGACAGGATTTTAATGAATAACTCAGGTATAGTAGTTATGATTGAGAAATGCCAATGGCATAGAATAAATTGAAGAGTGAGAAATTGAAGACAGCAATGTCATTTATTTATTACTTAGGTATAATAGAATGATGAGAGAAAGCAATTTCTGAATGAGAGCACTAGTCTTGGAAGTGGAGGTACTGTAACTTCTGCCCTCACTGTCCTTCTGTAACTGCCGCAACAAAATATCACAGGTTAGTTAGCTTAAAAAAAAGATGGGGGCTGTAGAGATGGCTTAGCGGTTAAGGCGCCTGCCTCCTAAGCCTAAGAACGCTGGTTCCAATCTCCAGCGGTTCCAATCTCCAGGTCCCAAGTTTAGCCAGATGCAAAGTGATGCAAGGGTGCAATGCCACGCTTGACCACAAGGGGGTGCATGCATTTGGATTTCGTTCACAGCAGCTGAGAGGCTGCTGGCGCACCCATCTCTATCTGTCTTCTTCTCCCTCTCTCCCCGTCTCTCTCTGTCTCTCTCTCCAAAAAAAAAAAAAAAAAAAAAAAAAAAAAAAAGATTTTTTTTCACAGTTTGAGGGACTAAAATTCTAAGATCAAGGCAAATGCAGTCACATTGTGTGTTAGGACTTCAGCACTCTAATGTTTGAGGTCTCAATACTTGGCATATTACTCTCTTGATGAGAAGTTAGTTCTCCTTGTGAAACACTATCCCGTGTTCTTCTTTCTTCTCTTTGATAAGCTATAATTGGTTGTATGTATTCCGCATTGTATTCCTTCACATATTTCATATCCTTTTCTACAACTTGATACTCCATGTCAGCTTTTCACAGCATCTTAGCCACATGCACCTTTTCTTTTTTTTAATTTTTAAATTTTTATTTATTTACTTATTCATTTTTATTTATTATAGACAGAGAGAGGGAGAGAGAGAAAGAGTGAGAATGGCATGCCAGGGCCTCTAGCCACTGCAAACGAACTCCAGACGCATGCACCACCATGTGCATCTTGCTTACATGGGACCTGAGGAATCAAACCGGGGTCTTTAGGCTTCACAGACATGCGTCTTAACCACTAAGCCATCTCTCCAGGCCCACATGCACCTTTTCTTTCTTTACTCCTGGGACATAGTTATCCTCATTTTCTCTGTCTAGGGTGTGCTACACTTCTCTTCTCAAAACCATCTCCTAAGAAACTGAGTCGATATAGTTGCTGAATTTGGATCAAGGAGAAGAGAATTGGAAATAGTAATTTTCCTTAATACCAATTTTCTATACTAATGTACTAACTTAAACCAGTCTTGCAGTTCTTTTGTAACACAATCTAATTGCCTCGATTTTTCAGAAGTAAAAAAAAAAAAAAAAAAAAAAAAAAAAAATTCTCTCTCCTATAGAATTAAACATCCTGATGAAGACGTAAAGCTGACTTTTTCTTATTTATTTGTTCATGAGTCACTGGAAGCCATTATCCCGTTACCTCTCCAGTGAGCTGGTTCCTGACAATGGCTTTTCCAGAACCTTACATGCTTTGTTAACAAGTCATTAGCATCATGACCAGTTCATCAGTCTTGACATTGAAATCACTTCCTTCAGCCTCACTATCCTTGAAAGGGCTTGTAAACCCACTCTACTATTTGAACGTATTCAGGTTGGGACAAAAACTCACCTTAAGCAGCCATTCTGGGGACCATCCTCATGGAGCCACCCTTACAAATGAGTAACATTAACATTCTCAAGATGATGTAAGAAAGGTTACAGATGCAAATGAGAACTCATAATGACTTAATGTTTTTTGTCCTCAGATGCTCAATGCCAAGTTTTCTTATATATTCTGTACTATTGCACTGTATTTGCAGTTACAATCTCTCTGATCTCTTATTTCCTTGAACGTAAAGAGGGACCCTTTTCAAATGTGTGCTCATTACCTGCAACTGACATTTCATGTTGCCACAAGCATCCCCGGTGCTCCCAGGATAGCCCCGGATTCTGCTTCTCCTTTAATTTTCTTTCATTTTCCCTCCTTTCTTCTTTTTTCCTGCTCTTTATTCTAAGTACCCACTTTCTCCCTTTAAGTAGTATTCCTGTGAGTTTCTTTCCATTGCTTTTCTAGGACAGAATCAGTGGGATCAGGCATGGACACCCAAAAAAGACTAAAGAAAACCTGGAGGGCTGGAGAGACAGCTCAGCAGTCCAAGCCTGAAGGCCCAAGAACCGCTGAAACCACCTGTGTTCAAATCTCCAGTCCCACATAAACAGCTGGGCATGGACATGCATGCCTGTAACTCCAGCCCCATGAAAAAGAGAAAAGACCCAGGAAATATTCCAGGCTCATGGAAAACATCAAGCTCACGTATCAGTAAGAGTCCAGTTCAAATACAAAGGGACAGAAGAGCTATGACACCGGACATTCATCTCTGACTCCACACAGTGCTGCATGAGAACATACACATCACATGCATACATAAACCTAGACTTGTCACTTTTTGAATAATTACTTGGAGGTAACTGAATATGTGTTTCTGATTTATATATTAAATTTCATATGTTTTATATTTGTTTAAGCATTCCTCTGATGTAATTTAATTTTTTTTCAAAAGATAAAAGTGACTTATTGACTTATTTAAGGTCACAGAACTGGACACCAAAATGTATGCCTATAATATTCTTTGAGAGAAGAATTATTAACCATGTGTAAATAGAAGTGTTTGTGTGTTTTCTTCTCTAAGGATTTGATAATTAACAGAAGTCATGAAATGATGAAAATTATTTTCCAAAATATCATGTAAATAGCCCATGTTACAACAATATTTTAAGTTGTTTTATTATTTATTTATTTAAGAGAGAGAGAGGCAGACAGACAGAGTGTAAGTGTGGGCATGCCAGGGCCTCCAAGCACATCAAACAAATTCTAGATGCATGTACCACTTTGTGCATCTACCTTTACATGGTAACTGGGGAATCAAACCCAGGCCATCAGGCTTTACAAGATTGAGCTTTTAACTGCTGAGCCATCTCGTTAAAAACAACCTACAGAATCTACTTACAAAATCTGTATCTCGAAATTTGGTATTAATGACATTGTGTTTTATGCACAAGAAGAAAATTATGTCAAAATTAAATAGTGATTTATAGAAAAGGCAATGAAGTGAAATAGCTCATAGAAATAATTAATATTGGGCTGGGGAGATGGCTCACCATTAAAGGTCCTTTCTGCTAAAATTTGCCACTGGGTTCAATTCTCAGTATTCACATAAAGCCAGATGCACAAAGTGGTGCATGCATACAGAGGTCATGTGCAGATACACAAAGTGGTGCGTGCGTACAGAGGTCATGTGCAGATACACAAAGTGGTGCATGTGTACAGAGGTCATTGCAGATACACAAAGTGGTGCATGCGTATGGAGGTCATGACCCTGCTCTCTCTAACTTCTTCTCTCTCTCTCACACACACACAAAAAAATACAATTATTTTAAAATAGAGATATTAATTTTTCAATATTTCATACAAAATAGTCTGTTTAATGTTTATAAGTAGTTCTGGAAGAATTACTTACGTTGTTTCTCATAAAACTCTCATATTTTTCTGTATTGAATTTTGTTTCCCCATGCCTTTCCCTATATACACAGAACAATGGATATCCTGATTATATTCAACAATTTCCACTAGCTTGGCTACTGTTCTCTGTGACTCTAATTATAAAGCAAACTTTTCATCTTACTTCTCGTACTTTCCACTTTCTCATCAGTGGGAAGAAATTTGCATGAAAATGTATTATCCATGTAAATGCTTCCAAATTATCGCAAGGAAAAAAGTCTATTGAACCATTATTTAGCTCATTAGAAGAAAGGTACTATGTCAGTACAAAATATTATCATTATGTCTGACAGATACCATGAGTTCATTATGAAGTATAGTATTCAATTATCTACAACATGGGACAGAAAGGAGACGCTTTGTTAGGTGCTGCTGAAGTGTTATTCTGCAATTACTTTGGAAATTTATTTGACACTTTCCTTTTGTCATTAAAGAAATAATAGGCTTCACTTAATTCAAGAAATCCACTGTTTCCTTTCAGGACAGGTTGACTGCAAGGCATGACCAGCACTGGGAATGGTAGCTGTCCCTGTACCTCTGCAACAGTGACAATCTAACAAAACCAGGGTCATATGTAATATGTATATGAAATGACACTTTACTAACAATGTCATATGACTAAAATTAAAGATGTGTGACTGTATATTGTAACTACGCAGGGTACAATTGTTTTCAAATGGACAAAAATAAAATGTAATGAAAAGTAATAGAATTATAAAATAAAAAAATCATCACAAAATCGGATTTATCTCAACTATGCAAGGCTGGCTCAACATTCAACGAATCAAGTAATATAGCCAGGTGCAGGGGCACCTGTCTTTAATCCCAGCATTCCAGAGGCTACATAGGAGGATCACTGTGAGTAGAGGACAGCCCACAACCATGTAGTGAATTCCAGGTCAGCCTGGGCCACAGAGAGACCTTACATTGAACAAACAAAACAACAAAAAAAATCAATTAATATAATCTATCACCTCAGAGGGTTAGACAAAAGAAGTCACACCATTATTAATTGCTTCCTTAAAAGTATTTAACAAAATCTATGCCTATTCTTGGTAAAAATTCTCAAGAATAGAGAACATTTTTACCTTCATAAAAAGCTCTTAAAAATGCCTTTAGGTGACTTTACATGCAATGATAAGAGACTCAGAACTATCTCACTAAGATTAGGTACTCAACAAATATTTTCCTTCTTTCAATATCATGCTAATAATGCTGGTTAAAGCAATAAGACAAAGAAGGAAGGAAAAGCTATATATTGGGAATAAGATATAAACTGTCTCTTCAGAACATATAAACATGAAATGAAAAACAATCAACAGAACTTAAATCAAATAAGCTATTAAAGTTGTAAAATTTGCCACAAACATCAATCAATGAATAAGTAGAATTTTAAATGAAAACACAATGTCATTTACCCTACCATACAAAAAAGTAAAATACATTGGTAAAAATTTAACAAAACATGTCCGCCTCTTCTATGAGATAAAAGAAAATGTCTCTGATGAAAGACATCAAAGGACACCTTTATAAATGCACAGATACTCCACATTTCAGGAGAGGAAGTCTCTGTATTGTAAATGTCTCAGTACTCCCCAGCTTGATTTACAGTTCAATGCCAGAGCAATCAACATCTTCATAAGGAATTTTGTGACTATGAATAAACTAATCTTCAGTTTTATTTTTAGTCAATTTAGGCAAGGCATGAAAAATTGGAGGACTGATATGACATGATTGTAAAATTTGCTATAAGGCTACAGTAATCAAGAGTGTGATGCTTGGGAAAGAACACACAGAGAAATAGAACAGAACAGACATTCCATACACAGACCGATGGAAAGCAGTCAGTTGATCTTTGACAAAAACTAGACGTTCATATGCAAAAAAAAAAAGAAAAAGAAAAAGAAAAAGAAAAAGAACCTAGAGAGCATTACTCCAGACTTCTGATTTTGTCCATTTAAGTGATTCCAAAAGGAACCGCAGTCTAAGTCACTTCTAAGCAGAAAGTCACTTTTCATACTTCTTGATGCTGGATATTTCAAGATCAAAGCAATGGATTTTTACCTGGGTCAGGTCTGTTTCTTGTTCCAGATATCACATTCTCAGTAGTCTCAAACCTTAAGGGACACCTGAGCTCCTGTGGGCCTCCATGTTTAGGGCACTAATCTCAGGAGGGCACCATTTCCATGAGCTAATCACTTACCGAGTGCCCTAACTCCTAACACCGTCATATTGCTGATTAAGTTTCAACATAGGAATGGGAGAAGTCAAATATGACAATAGTAATAACAGGGTAAAAAAATCTAGACAACTTTGTGTGTGGTCTTAGTGTTTTATTTTATTTATTTTTTATTTTTATTTTTGGTGGGGGAGGTTTCAAGTTAGGGTCTCACTCTACCTCAGGCTGTCCTGAAATTCACTACGTAATCTCAGGGTGGCCTTGAACTCACAGCGATCCTCCTACCTCTGCCTCCCGAGTGCTGGGATTAAAAGCGTGTGTCACCACGCCCAGCTAGCTTTTTATTTTTTTAAAAAATATTTATTTATTTATTTATTAGCAAAAGATAAGGAGAAAGTAGAAAGACTGGATAATCAGGGCCTCCAGCCACTGTAAACAAACTCCCAACATATGTGCCAATTTGTGCACTTAGCTTTATGTGGGTACTTGGGAATTGAACCCAGGCTGTCAGACTTTGCATGCATGCACTTTTAACTGCTAAGTCATCTCTCCAGCCCCAAGGTGGTAGCTTTTAAAAGACAACACCAAAGACACATTTTTTTGAAAGAAAAAGGTATATAAATAAACTGGGTTTCATTAAAATAAACATTTCTATCTATGAAAGACACTATCATGAAAAGAAAAACCCTCTACAGACTGAGTAAAACAAATCTTTCCTACACATGTGTATAATGAATAAATGATCTGAAACTCTGAAACACACACACATACAACTCTCAAAGGACAATAAATAAGACAGGTTTAAAATCAATCAGCAATCTTAACAAACACCCTGCAAATGAGACTCGGTAAAAGAGCTTATGCAAAAGTACTCCATATCTTAGGTCATGAGTGAAACGCAAAATGAAACAATAAAAGATGTCACTAACCACCTATTAGAACGCAAAGTCCAGAACACGGACGCTATGGAATGCTGACGAGCTATGGAGAAAGGGACTTTGTACTCATTGCTGGTGGGCACGCAGAAGTGTCCAGCCACTATGATAATTTCCTACAAATGTACTCTTGTAAGATCAGGCAATCGGGCTTTGGGGTCTTTATCCAAAGGGTTTGAAAACTTGTGTCCACTTACAGTCAAGAGCTCTGGAATAACTTCCCGTCGAGGAAACGACCATTATTTCTCAGGAGAAAATGAGTTTAATGAAGATACAAAATGTTTTGGCTCCTTGCTTGATGCCTGCTCTCGGTACCTCAGTGGGAGCATGGCCTATAGCAAGCACTCAGTAAGCATCTGCTGGAGGAAGGGCGACTTGCTGACTCCTGGAACAGATCCACCACGGCCACATATTCTCCTTTTACCCCAGACAGAAAGAGAAATAACTAAGAAAACTGACCAGAAGTTAAGGCTTGTTTTATAGCCATGAGTTGGTTTAACAGTGAATGAAAACAAGTGATAAACTCCAGTTATGCTGCACCGACTTTCTCTAAAATCACATCACCAGTCTAATTAATTAGACTGCTGTTCTGGAAAATGTTGAAAGCTAGTATGCAGTTTTAGGAAGTGTTGTAGATGAAGTGTTATCTATATCTATCAACTGTGCTAGACCCCTTTTCCAGCGGCCATTGAATTGGGATGGTAAAAGTCATGCATGGTCATGAGAAGATTGGTGCCCTGGCTTGAAAAAAAGTTTCATGCCACTAGACTCTCAGTATTCCAAATTCTTTTTGCTCCAAAATGCAATCCCTCTATTTGTAATCAAGTTAGAACAAAGTCATCTTGGTCTAGGACGGGCCCTCTTCCAATGACAACTTCAGTAGGAAGTGAAAGCAATTTTGACAGACACAGAGACAATGCCACGTGACAAGGAAAGGAGCCCTGGAGTTTGTATCCAGAACTTTGACAAAATGAATGTCTGTGGCTTCAAGCTATTGAGCTCATGATACTTTGATATGGCATACCTGAAAAAAAGAATACAATCAGTACAGCTAAATTGCCTATACAGATATGACTGAATTTCTCTCTGTTGATGCCCTTGGCAAACAAACCAAAGGTTTTATTTGTTTGAAGGTGGCATAAGGGAGATGTTGTCGGCATCAGCACAGGGTGGGTGCAAAAAGCTGAACCCCTCATCCAACCGTAGTCAACAGCAAACTTTTACTCTTAACTGTCTGAGAAAAGATGTGCCCATGACAAGAAGGAACATATGCCTTGCTTAAGCAATGAGATTTTGGTCATTTATGTGCTAAGCAAAAAAAAAAAAAAAAAAAAAAAAAAAGTGGCTGTTAGATTTGTGTCACACATGACTTACACAGTAAACTGATTAAGGGACTCTGGTTTAGTCTAACTCAGCCTGATTGATGAAAGAAATGCCATACCTGGCTGGAGAGATGGCTTAGCGCCTGCTTGCTAAGCCTAAGAACGCTGCTTCCAAGCTCCAGGTCCCACATTTAGCCAAATGCAGTGACGCAAGGGTGCAATGCCGCACTTGACCACAAGGGGTGCACACATCAAGATTTCGTTTGCAGCAGCTGAGACACTGCTGGCGCGCCCATCTCTGTCTGTCTCCCTCTCCCTCTCTCTCTGTCTGTCTCTCTGTCTCTCTCCAAAAATAAAAAAATTAAAAAAAAAAAAAGAAACGCCATACCAAGGACTAAGGCTCATAGGAGAGTAATGCCTTTAATAGGGTCATCTTCCTCTACTCTTTACCTGTCTTCACATTTCTGGATTGCTCTTTCTATAATATTCTGTTATGTTTTTTTGCATGTGTATGTTTGTATGCTTTGGGTGCATGTGATTTGCGTGTTTAAAATACTGTGTTTATGGGCGTGGCAGCCAGAGTCAACATAGAGTTATCTTCTTCAGTTGCTTTCTACCTTATTTTTTGAGACAGAGTCACACACTCAATCTAGAGCTCATTGATTCAGGTAGGCTAGCCATCCAACAAGCATTAGGGAGCCTGTGTTTACTTCCCAGTGCTGGGATTACAGGTATGCACCCCCATGCCTGTCAAGTTGCTGCTGGGGATCCAAGCTCACGTCTTCATACTTGCCAGGCAAACATTTTATCCAGAGGCATCCTTCCAACGCTCTTTTCTGATCTTTTAGTGCATATATATTTAATTTTCTAGACAACCTGCTGATGCTACATAGCAGCACATTTATTTATTCCAAAATGATTTCATTGGTTTCTTTAGGCCAGAATTAATTTTAACTCAAAGGGTTCAAAAAAAAAATTGTGGCTGCCTGAGCTCACTCATTAATAACCAATTCTTGGTTTCTAAAATCTCTTTACCTCAAAGTACAAGATCCGGAGGAGAGAAAAATAAGCTTCCCATGGAGAAAGCATGCAGACCCTGCACATTCATTTTCCGAATGCCATATGCTGCATGGGTTTGGTCTGCAATCTGGAGCTAAGGCTCTAATGGCCCCTGCTGGGTAAAACATCCATAAGAGCAGGCATTTGTTAGCACTCGGAGATCGTAGTTTGAAATATCAGTGAGGGTGTTCCAGCAAGAAAAGGAAATATCTTGACAACTCGAGCGTTATGTGAAAAGCAGTCCTATTCTTTGAAGTTATCTTACCACACCATTGGGACAAAGTGATGTGTGTGTGTCCGCACATGTGTGTGTGTCTGCACGTGTGTGTGTGTGTGTCCACACATATGTGTGTGTGTGCGTGTGTGTGTGTGTGCGCACAGAGGGTGGAGAATGCCTCAGGTGTCATCCTTGGGAATGCTATCCATTTTATTTATTTATTTAAAATGAGAACTTTGCCTGGAGAGATGGCTTAGCCGTTAAGGCACTTGCCTGCAAAACCAAAGGACCTTGGTTCGATTCCCCATGACCCACATAAGCCAGAAGCACAAGGGGGCGCATGTATTTGGAGTTCGTTTGCAGTGGCTGGAAGCCCTGGTGGCCCATTCTCTCGCCCCCCTCCCTCTCTCCCTGTGCCTCTTTCCCTCTCTCAAATAAATAAATAAAAATAAAATATTTTTAAAAATGAGAACTTTCTTGTATGAACACAGATGTCATGGTCACATTCCCATCAGGTTATACCCTTAGGCTCCCTCTACCCTTCCCCTGTCCATGGAGACATTCTTTCAGTGGGGTGAGTAGTATTTTTACAAAAGGACTTCTTTCGTCTGGAGCACACTAAGTAAGGTGGCCTGGCTGGCCATCAAGCCTTGTGGATCCCTGTGGTCCTCTTGCCCCAGCTCTGTGGTTATGGGTCCGTGCCATCGCAGTGGACACTTTACATGAGCACGAGGGATGAACTCAAGTGGGCATGCTTGAGAAGCATGCCATCCACAGACTCAGCTTCCTCCATTGCCCCCAAATATTTTTTTGGATTTTTTATTGACAAGTTCTATACTTACAGAAAATAAACCATGATATTGCCCTCTCCTCCCCCATTCCCCTTCGCAACTCCACTCTCCATCATATCCCCTCCCTCTCTCCATTCGTCTCTCTTTTAATTTAATGTCATCATCTTTTTCTCCTATTATGAGGGTCTTGTGAAGGTTTTGCTAGGCACTGCAAGGTCATGGATATCGAGGCCAATTTCTGCCTGGACAGTTGCACTGTAAGGAGTCATACCCTTCCTGAAGAGGGGCATAAAGAATGTAAGAGCCAATTTTTTTTTTTAATTTAATGCTGGAGTTCAAAGCCATGGCTTATGGCATGCTAAGCAATTAATCTAAAACTGAGCTATGCCACTCATTCTCACTGATTCTAAAAATTGGAAAATTATATATATTTATTTACATAAAAATTTCCCTACTTTACAAATACAATCTACCACAGATTCTTCTTTTACACACACACACACCGCACACACGCACACACACATGCATGTATGTGTGTGTATTATTCCATAAATGTTATATATAAAAAGATTTCTCTGACGCATTTTAGCTTCGTGTCTCACAGACTTGGCCCCTTCGGGAGAAGATTACTATGAACCTCTTGAAGAGGTGTTTATAGATGGGGGCTTCTACAGCTCTGAAAATGCAGCACTAAATGGCATGCTGGCATTTTATAGGCAAGCTTTACTCTTCTGTTTTTCTGCCCATTGAGGCCCTATGAAAATGCAACCATGCTATTGACAATTGTTCAGTGCACGCGAAATGACTCACACTTCAACATCTGTAAGTTACAAAAGGTTACCATGGATAAGTGGATCTCATGGTGTAAGTTCCACAAAGTCAAAAAAAAAAAAAAAAAAAAAAACCCTGATGATAATACTAGCAGATATTCAAGAAGTGGCATGTAATATGTCACAGCAATGTGATGTGTGTCCCTCCTGTCTCTTTGCCCCATCCCTCCCCTTCCCTGTCATCTCATTCAAGTCCACAGATGCTCACAGAGGTTCTGGAACGGTATGGGTCAGAGTTGCTCCCAATCAAAGGCAGCTTCTGGGTCTCCGTCTCAGGTTCCAGCACTGTGGAGAACCTCTTTCTAGGATGACATATAATCTACCGATGGAGAGAGAGCGACAACCTGACTCATGTAGAAAAGCCAGATTCCTTAATGGAAAACATAAAACAATGTCATGTTACTAACTTCCACTGCTTCCAAAATTTCTTTTTTTTTTTTTTTTTTTGGTTTTTCGAGGTAGGGTCTCACTCTGGTCCAGGCTGACCTGGAATTAACTATGTAGTCTCAGGGTGGCCTCGAACTCTCGGCGATCCTCCTACCTCTGCCTCCCGAGTGCTGGGATTAAAGGCGTGCGCCACCACGCCCGGCTTGCTTCCAAAATTTCTTATCAAAATGGGTTAAGCAGGGGCTGGAAAGATGGCTTAGTTTTTAAGGCACATGCCTGCGAAGCTTAAGGACCCCGGTTCAATTCTCCAAGTCCCACATAACTCAGATGCACATGGTGGAGCATACATCTGGAGTTTGTTTGCAGTGGCTAGAGGCCCTAGGGCACCCATTCTCACTCTCTCTCCCTTTCTCTGTCTCTAATAAATAAATAAATAAAAATTTTAAAAATGGGTTAAGTAGGGCTGGAGAGATGGCTTAGTGGTTAAGTCATTTGCCTGCAAAGCCTAAGGATCCCAGTTCAATTCTCCAGGTCCCATGTAAGCCAGATGCACAAAGGGGTGCATGCATCTGGAGTTAGTTTGCAGTGGCTAGAGGCCCTGGCACGCCCATTCTCACTCTCCCTTTCTCTCTTTCCCTCTCTCTGTCTCAAATAAATAAATAAATAAATAAATAAATAAATAAATAAATAGAAATAAACTTTAGACTCTGGAACTCAGTATGACATTATTTTAAAAATTAAAAAAAAAGTGGGTTAAGTAAACATGGCTTCTAACACTCAATTTTGACAGGGACCAACCAGAATCAGAAAGAAAAGAAATGAACGATGTTTTGGTGAACTTATCATCTGCCAAAGAAAATTCCCGAACAGAACTCCAGGTAACACTGGAGAATCTGGACAGGGACAGGGTTAGGTTTTGGGGACAAAACAATATAAAATAAGCACTATTCTGTGTATATTCTAGTCCTTCTCCATCACGAATTTATACGTGTTCAAGTGATATTTTCAAGTAGCTCCAAATTGTACATATGCTTGAGTAAAGGGATGCCCTGGAGAGATGTGTTTATTTGCTGACTTAACCACTGACATGCTGCAGGGCATTAAGCAGGGATGAAGCCCAGAACCTTCAGCATTGTCTTTGAAACTAGCTCACAGAATGGCTGACTTCGCCAGACCATCAATATAAAAGGCTGCGCCGCTTTAGGGTATGATGGAGATGTAGGACACAGTCATTTCCTCCCTGTTCCTCCTTGCCGGAAGTGCATTCCCTGCTAATGTCATCGCTTTATTAAATATTTTCTTGCTGGAAGCTGACACCTACAGCTCCACTTAGGCTTCTGAATTTCCACATACGATCTTTGCTTGTTGATTATAGAGTGCTGTCAAAGCCACAAAAATACAACTGTAACTGAATTGCTGAAAGAATTGACAGAGTGACATTCTTTCTACATTACTTACCACAAATTTATTTTTTCTCTTAAGGATGTTCAAGGGATTCACTCGTTCAGTTTAAGTGTCTTTGAAACTTATTTACTGAGAGATATCTTATGTTTTTCAATTGTGTATGAATTTGGTAAACATGTTTTTCATACATATTCATAGCCAGTATTTATATCAAGATTTAGAACATTATGGTAAGTTGCCCCTGATTCTTTAGTAAATAAAATCCTTCCTGATGTACGCTTAACTAACTGCACTTAAAGTCCTTGTATCACTCTGAAAGAGAGAGAGAGAGAGACGATTGGAAGAATGGAAAGGGGAAAAGAAAGAAGTGTTGGATGGTGAATATGATCAAAAATACATTATAAAAATATATGACATTGCCAAACATGGGAAAAAATATATTTATAAGAAAACAAAATTTTAGAAAATTCAAGTGTTGCATGGTCTTTTGATGTCACTTCCTAGCCACAAATATAAAGGCTATTAAAAAAAATGTTTCAAACATTAGATTAATTTAGGTTTAAAATATCCTTACTTTTCTCCTTGCTATTATGATGAAAATTTATGTGTCGCATACATGCAAACAAAAAAAAATTCACTGCGTCTGGAATCAATATTATTCTAAATGAAATATTTTCCTTTATCTCTGTGTCTAAGTCTAACTGTACTCCTATATCTATATATACACTTAAAAACAGCATTTAGTAAACTTAGAACAAATTGCAAGGCTAAAGGCCATGCATCTAGAATAACAATGTCTTTTAACAGTTTATCTCCAGGAGGTAAACAGACACATTTTCAGTGTAGTCAGTTGTTTTTTTCTAATGGCTAAATGGTTTGCACTAAGAGCATATATTGATTTACATTGGATAAGGATAAACAAAACATTAAGGGAAAGGGGAGTTACTATCATGCTGAGATTTGAAAGTTTGGGCAAATTTAGGGACTAAGAATAATAGGAAATATTTAAATACAGGAATAGCATGAGTTTGTGAGATAAAATAATATATTCAATATAGACAGCTTAGCAAAAGTGTAAGGAAGATTCTAAGAACACATGAAATTCATTGCTTACTTAGAAATGCCTTAAAGATGAACACGTAAGTCAGGCGGGGACTCTGAGTGAGGGGACCTGGATCTGCTGAAGGGGCTGAAGGAGGAGGAAAGTGGAGTGGTGGTACAGAGGACTGAGGGGCAGGTACCAGAGCAGGATGTAGGTAATAGGATAGCCTTCAGAGAAGTTCGGCTTTGAAGTGCGTACGCTGGTGAGAAAGGTCAGAGCAAAACGGGGAAGAATCAACAGTATGGTGATGATGTTGTCATAGATGCTACGCCGTCAAAGAACGCGCTTGACCAAAGGAAATGTCAGCGTATTCCATCTGACATCTCGTTGACTATAATCATGAAGGGGCGGGGAGGGAAGGAGGGAGGGAGGGAGCACAAGGCTATGCAAAGAGAAATCTGAACTGTATGGACACGCTTACATGTCCAGATAACCCAGGACAACCATGAACTCTTGTGATTCGCGCTCTTATGAGAGAAACAGTCCACAGCTACACACTGTTAGTTATGACAGGATCGACTGCCAACCTGAGCTTTGGTTGCCACCAGGACATAACTTGCCCAGATGGATAAAATGTAAAGTGTTCTCCCTTGGAACAAAGGTTCAGACCAGGTTTTCTTGCTTTCTTTCCTTTCTTTTTTTTTAAAGAATGGGCATGCCAGGGCCTCCAGCTACTGCAAACGAACTCAAGATGCACGTGCCACCTTGTGTATCTGGCGTACGTGGGTCCTGAGGAATCGAACTTGGCTCCTTAGGCTTCACAAGCAAGCACCTTAACCACTA
This sequence comes from Orientallactaga sibirica, assembly GCA_036365145.1. Classification (NCBI taxonomy): domain Eukaryota; kingdom Metazoa; phylum Chordata; class Mammalia; order Rodentia; family Dipodidae; genus Orientallactaga; species Orientallactaga sibirica. The sequence continues at coordinate 3,634,863 of JAEOAD010001894.1, read as the reverse complement.
AGCCATTTCTCCAGCTCCCGGGTTTTCTAAGCTCACAGGAACTATGCTCACATGCCAAGGTGTTCCCAAAGCAAGGAGCGGTTTCATGTTTGGACACTTCACTCCTCTTCTTTCTCAGTGTTTCTTGCTATGGGGAAGTGAGAGAGACTTGACGACACCAACGATGGAACAAACATTGCCCCATTGTATCCGTTTGATTTTGGATAAATGGCAATGTAAAGGATACACATGAGAAAAAAAAATATGGAGTTAAGAACTTTCTTGATCAAGACATGCTTGACTTGAGTAGCATCCATGGCTTGATATGTTAAACAATAAGGAATGGTTGAGGGCTGGAGAGATGGCTTAGTGGCTAAGGCGCCTGCCTGCTAAGCCTAAGAATGCTGGTTCCAATGTCCAGCGGTTCCAATCTCCAGGTCCCATGTTTAGCCAGATGCAAAGTGATGCAAGGGTGCAATGCCACACTTGACCACAAGGGGGCGCACGCATCTGGATTTTGTTCACAGCAGCTGAGAGGCTGCTGGCGCGCCCATCTCTGTCTGTCTCCCTCTCTCTCTCTGTCTATCTCTCCCTGTCTCTCTCTCCAAAAATAAATAAAAAATAATAAAATAAATAAAAAATCTCTTTGAAGTAAGATGTTATAGGCTGAAGTGGCAACCTGAGCTACTATAATCTTACTATGCTTCAGACTTGAATATGAAGTCAGTCCTCCCAACAACCCTAGGAAGAGGCTCTATGACACTAAATGTGAGAACATTTAAGCACAAGAATGGTAAGTAAAAGTAAGAGCAGTGCAATTACACGATTAAGAAGCAGCAGACTCTTACCCACAGACTCAGTGGAAGAGCACAGAATGCTTCCCCAGCACGACGCGGCTCGGGGCTTCATTCACAGCTCTGAGAAAAGGAGCAGAGCCAGATTTTTGGAGGAGGAACCCTTTTTGCTAAGTGGAAATTTCAAAACAAAAATGTAAGAATGCCATTCAATGTTCAAGTAACAGCGAGAGCATGTTCAAATACAGAACGGTTTTATTCAACATTTACAACTACCGTATTTTCCATGTGTAGATTTTAAGACTAAAAATAAGGAGAGTTAGAAAGAGTCGAGGAAGGAAATTATTTGAAGAATAAAGAAACATTTGCAAGGTGAGGGAGAAGCAACCAAGAAATTATGGAAGAACTTGACCTATCAATAAAGCCATGAGGTCTGCAAATCAGTGAGCAAAACTAAACAGAGGTCGTGGGCTGTGAACGAGCGTGGAAGTGCACCTCTTTAAGGTGAGCCCAACCACCTCCTCAAGCGTAAACCCTAAAAAGGTGAAAGAAAAGTATGTTTGCATGGCAGACCCTGCTAGCTTCAATTCAGAATCCACTTACCAAATTTTCTTTTCCAAAGAGACTTGATTTTGTCTAAGACTGCAATGTAGCCCAAGGACAGGGGTGAGGGGGTGGTGGGGACAAGATAGGTGGTATTTACTGCTTGGCAAATGGCGGCCCGCGTGAGTGTTCCAATTCATATATTATTCCTTTCCTTGTCATTTTTTTCTTTTTTCTTTTTTTTTTTATTATTTTATTTATTTTTGGAGAGAGACAGAGAGAGAGAGACAGACAGAGAGGGAGAGGGAGGAGAGATGGGCTTGCCAGCAGTCTCTCAGCTGCTGTGAACGAAATCCAGATGTGTGCGCCCCCTTGTGGTCAAGTGCGGCATTGCACCCTTGTGTCACTTTGCATCTGGCTAAACGTGGGACCTGGAGCTTGGAACCGGTGTTCTTAGGCTTAGCAGGCAGGCGCCTTAACTGCTAAGCCATCTCTCTAGCCCTCCTTGTCATTTTTTTTTAAACACTTAATTCTTTTTTTGACAACTCTCTATTTATATTTATTTTTATTTTATTTATTTGCAAGCAGAGAGAGAGAGAGAGAGAGAAGAGAGGCAGACAGAGACAGAATGGGCACGCCAGGGCCTCTAGCCACTGCAAATGAACTCCAGATGCATGTGCCCCCTGTGCATCTGGCTTACGTGGGTCCTGGAGAATTGAACCGGGATCCTTTGACTTCACAGGCAAACGCCTTAACCGCTAAGCCATTTCTCCAGCCGTCCTTGTCATTTTGTTATCAGTGAATATAGTTTATACTTATATTTGTTAGTACGCTTTTAAACTCCCCTATGGGATCCATGGGTTCACCTTCCATATACCAAAATCACAAAAGCAAACCCTTTGTTTCTCAATCTAATTGGACAGACTTTCTCACCGTTGGGGTTCCTGGTTTGGCTCACTGGTTGGGGTGCAATCCTTTCGGCTATTCTCCTGAGTTACTTTCCTACCTTTTTGTCCATCAGTGTTTCAGACTGAAATGGCTCTGTTGCTTTCCTTCCCTGAGTTATCCTTGCCGAGTTTTTCACTAAGATTGCCCTGGCCTCCTGGAATAATTAAGACATCTTGTTTCCTGCGTTGCTCCTTAGAAGGCTGTGGGAGTTGCTGTTGTTATGTCTTTGTTAAAAGTTTGGAAGGATTCATCACTGAAACCACGTGAACTCTGTGAGGCTTTGATGGCGTTTCAGGTAGTTTTAACCTTGTCAACTGATGCTAGGATACTGAGGAACTATTGTTGTTGTTGATGCCTTTCTAAGAGCAATTTGTCCACTACATGCAGTTTTTCAACTTTATACCATGAGGATTTTTGCAATGGGGTGATTTTATCTTTTCAATGACTGGAAAATCTGCAGGGATGGTCACTTTTTCAAAACTACCTAATACTGGTACTTTACTTTTGGAGATATTATTTTCTTGATTACTGATAAATTTTTCTGGGCTTTGATACATTTCCTTATTCATTTTACACAATTTTTCTTTAGGTTAATAGCTGCATATATCCTTTTACTTTCATTTTGTCAGCCTCATTTTCCATGTACTTCATAAAAGTATTAAGCCATCTATACACATCTAAATGAATTATCATTGATTTAATTTATTAGCAGAGTTAATCATAAGTTATTGAAGTCATTACAACTAAAGTTTATGTAACAATAAAGTAATTAGATTTATGAACTTATTGTTTGGATGACTGGCTTTCTTCTGCTAATTTTCACTATTCTACTCTTATCTATTTTTCTGAAATTATCCTATTATATTCTAAGAAATATATTGCTTATATTTGCTTTGTGTTTTTCTGCAAAATTATAATTTATGTCATTAATTAGTCTGCTTTATATTAGAATTTTGCCTTTTCTCATAAAACTTAATTTATGACCTGCATGCTATCTGTAGTATTGCAGCCAGCCATGATTTTGTGTGTGTGTGTGTGTGTGTGTGTGTGATGTGCATGTGTGTTCATGTGTCTGCTGGGAGTGCACACAGCATGTGTAGTCTTCAGGCATTTGTCGTCACATTTCATCTTATTTGAGGCAGGGTCTCCAGTTATTTACTGCTGCTTTTCCCAGGGTAGCTGGCACATGAACTTCCAGGCAATTTTGCTCCAACTCCCTTCTGGCTGTAGGCATGCTGGGATTACAGATGGCCACACACGACAACATCCGCTTTTCAGGGGGTTGTTCTGAGAATCTGAACTCAGTGACTCACATTTGCATGCTTCATCCATAAGACATCTGCCCAACCCTATTTAAACAACTTTTTATCTTTGTGCTTCTTCTTGCTCTTTCCTATCCAGCACGTGCAAAAATGCAAAATGCATGGCAGGCGCTTACAGGTAAAGAAAGGAGCAGATAGGTGTGTGTGAACACGCTTTCCCAGTTGACTCTCTGAAGAGGAAGCAGTGACTTGCCTCAGCAGGCTTCTGTTCACCTGTTTCAGTTGCTGTTTTATGTTTAATTTGGCCACAGAGAAATTCACACCGTTGTCACTTAATCAATGGCTGCAGCCATTAACTGGGCAAACACTGAACACCACTGGGCAATAATCATTCTACTCAAATGACTCTTCTGCTGTCTTCAAAGTGGTACAGAAAGGAACTCAAAATGATACGTTGAATAATGTAACCTCTGCTAGTTAAGATTCTGATGCTCGGTGTGGAAAATCCAGCTAACCCTTGGAGAGCTGCTCTTAAGACTGTTTTTTTCGGAGATCCCATGAGGTGCATGCCTGCTCAGTGAGAACTTGCTATCACTTGTGTATCCACATGGCTTCAGCCATTGGGCTACAGGCAGGAATAGCAGTGGGCAGATTTCTAGAACTTTCTTTGAGAAATATACAGAGTATTATCTTTGTCACACTGAGCCCAGTATCCTCAAACGTGACATCATCTGAACATGAGAATGTGGACTGTTCTCACAGACACAAGAAAAGGAAGGACGGAATCTCAGAGGACATTGTACACACAGTCTAAAAACTCACTTCAGATAATTTAATACGAGACTTTTGTAATAAATGATAACAATAGCTATACCTTCCTCTTTTTTTTTTCTTTTTCTTTTGTCTGTTTTTGTTAATGTGGGTGCACCAGGGCCTCTAGCCACTACGAACACATTCCAGATGCATGTGCCACCATGTGCACCTGGCTCACATGGGTACTGGGGAATTGAACCTGGGTCCTTAGGCTTTGCAACTAAGCTCCTTAACCACTAAGCCATCTCTCCAACCTTAGACCTCTCCCTTGTTTTCAACTTTTTATGTTTCTTTATATTTAATTTCTTTATTTATTTGAGAGATAGGGAAAGAGGCAGAGAGGGAGGGAAAGAGAGAGAGAAAATAGGTGAGCCAAGGCCTCTAGCTATCTGCAAACAAACTCCAGATGCATGTGCCACCTTGTATCTATATCTGGCTTACAAGGGTACTAGGGAATAGAACCTGGGTCCTTAGGCTTCATGGGCAAGTTCCTTAACCACTCAGCTGTCTCTCCAGCCCTTGGTTACAACTTTTACTTGGGGATGGAGAGGTAGCTCAGTGATTGAAGGTACTTTCTTTGAAGAGCCAGGTGACCTGGGTTCAATTCCTGGTGCCAGATGTACAGAGTGACACGTGTATTGACAGTTTGTAGAAGCAGGAGGCCCTGGCATGTCCATTTTGTCTCTTTCCCTCTCTCTTGAAAGTTAATAAATAAATGAAATATTAAAACAACTTTTTACTTGAAGATTTTACAAAGACTGTGAACAAAGTAATGGTTACATTGTATATTTTAATAATTACAGATTCACATCAAAGCTGTGTCCTTTATGACTTAAGGATTTGTATATAATGCAACACATGGTTCTCACAAGTCCCATCTTTAAAACAAGCATTGATCTTCCAAAGAGCAATCGTGCCACATGACTAAATAAGGTAGTTGATGAAGCATATACAATTATGTCTCATTCAAACTAAATAATCAATAAATGATAGCTATGACTTATTTTGGGGGGATAGGTAAGGTTTCCCTTTCTAGCCCAAGCTGACCTGAAATTCACTTTGTAGTCTCAGGGTGGCTTGGAACTAACTGAGATCTACCTATTTCTGCTTATCAAGTGCTGGGATTAAAGGCATGTGCCACCAAGCCCAATTATTATTGAATAAATTAATCTTTATATTCCATGGTTTGAATTAAAAGGGGATGTAAGATTTCAAGGTTCCTGGTGAAGAAAACAATAAATTGTAGATGGCCAGGCGTGGTGGTGCATGCCTTTAATCCCAGTACTCAGTAGGCCGAGGTAGGAGGATCATCATGAGTTCAAGGCCACCCTGAGACTACATAGTGAATTCTAGGTCAATGTGGGCTAGAGTGTGCTTTTTACTTTACAGTATATGCGCTGCTTTTATACCTGGGGGTTATGCATTCCCTTGGACTGAAGGATAAGTTAAAAGATTCTGTATTCCACATCCACAGTCACCAGTCTTGTCTGTACTACAATCATATGACCAAGGACAAGAACTAGAAATCACAAACCTATATATTTGCTTCATTTGTACACTTATGCAGAACTGGTCATTTGGGATAGAGAAATGAAAAATGTATGGTGACTTTTCCATTTTAATTGCATCGAAAAACAGAACTTAAGGAGACTCATGCATATTAAATCATGAATAGGTGACAGGATGCAGGATTAGAACACAACATAAGACTAAAGCTTGGGGTTCTCTATTTTCCATGAGGTTCTGGGCACGGGTTGGTAAGCAGACGAATTATCACTGGAAACGAGAACAGCTTAGGCTGCATTGTCAGCAAAGAAGGGTATCAGGTTCCCTGAAGGAAAACCAAATCTATCATAGAAGAAATTTATTTTGCAATTAAGAAGCAGGGGAAAGAATCTTACCTCTGGAGGATGCGGTTGTGAATTATGAAACTCTGAGGCAATATACTGAACATTTTAAGATTCTTGAAAGTAAATATCAGATCCTTTCACCATAAAAAGATACACAATTGAAGTGATTAACATGTTATTTAGTTTAATTATCCTACATTTAATTAATAAAACTTAGCATCACTTTCTACCACTAAACTGTACTCAAATATAATTTGTCTATTAATAATTTAAAAGTAAAAACAGCTTGGTATAGTATACATCACTTATCTCTGCAAAAAAAAGTAAAAATTTTTTTGTTTAGGAATGGTTTTAAAGTTACTTGAAATAATTTATATATGGCCAGGCATGGTGGCACATGCCTTTAAGCCCAGCATTCAGGAGGCAAAGGTAGGAGGATCACCATGAGTTCAAGGCCACCCTGAGAATACAGAGTGAATTCCAGGTCAGCTTGTGCTAGAGTGAGACCCCCACCTTGAAAAACCAAAAAATGAAAAAAAAAAAAAAAAGAAATAATTTATATGTGAATAATGTATGTCTGGAGGGCAGGTATATGTGGATACATATACATAATAAGAGAAGTAAGTGGAAAAATATAAGGGTTACAGCTATGGTGGATATGGTATATGTACTGGGAATTCTCCTACCAAGACTGCTTCTGGATGCAAATCCTCAAACATTTATGTGCACCAAACATGCAAACAAAATCCCTTATTGATCAGAATAATTCAACTCAAGATAGTTCTATGGCATTACATTTATTTTTTTTTTCAATTTTAGAGACAGCAAGACAGAGACAGAGAGTCAGAGAGAGAGAGACAGAGAGTCAGAGAGTAAGACAGAGAGTCAGAGAGAGAATAGTTGCACTAGGGCCTCAGCCACTGCAATCCAACTACAGACCCTTGCACCACCTAGTGGGCATGTGCGACTTTACACTTGCCTCACCTTTGTGCAGCTGGTTTATGTGGGATCTGGATAGTCGAACCTGGGTCCTTAGGCTTTGCAGGCAGGTGCCTTAACCTCTAAGCCATCTCTCCAGCCCCTTGCATTACATTTACATCACAAAAAAACCTCCTCATCACCAAGACAGACAATGTCACCAAGAAAACTATAGGTCCAGTAGTCAAACTATTCTATGCTGCAAGATTTCGACTTAATTCATGTAGAAGGTGTACTTTTGAAATCAAAATTTGGGCATCATGCTAATTCAGAAAGTCAAAAATGGGCTCCAAATGATTTGCAAAAGTGCTGGATTAATGTGTCAACCTTCATCCATGTTAAATTAAAATAGAATTTTTAGGCTGGGAATTTAATTCCAAAAGCTACTTTTAACAATCTTGTAGATAATCTTAAAGGAAATTCAACTCAGTTATTTTTATCTGAAGTAGAATGATGTGGTAAATTAGGCTTTTGATTTTTCTATGGGGACTTGTTGAAATACTGAGGATAATCTTATGTGGGGAGCCAAGTATGGCTGCATATTTAATCCCCAGTACATAGACAATATAAGCAGGAGGGTTAAAAGTTCAAGGACAACCTCTTCTTTGGCTACAAACTGTGTTCAAGGTCAACCTGAGCTGCAAGAGACTGGGTCTCCCAAGATAAATAAATGGGTGGAAATGCACAAAACTGACACAAAATTTGTCCTCTGACCTACTGTGGCACACCCATGCCCACAGTTCACACACAGACAAATAGATTTTAAAAAAAGAATTAAATAAATAAAGTTTATACAACTAAATACATAAAATATAATAAGTGTACGTGTCAATTACTACATTCCTGTTCATATTCAAATCTAGACCCTAGACCAATCAAGGAAATGCTTTCATTACTTAGAAAAGGAAAAGTCTCCACACATCAGCATGAATATACCACTATAATCAATATACAAATCATTTCAATTACCTCTCTACTACCAGTGTCTTCCCCACTGGATTTTGGAACAAACTGCAAAAGAAAATAATTAATTAATTAAAACAAACACACAAGTAAACCTTCTCGGGGAGAAATCACTAAAACAAAACAAACAAACAAACAAACAAAAACGATATTTTTTTCTTATCGTCACAAAGCAGCACAAACACGCACTCATTAAACAAGAGAGAAATCTTCCTTCTCTAGAGACAGTCCCATTTGCAGCTGCCAAGTGAGCCTGTTCTCAATGCGTAATGCGTCGTGACGTGTCTGAGGGACGAAGAAAGCCGTGTTTTGAAGTGGCAGAGCTGAAGCGATCTTCCTTCGCTACTCTTCAGTTCTAGAATTGCAGCCTACCCTGAGCCTTATGTCCTCAAAGTAATGTGTTGATGTTGAAATGCAACCCAAGGCACACTGCCTTTCAGGGAAAGGGCTGAAAGGATAGCATCTTTTATTCATTTATTCATTTGCCTATGTGTGGAGTGATGTGTTTGGTGTGTGTGGTGTGTAATGTGTGGATCTCTGTGCATGCTGTGTACATGGGCATGGAGATGCACCCGTCTCATGCACCTGCATACAGAGGCCAGGGCAGGCTGGCAGTGACCTCCTCTCCTATCTTCCACCTGATTTTCTAGAAACGGAGATTCTAACTGCACCGGGAGGTTGCTATCTTTCAGCTATCTGGGTGAGAAGTTAGCTCCAACAGCCCCCCTGTCTCTATTCCCCTCAGTGTTGGGGTGACAGGCATGCCCAGCCTTCCCTTTTTTTTTACAAAGCTCTTGTGGTTTGAACCCAGACGCTTATGCTTGCACAGTAAGTCCTCTCAGCCTCTCCTCAGCCTTGGGAACGTGTATCTTGCTGTGGAATGTAAGAGTGAGGTAGACATTTGTGCATTGGCAGCCAGAATTATAATTGCATGCTGTCCTAGAACATTGGCATAAGCCACCGTTTAAAAAAAAAAAAAAAGTGTATTTGTTCATTAAACCTGAAAATTATACTTCTGTCACGATACCAGGAATTGCCTGGAAGTGACCCAAATACATGAAGACATGATCATTGCTGACTGTGCTTACCACGCCTGCCAGCCCAGTTCACAGGATGTCAAAGGGCACACGTTTCCTAAAAAGGAGACTGGCCACCCTGGCATCATTTCCTGCATCTCCTGCCAGCCCAGTTCACAGGATGTCAAAGGGCACACGTTTCCTAAAAAGGAGTCTAGGCCACCCTGGCATCATTCCCTGCACCTCCTGAATGCAACTTGGTCATCTTCATAAGACTGCTCGAGAATATTCGTGACTTGAGCTTTAACAACTTTAGCAAGTATACAGATGCCCCGCGCACCACAGACATGCTTCCGGTGCAAATGGCAGAAGTGACATGTCATCACTGCACGAGCCGAGACCTAGCTTTAAACCAAGTCATCAGTGATGGGATCGCAGTTAAGCATGAGTTCTCTAAATTTAATTTCCTTATCAACACAGAGAGAGTGATGCTTCCCTCACTGGTTTACTCAGCTGAGGACAAATAGGCCTCACGACTGCATAACCCAGAATTGCAGATTACAGATATTTTAGGAATGGTGTGCCCTCACTCTGGAATAATTGAGTTCCCCACAAAAGTTTACTGATTTAAAAAAAAAAAAAATATATATATATATATATATATATATATATATATATATATATATATATATGCATGCAAGGCCCAAATGCAATGTGTATAATCTTATGAGGTACTGTTTTACCATTTGGTGAAACCAGAAGTAGTTCACATCGCTGAGTCACAAGTTTCTATCACTACTCTGGTTTGTTCACATGGACAAAGTCACCAGTCAAATCACCTGCTATCTTGTCATTCAGATCAGGCACTGGACATACCTATCACCGAGGGACAAATTTCGATTCTTAGTAGCCTACAGATTTATTCAAAGATGTAAACCACATCTTCCCTCCCCACAGCATTCAGTGACCACCTCACCCTTTGGATATAATAAGGGGTGGTTTTCACAGCTGGCGTCCCAAGTGCAAATCCAGTATGGTCCTGTCTGGTGACAGTGATCTCTCCCTTCAGACTGTGAGTGTGTGTGATCTCAAGTGCTCAGTGTTTGATGCATTGTGTCTAACTAAACAGCCATACAATCTTACTCTTCACCATGAGTAGATGATGAAAACAATGGGGAATTTAAAATGTGCAAATTAGAAAAAAGTTACAAAATTTGGGGAAACGCAAATAAAATAGGATAGAACTAAGGGTATGATTCAGGAAGGGAAGTGTGGTCTGTCATGATAGCTTCGCGTGCTGTCTCTTTCAAATCAAATGCTGCAGTTGAGTGGAAAAAGAAAGATAGAGCATTATATTTTCACCATTTCTGTGTAAGGTTTGACAAAAATGAGTTTTCATCTGCAAGGTTAAAAATTGGAATTTTGGGGAGAGACCCCAAACTCGGCAAAGTGCTGAAAAGAAGTGGGGTTAGAGAGTGTTCAACTGTGAGAGAAACATTTCTAACATTCCCTCCAAGGCTCAGGTACCATCATAGAAGAGGTGGAGGAAAGACGGAAAGAGCCCAAGAATGGGGTGAGTGCTTTAAATCTGTGCCTTCCACACTCACAGGGACGTCGGCCATCATGATCTCTCAGTGGCTGATGCTACCTACATAAAATCTGCCTAATGTGATGGTGAAAGAGACCAAATCAAATCAAAATAGAAGGACTCGTTGGAAAGAATAGGATCAGTGGGAGCCGGGCGAGGTGGCGCACGCCTTTAAGCCCAGCACTCGGGAGGCAGAGGTAGGAAGATCGCCATGAGTTCAAGGCCACCCTGAGACTACACAGTGAATTCCAGGTCAGCCTGGGCTAGAGAAAGACCCTACTTGGAAAAAAAGAAAACAATGGGTGTAGTGTAAGAGAGATGGGGGGATGGGGACAAAGAAGGGTACTGAGAGGGAATTATGAGCAGGGTACATGAAAAAGTTAAAAGAATGAAAACTGGCAGTCTTGTGTGTTTCTAGAAGTGACGAAAAGAAATAGGAATGAAATCTTATATTTATTTCCAACCATATTGCATAAGATCGGTAATATTACCAGTGTCCTTTGCAACATCAGTGTGGGTTGGAGAACATGGGCACAAAGCCTGGTTCTTAAGAAGAAATCTCACTTCCCTGAAGGCTGACATTTAGAAATTTTGTATTGGTTATGTCTTTCTTGAATTTTTCCCGCACACAGGAGGATTTCATAAATACAAACTTAATTAAATATGAAGACAGTGGTAGATTTCCAATGAAGAGGTGGGAAGAGCTCACACTGCCATGTCTTCAACAAATCAGTTTGCTTAAATAAATGTGAAAGTCATGATAAATCCCTGCTAAAGTTCATCCTATATTTTAGGAAAGTGCTGCATATAATTAAAATACTGATGAGAGAGTCTTCTGCTTTCTCACAGGAAATAATCGTGATCAGAGCAACAGAGTTTTCCTTATACTGGTTTCCTTGGACTTAGAAGGTAATTTTGTTGTTGTTGTTGTTGTTGTTGCTGTTGTTGTTGTTCTTATAAAAGTTCCGCTTACTATGTTGATACTCAATACTTTCAGTCCAAATACTTTCCATTTCTGCCCCGGTTCTTCCACTGTGGCTGTGACCATGGACAAGGCAACTCCTTAAAGCAAGCGAAGGAAAATGCAACGGGAGAAATCATATCATCTTTACCACCTCAAGTACAAAGCACAGCTCCCTATCTAATTGTTACTGTATTGAATCATATACATATCTTTGTATTATCCATTACCAGCACATATGTTACTCAGTAAATCAGTAAATATCCCTTCTACTCCCTTCTCATTAATTCCGTTTTAAAGGATTCTAATAAGCATATAATAGATAGATGGATAGATGGATAGATAGATGGATAGATGGATGGATAGATAGATAGATAGATAGATAGATAGATAGATAGACAGATAGACAGACAGACAGATGGACAGAGATCTCATTCCATAGGACAGCTCTAACTTACCACTCTCCTAACATATAGATATTCATTCTCTTTCATAAGGTCAGAGATATCATTACTATGAACAGGGAATTTCCATGAAATTGATCTTATATAGAGTGGTAATATGGGATGCAGGTCCAACCTTCCAACTGGTTACATACTGGGAATTAAGCTTCAAAGAAAACATTACAATTCATTCCACTGTTTTCTCTTTTTGTTATTTGGTAGGTGCATGTGATTTGCATGTATTGCATATGCATGTGGGCAGCGTGTGGGTTCATTTGCACATGCGTGAATTGGCATGAGGATGCCAGGGGTTGATGTCAGATGTCTTCCTCAAAAGGTTTCTACGTTATTATTTTGTTCAGACGGGAACTCTTACTGGACCTGCAGTTTACCAAGTTGGCTAGAAGAGTTAGCCAGCAAGTCCTTGGGATCTCGTGAAACCCCAGGACTATCATAGTGGTGTGACAGCATGCTTGGCTTTTACATGAATGCTGAGGATACAAACTCAGGAACTCATGTTTGTACAGGAAGCAGCTATTGACGGAGCCAAATTCCCAGCCCCACCCACGGCTCTTTTACTGTCCATACTGTGCAAGTTTTCACTTGGAACAGATCTTGCCAAATTTGAACAAAAGAAAGGTAGAGCTAGTGAGGAAATGAGTTAAAAGCAAAATGAGGATTGATTTTATTTAAGAGAGGCAGAAAGCAGAACAATGATGCTGTTTTGAGATGCTCCAACCTTTTGTTTGTACAGGTTCTCTTTAATGTCGTTCGTAATGGTACCAACACTCCCCATACCTCCCTGTGGCTTCTTGGCTATTACCACTTTGTCTTTGTCACAAACATTTGGTGGTCATGTCATAAATATGCTTGAAATGATCATTGAAAAAAACAAATAGAAATAAGTAAAAAATGAATGGTCCATCCTTACTGCTTCTTTTTATGTCTGTTTTTAAACATGGTCATTGGTGCTAAAGGCCCAAATATAGCTTCTCTTTTCTTCTTTTGCATTACAGAATTTTGAACAATCACAAATCAGTTAGAACTTGACATATATGGCCCGAACCTTAATTTTATAATGTACATGAAAAATGTGATGAAAAAAAAAATCAAAGTTTTCCTGAGAAACTCAGCAAAGGAATGTTCATTTTCCTATTGCTCATAAAGAAAACAAAATTTATGTTTTAAAATACAATTTTTAATTTTACAAAATTGCCCAAGAAAGAGAACATGTGTCTTTAACTGAGGCCAAGTATGTAGTTTTGTTTAGATCCTTCTGCTCAATCCTGAGGCATGGTTACCACTGTTTTTACTGAAAAAGATCACTGGCATTTTTTTTTTTAATGGGATAAATTACACTTCTACATTCCCAAGAAGCAAAGGAATCAAACCCAGACACTAGGAATCCAGATTCCAGCTCATCCCCTTCCTGTCACTCTATGAATGTTTACTTGTGAGATCCTCAAAAGCGATTGGCCCCTTTGCAATCCCAGCTCTTGTCAGTCCCCTTAACATTAGCCTAATGATTAGCACATTTGCAAGGCAGCTGCTTCTGAGCACATGTAAATAGAGTGTACATGTTTGCTCTCTTGCAATGCAGCTCTGATCAGAGGAGGATGCTAACCATTTTATTTGTTTGTTTGTCTGTTTTCTCATTGAATTGGAGCCAGTTGCAAATGGAGGTGAAGCATTTGAGGGTTTGAGTATTGAAACTAAAAAAGACTGCAGTAATCTCACACCACTGGATGGCTGGTGGTCTCATTATTGCCATAGTTTTTGCATCCATTTCCAAGATTTTATTAAGCAGTCAGTGCTTTGAAAAAAATTCCCAGCCCTGTCCACACTTACTTCATGTGAAATCTCTTCTTCAATCCTATATTGAAATGGATGTCTTGCTCTCTGATGAGCAAAGTGAAGGCTAGAAAAGTAAATAAGATTAGGGTTTTGCCTTCAACGAGTTTCATTCTCTTGGAAATTGTATGTATATAAACAGTAAACATCATTTCTTTGGCATTCCTTTTTTGTATCACTCCTATCCTAGGACTTCTCTCTAAAGCAAAACAATCCAATCTCATAAATAATTTATCATAATGTATTAATCATCTGGCAAACAATGACTTGCTTTTGAATAAGCAGTCTCTGAAGAAAATAGTAATAGTTATTCTGAGAGAATGAGTTCCAGTAACTCCAGCCCATTGTTTATGGGATTACAAGGCTCCCCTCCATGGCTTGCATTTATTTATGTACATGTGTGTGCATGGTTGCATGTGACAGAACACTGCACTAATCCAACAACCCTGATCCATAGACCAGGTGATGCCATGACATTTTTAAAATACTTCCCTTTTAAACACACCTCTCTGAGCTCTATTTCTTTACATGGTGGTATTTCTGGGTTAAAAAAAGCAGAATTCATGTGGCCTGAATAATGTCAGAGTTTCCACATTATTAGTATTCAGGTTTTGGGTTAGGGAACAAAGTTGCAAGCAGACCTGAAGATGTGTTTGGAATAGCTTCTGCGTTAAATGCCCTTTCAGTGATTCAGACCAGTTACATTTTTTTATTGCTTTTATTAAGCTAGAGCAATTGAAAAGAAAAATGCCTACCTTTCCTTTAGGAAGAAGGGGTTGTCTTAATATCTTAACAGAAAATCAAAACGTTGGGTGTATGCAAATTTGCCCTTTTCCTATATGAACCAAATTGTCCCTTCTCCACCCAAAGAGGACAAAGGCATTCCCAAGGTCATGTTACTGAACACTTTATTGTACAATGACAATTCAGTGACCTTTCTGAAATAAAGATATATTAAGTTCAACCTTATTTGTTTAGTCTGCAGGGATGTTATCATGGTAATCCATACAAATCAGTCAGGCGAAAAGAAAAAGAAGCAGCAGAGATAGTCTAATTCGCCAGTGGGAAGGAAACCTCTGCCACCTGCACTTTAGCTCAGTTGATATAACTACAGAATAATCTAGTTTTGCTTTTCTGTCTTCCCTTGGTCATTAATAATTGAAGTCTGATAGTCTTTTGAACAACAACAAAAAAAAAGAAAATAAAAAAGAAATGGGACAGGTAAATGCTTTCACAACCTCTTCTAAAGTTAATAATTGGGGAAGCACTTTGAAAATTGCTAATATTTTCTAGTTGGGATGTCCTTGCTAGTATCACCAGCAACGATGAGGGTAAGTGTTAAAATGACCTCCTAAGATATTCAGAAATAAGAACATCGGTACCACGAAGAAATGTATTAAGTAATAAAGGTAAGCATTGTCTGGCCGCGAGCTTTCAGCATTGTTTACCTTCTAGGACAATGACTCTTACTGGTTTGCGTTCAGAAATTACTTACAAGTCCTTGCAGCAAAGACAGAAAACTCACTGAACATGTGAGGCTTGATGACGAGAGCAACTTTATATGTATCAGTACACCTTCGACTGCTGCGATTCAGTGCCTGAAATAGTCAACTTTAGGGGAGGGTAGGTTTGTTTGGATATTTGGGGCAATAGACAATTGACACACTTGCTTGTGAGTCTGTAGTAAGGTGGCACATCATGACAGAATAAGTGGTAGACCTAAGCTACTCACTTGGTAAAAGCCAGGGAGCAGGAGAAGACATGAAGACAGGAAGGAGCCAGAGTTCCTTTCAAGGGCATGCCCATAATAACCCAATTTCCTTCCACTAGACCCTACCTCCTCCTAAAGTCACCCTTTATCATCATCTATGTATCTGTCTATCTATCATCTATCTATCTATCTATCTATCTATCTATCTATCTATCTAACTTATCATCTGTAGAGATAGAAATAAAAATGATCTAGATGATATATATTTCAACATATGACCTTCTGGGAGCCAAGCTTTTAACACATCAGTGTCTGGGGGACATATAAAAGCTAAACTAGGGCTGGAGAGATGGCTTAGCGGTTAAGGCGCCTGCCTCCTAAGCCGAAGAACCCAGTTTCGATCTCCAGGTCCCACGTTTAGCCAGATGTAAAGTGACGCAAGGGCGCAATGCCGCACTTGACCACAAGGGGCGAACACATCTGGATTTCGTTCACAGCAGCTGAGAGACTGCTGGCGTGCCCATCTCTGTCTGTCTCCCTCTCCCTCTCTCTCTGTCTCTCTCTCCAAAAATAAATAAAGTAAAAAAATTTTTTTTTTTTTTAAAAAACAGCTAAACTTTATCTGATCCAATCTCAAACATTGATGTTTGGGTGTAAATAAACGTGTGTTTCCTTCAACTGAAGATGACTGATATATCTTGTTTGAAAAACTTTGGATATAGTTAAAATCATATGATACACTACTATGTTTTTCCTTTCAGATGTAATAAATATATATTTTCTTTACAATTAAAGTTCTAAAACCAATAAAAGGCAATTTAAATCTCTACTTTCCTTAAAAGCAGAAGGTAACTTTGATTTAGGTTCACAAACATCCTTAATCCTAGTCCCCACAAGATGGGAAGAGGGCATCGTCATTCTTATAATTTTTAACACAGAGAACTGCACAAATTGGAAAATATAAGAAAGAAATTCAGTAAAATTATAAAAATATCTCCTCATATAAGTCCATGGAATGAGAGAGCTACTTTGATATGAATTTCTGGTGAAAAACCTGGTTAAATGATTGTTTGGATGAAATGAAAACAATCTTATACTATGTTTCTTGTGCATTTGAACGTGCTATGTACTATGACAGGAAGGTTGGGAAATACCAATGATCAATTTAGCTTATAAACAACACATATAAATAAAAACTATACTTCTAATATTAATACTCTGTCTACTGATGACAAATAGTATTAGCAGCCACAAATTTAGTACCTGCCACTCAAGTACTATCTCAAACACTTCATATGCATTAGGAATGAGTAATTTCCTTTTAAATTTTATCTCAAAACATCATCAGAGAGGTGGGTATTTGCTTCTATTCTTCATAAAATAGAGGCTCAGAAAGATTATATAATTTTCTCTAGTCCCTGCACGTATTGGAAGGATGAAATATGAGTTTTTAAATCCAGCTCTGTCTAGTGTGAGCAACTGTATTTTTCCTTGAAAGCATCCTGGTGCATAATTGTACTAAAATGGCAACACAGCCAGCAAGCTCTCTGCATAATGGGATAAGACTTCTGTCTGAAAAACAAAAATGCATGACTCTGCCTAGAATCCTACTCCAATAGAATGCTAACTTCTAGTTTTTCTTTCTTGTTGTACTTTTTTGTTTTTTGTTTGTCTGTTTGTTTTTCCCTAGCCCAGCAATTGTCCTGTCTCTGCTCCAAACAGGACTGGGGTTCCAGGCATAAGTGGAAATGCCCAGATGTTTATGTGGCTGCTGGGGCATCAACTCAGATGATCTCTGTCACTATCAGGCCCTCATGCTTGAATCAAAAACTCTTATTTACTGGGCCAGGTGTGGTGGCGGGCGTTTTTAATCCCAGCACTCTGGAGGCAGAGGTAGGAGGACTGCCATGAGTTCAAGGCTGTGGAGCTGGGTATGTGGTGAGGCAGGGCATGGCTCTAAAGGGTGAGATAAGACTGTAAATTTGAGGCCAGTCTGCTCTACATAGTGAGTTTGACTCCAACATAGGCTACAAAGCCCAAACTCCATCTCCACACCCCCACAAAAAACAAAACAAAACAAAACAAAACCAAGTTTTTGCCAGATCTGATGGTGCATGCCTTTAATCCCAGCATTCTGGGAGGCAGAGGTAGGAGGATCACCATGAGTTCAAGGCCACCCTGAGACTACAGAGTGAATTCCAGGTCAGCCTGAGCTAGAGTGAGACTCTACCTCGAAAAACAAAACAAAACAAAACAAAACAAAACAAAACAAAACAAAAACCCACAAAAATCTCTTATTTACTATTTACTGAGCCATCTCTTCAGCTCCAATTTGTGCTTTTTTAACAATTTTATTGAGGTGTAAAGGAGATATATATATATAGATATATATATTTGATAAGTTCTAACACATGCATACATACCCATTGAGTATCACTTTCAAGACAATAAACATATTTATTGCATCCAAGAGTTTCTCCTGCCCTAAACTCCCCACATATTTGTAATAACACCTTGAAATTTGTCCTCTTGAATAAACAACCATATAAAATGAAAACATGTTGCTTGAGATGGAGTCTTACTATATAGCCCAGGTCAACCTCAAACTTGTGGTCCAGTCCTCCTGCCTCAGCCTCCTAAGTTCTGGGATTACAAGCAGGCACCAATATGCCTGACTCTTGAAATTTTTGTGTGCACTACAGTACTGTTAACTGAGGCAGGACACTGCATAACAGAGTTTTGGAATTTATCTGGTTTAATTGATACCTTTTTGGAGATTGTTTCATGTGATCTGACTATGTTTTATGTTTTTGCCTCTAGTGGGGCAAGTTTGGCAATGAGTTCCGTTGGCACAGTGGCTGCTGCCAAAGCAATAATGATTTAATTTTTTATTATTATTTTATTTATTTTTGAAGAGAGACACAGAGAGAGACAGACAGAAAGGGAGAGGGAGACAGATAGAGATGGGCGTGCCAGCAGTCTCTCAGCTGCTGAGAACGAAATCCAGATGTGTGCGCCCCCTTGTGGGCAAGTGCAGCATTGCGCCCTTGCATCACTTTGCATCTGGCTAAACGTGGGACCTGGAGATTGGAACCAGTGTTCTTAGGCTTAGCAGCCAGGCGCCTTAACCCCTAAGCCATCTCTCCAGCCCAGCAATAACGGTTTAATAACAGTTTTCTTTTCTTTTCTTTTCTTTTTACTCCCATTGTTGATTTCTTCTTGAGGTTTTCTTTTTTTTTCCCAGCATGATTTTGCTGACTCATTGTTGCTGATTATTTGTAAGTCCGTATTCCTCTTTCATTAAAAGATATTCATGTGCTACCTTACAAATTCGAGTTCTCAAAATGCAGCATATGTAGACAATGCCTAACTCCATTGCGTAGCATCTGCTCTATGTTGAGACCTGGGACCTAATTAGATCATAAAGCTCTGAAGTCTCACTCAGGTAGAAATGTCTAGATTGTAAATTCAATTTCTTTCTTGACTTGATACATTAGTCAACTCCTCTTATTTAATATAAGAAAGTACACTCATTGTCTGAATAGTTCTTCCAGATAATGACGTTTTGGAAGAATTTATTCATGAACTGAAATTAACAGATTTGTATATGTCAGCAGAGACTATAAAAGTGAAAATTTGAAAGGGGTGCAATATTAGGTTGTTTTCAGGCTTCTCTATAGGAAAAATAGCTGTCTTCTGTCTCACGGTCTGGAAATCCAAGGGCTAGGAGTCTCCTCTGTTGATGGCTAACTTTTGGGGTAATTCCAAGGCATCACCACATGACAAGAGACAGGGGTGGAATATAGCATATGTGTTCTGTCTCCACTCTTATAAAGCTCTTAGAAAGTTCCAATCATAGGAGTTCTAGCCGAATACCCTTATCTAATCCTAGTCCCTTCCCACATGTCCCACCTCTGAACAAGATAGTTACATTTTTAACTTTTTGGGTGTGTGTAGGGATATAGGTGTGTGTGTACCATTGTTCTTTTGTGGGGCCAAAGGACAACTTTCAGTGTTGTTCCTTGACTTCTGCCTCGAGTCCTGGTGTTCGAGGCAGGGTGTCTCGTTCACTGCTCTGTTCACCAGGGGAGCCAATCTGAGGACTTCCTGGAAACTCTCTTGTCTCCATCACACGTGTTTCAGTAGGTGTGCTGGGATTTTAGAAACCCTTCACAATTTGTGGCTTTTACGTAGGTTTGGGGGATCCAAATCCAAGTACTCAGGCTTGTGCAGTGAACATGTTAGCCAGTTGAGCTGCCACCCAGTATCCAAATCTCTACTTTCTTTTATCTACTTTCTGGGAATTGAACTCCTATTTCAGTGTAAGATTGCAAGCCACATTCCGACGCTAGCAAGGGCGCATCCAGAAGGCAACACTACAGGCTTAGGAGTCACCAATGTAGCAGGACGATGATATACACAAGCCACCACACCACACGGTGATCTGTGTCCTTTGGTGACACAGAAGACTGGACAGATAACTCTGCTTCACCTGGCCAGAAGAGGTATATCAAGTAAAAATAGTATCTAATTCATAGACACTTCCCCTGGATCGGATGTAAGAGGAATCGTAAAGCTTTGCTCTGTATCCAGGCTAAAGATAGCGTCATGACTGTTTCTCCCAGTACTGACATAGTTTCATATTGCGCATTTAAATATGTAGCTCATTTGGAAAGTTTGTCATTGCATATAGCATGGAAAATGAATATGGCTATTGAAGTACTAGTGATAATCATTAAATAGGAATAATTTTCTTAAGGTTCATAAGGTACTATGCAGCCATAGAAAAACTAAAGTGGGGAATTTATTTGCAGTGATGTCGAAACAGGGCAGAATAAAACAAAATATCTTCAAGTGAAAGTGTGCATATGGGTAGATGTAGATATGTAACTTGCGTGAAATGCAGGATCAAAGACTGCTTTAATTAGAGGTAAATCTATATCAATATTTATTTCATTTGAAGTAACTTAGGGACCAGGAATAGTCTGTTTCCAATTTTAAGAATAAAATTAGATACAATGTCTCCTACATTGAACTGAAACAGGTTTGGAATGAGCCTCAAGAAAGCACTAGGTTTCCTATCAGATTAAGTATTAAATGCAGCCCCTTAATTGCACACAGCTTTCAAATGGAGATGGCTTCTCAAATAATACTTCCTGGTGGTTGCGTGAGCAAGAAAAATGGATTTATCCACAATTGATCACATTGAAACAGTAGGTTCTGGGAACAAATCCTTAACAAAGGAACAGGCAAAGAGATTGGCATTTCTATTTTATCTGCAAACTATGAGGGACAGAATCATCCTCACATAAGGTGCTCTTCTCTAGCAAGTCACTCACTATTCGACACTTGTCGCCTAACATGGCTCTGCTTCTTGCTGGAGCTCAGAGATAGAGTTAGAAATCATAGAACGCTCGGAGCTGTTGGACACAAGTCCTCAATCTTAAAGGAATTTGTACGGATTGCTTCCTCACATACTCATGGAAAATTATGAAGACCACATGATTAATTTGTGTTTTTTTTTTTTAAGAACTAACAACAGTTTCTAACATAATGGAATTAACAAAGAAAGGGAAAATAGAATAATCCACAGGAAAGATTAAGAGATAATTATTAATTCAATCTCCCTTGGTGTGAATTCGAGTCACTTTTTAGGACCACACATTCCTACATGTAGAGGATGTCTTTCCTGTTGGCTTTATATCTGAAACCCAAATGATTTTCCCATTAAGAATATAAAATGGGGCTGGAGAGATGGCTTAGTGGTGAAGGCATTTGCCTGCAAAGCCAAAGGACCCAGGTTCGATTCTCCAGGACCCACATAAGCCAGATGCACAAGGTGGCGCATACATCTGGATTTCTTTTGCAGTGGCTAGAGGCCCTGGCATGCCCATTCTCTCTTATTCTCTCTCTCTCTCTCTCTCTCTCTGCCTCTTTTCCTTTCAAATAAATAAATAAAATATTTTTGTTAAGAATGTAAAATGGAGGTACTAATTTTAAGGGTTTCAGGTAGATGAAACACAATGTATAGAACATGAAGTTAGAGTGAGACAGTATCTCAATAAATATTACAATTAAGTGAGAGAGAAAGAGAGGAAAGAGTGACAGAGACACAGAGATTAGCTGTCTTCTTTACTTAGATAAATGATAGTGCAGAGGGAATGACGGAAAAGTACTTTTCTCTGTCTTATTCTACATATATTCGAAACATATACCTTTGTCATTGGGATTCTAGATCCTACCCTATAAAATCAAGTTTTCAGTTCTATAATCTATAGAGCAGAATATGTTATTGCAATATCTTTTCATTAATTAATTCAATTTATCTCCTTTCTGCCATTCAAAATGAAAACCTCTAGGGTTGCTGACTGTTTAATGAGCATACAGTTCTGTGGTCATTCTATATTTCAGTATCCTTTATGCATACCTACCTAAATGGTCTGATCTCCAACTGAGCATATATGTTATACTATAAACAGAAACAGCCTTTGCTTTTTAGCATGGTAGTGTAGGACTGTAAAAATAACTATAAAAGCTACAACTATGCAAAGTGATTGCAATAAACAATGAGAAAAATTACAATCCATGACCATTAGAGGCTTTAGTCTTCAATACATTAAAGATTCTCTTACTGTTGGTGATCAATTTGCATAGAGAAATGCACATGAAAAGAAGCAAAACTGATATTTACTGAGCACATTGTAATTTTAAACATTTAAAGCTTTGAAAGTGTATTTCATTTGAAAAACAAAATTTATGGCTTATTAGGGATAAATGATAGTTTTACCAGCACTTTCCTCTTGGCTATGTACGTTGCAATACAAAATGAGAGTCTTTTCTATCACTCAATTTTCGTGTGCCTTTCTAAAATGGGGATCAACATCTAACCTTTTGCCACTTATATATTCAATATTGTGAAACATCTCTGAGTTCTGTGGTGCAGAGTTTTGCCAGTGTCACTTCCTCTGGAATAACTCTATCCTTCTGGCCACTTGATGTCTCCTGTGTATTGACATGTAAACATTCATTCATTGGCTGTCACCATGTGGGTACAGTAACGTTGCCAGCCTTACATACTTAGTGCTGCTCCTGGGTCCACAAATCTTTTAATGAGATGCACTTTGGCATGAATTCCATTTGTTTGTGTCATCTTCATCTTTGTTGACTATTGCTATGTTTCAATTTCTATGTTTGTAAAATGTCATATGGTTTATCACTAGGAGGTAAAGAGGAGACCCAATGACACATTTTTGTGAATAACAAATAAGCACACACTAACTATATGTGACAGACTTTGAAGTAAGTGACATGACTAGATAGATACTGGCTACAATGTTCATCTGTTACCTAAATGCATAATGACAGGCAGACTAAAGAGCTCACAGTGAGGGTTGTTCTTTAATTCACAACAACTAATATAGGGTTGCAACAGAAATTTGGTATCAAGAAACCATAATAATTCTGATTCAAATATGTCAAACTATGAAAAGGAAGAATTGTATGTCTTACTAGAGCACCAAATGAGAACAATTGTCTTAAGCATGACAAAACTTGTTGAATGTGGTGATATAGGCCTATAATCCCAGGCCTTAGCAAGCTGAGGCAGAAATATTGCTAGACTGTGGTTGGCCTGGGTTACTTAGTGATTCCATGGCCAGCCTACAGTCTGGCGCACAATCCTATCTCAAAAACACAAACAAATAAAAACCCCACAAGTTTGAAAATAACTTAAACAAGATTTGTTTGAATTTTTGAGAATATTTGTGCATTCCACTGGAAATAGTCACAATGGGGTGGACAGCACTGTGGACATGGAAAGCATGACGGGAGCTCTAGTTTCTGACAATTTGTCCTTTGAACATTATCAACATCAAATCAAGATATTCTGTGTAACCTCAGGCAAGGACATCTCTTTTCTTTTGTAAATAGATGACAGTGGCCTTAAATCTATAAAAGTCAATGTGACCTGCCATTAAATTTACTTCATGCAAAAATGAGGTTAATTACCTTTGATGCACATTCCACATGTGTCATTAAAATAACAAAATGCTCAGAATAGCATTGAACTTTGTGTTCTGAATACAGCAAAATGCAACCCAATAATGATTGCTTGCTTTTCAGTCTCCAGGTGACAACCCTTTCTAATTAATCAAAGTGAACACAGAATATTCAGAGGACCCTTAGAATATAAAGGCATTTTTCCCAGTAGACTAAAAGCTCCGCTGTCGGTTTATCTTCAAGTTGTTTGTCCTCTTCTGTTAATGTCTCTGTGTGATGTAGCAATTTCCTCTGAATTAAAACATTCCATCTTGTAGGAAGGTTGGTTAAGACTCGGGAATCTAAAGCAACTTGCAAGGTCCAGGAAATAAGCTGAAGGCTGAGGAAACTCCTGACATTTCCAGGAATCAGGGGCTCCCTCCACCCCACCCCACCCCCACTGCCCTCTGCTCAGGTTCCACAAGCAGTAGCAACTGCTGGGGAGAGAAGACTTTGCACTCAGTTGACTTGGTGCCTGCAAATCATGCAGGAAGTTCGAGGAATGCATCTTTCGGGAGTAGTCACCAAGACTGGGGCGGGTTTACTGCTGATGCAACTGCTTTTGAAGCATCCATGATTCTGTAAGTAACCCCACACCCGCACTCCACAAGGAGCCACCGTAAACTCACTGATTCACTACTTGGTTGGTGCAATTGTTTCTCTGGTCTGTCATTAGTGTCTTATTTGGGGTGAATAAAGGCTTATTGACAACCTCTTGGGGAAAGCTAACACACCGCTTTGAAACATCATATGTTCGCAGAGCAACTCCACGTGTTGTCGAAGGTGTCTATCCTGGAGAAGCCAGGAATTTGGAAAGACTTAAATGGGTGCAAGCAAACCTAATATCTGGACAGATTCTGTGAGGGAATTAGTATAAAAGAAAATTATTGACAGAACATCGCTACTCTATGCCCATTCATACCAAGGTGGAGGCTAGCAGAATTATGAACAAATTTCTATGTCTACAAAGTGTCTCATGTCCGATGCATGACAATTTGCAAAAACTGGTTATTCATAACGGGTCATTCCCAGTAATGTATTTCAAATGAGAGATGACTTTAACATGGAATATCTACCGATTGGATTCAAGGACAATTCCCAATAATGCGACTAAGCGTACTCTGAGGTCTTTAGCTTCCTGTCCTTTGAGAGGTTTGGACTAACATCTCCAGTCTCTAGTTCCTCTGGAGGTTAGAAAGAATGCACACAAAAATGATCGGGAAAGTGGACAGACATGAAACAGAATTAACTTCTTCAGTTTCTTTTATTGTTTTAGTATTTCTAGATAAGGTGTTGATCTAGCCTGGGATAACCTGAAATTCACTATGTAGACTCAGGCTGGCTCTGAACACACAGCAATCCTCCTACTTCGGATTCCCAAATGCTGGGATTAAAGGTGTACACTACCACTTCTACACCCAGCCTGAAACCGAGCTTCATGAGCAAGGTGACAATCGTTTCTCATCCCTTAACATACTCCTAAATTTGAAGATAGAGAGAAACTGCCAAAAAAAGAATAATAAGTCGCATCTGAGGTGGACATTGTGGACAATAGCTGTCTAGCTTTTGAAACGAAAATTGCAAGGATGAAGTCCACTGTCACGGAAAATTGAACTGTGATAGATTCAGAAAGAAACTGAACTCTGAATGATTTGGAATATCCATTGCAGCAATAACAAGGGTGTATCTCAGGCACAGTGCCCTTCTCAGTCCTGAGCTGACTATGTAGCTGGTCAGGGGAAACCTGAATGCCCAAGGTCACAGAGCTAGATAGGAGTAGGTAATTCATATTGATCTCTGTCATCCTTCCCTCTGTGTTTCCAGTGGGGCACAACAAGTACCTCAGCCATAGTGGAAAACATAAGAACAGCCTATGCCTGTTAGTGAGCATGCCATGACTATGCAAAATCAGCACCGGGGGATGAGAAAAGCCCGTTTGTTTTTCTCTGTACACTTAAAATAACAGAGTTCTTGAGGTTTAATTATTTATATGAGGGGTTTTCCTTTGTGGGGATTGAGTCCTGATTGAAAGTTATAGATGCCAGCAACCGGTGGTGAAGCCATGTAAGACAGTGTTCTTGATAAATTATTCAGATCGAAAATGAATAATTAAGAGCATTTTAGTGGGAAAAAATGCTGTTCAAGCTAGGGAAAGAGAGAGAGAGCAGGAATAGTGACTCAATGTATGTTTTATTGGAAGAAGACAGAGCAATATTTCAAACAATTTAGCATATGGTAGATATATCTATAGCAGGTACATGCACACAAAACAAGTAATATTTGTACTAAATTTTTGGACTAAATCATTTTAAGCATATCATTGTAGAGGGTGTTGACACTCTTCCTTCAAATGCACCACGCTATCCTGGAATCACACGGCCCCCTTGCCTGCATTCTGCACTGCACACCAGACTTCCTTTCTGATGTATCCATTGGCATCCTTGTCCTGCCCACGGCACAGAAGGCTCCTTTCAGCTCTTGCCACAACGTAAGGATAAGATGTTTTTTTTTTTTTTTCCATTAGTTTCATTTTTTTTTT
Source organism: Orientallactaga sibirica (assembly GCA_036365145.1). Classification (NCBI taxonomy): domain Eukaryota; kingdom Metazoa; phylum Chordata; class Mammalia; order Rodentia; family Dipodidae; genus Orientallactaga; species Orientallactaga sibirica. The sequence goes on along the minus strand of JAEOAD010001894.1, from coordinate 3,608,587 downwards.
TTTTGGCTCTGAATGGACCTTTTATTTATTATTTATTTATTTATTTATTTATTGGTTTTTTCATTTTTCGGTTTTTCAAAGTAGGGTCTCACTCTAGCCCAGGCTGACCTGGAATTCACTATGTAATCTCAGGGTGGCCTCGAACGCACGGCGATCCTCCTACCTTTGCCTCCGGAATGCTGGGATTAAAGGCGTGCGCCACCACGCCTGGCTTGTATTTTTTTTTTTAATATATATATATTTTTTATTTATATTATTTTGATTTTACATTCATGGTAAAGGATCCATTGTAGTTTCATTTTTTGTAAGTGTGGATGTTGCTGTTAATGCAAGTTGCTATTGTGTTAAAGAAACACAAATGTATGAAGATTATTTTATTAGAGACGCACGCTTAGTGGATATATTGACATATCAGGGAATTAGTCTGTTCACTTGCTGTTCTTGTGGCCACAGGTCCTCAGTACACCTCGGTTTGTGAATCTGCATCACTGTGACCAGTTGTTGGGTATCTGTTTCCTTCAACTTGAAACCCTCCCTCCTGGATGGAGGCTCAGGAGAACCCTAAGACTCAGGAAGTGCTTGCCTTGAAAGTTATAAGATTCAGGACGCTAATGAAAGTTATAAAATCCACAAGGCTCCTCGCCAATTTATAAAGAAGTAGCCAATTGCTAAGAAGTGGAGAGTCTCTCGTATGAAGCTGCCTGCAAGTTGCGCAGGGAAGCAGCATCCGTGAATCCTTGTCCCTACGAGGGTGGACTGTCCAGTGACACTGCTGTCTTTCAGTCACCCAGGCTCTTATAAGAAGCCACAGTAAACTCTTCCGTTCACTAAGCTAGACTTGGGGTGGACTTATTTCTTCAGTCTCTTGTTAACGTCTTCTCTGAGGTGATTAGATACTCTTCACGTCTGCCAAATAGACTCACGCAATAACGAGATACTACTTGCCACCTACTAGAATGGCCAAAGTATAGAACGTGGCTGACGCTGAGTGCTGGCGGGAAAGTGTAGCAATAAGAACCTCTATTCTACATTGTGGGAATATGAAATTGTACGCTCGCTTCTGTCAGCTAGCATGACAGTTACTTATAGAACTCACTGTGGTTTGAAAATACGACCTAGCAACACACCTATTAGCATTCACCTGAGTGAGTTTAAAAAAAGTTATGTGCTTGCAAATACCCGGTTATGGGTATTCATCAGCTTGTTTCAGAATTCCCAAAACATAGAAGCAACTATATGTTTGATGGCCTTAATTTCTGTGCCCTTCCTAAAATTTATGTTGAAACCTAATTGTGAATGTGAAAGTATTAACCCTCACAAAAGACATGTTGAGATCCCAACTGGGCTTGTCATAATCTGAGGAAATAAGAAACCCCATCTTTAAACTGGGCGTGGTGGCGCACGCCTTTAATCCCAGCACTCGGGAGGCAGAGGTATGAGAGTTCGAGGCCACCCTGAGACTACATAGTTTAATTCCAGGTCAGCCTGGACCAGAGTGAGACCCTACCTTGCAAAACCAAAAACAAAAAAAAAAAAAAAAAAAAAAGAAAAGAAACCCCATCTTTGAGACGGGAAACTAGCCTGTTTCATGAAACATTCAATCTTGGACTTCACCTCTCAGACTGCTCTGTCTCAAACAGAACTGAGCTTCTGTTGTTCACATCCACTTTAGTTTTATATGATGTTGTATGTATCACAGAAGCCCAAGTCGCCTTAGCCATAGGACATCAGTAGGTGAATAGATAATCCAGTGTAGACAGCCAGTTGGAAATTATTCACTGTAAAACTAAATGAGCAATGAAGTTGTGGAAAGATAGAAAACTTCAGTGAGTATTACTGGGTGAAGGAAGTTTATTCAAATCTGGGCCCCTAGATCCAGCCCACGCATCCTCTTTGGTAACATAAAGAAAGCCCTTCTTAGGCTGAAGTTTCAGGTCCATGTCCTCCCACATCCTCCCCATTGCCAGTCTTCCATATTCCCCTGTTCCCTGTGTTAGAATCATACGTTAATCTAAGACTAGAGTGTAAAGGTGCTGTACTTCCCGCCCCAGTCTCTGCAGTCCTGAGCTTTGCCAAGGGTAAAAGTCTGTCTGAAACACTTTGTGTTTATGTTTTGTTGTTGTTGTTTGTTGTTGTTGGTTTTTCGAGGTAGGGTCTCATACTAGTCCAGGCTGACCTGGAATTCACTCAGTATTCTCAAGGATGGCCTTGAACTCACAGCGATCCTCCTACCTCTGCCTCCCAAGTGCTGGGATGAAAGGCGTGCGCCACCACATCCGCTTGTGTTTATGTTTCAGAAAAGCTGAATTTCTTTGATGCTTGTGCTTCAGGAGGAACCCCACTATCCTAAAAAAGGAGGTGTGCGGGAACCAACACACAGCCGCTGCCTCGTTTGAACTGGCTGCTCTCTTCGTTCTTGTCACATTTGTTCTCTGGTCACACTTACAGGGTAGCGTCAGAGAGACGCCAGTAAACAGAGGTCCGAGGTGTGCTGTGAGTGTTTTGTCTGTCTCCCTGTCGATGTCATGTGAGCATGGGATTATTAAAATGGCACCTGGTTGTGGGCAAGTCTTCTGTGCTTTCCAATTTTGTAAAAATCTCCTCGCATATCTAATGTTTTGTTCATCACTCTCTCCTTTAAGTGTTTGTACAAGTTTTCACGAGGGGTTTCCTATCTGCAGTCGCAGGGACTGAGGATGACAGAAGGGTTCTTCGTTTAGTTGTTTGTCTGGAAGGCATCATGACATGCTGAGTGAAATGTCAACGTGAGGAAAAACTTGAAAGAAGGGCTTGGATAATTATTAAAAATATGCAACATAAAAACTACTTTTGTAATATATGTTGTTTTAGTTAAACCACAAAAAAATGTATCCTGAAAAATTTAAATAACCCTAAAGAAAGGCTTATGCTTTTTATGTATATTTAAAGGGCACATAAATTAAACAGACTGAAACATACTGTTCTAGCTGCAATTTTTACCTCTTTTACATGAACTGAAAACACTTTTTTTCTCTGTTTTGGATGGATTTCATAATTACATCCTTTTCTTCATTTAGTCTCAATAACTCATTTTAAGAGAGAAAGGAGAGATAGAAACAATAAGAAACAAGAGTGGAATAAAATCATCAAGGAGGCATGGAAATAAAGTGGAAAGTTGAGATCCTTGTACATCTGAGAAAGGCATAACCATTCTTGGAAGGATGAAAGTGATTTAGAAAACCTCAAATCAGAAGCTAGCATATGCAGAGAGGAGGGTTTTTTCTTTAATTTAAATGTAAAAAACAAATATCTATTTTCTTTTCTTTAAAATATATTTTATGTATTCATTTGAGAGAGAGAAAGAGGCAGAGAGAGAGAGAGAATGAGCACTCCAGGGCCTCCAACCACTGCAAACAAACTCTAGACACGTGTGGACGTGTGCACTCCCTTGTGTATCTGGCTTACATGGGTCCTGGAGAGTTGAACCAGGATCCTTTGGCATTGCAGGCAAACACCTTAACCGCTAAGCCATCTCTCCAGCCCACAGATACCCATTTTCAAAGTGAGTCATTTCCTGCACACTAAATCTAATAGACCTCAAATTTTTATGCTTCTGTTGTTCTCCATTATGAGACTTTGTATGATTAAAAAAAAAAACTGTATAATAACTACATCACCTTAAACATATTGGTTATCTAAAATACAGGTGGAAATGTGACTTTGTATTATTCATTTTCAGTTACTCTCATTGGAGTCCTTTGCCTGGCTAAGGAGATGGACCAGTGAGTAAAGCACGTGGTACATGAGTGTGAGTAGTCCTGAGTTCAGAGCCCCAGGATCCATGTAAAAAGTGAGTGTTTGGGGGAAATCTGGAGTCCTAGGCTCCATGTAAAAAGCGAGCATTTGGGGGAAATCTGGAGTCCTAGGATCCATGTAAAAAGTGAGTGTTTGGGGGAAATCTGGAGTCCTAGGCTCCATGTAAAAAGCGAGCGTTTGGGGGAAATCTGGAGTCCTAGGATCCATGTAAAAAGTGAGTGTTTGGGGGAAATCTGGAGTCCTAGGCTCCATGTAAAAAGTGAGTGTTTGGGGGAAATCTGGAGTGCTAGGATCCATGTAAAAAGCGAGTGTTTGGGGGAAATCTGGAGTCCTAGGATCCATGTAAAAAGTGAGTGTTTGGGGGAAATCTGGAGTGCTAGGATCCATGTAAAAAGCGAGTGTTTGGGGGAAATCTGGAGTCCTAGGATCCATGTAAAAAGCAAGCGTTTGGGGGAAATCTGGAGTCCTAGGATCCATGTAAAAAGTGAGGGTTTGGGGGAAATCTGGAGTGCTAGGATCCATGTAAAAGTCTGAGTCCTAGGATTGTAAAAGTGAGGTTTGAAATCTGGAGTCCTAGGATCCATGTAAAAAGCAAGCGTTTGGGGGAAATCTGGGGTCCTAGGATCCATGTAAAAAGCGAGTGTTTTGGGGAAATCTGGAGTCCTAGGCGTGCCTATGGTGAGCAGGGAGGTGCGACCATCTGCATTTCCTGGAAACTTGTGCACAATGCGAAAAACCACCTCAAACAAGGTGGGAGGGGAGAAGCAACACCAGAGCTCTCTTCCGTTGTCTGCGCACACAGGCACTCACTCACACTCCTGAGTGCACACAAGCACACATCCTGTACAAACGGTTGTGGTTTGACTTTGATGTTCCCCATAAAACTCAGATGTCCCTGAAGATGGACATTGGTGGGGTGGAGCCTTGCAGGAGAAGGTGTGTTGTCGGGGCCAGCTTGTGGGCGTTACAGCTAGTCCCCACCTTGCTGGAATCGGGCTCACTCTCCTGCTGCTGTCCACCTGCTATCACCGAGCTGATGTCCAGCCTTTGCTCACACTATGCTTTTCCCTGCCATCATGACATGCCTTTCAAGACTATAAGACAAAATAAAGAAGGAAAAAAAAAAAAAAAACGTTTTCTTTCTTCCCATCAGCTGCTGTTGACTGGATACCTTATACCAGGAATATAGTAATTGCAGCAAAAAAAAAAAAAAAAAAGAGGGGTGATAGAAACAAGAAGGTGTAGCTTTTAAAACTGAATTGTGGGAGAAATCTGGAAGGATTTGAAACCTTGGCCTAAGAGATACTTTGAGTACTATAAGCAGAGTTTGATGGACTATTCTGGTTAGAGTTAAAAGATCTAAATGCAGAAAACCATGTATCTGCTTGGATTATGAAGGCAAGAAAGAGCTGTGTGCAGACTGGGCTAGAGACACTTTCTGTGAGAGACTGAGAACTTGAGCAGCGTTGAATACAGACAAAAGGTTCTAGTGTGAGCAGAAAGATGGGGCACAGAAAGAAATACAGGCTGAAGACTACAGCCACGTCAGCTTCCATTGCTTGAGAGAGATTACCACCAGAGTGGGCCAGCTCATCTGCACTGGGACAGCAGAAAGCATGTTGACTCCTTTGAAAGGAGGAGGCCTAAAGCCGGGTGTGGTGGTGCACGCCTTTAATCCCAGCACTTGTGAGACAGAGGAAGGAGGACTGCTGTGAGTTCGAGGCCACCCTTAGACAACACAGAGAATTCCAGGTCAGCCTGGGCTAGAGTGAGACCCTCCCTCGAAAAATGCTAAAGGAATGTCCTACTCTTCAAAATTGTCTTTCATTCACCACAGATTAGCAAATTTGATAGCTTTTCTGGTACTATAGCAAATTAGAAAAAAACAGTAAAGAAAGCATTACTGGATTTGCAGCTTTTTGGTTTTCTTTTCCTTTTTTTTTAATGACCACTGGCAGTGTGAGGTACAGTTGATGGAGTTCCTGTGTGGAGACCAGTGGAGCCGTGAGGATGGCCCATGGGTTCCAGTGGAGACCTTCAGGATTTTATTGGGATATCAGTCCTCTGGTACACATGCCAAGGAGTGCTGCCTGCTCAGCACTGATTGCTCCCCAGGCTGTGACGAGTCCCCCTGGACGGGGAGAACTGGAACACCAGAGCTTTAGTCTCTGGTTACAGACATCAGACTTGGAGCTACAGGATTTGGTGTCTGCTCTGTTTATTTTAAATCTTTCATTGGCTCAATTTTTTTCTTTCTATGTCCAATTCCATCTTTTGCAGTGTGAAAGTTTGTTCCATTATGTATTTCGGGATGTATACGCTCACAGTTAAGAGACCCTGGGCTATGAGGATGTTTGAACAGGGTTTGGATTGATAAAAACTATGAGGATTTTTAAAGTCGGACTGAATGATTGCTTGTTACCTTATGGATGGTCATGGGTTTATGGGGGTCAGGGGCAGAATGCAGGGGCTTGAATCAAACGTCTCCCATAAATGTTTAGTCATAGATGATGGAAAATTGGGTGGTGGATTTTGCTGGAGCTGTTGAGAGTAGCTTTATGGGTGTTGTAGCCAGCTTCCCCTTGCTAGAGTCCAGCTTACTCAACTGCTTCTGTTTTCCACCTGCTGTGGCAGAGGTGATGTCCAGCCTCTGCCCAGGTAATGCTTTCCTCTGCAGTCCTAGATCTTCCCTGTACACTTTAAACCAAAATTAAAAACAAAACAAAACAAAATGGCATTAGCTGGGCGTGCTGGAGCACGCCTTTAATCCCAGCCTTTGGGAGGCAGAGGTAGGAGGATTGCCATGAGTTTGAGGCCACCCTGAGACTATATAGTGAATTCCAGGTCAGCCTGGGCTAGAGTGAGACCTTACCTCAAAAAACCAAAAAAACAAAACAAAACAAAAAAGACATTGCCCTCCCCCAACAATGACTGACTGCTGCTCTCACGAGTCACTACGCAACCCCATGGTGAACACCAGCAATCACACTGAGGAGGGACCTAAGTGGATTGGGGTCAGGGAGGAGGGAAATGATGGCACCAACATATGATGTGACCACACAAAGTTTGTAGTTAATAAAAACATTAAAATGCCTGAAGAAAAAACAATGGCAACAACAACAACAAGTTTTCCTCCAACCAGCGGCTTTTGGCCAGGTGTTTTATCCCAGCAACAAGAAGGTAACGTAAAACACGAACCAAAATGTTTTGGAGATAATGACAATTAAAAATTGGTGGGAGAAAAAGATGATTCACATCAAAAAGAGAGAGAGAGAGAGACTAACGGAGAGAGGGAGGGGATATGATGGAGAGTGGAGGTGGGAAGGAGAAGTGCAGGAGGGGACGGAGTATCGTGGTCTATTGTCTGTAAGTATAGAAGTTGTCAATGAAACAATTTAAAAAAAAGAAAGTTAAAACCACAAAAAACTGGGAGAGCGGGACACAGACCTGGATTTACTGGTGTTTTATTGTTCTCTACTCAAGCTGATTGCATAGCCATGCACATCCCCAGGGCAGGTTTACGTCTCATCACTCTTGGTGTTGAGAATTTTTCACAAGTAATGCCATGGATAATAATTGTGATTTTTCTTTAAAAATAGCTCTCTATGATTATTGATTCCATTGCTGACATTCTTACATAGCACATTAGGGAGAGAATCATGAAGAATGGCTTTCTGTTCCAGGATTTGCATCAGACCTGTTAGACATGTCGGAGACAAAATTGCCTTGGTTTGGTCTGTCTAGCACTGAGCTTCCTCCCACGTCTCAGTGCAGGCCGTGCTCAGGAGCCGACCATTTTCTTCATGGGAGCCAGTGCCTTCCCACTCACTCCCGGTACTTTTCAACTCCTTCCCGAGTATAGTGCATCTTGACAAAGTACCAAAGTGCTGTGACTTACCAGAGGAGCCATCTGCAGTAAGTAGCCTTCCTTTAGGTGAATTTTCTGGGAAATTTTCCAAAATTGTTATAGAAGGTATAGGCATTTAGATCAACCCCATCAGAATTTGCTTCTTTCCTCACTATAATTCCATTCCTACTCCAAATATTTTAGTGTTCTATCTCATCATTAATGCTGTAGCTTTTGACTCTATAGTTTATATTAAATATTTGGTTTTGTTTTTTTAATTACTTTTCTATTAAGCAAAGTGGCTGGGGCCCTGGAGCTCCAATTCTCTGTTTTTCTTCTCTCTCTCTCTAAAATAAAAAATAGAGAAAAAAAAACTGGACACAATGAACACAATAGAACATTATAGCAAGACTGGTTTGGTTAAACGAAGGTATGGCTGAAAAAGTAATCCATTTAATTTAATTTACTAGGATTCACTGATCTCAGACAGCTGTCACCATGCACTTATGTAACCAGATTTTTGTGCTGGCAGCTGGTGTTCAGTTGTGTTCTGGCTGTGTTCTCGTCTGCATTGGCTGTTCCCACTTTTTCCTTTAAAAAGCATAATGTGTGCTGGAGAAATGGCTCAGCAGTTAAGGTGCAAGTATGTAAAGCCTAAAGACCCAGGTTCTATTCCCTGGTACCTACACAAAGCCCGATGTAAAGGCGGCACATGAATGAATCTGGAGTTCATTCATAGTGGCTAGAGGCTCTGGAGAACCCATTTTCTCTCTCTCTTTCCATCTTTCTCTCTCTCTCAGATAAATCAATAATAAAAAGAATACATAATGTTTGCTGGTCTGCACTTGCCATGCAAATATGATGACTGAAGTCTGAATCCCTAGAACCCACATCAAACCAGACCCTTAGCACTAGCTCCTATAATCGAAGGCTCCTATATCTTGAAGGGAGCATGAGGAAGGAGAATCTGCCTGAAGCTCGTGGGCCAGCTAGCCTGGGGAACAGAGCACTGATGACTTGAGCCCATGCCTCAATTTGGTGGAGGGTGAAGACTGAGAGCTGGTACCTCCACACGTGTCAGAGCACATGTGAACATGCACATACCAAAACATAAAAAATAAAATTAAAATGCATCATTATTTATTATCCTAACTTGGCTATTAATTCATTCTGATCAATTTCTAATCTAATTAATATTGTGAATGTGACCAAGTTTAGTGATTTCAGTGTCTATTGTATTTTAAGGCTTTACTTATTATAATGTCAAAAGTAATGCTGTCAATCAGGAATATAAGAGCCCTAGGTCATGTCCGCTCCCTGCCCACTTGTTCTGGATATTTGTATTATAATCTTCTGGTTGTTGATTGAGCACATATTTAACAGGTGTCAAATATGTGCTAGGCGCATTGGGCTTTGGCATGGGTTTGTATGGGAGACTGAGATGAGTTGGAGGAGTTCTTTTCAACTCCATTAATGGTTGCTTCGAGATATGGAATCTCATTTGCATCATATAATTAGTTAAATAAATCAGTTTGGAAGGAAACATTTTTCTTCTAAATCAACAAAATAGGCAATCTATACAATGGGAGTAGATAAGAGTATGAGATTTATGGATCTCAGACCTCTGAGGTTCAGACTTATCTCTACCCTTGCTAGGTGGGTGTTTTGAGAAAATTATGCTTCTCTGTCTTTTCAAAATTGTAAATTTTTTTTTCAAAAGAAGTCATAGCACTTCTAAACTTTGAGCACTGCTCCTAGATTGTGGAATAAATGTTTATCCATGCAAAAAAAAAACCACAGTGTATAAAACAAGTGAAGTCTTGTTTGCATTCTCATTTGAAGTAATGATTTATCAGTTTCCTTGAACAGATGATAACGCAATTGAGAAGAATGCTCTTGTAATCTTCACTCTATATCACAGGACTTACTGTGTATGCTTTTAGAAAATGGGACCATACCTTGAAGGGTGCACATTGTCATTGGGATATTGACTTTGGAATTTAAAAATCCCATATTGCTATTATTCTTGCCTTCATTCAGCTGGGGAAAGAGTATGTCCTTCAACGTAATTGATTCTGTTTCCCACAATCTTCTAAGACATAGTAGAGATTTCAGCATGAAGAGATGTCAAGGGAGTACATGCAATTTCCAATAAATGCATCGGTAATTAAAGCCTCTCCTTTGTGTGTGTGTGTGTGTGTGTGTGTGTGTGTGTGTACATTCATTGTTTCCAGTATGAATAAAAGCATTGCATTCCCTTTGGAACCACTGATGTTGACTCCACCTGACAGCATAAGACAATACAGTGCTATAAAGCTGGCTGTTGCATATTGATCATAAACATAGGTACAATTTTTATTTTGGAGAATTGAAACTTTTTGAATTTGGTGCATTTCTTCCATTCTCTGTTTATTGTTGGTTATTTTGCTTGTGTTTCAGACAAAATAGCTGTTAAATTTTAACAATATATCTGCATGCTTCATGGTTATGAACTGAAACCATACCCAATGTTATATTATTTCCAAATTTTACTTACTTATTTATTAAAGAGAGAGAGGGAGAGAGAGAGAGAGAGAGAGAATGGGTACCCCAGGGCCTCCAGCCATTGCAAAGGAACACCAGATAAATTCACCACCTTGTGCATCTTGCTTACGTAGGTACTGGAGAATCTGACCTGGGTCCTTAGGCTTCTTGCTGTCTTGAAATATCCTCCATTATACTAACAAGTATATCTGCCTTAAATTTTCCTTGCCAAAATGTTTCAGGGTATGGATCCAACGTGGACAATTTCTTTGAGGATGTGACATGAAACGCCTCCAGCACAATTTGCAATAGACGTGCATACTGAAGTGAAACCTCATGATCAGTCTTCTTTTCTGTGAGCACTACCATTCTAGTCTTCTGAGGTTCCTCCAGAACTTCCTGGTAAACTCTGCATTCTATGGTTTCTCTTGCCCTCATCTGTAGATTCGTCCCACAAGCTGCTCCCAAAGGCTCTGGGCGACGTGATCATGCAGTAGGAACAGCACCCACTTCTCTGGCACCAGTTTTCTGTGTTACCCCAAATTTCTCATTGCTGTACAGAAACGCTTGAAAAAAACAACTTTATAGCAGCAAGGTTTGTTTCAGCTCATGGTTGAAGAACATTCAGACGATCGTGCGTGGAGCATGTGTAAACCAGAGCGGATCACTTCTTGGAAGTCAGGAAGCAGAAAGCGGGAACAACTACACTTAGGGCTGTCTCCGTTTCCCACTCTTATGTCACTGGGCCCCTAACCTATGTGACGGTACCGACCGAGTTCAGACTGAGTCTTAGGTCCTGAATTTATCCTCTTAAAATGCCTTCCAGACATATTCAGTGTCGTGTTTTGCTGATCTCCTAACTACTTCTCAGTCTGGTGGAAGTGACCATCAAAATTAACCATTACATAAGCATAAACATAATTGTACCTCCTATGTGTCCTTTTTATGATGGCAAAATATTTCTCATAAACCTTTATCATGTAGAGAGGTTATTTTATTAGGTGTACTCATGCTTGGTCATTGCCTAACTGCTGTGTGGTTTATTGTCATCACTATTTTTGAGTATGTTTGCCATTGTAACATTCCTATAAATATCATTTTATAAATCTGTTTCTTTTATTAGACCCCAGGTGTTTTCCTGAGGAATACATCTGTAAATTCAATTACCCTCTCAATAGGTAGGACTAGGCCTTGAGCATACAACCCCTCTGAGTACAAACAAAGTTTATTTGCAGGGAATATATTTAGAAATGAATCTACACATGTACTTATTATCATCATGGATTTCATGTTAATATTGCAACAACAATATAACATTTCCCATTATAAAACTGTTTTTCACACTTCTGAATCCGGAGGATCCCTTGGGGATTGCAATTCAGAAGACTGGAATATTTCTAGTAACCCAGTTTTCCTGGGTGTCAGGGAATAAAAGTTTAGGATGTGCATTGTTAAGTCAACTATATAGGCCAAGACCAGAAATTTGGACATGGAATTTATTTCACTCTGTGCCCACGTATCTTCCCTTCCTGCAGCTTACAATTTCAGAAGAGGCACGCTTCTGAAGTCAAGGCTCTCAGCATTTAGCAGGTGTCTGGGAAATGCCCATGAGGGTCAAGGTAAAGTATATGCATACACATGGTTAGATGTTGCTATCTGTTGACAAGGATTTAAAGCTGAGTTTTCATATAATGTAAATGATGTTAGCAAGTTACTATAATGTGTACAAAGACACCTTGCATGTCCCGTGGGGATTTTTGTAAAACTAATGATTAATATCCCTTCACAGGTGATTACTGTCATTAACCAAAATTAACCTATCTTTATGGGCAGTGAGGCAAGCTGGATGAGGAAAGGAGTGTGGGATGCTACTCAGATGGGGCCACGGGCTTCCGAGCCCTCATGAAGCTGGAAGTGGCTCATTTTCTAATTTCTCTTGTGAGATATCAGCCAGTGTATCCTCTCCTGGGGATGTAACCCTCAGGCACGTGCTTATTTCCCCCAGGCCCAGGGAACTTAGCAATATCTTGAACTATCTGAATGGCTGGCTCCTGAGGAGGCATAACTCAGAACGCATTTTCCCTGAAATCATAATTTCAAATTGCTAGCAATTTAAATAATCCACAAACCACTGATTTTTAAAGACTATCCTCCTGTGAGGAATAATTGTCTTCTCTTGAAATGACTGAAAATAAGAAACAGTTAAAATGGAGGCAAGAAGGAAAATGTAGTATTTATCAATTTTTGTAAATATCTCTATTTATTTACTTGAAAAACAGAGAAAGAGAGAAAGAAAGGATGGGTGTGCCGGGTACTCCAGCCACTGCAAGGGGACTCCAAACACATTCAGCACCTTGTGCGTCTGGCTTACTTACACAGACCCTCAGACTCAAACCTTGGTCCTTTGCCTTTGAAGGCAAGCACCTTAGCCATTGAGCCATTTCTCCAGCCCTATTCATTAAAATTTTAATAATCATCTCTTTACACTTATTTACCACCTCATAATTTATTCTTCTACAATAATAGATGCTAAAGATAGAAAATTAAATACCAGGACCACTTTCCTCCCATTGCTTATGGCATAACTTGGAAAGACGAAAGAATTGGCAAGAATAATAAAATTTGATAAGCATTATGTAAAAAAATGCAGGATTCGCTAAGAGAACAGGGCAGTACTTTCTCAGTGTTCAAACAAGATGGTGTTTTGAAGGTCCATTTTTCATAAAAGTACAAAATACAGAAGGAGAAGAGAAGTGTATTTTTGGTAGTGGAAAAACACACACAGCCATGAACAGAGAGTGTGAGAAGGAAGCCAGAGTGATTCACCAGTTCAAAATCGTGATGTGACTGGGCACCGTCAAGCTCTCCTGAAGGAAATTCTGAAGGACTTTGGGAAGATTTTAATAGAAATGTCACAAACAGATTATCCATAATAGGGATGGTAATCAGGGTGTGATGGTAAGACGGTAAATTATTCTTACTTGTTTTGAATGGCAAAAGAAATGTGGCAAGCAGACGATTAGACAGACATGCTGGACACAAGACTGGGGTTTGTGATCAAGAAAGAGAGTGTTAATGAAGTAAGGTAAATTTGCCTTAGGGGACAAGGTGGATCATGGGATCATTGAAAGCACTAAGGGACATTCAGAGACTAAACTTGTTGACTTGTGTTGTTGGTTTTAATTACTTTTATTTTGACCATAAGACAGTGAAAGTAGGTGGCGCACGCCTTTAATCCCAGCACTGGGGAGGCAGAGGTAGGAGGATCACAGTGAGTTCAAGGCCACCCTGAGACTACAGAGTGAATTCCAGGTCAGCCTGGGCTAGAGCGAGACCCTACCTCAAAAAAAAAAAACAAAACAAAATAACAACAACAACAAAAAAAAAATGGAGACAGCTGGCTGATATGCCTCTGGAGAAACAAATGGTCTGTATTTATTAGCATACACATGGTAGGAAAGTGGGATCACCCTAAGAAGCAACAAGTTCAGAGGAGCAGAACTCTTAGGGTAGAGGACAAAAATAAAGGGCAAAGATAACCTCCCCCTGTCCTCCCCCCTCCAAAGGGACCCTCCTCACCAGGGAATGTGGGCTATCGAAGGCACCAACATGAACATATTCAAATTATGAGTATAACTAATAAAATAAATAATAAGCCAAAAAGAAACAGAAGAAAATCAGAAACTTAAGAATATCCAGGGATGGAGAGATGACTTAAGCTGTTAAAGCTCTTGCCTGCAAAGTCTAAGGACTCAGGTTTTGCTTCCCCAGGACCGACGTAAGTCAGGTGCATATGGTGGCACATGTGTTTGGAGTTCATGTGCAGTGTCTGGAGGTCCTGGTGTGCCCCTATTCTTCCTCCCACTCCTCACCTCTCTCTCTTTCTCTGTCTCTCAAAAATAAATAAATAATTAACAAATAATATCCAGAAAGGTTTTAAAAAGGAAAACTTGAGCTACAAAAAAAATCAGAGGAAAGTTAAAACAGCATGGAGAAGAAAAACTGAAGGCATAAAGATGTGCTGACTTGAAGTCACTGAAGATAATATGCTTAGCGGTTCTGGGCATATCGCTTTTGTAGGTGTGAAAAATCATCAGGTGACATCTTTCTGAGTAGGAGAACATGAGACGCTTTTGAGATATCCTGCCATGCTTTAATTACATTTTTCTATGATAAAAGGCTGAGAGCAGTCATGATTTCACAAACAGTGCTTGAAGATGAAGAATTTGTTACAAATAAGTAACAGTCTTTTAGAACACTCTGTATTTGTCAAAAGAAAAACATGTTTAAATTTCAGAAGCAGTTAAGTTAAAAGCATACTCTAATTTTACTTCAGGGCTCCATAAGTTAAACAATGTTTATTGTGCTCAGCCCTCATATCCTAACATCTAGTATTATGTTGGAGGTATTTCAGAGGTGATATTGTTGGTATAATTTTTTCTGAATATTCCAAAATCTAATTGCAACATAAGGATCCTCAGAAAGAAAAAAGTTACTCTTTTCTTTATCTTTAAAAACATGTTTCTAAGTGCAAGTGACTTCTCAATGGACGACTTCTCGAACATTATAACTTAGGGATAATGATAAGTAAAATCACTTCATCTGGGGTAAGCAACAGGAATAAAAATATTCTCATATAAAATTTGTTTGGGGCTGGAGAGATGGCTTAGCTGTTATGGTGCTTGCTTGTGAAGCCAAAGGATCCAGGTTCGATTCTCCAGGACCCACATAAGTCAGATGCACAAGGTGGAACATGCGTCTGGAGTTCATTTGCAGTGTCTGGAGGCCCTGGTGTGCCCATGCTATCTTCCTATCTGCCTCTTCCTCTCTGTCTCATTCCTCTCTCTCAAGTAAGCAAATAAATAAAATATTAAAAAATGGGGTATTTTTATCCAGCTCAATGGCTATAATGATGAAGTTCAAGGTTGGTTGCAGTAGAATATTCCTCCCGGTAGCATCAAGCCATTGATGAAGAAAATCACTGTCATATTTTCCAGGTTGCTAACCTTTACAATGAGATACATTGTTGTGAATAAAAACGCTCTCCATTTTAATGTGAAGATAGAGATACTAATAAAATTAATAAATTGAAATTAAAACTTATTGTCCCAGAAACCTTCACTTTATTTCAATGAAATGAAAGACCTATATAATGAAAACATAAAAACACTTGGGAAAGAAATTGAAGAGGCCATCAGAAGATGCAAAATCTTCCATGCTCCTAGGTAGGTAGAATTCATATTGTAAAAATGGCAATTCTACCAAAAGCAACATACAGATTTATCACAATACTAATAAAAATCCCATCATTGGGCTGGAGAGATGGCTTAGCATTTAAGGTGCTTGCCTGAAAAGCCAAAGGACCTCAATTCTATTCCCCAGGACCCACGTAAGCCAGACACACACGGTGGCACATACATCTGGAGTTCGTTTGCAGCAGCTGGGAGCCCTGGCACACACACTCTCTCTCTCTCTCTCTCTCTCTTTCTCACTCTGCCTCTTTCCCTATCTCAAATAAATAAATAAATAAAAATAAAATAAATCCCATCATAATTCTTCACAGAGACAGAAAAACAATAATCTCAAATTTCATATGGAATGGCAGAAGACCATGGAGAGCCAAAAATATCCTGAGCAAAAGAAACATCTCTGGAGATAGCACTGTACTCAATTTAAAGCATAAAAACAGACATATCGACCAAAGGAACTGAACTGAAGACCAGCCCTTCATTCAGCTAACTCCAGCTACTTGATCTTTGACATCGGAGCCAACAACGTACCCTGGAGAAACAACGGAATCTTCTGCAAATGGTGCTAGACAAACTGGATAACCACGTGTAGCAAAATGAAAAACCACTCCTCTAATCACGCACAAAAATCAACTTCAAATGGATTAAAGACCTCAGTACAAGACATAAAACTCTTAAATGACCAGAAGTGAAAATAGGGGCACTCTCTATGATATAGGAGTGGGGAAAGACTTTCTGAGCAACACCCCAGTCACCCAGGAAATTAACCAGTCACTCACTAGTGGGATCTCCTTTTACGTTGGTTTTTAGGTTACATATTAAAAAGCTAATTGCAGTACATATGTGAATCTTTCACGGATAACAGTGATGCCACTTTGTTACATCAATAGAAAAGATTGTCTATGGTAAAATATAAGAATTTTCATAAGAATGCCATGTAATGAAACTGTCCTATAAACTTAATATAAAACCTATTCCTGACTTTCGACATTGATGTTTTCTATTCATTCATTCTGGTTTAGTCAAATTTCTCAAGTAATAAAAACTGTCATTATCCAATCATTTTCCTTCTACCTCAGATAACTTGTCTAAGCACTATGTACCTAAGTTGGCTAATTTACCTCCCATGAGTTGCTTTCCCATAAATATGTTTTATTATTTACCCTCTCTTCTCTTCCTACAGAATGTTTTTTTTCACATTTATCACATTGCACATGAGCATTTATTCTCTAGTTAAACATAGCACTCTTACAAATTAACTCAGCTTTCTCAGCTTGTGTGTGGTATGCCTCCTGACCACATTCTGCTTGTACAAAGAATTTATCCTCAATTGTATGCTTAAAGCTTTTTGTCCCACTCATGTTTATTCCTGACCTTAAACACATGACCTTGAAGACCACCAGGGAACATAATTTAGTTTTTCAAGTCTTTTTTCCTAGGCATAGGACGTATATTTTGCATCTATATTATATATCATTGTGAATATTAAATAATATGAACAATACAAGATGCCATATTAAATGCCTTACACATTAGGATACTTGAATATATGATAGCTAAGATGAAATGAGATATAATGAAATAAGTGCAGGGTTAGCAGGTAGAGACTTGTGTTAGTAAACTGGCATACTTCTTAGCTTTGTGACTTTGGGTAAGAGGCCTATGTATCCTAATACATGGTCATGATTCAAGGTTATTATCTCTGTATAGAAACTGACATGAAACTTATCCTTACCTGTTTACTGCCTATGACTTGTGTACAAGTGTATACAGCACATGTACCTTTTGGTATTACATCCAGTGATATCCACAAGACCTTCAAAAAGATCATTCACCATACATTCACTTATCACATATAGATAGCATTCTGTAATAGGCACTAGGTGTATTTCAAATACATCTGATAGTGACTATTATTTATCTATATAGTGAATAATATATCATTGAGTGATATTAAAATGGCTATTGGTTCTCTTGAAACCATAGCAGGTGTCCACTCAGATCTACCCTGTAAACCACATGTATCTGGCTATGCCTAGAAAAATGATGAAGAATAATTTTCCAAAATAAATGTCCATGAATATTTTTTCTCCTATAATCATATCATGCTATCTTGAAATGAGAATATAAAAGTTAATGGCCAATAAGATGTTTTTAGTTCATAAAACATGTTTATTGTACTTTCTCTTAGGATCTTTAACAACAATTAGAAGCCTAGTGTTATCTTACTGGAACAAAATCCAATTAAATTGTGAAGCTACATCTCTTTCCCCAGAGTCCCTCAGAAAAGCAAGAAGCAGCTCTTGAACAGGGGTTACATCCAGATTTGATTTTAAAGCACATATTTGCAGTACAATTATGTTGAGTATATAATGATGGACAAGAATTAATTGAAAAACCAAATTGAAATACTATAGTATCACTTACATTGACAGATAAGATGACTGGCACCCGCCCATGAACTTCTCAAAGGAAAATCCATAGAAATCTGGACCCATTTGAGATTAAACTCCCAGAAGCAAATGTCTCTGGAAGAATTCCAGAATTCCAAAGTGAGTAATTGCGCTTGGTCCATAGCACGTGCCATCTCTCCAACCCCTCCACTAACTGTCTGAAACCCCTCTACAAATAATTGACCCTTTTTACAGGTTATGAACCTGAAGCAGAGGGACTAGAATGATATTTTTAAAGGTTGCTTAGAAAGTCAAGGGCAGATCTGGGTTTACTCCTGGCAAAATGACTTGAGACCATAAGCACTCAGAGAAGAAAATGCCCTATGCCTTACGAGAGTAGGATTGTATATCGGAGAACTAGAGTCACAAAGAACCACTCAGAGTTCTGCTGCTGTCCAAGTGGGAAGTTCAAGGAAATACCATTTATCTGCACATTTGGTCATCAATAGATGGGTGACATAAAAGAGTAGGAATTATATTTTCAAAATACTCTACTCCACCTGTATCTTAGAAATCAAGTGAGAAAACTAAAGCCCAAAAGAGTTAAGTGACTGATATCATGCCAACAATGACGAATCTATGAATTCAGATTAAGTAAATAAATGGTCTCATTACTTACATTTGATTTTTTTTTCATTGAAAAATTCATTAGTGGAATGCTTAAAGTCCCCCCCCCGTTTTGCTTCTTCAGTGTAATGAAAGTGGCTGACATTGGGATATAGTTTTAGTTGTATATGTAGGTCATGCCTATTTGCAAGAAGATTGTAAAAAATGTTTATTTCAAACATATATAATAAGTCATCTTGGAAAAACATAGACAACCACAGGTATACAAAGGAGTCATTTGTCTTTCTTCTCAAGTTAGGATGTCTGAGTATACATGTTTGACAGCAGACGTGGTTTAAAGTAAATTCATGAACCGGGATGTTAGAAGACAAAAATATTATAAGCCACAAAATAAAGCATAAGCCAATACAAAACAAACTCATGCGGAATGCAAGGAGGCGTGCTTGGCACCCTTGTCCATCAGCAAAGTCCTCGAACCAAGCATGCTACATGTTCTACTCACACAATGGCCCGGCTGTCAGATCCTGCTGTCCTAACCTATGGACCAAAGAAAACGATCTCTGGTATCCCAAATGGTCCGGCAGGACAAGGATTGAAATGCTTATGTCCGAAAGTTTTTGCATAGATACTACAGGCACCAAAAGAGAATTCAAGTTGCTGAAAGATAAGAATCTTAAAAATCTTAAGCTTCTATTCTTTATGCCTGGCATTGACTGGGTACAGATTTATAAAAAGAGAAAACAAAAAGCAGCTCAATTAAAATATGGTTTCTGAGACTATTCGAAACAAACACACATAACTATACTTGTGTATGTAATGCTGTGGGCTCATCACCTTAGAGTACAGAAAGGACAGATAGACTAAGGGCATGAGCAAAAGTCTAAGTGGAGATTGAATACAGTGACGCCCCAGCCTTATGCACCACGGGAGCCGAATTTGCCAGCCTCTCAGTGTATTATGGAGGTTTGCTGAACCACTATTCACCATTTTATTTTACTTGAATAGTACATGTCCCTTAAAAGTGAGCCTTGACCATATATATGTTTAATCTTGTTCAAGCTGACTTAGCTGTGAATTTATTCCAGCAGGAAAAGCTTCACTTATAGCCTCAGAAAGGAAACACAAATGGCTCTAAGACACAATAAGATGCCATGATGAAGTTTTCCTTAATAGCATAGTATTTGAGACTCTCAACATTACAAAAACTTGGCACTTGCAGTAAAACAGCTGGAGGCTACATTTGGGTTTTGCTTGGACAAATGTAAAATGGGTAATATTCTAGCACTAAGCAGAATAAAGATACTCTTTCTGTTTTCCTGATAATTACGTATCTGTACACTGAGCTGAATAAAACGTTGAGATAATTAGCAGAACATGCAAAAAAAAGATCAAAGCTGGAGAAAGAAGTTCACATCACTTATAAATACAGATAAACCACATCACAATGCTTCTATTTTCTGTCAGCACTTGATTTCTTTTCCACCTGTGTCTTGCTGTACTTTTGTTTATTTAAATGAGTCAACCACCCATTTATGAATACAGTCTTAGAAGAAAACAACACGTATAATCAAAGGACAATTATATTGAAAAGTATGCTGATATATAAAAACCTTTTGTTCATTTTATTTCTTTATGTGTGTGTCTGTAAGGAGGCACAGGGTTTGTTGCTATTGCAAACGAATGACCGTCTGGCTTTATGTCGATGGGTTGGGGAATTGAACCCAGGCCGGCAGGCTTTACTTATTTTAATATAACTTTACCTCACAATACTTTTAGCTCATTAATTAGCACCCATGTGTAACACGTTTATCAATACATGTCATACAAATATTATATGGATACATTGTAAGTATACAAAAGCTCAATAATTTTTAATAAAACAAACATCCATATAAAAACAAATTGATAACAAATTGGTAAAAACAACTCTACTCACTCCCTGAGAAGCTTCTTGACCTGCTTTTGAGCTTCTGAGAGAGCGACTGTGCTCACGGACCTGACTGTTGTGGTTTCTGTTCTGTTGTTTGTGACAGTGTCTTTTATAGACTCATCTGCCTCAGCTTCCCCAGTGCTGGGCTTACTAGGAATCAATACCACTCCCAGATCCCAGAAGTTGTATATCAAGTGGCTTTTTCTTGCACATTATATCAATAGAATCAGAACATATGACTCCCTTGTGGCTTCCTGTGTTCAAGTTTATGTTTACATATCTATAATTATATTTTGCATACATAATAAAATTCATAAATTATTTGGAGAAATAACTGTATAATTTACTTGCCTATTTCCAAATTTTATAATCCATGATTTTCATTAAACTGTTGAAGTTCTTTATGTATTCTAGATAAAATTTCCTTATTAGATCTAGAATTTGCAAATATTTATTTGCTATTTTGTGGCTTGCCTTCTTTTTAAATATTTTATTTTTATTTATTTATTTGGGAGAGATAAAGAGACAGAGAGAAAGAGAGAGACAATGGGTGCACCAGGGCTTCCAGCCACTGCAGAGGAACTCCAGATGTGTGCACCACCTGTGCATCTGACTCATGTGGGTCCTGGGATAGGAACCAAGGTCCTTTGGCTTTGCAGGCAAGCACCTTAACCACTAAGCCATCTCTCCAGCCCATGGCTTGTCTTTTAACTTACTTCATGGTATCTTTTATTTATTTTCAAATTTTTAATTAAGTTGAATTAATAGTTTTTATTTCTGTATTTACTTTAATTAAACTTTCTTTGAATACACTTTTTGTTTCATAACTCCAACTGTTTGCTAAACTTGAGGTAAGAAAAGGAACTATTTTCTTATAGGAGCATTATAGTTTTAAGACTTTCATTTACTGTATTTGATCCATTTCCGTTTATTTTACATGTGGCAAACAATGAGCAAGGTTTCAACCTCATTGTTCTGACTGTGGCTACAAAGTTGTCTCTGTGGTATTTGTGGAAAGTATGACATCTTTTCTTCTGAGTGAGTTTGACACTCCTGGTAAAACATGGGTTGATGTCAGAGGAATGTGTGGTTTAATTTCTGAACTGTCAAGTTTGCTCAATTGAGCTACATGTCTGTTCTTGATGCATCATATCACGCTATTCTTGATAGAGTTTCTTATGATTGGTTTTGAAATCAATACATTAGAATACTAATTTAGGTTTTTGCAAAATGTTTGTGTGCATGTGTGTGTGTGTGTGTGTGTGTGTGTGTGTGTGTGTGTGTGTAGGAATTTTTTTTTTTCATCTCAATGATTTCAGGCCTTGCTAACCATAATAATGGTCTTATTCCATTTATTTTGGTCTTGAGTTCATTTTAGCCATTTTTTATAATTAATAGAGTAAAGCTTGTTTTGTTTGCTATTTGAATTCCTCTATATTTTATTGTTTTGTTATTTTAATGCTACAATAAATAGAATTGCTTTATTAAGTTCATTTATAGTCTTTGGTGCAAATCCAAATACAATTGATTTTTGTTTAATGTTTTCCTAAGCAGAAGGTGAATAAACTGACATATTGGTTTTATTGGCTCTTTATTTGATCCTTTAGAATTTTCTATAGAAAAAAATCATATTATGGGCAGATGTAACTGCTTTCTTTTCAATTTTATTTTTCTGTGTTTCTTGCTTAGTTTCACTGACTTGGATCTATAGAAATAGAATTACCAAATATGTGCATCTTTGGTTTTTTCATATTTTAAAATATTTATCCACTTATTTATTAGACAGAGAGAGAGAGAGAGAGAGAGAAAGAGACAGAGTTGGGGGAGTGGGTGTGCCAGGGTCTCCTGCTACTGCAAACAAACTCCAGGCACATGAAGTGCTTTGTACATCTGGCTTTATGTGTGTACTGGGGAATCAAACTGAGGCTGTCAGGCTTTGCAAGCAAGTGCTTTTAACTTCTGAGACAACCCTCCAGCCCCAGTATCTTTGTTTTGCTCCTGTGTGTTAAGGGATACTATCCAGTCTTTTGTTTTCCTTATAACAAACTACAGAAGTTTTAGGAGGTGTCACTTATGTGACTGAAACTGTTTTCAATATGCAACCATATTGTATTATGACACTGATCCATTTTGCCAAATGTTTTTATGTCTGTTGCGATCATGAGTGTTTTCTCATCATTCTAAATTACATTAATTAATTCTCAGATGTTAAGCCAACCTTAAGTTTCTGAGAGAAATATCAGTGATCCTCATGTTATTTATCCTGTTGGATTTGGTTTACAGTATTTTGTTGAGGAGTTTGCATCTACATTTGTAAGATATATTGATCTGTATGGTTTATTTTTTGGATTAAGAAACTTTATTAAAAACTGCATAATTCCCACCCATCACTTTCCTTGACCATCTCTCACAATCCCTCTATTTTGTCTTGCAATGTCTTTGTCTGGTTTTGATAATTGACCTCATAAAACAAGATGGAGTGCTGGAGAGACGGCTGAGCAGTTAAAGTGCTTGTCTGCAAAGCCTAAGGACCAAGGGTCGACTCCCTAGAACCCATGCAAGTCAGATGCACAAAGGTGATGCTGCTCACAAGGTGGTGCTCATGTCTGGAGTTCAAGTGCAGTGGCTAGAAGCCCTGGTGTGCTAATTCTCTCTCTCTCATTAAAAAAACAATTTGGGCCGGGCATGGTGGTGCACATTTTTAATCCTAGCACTTGGGATACACAAGAAGGAGGATCACCATGAGTTTGAGGACACCCTGAGATTACATAGTGAATTCCAGGTCAGCCTGAGCTAGAATGAGACCTTACCCCACAAAAAAAATGGGGGGGGGGAGAAAAAGTATGAGGAAATTATTTCCTTATACTTATTTAAAAAGAGTTTTTGAAAAATTGGTATTAATTAGTCATATAATTGATAATCATTAGTACATTATGGAATAAAATTAGAAAAGTATTGTCTTCGAGATCCTCTCTAGATAGGATGAAAAAATGCTTTATCTTAGGGTGCCTTTTGACTTTTCTCAAAAGTTTTAGAAAGTAATTCTGAAAACTACTTTCCCAGTGCAATTTTTTTGTTCCTAGAATGATGGTGCACTGAAGTACGCAATAAACAATTCACTCAGCACTGATGAGAACTCAGGATAGGAAGTGTGGACTAGTTCTAACATCAATTGTAGACCTTCAGGTTATATGTCAGGTTGTTTTCAGCATTTTTTTTTTTCTTCTAGGATGTATACTAAGGTAAGATAATGGGTTGGGATGTGTCTATAACAGATAACTAGAAACACCAGTAGCATATACTGGGCTCATTTTCCACTTTAGGGAGGGAAAACTCACAAATGGGGGAAATCCTATCTCTGTGAGTGTGTTAGAATAGAAAGGACAGGTAACATGACTGGGCTTTCTCTGAGGGATATGGAAAAGTCAGGCCTTACTCTGGATTAGCTTTGTAAGGAACTGTGGATAAGTTTATTGTCAAATACTAAAAATACAGTCCAGGAAAGAGGAAAACTAGTGCAAGCTTAAAGATAAAATTAATTTAAAAGTGGTAGCTACCCATGAATTTGTCCTCTATTTGTGTTTATGATTGTGCAATTTTGCTGCTCTCAACTTTAATCAGAGAAGCTTCTTTCATCAGGTGGTGATGACGACTGGGAACATGTCAAAGTGCTGAGGATAAGTGACGGTGGTGTGCTCAGTGATAAATGAGACGTCTACACCACGCCTCCTCCAAGACTCAGGGCACATTGCAGGAGAGTGGATGGAAAGACTGTGAGAACTGGGGGGGGGAGGAGTGCTGTGGAACACTGTCTTCCCCATGTGACACAGCTGACATATTCATGACCCCACAGCGACTGTCATTATTGCAAAATATTGAGCCAGTAACTTACCATCATGAGTGGAGGAGGATGGCAAAAAATAAAATGAAAGTAGAAGAGGAGCTAGTCGTGAAGAAGCAGGGCTTCGGTGGACGGTGGAAAAGGCAACAGGGAGAAGTTACGATCATGACGCGTTACTTACACGTCTGCCTATCATTTCACAAGTTAAAATATAAAACACTAGGGAAAAACAACACGAAATGTCACACGTTACCCAGAATAGTGTGGTGATGGAGACGTTTGATATTAGAATATTAAGTCATATCATAGTCATCTCTGGAATTGAAATTCTGTGAAGTGTTCATGTTCAAGAGAGCTCCGTGGCCTAGGCAACAACATAGCTCCTAAGACCATCACGGCCTGAACTCTAATGGCCAAGGAAGTGCTAAGATTTGTAAGTGAAGGTTTTCCTTTTACCTGCACTGTGTAATAAAGTATACCTTTGTCATCTAATGTAAGTTGTTTGATGAACAGTTATTAAATGGTTCAAGAACCACGGTCAATAACTGAACTTACAAAGTTATACTTTCTGCATTAAAAAGAGACAGCTGGCCAATGAGTCTTTCCTTCTTGTCAAGAATAAAAGAAACTTCGAGCACTGCGTGAGCTAGCAGGAGAGCTTCCAGAGAAACATACATGAGGTTGTGATAAGAGCTCATGTTTGAGCAAACAGTCATTTCAAGCTTCAGTCAAGTCTAGTGATCACAACCCCACATGACATGGAATTTGTTTCTCAAAAAGCAATTGCTTTCTCATAATGTGACAAATGTGAGTTCCAACATCCAAAGTCAGCAGTCAGGTTTGAGGGCCACTAATATATTCTCATCCCTCCCCCCCCCCAGATTCTGCACTATCCATTTACTAAGTTCCAGGTTAACCTTGGAGATGTAAAGGACCCTCTTCCGAGTAAATCAGCTATTAGTCCTTCAGAACAGTGAACTCAAATGCAGACTCATGGGAGGACCTGATTTTAAATCATAGCCAAGGTTTTATGATTTACATGTTTATTTACTCACAAAGAAAAAGTTAAACTTGCCTTTATTTTCATTTGCTTTATATTATTAAAGTAAGCTGACACTGACATCACTGATAAATTAAATATTGATGCCCTTAGTACTTTAACATTTTTTGATTAGACATTGTCAAACTATCAGTGGATTTTTATTCTTTTGTATATTGTATTCTTTTTTCTTTCACCATACGGTCTAATTCTAGCCCACTCTGACCTGGAATTCACTCTGTAGTTCCAGGCTGACCTGGAACTCAGTGATTCCCTAAGCTGTTCCTCCTGAGTGCTGGGATTAAGGGTGTGTGCCACTGCACAAGACCTTTTTATATTGTTTTGACTTATAAATGTGAATGTTATTATTTTGATTTATTTAACATTGTATTTGTTTATTTTCAAGGAGAGAGAGAATGGGCACATCAAGGCCTCTAGCTGTTGCCAACAAAATCCATATGCATGCAAAACTTTGTGCATCTGGCTTTACATGGGTACTGGGGAATCGAACCCTCCTTATTAGGCTTTGCAGGCAAGCACCCTAACCATTCAGCCATCTCTACAGCCCTTCTTTTGCTTTTATTTTTGTTTGTTTTTTGGTTTTTTGAGGTAGGGTCTCATTCTAGCCCAGGCTGACCTGGAATTCACTCTGTATTCTCGGGGTGGCCTCGAATTCACAGTGATCTTCCTACCTCTGCCTCCTGAGTGCTGGGATTAAAGGCGTGCGTCACCATGTCCGGCTTCCTTCTTTTGCTTTTTGAAAAAGTATCTTTAGGGCTGGAAAGAGGGCTTAGTGGTTTAGGCGCCTGCCTGCTGAGCCTAAGAACACCAGTTCCATTCTCCAGGTCCCACGTTTAGCCAGATGCAAAGTGACACAAGGGCGCAATGCTGCACTTGCCCACAAGGGGGCGCACGCATCTGGATTTTGTTCACAGCAGCTGAGAGGCTGCTGGCATGCCCATTCTTTATCTGTCTCCCTCTCCCTCTCTCTCTGTCTCTCTCCAAAAATAAAAAAAGTATCTTTAGAATGTACAAAATAATGGATTTCATCATGGCATTTCCATACATGTATATAAATGAAAACCACTTTTATTTAGCCACTTGAACTATTTAACATTCAAAAAGTATTATCTAATGCAACTTTAAGCAAGAAAAAAAAGTTCTGACCTAGTTTCAAAAATCATCAATCTGTCTCAGGAACTACCTGTGTGTACAATTTTATGATCAAGTGATCCTGAATTTCCAGGCTATAATAAGGATAATTAGGGAGAAAAGTGCCATGAAATATTGATGCACAGGATTCATGAGAAAAGGATGAAGCTAAGGGTAGAGCCAATTACTTAGTGTTTTCTGCATGCTCAATTTGATCTTAAAAAAAAAAAAAACAGAAACATGGCTTTGATTTTGATTCGTTTATTTGAAAGAGAGAGAAAGAGGCAGAGAGAGAGAAAAAGAGGAGAGAGAGAATTGGTGCACCAGGGCTTCCAGCCACTGCAAACAATCTCTAGACACATGTGGCACCTTGCACATCTGGCTTATGTGGGTCCTGGGGAATCAAACCTGTGTCCTTTGGCCTTTGCAGTCAAGCGCTTTAACGGCTAAAAATACCTCCAGCCAGACCTTAATTTGATCTTTAAAATGAGAAAAGCCAACCAGATCCCAGACAGATCCAAGATTTCCAAACCACATGATCCTTCTATTGAGTTTGAATGTATGACTTTTCAGTGACAGGGCACATTTTCAATTGACTATAAAGGCTAGTCCATGCTGATGTTTGCCCTGGGATCTCTGTTTGGGTCTGTCTAGTCTGGGAAGGCGAGAACATTGCTTCTTGCCCTGGATAGTTTTCTGCTTGCCTCTGCTTTATTCTTTGGTAAACCTCTCACTTTAATGACATGTATGATTTTTGTCTAGCCTTTGTGTCTACCACACGTGTTATTTCCTTTACACTCGAGGTCTACCACGTGACTATTTCCTGTAAACTCTGGGCCTGCTACCTATGTAATTTCTCTGAATGGTGGCACACACCTTTAATCCCAGCACTCGGGAGGCAGAGGTAGGAGAATAGCTGTGAATTCGAAGCCAGCCTGAGTCTATAGAGTGAATTCCAGGTCAGCCTGGGCTAGAGTGCAACCCTACCTTGAAAAACCAAAAAACAAACAAACAGAAACAAAAACAAAAATAATAATAATAATAATACTCTTATATAAATCTGTGATAATTATTTCCCTAAACATTGGCTAACTTTTCTCATCATAATTCTTATTTAATGTCATCATGTGATTTTGAGAAAGAAGTTTGCATTCAAAGGAGTTATAAATCAAGGCACCAATTTACTACAAATTAGTCAGTTTAAATGCCATGTAGTTCAGTGATTCAGAAAACATTAATGGATCCTTTTGTTAATGTAGCTTTTTTGTATTTTGAGTATATAGAAAACAAAGGCTATCTTAAAAACATATATTTTTGAGAGAAACAGAATATATATATATGTATATATATACCTATATGCATATATATACACACATATATGCATATATATACATATATATATGGAGAGAGAAAATTTAGACACACCAGGGCCTCCTGCCACTACAAACAAATTCCAACTGTATGTATCACTTAGTGCATCTGTCTTTACCTGAGTACTGGGGAATTGAACTCTGAGCTAGCAGTCTTTGCAAGCCAGTGTATTTACCTGCTGAGCCATCTCCCCAGCCCCATGAAAGGCTCTTTTAAGGAACTTAATAGAATGAGTCCTAAGCCGGGCGTGGTGGCGCATGCCTTTAATCCCAGCACTCAGGAGGCAGAGGTAGGAGGATCACTGTGAGTTCGAGGCCACCGTGAGAATACATAGTGAATTCCAGGTCAGCCTGAACCAGAGTGAGACCCTACCTCGAAAAACCAAAAAGAAAAAAAAAAAAAAAAAAAAAGAATGAGTCCTAACATCTGATTGCTTAAACCAATGTCATATATCAAACAATAGGTTTATTTCAAGTTAAGGAAAAAACATTCTGCTTTTGTGGAGTGGAAAGACTTTGAGTTTTGCTTGGTTTCAGCTTAGTTCTGAATTTCCAAACAGCAGGAATGACACTATTGAAGAAATTAAATGATTTTGTTTTCTCTATGGAACAACAAAAAAAGTATGTACTGATGCTGGAAGGAAATAATCCAGTAAGTTTATGCTTTCTTTAATCAGTGAGATATTTTTGGCAAGTTTTACTGGAATATCCATTTTCATATACACTGAACTTTAAAAGGATCTAAAAGCAACTTGTTGATATGTCCTCATAATATAAAATACACGAATGCTAGCCTTACACTATCATCTTAGTAAAAAGATCATTTTCAAGATTTTAGAAGAAGATTTCAGGCATAGTTTCCCTTTACTTTTCTGTACAAGTATTCCTGTATACCTCCTTGGAATGGGTGACAATAATTTCTTCTGCCACAGTGAAAAAGAAGGAGAAGAAGTTAGATGAAAAGGGATTATCTAAAGACTGATAATGGCTAGCATGCATCACATCGTCAGTTAAAAATCAATGGTAAAATGAGGAGTGGAGAAGCAGGGTGCAGCTGCACATCCAGAATTGATACCAATAAGTCATTATATTGGGATTGGAAAACTGACCGTGATGTCTTGTAGGCTCTGCAATTTCAGACACAGCAGCGAAATGTGAGTGATCAAGGACCCAGATACCGCTCTCCCGCCCGAATAGAGGAGTTGAATGAACAGGGGCAAGGTGAGATCTTGTAAGAGCGAATAAGCCGCTCCAGGAAGCCCATAGAACGCAGTATTTTATCATTGTGTGGGTGGATATGGGGGGAATTATAATTGAGAAGAGGGGGTATGGAGGTGAGGTCCTATTTGAGACATGAAAAAATGGCACAAAAAATTGCTTTCTTTCTTTTGCTTTTTTTTTTTTTCCTGGACTTTTCTGTATCCCAACATCTATATGGATCCAACATCTGTGTCATGTTTGCATATAATCAAATTGATTGACTCTAGTGAAGTCACCAGATCCAACCTTTTTTTTTTTTTTTTTTTTTTTTTTTTTTTTTTTTTTTTGAGGTAGGGTCTCACTCTAGCCCAGGCTGACCTGGAATTCACTCTGTATTCTCAGGGTGGCCTCGAACTCATGGTAATCCTCCTACCTCTGCCTCCCGAGTGCTGGGATTAAAGGCATGCACCACCACGCCCGGGTAGATCCAACCTTCTTGCTAGAATAAAATTCATGTGGCTTGATGACAGGGAGTTGCAGACCTCTGCAGCCAGGCCAGAAGCCACACCTCTTCCTCCGCTGGTATGTGAAATTGCCAATAAGGACCATGAGTAATGGACCAAGGGTCTACTTAAAAGTATATTGAGTTTCATAAAAACTGTCTGTTCCCGGAAGCTCATGGATGAGTTCGGGATGACCTCGCACATAAGGTTGGGAGTGGAAGGGCCCAGTGAGGCTTCTTTGTTCTCTGAGGAATACTGTAGTGCTGGAATCTGTGTCCGCGGAGACCTATTGCTGATAAGAAGGTTCAAGTCATCACCCTCCACGGGGGAATCAAAGAGTCAAAGGGCAAGTTAGAGTCTTGAAATGCTCAGCTGGCTGCAAGTGCTGCCAGGGAAGCAAACCAGGATCGCGAAGTTACAGATTGTCCTTTGTAGAACAAGCAGCTGAGGAAAATCCTTACAGAAGACTCTGGGGATGGTAGCTTTGCCTAGCGTGATACTCAAAGGCACTTGAAGACCATGCAAACGATTGACAGATGGGATCGGTAAGATCCCAATGCTTGGATGCAGTTTCAAAATCCACTAAATCTAGTGAGCAATTCTTTTTTAAAATAAATTTGGATATTTCATAACTTTATCTTATATTCTTTCAACTTATTTATTAATTTATTTATTTGAGAGAGGGAAAGAGGTAGAGTGAGAGAGAGAAAAAGAGAGAGAGAGAATGGGTGCACCAGGGCCTCCAGCCACTGCAAACAAACTCCACATGCATGTGCCCCCTTGTGCATCTGGCTTACGTGGGTCCTGGGTAATCGAACCTGGGTCTTTTGGCTTTGCAGACAAGCACCTTAACCGTTAAGCCATCTCTCCAGCCCTGAGCATTTCTTTTAAAACAATGTAATAGTATTAAACAGCAAGCAGTTGAGATGACTTGTCATGTTTGAAAATAGGGGATAAAAGCGTTCTTCTTGAGAGGAAAAATTTCTTATCAGTTTTATTTTCACACACACTATATGTGTGTGTGTGTGTATATATATATATATATATATGTATATATATGTGTATATATATATATTTCTATGTAATACTTCCTTTTAAAAATCCCACTGTATTTAAGGAAAAAAAATCAGAAAAGAGATTTTTTTAAAGTTTTCTGGAGTTAAATCTCTCATTTAATTAAAATTTGCATGCCATATATATACATATATATATATATATATACATATATGATTATTTTGTACATCATAATAATCCAAATTTAACATGATTACCTATAGAATATGTGATAAATCCAATCCCTAATGATGGCCACTGTGAGGTTATGGATACAATGATCACTTTTGGATCTAGAAGACAGCATTCCCAAGCATTCCTTCCCATCCTTTGTCTCTTCCACTCACTCTACCTCCTCTTTCACCACGCCTTTGAGGGTGTCGTAGAAATGTCTCAGTGCTCAACACTCAAGTGTGTCTTCTCAGCAATTTGACGAGTTTTGAGTCTCCCCAGGACACACTGTCATCTCAAAAGAGACACTTCTCCAGCCCCAAAGTGAGAGCAGACTGACTACATGGGGGAAATTTGGTGAGCATAATCTCTCCGTTCAGCCAAACAACGGTACTAGCTTCCCCCGTGTGGCCTCTCACTCCTCAACCACAGGATTTCATTCAATTTTCAGTATCAGGCATGAAGTTCCGTCCATGGAGCAGAGCTTCAAGTCCAATCAGAGATTAGTGCAATGTTTACTCTTTACAAGTAGTAGCCGGCTGACGGTCTTCCACCCAGACACACTGTGAGTTCAGTGACTCAGTATAAGACCTGGAAAAAGTCTGTAGCAGTCATGGCTGTTTTCTCTTGTGGTTTGATTATGTTAGCTGAAAGAACTGTCCATTTCTCCTACACTAGCCCATGAAAACATTTGGTTTGGCAGTTCAGAAAATGCACTGCTGGTAATTAACCCACTGTTCTACACACTGATTTCTTAATGTCTGTATGCTTTAAAATGACATTCTATGAATTGCTTTTTAGAACGCATTCCCTTGAATTGCTAAATTAATTTGAGTGTGTTTTATCTGTCTCTTGCAACTTATAACATTTAATTGACTGTACATTACTTTTAAGTTTTTAACAATTCTTTTATTTGAGAGAGACAGAAAGAAAAGAAGAGACAGAAAGAAAATGAATATGGGCATGCCAGGGCCTCCTGCCACTGCAAAGGAACTCCAGAGGCATGCACCATTTTGTGCATCTGGCTTTATGCAGGTATTGGGGAAGAAAACCCATGCCATCGCACCTTGCAATGAAGAACCTTAAACCACTGAGAAATCTCTCTTAACCTACTTTGAAAGTTTCAGTTCATCCAAGTCAAAATTGTTTTTTTTGAAAACAGAAAACCATTCCTCTAGCTTGTTACTTCTGCTTGCAAGTGCTTCTGGTTTATCACTTATCTCCATGGATCCAGATCACTTTTAATATTTCATTATGCTTTTAGACAACATTCTGAGATACAGAAAATGCTAGTGAATCATATTCCCCATATTAAAAAAAAATGCTGTGGCAATTCTCTTCAAAAACAATAACCTTATAAAGAGAGATGCAGTTCTGATCCCTGGCATTTCTTCTCTACAGACAGCAGCTTTTAAAAACAATGCCAAAGTGTGCACAGGTGATTGCTCTCATCTAAAGGTGGATTTCTGGCATGGTGTATTTTTCAGGGAAGTCATTCAATTCATTTTTGAATTAAAAATATGAAAGGAAATAATAAATGACCACATAAAAACATTCTATTTTCATATTACTGTATTATGAACTGGAACGGTTCTTTTAGCTTATAATAAAAGAAAAGGTTTTCATCCCTTTCTTTCTGGCCAGACTCATAATCACACACTCACCCCCTATATACATAAACTCATGTGAAAGAAAGCACAATCAAATATACCAATGTATATCCACCGAATGTACTTGTTCACTCTAAATATAAAAGAGGTATGAGGATACATGCACATATGCACATAATTAAAGCTAAATTTAACAGACCATGCAGATGCATCCGATTGTATTCAACAGGCTAGTGAATCTGTCATTTTAAGTGTCATATGCCACACCCAGTCTCGTATTTGATTAAGCAGAGACATTCTGTGGCTTCATCTTTTTCTTTTCTTCTCCTTGATAGACCTTTGGTCAAAAGCCTACAATCACACTTCCTCCAAACACATTATCTATAAAGCTAGGCTTCTACTCTGTGGGCACACAAAATGAGAAACCCAGAGCTTGTACAACTGCTGTGATGGTAATTTTATCATTTTGTCTGGCATAACTCTGCCTCTGAGAGTCATAATTAATGCAATGCATTTGTTAGCTCCTCTCATGGGTAAAAAGAAAGATCTAATTGATGTTATAAAGCAATTGCACAAATGAAATGGAAAGAGTATTGGCTTTTATCTCACAGCCCCACCTTTACATAGTCATGGATTATTAATGTTTCATAAGGATGCTGGAAACATTTAATAATATCACTGCAACAGTGAATTTAGGGCACTAATGACAATTGTATTTCTAATTGGCAATGCTTAGAAGAACTTCTGTTCTGGAACAGAATCCCTTGCTTCTGAAAATGATAATAGTATTCAGGTTATAGTCTGAAGAGTGTTTGCTCCCACATATAAAAAAATCCACATTCTCATATAGTAGGAAGTTGATTCATGAAATGACAGCAGTGATTTCTTAGCTAACATATTAACCCACCCATTCCTTTCCCATACCTACTGTATTTGAATGTTGCAAATAATGTGAGTAAAAGTCTCAGCTTTAGTTCAGATCATACTTTTTGTTTTCTTCCTTATTTTCTTCTTCTTGCTTCCTTTTGTCATTTGATTCATCCACTGTTGCTACAAAGTAGGATGAACTGAATTCTGAGCTTGGCTTGCATTGTTTAATTGAGAAATAATGATCTGTTACTGATTGACTTAGGACTCTGATTTATACATCTAGTGGGGTCTGCCACAGAAGGAACTCCATGTAGTTATTCTAAGATTCATTTACTCAACAAATATTTGCTGAACATCAGCTATGCACCAAATCCAAAGTTGCTTGATCCGCAGTTGTCTGGGTCTTTCTCTTTGGGGCTTTTATCCTATAGTTTAAGGGGTGTTGAGGTGGTGAGGGCAAGGTAAAAACTTGATAGTCTGATAATGGGAATTTTCAAGAATTCAGTATATATTTCTGTGTACAGTTGGCAGTACGTAATGTAGATTATTTTGGAAAGGAGCAGTAGCACCACACAGCAGATGCAGATGTTGTTCAGCCTGCATCGCGTCTGCCTCACCATTTTGGCACACTAATGCAGAATGCTATCAGCTAGCATCTGAATGTTTTTACCTGTGAATCCCTGATTGTTGATGTCACAGAGAACTAACGGCTCACCAGAATAGCCCTCTACCGACATGAGTTGTCATATACTCTGAGTTGGTACATATAAATATTTCAATTTCTTCAGTTATGGTGACTGAAATTTCTCTAAGCAACGTAAGTACCAGTTGTCTACAAGATAAGTGTGTTCCAAAGTACACCCTTCGCTGGCTTTTCCACAGTGCCCTTCATCCCAATGCCTTACTCTGTGATATCTCACCATTTAATTCTAAAATTGGATCATCTCAAGGCTGGATACCCTGACGACGTCATGGTGATAATCACAGAATTGATACTCTCTAAATACTGTTGTATTCCCAATAACCAAGACTTGCCCTTGTGGTGAATCAGAATACATACAGAACGCTGGGGAAATGGCTTAGCGGTTAAGGCATTTGCCTGCAAAGCTAAAGGACCCTGATTCAATTCCTCAGGACTCACATAAGCCAGATGCACAAGGGGGCACATGCATCTAGAGTTGGTTTGCAGTGGCTAGAGGACCTGGCACACCCATTCTCTCTCTATTTGCCTCTTTCTCTCTCCCTCTCAAATAGATAAATAAATAAATAAATAAATAAATAAATAAGATAAAAAATATTTTAAAAATACATAGAGAAAGAAAGGTATAGTTTTATGCTGTGTCTCTAAGAGGTTAGGAGAGCAACTACTGAAAAATATGGAATTACTTAGTCATTAAATAATAAAGAAAGAAAGTTAATGGTAAAATCAATTCATGTCAATGTCAACTCACACTACGACTATGCAAACCTCTGTGAGACAATCAAAGACATGTTTATTTTCATCCACCAGAAGACATAGCCTGCAGAAACTTTGACCTGGAATAGAAGCATAATAATTTATAAAGAA
Source organism: Orientallactaga sibirica (assembly GCA_036365145.1). Lineage (NCBI taxonomy): Eukaryota > Metazoa > Chordata > Mammalia > Rodentia > Dipodidae > Orientallactaga > Orientallactaga sibirica. Next base: position 3,573,847 of record JAEOAD010001894.1, on the reverse strand, counting down.
GATTAAATTTACTCCCTGGACAAACTTCTGTACTAAAGTCAGAGCTGTGAGTTCAGAGGCCTTTATAAGGAAAAGATTGGGGACTTAAGATCTTTCATGAGACACTCTTTGATAGCCTTGAACCCCCATATTTCCTAGTAACTTCTGATTTAACAATGTGGCCCACCCTCCCTACCAGGCAATCATAGCACTCCTTGTCTAGAAACCCCCCTAAGCTGTAGCAGAAGACATCTACTCTTATGTTTTTCTGCCTCTAGAGCTATTCCCAGGTCCTTAGCTCTTCAACATCGGAAACTATGACGGGCTTCAGTGTGCAAGTGGGGAGGTGATATTCCTGTCCTGTGTTATGCATTGCTGCAGGATGACTGATGACATGCTTAGCAACTCAAATCAGCACCTTCATGCACTGTTCTATAGGTTCCTCTGGAGATAATGGAGCTAGGTTTCTACATAAGGGGTTCATAAAGCTATCCAAGGGCCAGACAGAGGCCTATCTATGGAATAAACATTTTCTAAGTTTATGGAATTTAGGGGAGAGTTAATTCATAGAAGCTGTTGGACTATGGTTTCCTAAGAATATTCCCCAGGGTATATACTAAAACAGTGACAACACACAATACAAAACGTAAGCACATGTACACAGTGGGAAATCCTGCCTCACTTAAAGCCTCAGGAATCTGTTGCAGAAGACGCAGCACCCTCTTGAGCAGCACTCTATAAGATGACAAACGTAAACAACAAACATAAACAACAGCAAACCCCACAGTCACCCCTCAAGCGGAACCTGAGGAAGTACTAGCACCTCTTCCTAACCTGGAATGCTGTTAGGTCTACCTGGTGGGCTAGTGGACTAGTGCTACCACAGACCTCAATTCCTAGAGAAGCTTAAGGTAACTGTAGGATACAGAGAATGCTGACCCTCAGTGTGGGGCCAGCGAGTCCCAGCCTTTCATCCTCAGCTCTGGCCCTGCACTCTTCCTTAGTCATCAGCTGTGTCATGATGAGCTCCATGTTTTGTTTGCAGTGCTTTCAAATTTGCAGCCTGACCTGTAGAGACTGTGATGATGGTAGGAGAATTTCCGGCAGAACCCCTGAAATCTTTCTCCTTCCAGTGAGTGAGGCTAGGAAATTCAAAGTGAATGTCGAATGGAAGACTCCTAAAGGAGGCAGGATTGCTGGTGTTTATTTTACTTCTGTTTAGATAGCCAGATTAGATGCTTCTCCTTCCAGCCAAAGGAGAAAGGAAACAAAATTAAAATAGAGCAAGACAAATAGCAGCTGGGTAAACTTCACCAGGTGCGATTTCCAATTGCAGCTGCAGTGCCAGATGTGTAACTTTACAGAACAGATCAATACAGCCTTAGGCATTTGAAATAGTTATTGATCTAGCAAATGTGCTTTTTATTCTCTCTTGTGCTAATCAGGGGAGAGGATTACACACAGTTTATATTCTCTAGGAATACAGGGCACTCTGCACTCCAACTCTCGTCCCCAAACAGACTTACCTCTATTAACCTTTGCACATGTGCTCGACAGGAACCTAGAACACCTGACAACAATGCCGAATGGACTGTCGAATCTCTAGATTAATGGTGTCCTATCAATTGGATTTGCTGAGTAGGAAGAGCTAAATGCACGGGGTGCTGAGAGCTCCCGAGACTGGAGGAAAATCCATAGTGTGAAACTCCCTATGTGCAGATGGTGCGAGTTAGGAAAAGACAGTGAAGTACATCAAGACAGCTCCACTGAATGAAAGGACCTGATTCCAAAGAGCCTCTGCCACTTGGTAGACCAAGTTTTGGATTTTAGAAACAGCACAGAAATAATTGGTGCCATGGCTGTCATCTACATATTGGGTAACTAAAAAGGATACTGGTTTTGAATGGTCCTTGAGAAGACAATTTCTGTGACAGGTTTGGATTGTCATACACATGTCCCTGCCAGTGAGGGAGGATGGGGGCAGGCAAGCTTTGTGTACACATCCGCTGTTGGCTCCTTTCACTCCTGTTTGATGTTTCACCTCATGTCCCCTCTGTTTTCTTCTTTTGGGGGGAGTATGGGGAAGAAATGGGGTGAAAAATCACTTCCCAAATCAACTAAATAACTACTACAAATCAAATCCCCATCTGAAGGTCTGCACAGGGAAAACCTAAATTGAAGCAAGCTTTGGGATAGGACTGACAGCATTTCAAAATCTGATAGAGATGAGTTTACATGATGCCTTTTGCAATCTTCTTTACATGAGCTGGAATATAACCATTTCTGCCATTTGATAGTGATGAAGTATTAATAACATATTATCTAGATAGTTTTCTATTTCTTACGTAGCATAAATATTTTGGTTTCCTCATAAATCATCATTTCTCAAAATATTGATTTGCCATAGGTAGACAAAGGAGTTAAAACATAGAATACTATACCTAAAATATACCAGACCCTCCATCTAGAGCTTACTTTTATGTAATTACAGGTATCTTACTTTAATACAAATGAAAACAAAGGAGAAATTTTTTACTTATACTTGATATATTTTTAGAGAAATATATTTAGCACTAATTGTATAGTCTCCCATAATTATATATTTTAAAAGTAATTGATATTAGAATACATTATCTATAAGATATGCATTTGAGTTTTATTAAATTGAAGCTACATGAATGATCATTAATAGGTAGCAAATAACTTATAAAATGGATATCTAATGAAGTAATATGCCTCGATTAAAAATTAAAAATCCATAACTCTTAGCAAGAATATGGACCTTTGTGAAAGGAATCAGTCACAAAAAGTACACATGAGCATTGTTCCTCCACTACCATAAAATACAAAGATAATTCAAACATTCTCCACTACCAGCAATCAGAAGAGCAATGAGTTTGGAGGAACAAGAAAAGAATGGAAGGGCAGGCTTTCAGTGTATTATGATGCTTTCTCTCTGTCTCTCTTTCTCTCTCTCTTTAGTCCAGGTAGTGCTACACAAAAGTGTTTCATTTGTGAAGATTTAACACACTTCAAACTTGTATAGACTTATTTATAGGCATTGTTAAAAAGTTAAAATCTAAATTGAATTAAGACCAGAAATATTGTTCTAGAAGTTATCTCATATAACCAGGCTTCTTGAATAATTGATTTAGTTATTTAAATACATCAAAATATTTCAGTTGACATTCATCATGATTTCAACCGAAATACTTTATTACTGCCAGGTAATTGATTTCTCTTGTATTGTAGTTTCTTGGGTAGTTCTGTGGTATTTAAAACTCCAATATCCACACAATATACATCAGAATGCTTCTTAACTCAGTTAAGATTCATGGCAGACTTGCTCTAACTCAAAACATTAAATGTATCCTTCAAATTAATTTCCATGATATTACTTTGAAAGGCTTCAAAACTGGTTTCAACTTTTTAATTTCATTACATAAATCATAACAGACAGTCAGTATTTCATGGATACTTATACTCTCATTGTTTTTCCTTCTCCTTTTGGCTTTTTTTTCAGTTGATGGAGAATAAATTTTATCTTTGTATCTTAACTTCAGATGACCAACTTTTTGGTTAATAATTTTCCTTGTTAGCAAATTGGTTGGTTATATTAGTAGGGAAGAGATGATGTTGGTGGAGAGTAAATGATTAATTTCTTTTCATTAGTTTCAAGGTCATGTTGGTGCTATCAAACTTGGTTGCATAAAGCATAGTCTTATGTTTATAAACATATTTTGATAAGTCAGTCTAGTCTGCTCATTCAATATGCATAGAGAAACTACTTTATCAAGGCATTTATTTATTTATTTATTTATTTATTTATTTATTTATTTATTTTGAGAGAGAGAAGAGAAGGACTATTGCTTCAATAAACTCCAGATGCATGAGCCAGGTTGTGCATCTGGCTTTACGTGGGTATTGCAGAATCGAACCTGGGCTGGCAGGCTTTGCAAGCAAGCACCTTTAACCCTGAGCCATCTCCCTAGACCAAATAATTAGACTTTTTTTTTCCTCAAAAGTCTTGTCTTCGTCTATTTTATGTGACCATAACAAAATATTCAAGGCTAGGCACTATCTACAGAAATGATATTTATTTATAACATAGCTTAGAAGAATGGAAGTTCAAGGCTGGACAGCCTCTGGGAAGTTTCTCTGAGAGTAGCACAGAGTGGGAGGTGGCATCACAGTGCGAACATTAGCAGAAGGGAGAACACAGTGACACAGAAGTGGCAGACAGGGAGTGACAACTCTCTTTTAACAGTAACCTATTGTCACCAGAGCTGAGCTGATTTACCTCCCAAGACCAGCATTAATTGTTTCTGAAGCCCACCCACAGACACGATTTAATGACCTTCCACCAGGCTCTACATCTCACAGGTTCCTCCAGCTCCACAGAGCCACACTGGAGACCAAGCCCTCAGCACACAAACCTCCAGAGGACGTCATCATCCATCCACGTCCAGGCAAAAACAGAGCTCCTTGTGCAGTGGAGCTGACGGGCAAGAAAAATGCACTGTGCCGTAAGGCTCTTTTCCTAGACACAAAGTCAGTAGATATGACCTGCTCAGCATTTCTAGGTTGGTAAGAGTGCTGTGGTAATTTTATTTGAGTGTATTAGATATCTTGGTCAAATTATAGGTTAAGGATAATTTCCTATTCTTTTATTTATTGCTATTTTTAGTCCCAGGATTCTTTTGCATGTTACTCAAAAGAAGCCTCTGAAAGCATTTTACTTTCACATGTGGAAGGCATGTGTATACATGTATACACACACACACACACACACACACACACACACACACACACATATATATATATATATATATATATATATATATATATATATATATTCTTGAAAAATTCATAATAAGGGTTCAAATAAGGGTTGACAATCACTTCAATACTTTAGGTAATGTCCTCAGCACTGGACAAAGATTAATGAAATAAAATTAAATATGTTTCCTGACAAAGTTATAGGAGCAAAATTCAACAGATATATAAATGCTAGACTGCAGAGTACAGAAAATAATTCTATTATAAAGAAGGGCCTGAGAAATCATTACTAACATCATAACCTTATGAGAACAGGGCTTTCTTTCCATGTGGTAAAAACCTTCATGGGAATAGTCAGTGAAACGCAGAGATGCATAAGGTAAGCTTTCGATTAAGTCTGTGGACATGGCACTGCATTGAAGGCTGGCATCAATCAGTGGGCACACGTATATCAATGCACAACCTTGAATAACATAACCCCGCTGCTAAGGAGCACAGAACACGAGGAGAAGCTAGTAGCAACTATCCTTTATTTGTATATGCACGGGTGTGTTGTGCAGGCATGTGGGTATGCATGTTGATATGTGTGTAAGCACACTTGCAAGTTCAGAGGCCAACGGTCAAAGTCAGTGGTTTCTATGAGCAGGCTCACAAATGGTGCTTGATTGGTTGGCAGCAAGCCCTGGGGTTCCTCCCATCTGTGCCTTCCCGGTGCTGGCACTACCAATAAGCACTGACGTGCCCAGCTAGTTGTCAATAGCTTGTGTCTAGTCAACAACTCCATCCAAGGTCTCAAAGCAGCAGACAGTTCACACAGCAGCTATGTCAGTAAGAAAGCCTTCAGATGACTCTAGAACTCATACTTTCAACTGGTACAGCTTTCGGCAAAGAAGAATACACATTCCTGTTCTCACTGAGCCCTGAGCCCTGTGCAAACCGCAGACTGGTGAGTGTAATAATCTGGTTTCATTAAGCCACTAGCTTTATTACTTGGTAACGGCAATAACTGGGAGGCAAAGAAATTCTGAAATGAAAGTCAGACATTTCTCTCAAAATAAATAATGGATTAGCAAAGAAAATAGTAGAATCAGCAGGGCATGGTGACACATGGCTTTAATCCCAGCACTCGGGTAGGAAGACGGCCATGAGTTCAAGGCCACCCTGAGACTACAGAGTGAATTCCAGGTGAGCCTGGGCTACAGTGAGACCCTACCTTAAATAAAAACAGGTACAGTCATATGAATCCTTAAGGTATAAGGTAAAATTCATTTTTATTTGGAATTATGAATGCTCAATGGTCAGGAATTGAGGTTGAGAGAAAAGCCTAACTGGGAAGTCAGGAAGAAATGCTTCATTGAAAATGTTTTATTTGAGACATCCTTCATAACACTTAATTCCAGTAAAAGTAAGTGGGTTTTGTTCTTAAACAGATTTTCTGCTACCATGATGATTTAATGAAATTAGAGGAGGAAAGTTCACAGCTGAGACCTCTATGAAAAGAACAGATTAATAAAAAATGATATACATTTAGATAACAAATTTTATATGATATTGGAAGCTTCATAAGAAAATGAAGAACAAAAAAAGCAGTAGAACATTCTAGGCTATATTGGAAGAAGTCTGCCACTTGGTGGGAATGGGGTAGAAAGAAAGATGAGCAGTGTACAGTAAATTGGAGGAGTTTAGCTAAGGCTGGTTGCTCAGACTTCTTTCTTGTCTGGAAGGTATGGTTTTCCTCCTGTCTGGCAGTAAGAAACGTCTCTGTTCCCTCAGGGCGCTATGATCTGCTTCAGGATAGTTAGAGAGTTCTTCCTCTAGTAGTTGCCTCTGAAATTTTGCTTAAAATATCCAGTGTCCCACTCTGCCATAAGAGGGGCTGCATTCTGTCCCCTACAAAGCTGCAGCTTAAGTCTGACAAAGAGAGTCTAACTTTATTTTCGTATCATCAGTCAATATCCTCTGTCCACGTATGAAGACACTCAAGAACAGAAACAAAATTTCTAGAGATGAGTTTCATGAAATGTACAGGGCACACAATGGATAAATAAGACGTGTTTGCTTCACACATTCACAATCGATTAGAAGACTCTGGAGGCAACTAAAAGAAGATGTACAATGAGATTTGTGCCCTGCTAGAACAATTAACTGCTCAGTTGTGTGTTTACTATAAACATCAACCACTCAGATAACACTGCAGACAGATAAGCCTTACAGATTTGACCTGCACAGCACCGTCTTGTCTGAACCTGCATAGAGAAATAATTTTCCTGCAACTGACTGCAGAAGGTGAGAAGTCAAAGCTGCTAACAACTACAAACAGACTTTATTCCTCCCCTTCCAATCTTCCGGTTACCTGTATCTCAATTGCTAGTGACACGGCTGTGTGAATTACCTTCTCACTGTGAAACTCAGGTCATGATTGTGAACAGCCTTATGTTTCTAAGATGGATTTATTCATATCTAGGGTTTTCTATGTAGCAGAACACAGGCTGCGAGAGTTGCAGAATTCACAGAGCCAAATCCGAGGTCTCTAAAGAATTCACAATGCCTTCCTCAACAAAATGTATCACAAAGGATTTCTGCAGGATTGAAATTCATTAGGTAATTGTTCACTTTTTCCAATAAATGGAAAATGAGTTGAACTACCTAGATAATAATCACAAATAACATCAAATTCACATACAACTAGAATCTATGGCATTTTAAACATTTCATCTATGGTCCTGCATTGCATTCTAACATCAAGGCAATGGGAAGTCCACTGTAGAATAATGGACCCAGGCTGCCCCATCATCATAGCATGTGGACACTTCATAAACCACACTAAGACATGCTTTCTCTGTATTATGAAAACGAAAATCGATGAATTACCCTACTCAGTCTAATTTAGTATAGCCTTGCCTAAAGACTCAGATTGATTAATGGCCGTAGAACATAAACAATTCCCCACTTTACATCATGAATTAAAGCAAGGAGGTCTGTGGTATTTTATTAAATGTTAAAGGCAGGGCTGGGGAGATGGCTCAGTGGTTAAGGAACTTGCATGCAAAGCCAAAGGACCAAGGCTCAATTCCCCAGGTCCCACGAAAGCCAAATGCAGAAGGTGGTTGGAGGCCCTGATTTGCCAGTTCTCTCTCTATTTGCTCTTTCTTGTTCTCTCACTCTTAAATAAATAAATAAAACATTTAAATGTTAATGGTTTATATGGTAAAGATTATAATTACAATAAAATTTGGAGATAGTGCTTCATATTAGATCACTTGCCTAGCTAGCCTGGGGCCCTGGCCCTGCACAACAAATAAGAAAATAAGCTAATTATATTTCTACTTGAAGAAATTTTGCTCTGCTCCCCTGCATGTCATTCACTGAATTTGAATATTTGAATGAAGTTGCTTGTTAAAAAGTACCTAAGCCAGGCATGGTGGTGCACGCCTTTAATCCCAGCACTTGGGAGGCAGAGGTAGGAGGATCGCTGTGAGTTTGAGGCCAGCCTGAGACTACACAATGAATTCCAGGTCAGCGTGGACTACAGTGAGACCCTTCCTCAAAAACAACAACAACAGGAGTATCTATTAAACCACTGAAGTTCAAACAGGCAATTAAAAAAGACATTAGGGCTGGAGAGATGGCTTAGCGGTTAAGGCACCTGCCTCCTAAGCCTAAGAACGCTGGTTCCAATCTCAGTGGTTCCAATCTCCAGGTCCCACGTTTAGCCAGATGCAAAGTGACACAAGGGCGCAATGCCACACTTGACCACAAGGGGGCGCACACATCTGGATGTCGTCCACAGCAGCTGAGAGACTGCTGGCGCATCCATCTCTCTCTGTCTTCCTCTCTCTCTCTCTCTCTCTCTCTCTCTCAAAAAAAAAAAAAAAAAAAAAAAAAAAGGCATTAGTTTAGGCAACTATAAATGATTGATATTTATTCCTAAAGATTTTCTAGAGGAATATGTAGACGTAAAACTGCCTGGAAGGATATAAAATTTCATTTGATATGCTTTCAAAATATCAGAAGCATACAAAGAAATAAATTCCATAACTGTGTTGTCAATTTTTTTTCCCTTTCCCCCTTTCTTCTCTTCCCTTGTGCCTCCCCAAACTCACCCCTTTCCCACTTTTCTACTCCTCGGTTCCTTCCGTCCTCTCCTCTTCTCACCATCTCTCATTCCCCTCCTGTGTTCTCCTATCCTGACTCAGTTTCACATCCCCTTATTTACACATATACAAACATGAAATGTTAGGGTCATATATGAGTGAAAACATGGGATCTTTGTCTTTTCAGGCTTGGGTTACCTCACTTAGCTTTTTTTTTTTTTTCATTTATCCATTTTTCCTACAAATTTTACAACTTCATTTTCATTATCTAGTCATCAGTTGACTGACACCTGGGCTGATTCGATTTCCCTAGCTGTTTGACCAGAGCAGCAATGCAAATGCTGTGCAAGCACATCTGAGGTATGATCTAGAGTCTTTTGGGTATGTGTTCAGGAATAGCATAGCCAGGTCATATGTAGTTCCAAAGTCCACATTGACTTCCATAGGGGCTGCACCAGTTTACACTTCTGCCAAGGGTGAATGAGAGTTCCCCTCTCCACACAACCTCACCAGCATGTGTATATGCTCTATGAAGTGCCTTATAAAGCACTCCAGAAGGCAGGGAAGAAGCATACTGTCAAAGCATCAGACTTCTAGCAAGAAGAGGCTGGACTTCCAATCAGTATTTTGTTGAGTAAAGAAGGCACTGGAACATGGACAAGGTGGACAGGGTACTGTCAGCTGTAAAGTGAGATTCTGTCTCAAAAACAGAACAAACAATCCACTGGGAAAAAATGAATGTCATGGAATAAGAAAGAAAGGAAAGAAAAAAAGAAAGAAAGAAAGAAAGAAAGAAAGAAAGAAAGAAAGAAAGAAGAAAGAAAGAGAGAAAGAGAAAGGGAGAAAGAGAGAGTGGAGGGAAGGAAGGAAAGGAGGGAGGAAGAGAAAGAAAGAAGGAAATAGAAGGAAGGGAAAAAGCAAGGAAGGAAGGAACAAAGGAGGAAAGAAGGAAGGAAGGAAAGAAGGAAGGAAGGAAGGAAGGAAGGAAGGAAGGAAGGAAGGAAGGAAGGAGAAAAAGAAGGGATGGAAGGAAGAGTGAGGGAAAGAGCTTCGACTGCTCATGTTAAGCGGTCTCTTGGATTGCTCTTTTCCGGGAGGTGTGAGAAAACTATATTGTGCCTGCAGTTTCGTTTTTATTCTGCACTTGCTTCTCTCTCCTCTTCGACTTAAATGAACTAACCTTGAAGACAGACGAGACTTTTGTATAAAAGACTAGAAAATGGATTATACGAGGGAGTTGTAAATACTTTCTTAATTTTAATTGGGCAGTTAGTTCCCTTTTCACAGGAATACAAATATGCAAGGCTGCGTTTCAGCTCTGGCGAACCTCATTTTAGAGCTGAAGGTACACAGTGAAGCTCTATATTTTAAATGTAATTCTAATAGTATTGATGAATCCTATATAATTATTCCATTAACCTCTGTAAACAATTTCCCTTTCTCCTGCAGTTCTGTAGCTGAATAGAAACAGACCCTTGGGACCTCATTTCCTTGCTATACCTGTCTCATTTTAAAAGACAATTAATTTCCATTTTCAGAATTTCAATTACATGGCTTCATTAATGGCCCCAAATAATCTACAGAGAATAGCTTTCTAAACTGAAACTAATCTGAAACCAAAACTCTACAGTTCTCATCATTTTTTTGTATAAAGAAACACATCTTAATTAGCCATATGCTATGAGTCCAAGTGTGTGTTTTAGGTCATGTAAAGATTACGTGACATTTTTATATATCCAACAAAGCCTATACTGTTAGCAAAAGTCAGTCAGGGTTGGAGAAATGGTATAGCAGTTAAAGGCGCTTGCTCAAGCAAAGCCTGCCAGGCTGGGTGTGAGTCCCCAGTATCCACAGAAAGCCAGGTGCACAAAGTGGCACATGCATCTGGAGTTCATTTGCAAGTGGCTAGAGACTCTAGCTTGCACATTCTCTCTCTCTCCCCCGCCTCTCTCTCTCTCCTTCTCTCTCTCTCTCTCTCTCTCTCACACACACACACACACTCAATTCATGCAAATAAATGTATAAAATATTTCATTAAAGTCATGCAAATGGACACTCCAAAACACAATGCTAGCATATTCATTGGTGTTTGTAATGCCAGCTTTCAAAAACCAGAGACAGGAAGGTCTCCAGTTCAAGGCTTGCCTGAGCTACATAGAGAAATCCTGTCACACACACACACGCACAAAAGAATTCACAGTGTTAAAATGTGTGTGCATGCTTCACATTTTGGACCAGAGGCCCACTGCAGAAACTCTTGCTCTATTCCAGTAGGGCAAGCTCTCATCTGTACTTACAATTCTATTCCCTTTCTTTCTGCATACAGGGCCCCACAGGTGACTGTTGCCACATAATGGAGATTCTGCTAATGGGATGTGAGCAATAAAGATGACATGACGTGTGTACTTTTGGCCCTGCTTGTGAACACCTCCCCAGGCAAGATCTCCCCTGTTCGTTTTCCTTACAGTTGGGTGGAATGGTGATGATCCCAGGATGACCTGAACCCTTTGAATTCTGCTTGAAGGGCAGCTAGATGGCTAAAAGCATCTCCTTTGATCTATTCTGTGAGGGAGAAGTAAAATGTGCCGAGTACAAGTCACGGAGTATGAGGACTGAGCAGCTTTTATCTGTGACAGGAGCCAGTTACCCTACTACTATGGAGGTGGAAACTTCAAGTACATTTTCTCGGACACAGGGAGAAATCACAGAAATACGCTATTTGGAAAGTGTGTGTGTGTGTGTGTGTGTGTGTGTGTGTGGACAAATGCATGTATTTACATTTATGTAAATGTGTATATGTTCATAGGTCTAGACATGCATAACAGAATACATCTATGTTTTGATCACTTCCTTAAATATTTTTATGGCATTTACTATGGCTCTTTATGGAAAATGCATGAAGTCTATAACAAATCTACACTCAGTGAGTGAAGGACTAAAAGCCATTTCACTTTCTTCTTCCTGCTGTGGCTTTGTAAATACCCGTGTTCCCATAAATCTTGAGCTTACATCAGAGCCAACTTCTGCTGAAATCACAGTGTTTTCTTCCCTCAGCTCTGACGCTCCTCCATTCCTAATGACTCAACTTCTGGCAATTCCACTTGGTTTCACTTTTTATTTCAAATTTATCTTTCCTACCCTTGACTTGTCTGCCATTGCAATTCAGGAATCATAAAACCTTTTACCACTAAAGTACCCAGCATTTGACTAACTCTAAATAGTGCATAAGCCTAGACTATAATCACTTTGAAAATTCTCTGTTCATTCAATCAATAGGCAGTATTTCAGAGACCACTAACCTGAAATTCCCATTTATAGTCTTTTTTTTTTTCATTTTAAGCAACTGAACAGAACAAAATGATTTTTTTCTTTTATTGTCACAAAACTGTTAGCCCAAGTACTATACATAAACTATGAGTAAGAATTTCACAATTAGATGCATCTAATGACATTTTTCTTCATGATGTGAATATTGTGGCATGTTCTTTTCCACTTTGATAGCTTTGACAAGGTACAGTGTGTCACTGGCCTTTTATTTCACGGAGAGGTGGGCTATGTTCACAAAAGGCTGACAGCTCTCCTCTAACTAGGGAGATTTTAGTGAGAGACAATGGCAGTGAGGCTAACCCAGGCCGCACACTGGTTGTCTTTTCAGTGTTAACAAGGGAATTTAGAGAGTAAAAGGAAGACAGACTAGAGTCCAAGATAAAGGAGAAATAAAGACCTTAGGACCTGCTACATGACACTTACATTTCTTAGTAAAAATAACTGAGATAGAATAAAGAATAATAGCTTTGAAATCAGGAAGACCTAGCTTCACATGTTGTAACTTCTCTCAATTGCAGGGTCTTCTCCTGACTTTAAAAAAAAAAAGACAAGAAGATCCGCATAAAAGAGTCATTAAGAAGACAGCGAGCACCATGGAAATAACACAATTCTGCATCTGTCATGCAGAAACGCTAATGCTGTCGAAACTTATGAAGGCAGCTCTATTTTGGACATACAGACAAAGACATCTGCATTAAAGGGCTCCTCCCTGTGGGAGAACTGGCAGAGAAAAAGCCATGCGTGTGACACACCCAGCACCTTCCATAATAAAAGTGCAATGAGAATGAGAGACACAAAGGGGGAATTTAGACAAGGGGATGGCCTGAAGGATGAGGACAATGAAAAGGTGAGCCAGGAAGGCTCTGAGGACAACCATTCTGAGGAGACAAATAGGCAAACTCAAAGATGCTATGGCAGGAAGAAACCCAGAACGTCCTTAGAACAACAAGGCCCTGGCTCAGGTGGCGAGCACAGGTGACAGTAGGACTTGTGTGTCAGGTCTTTGTGAGGACTTTGATAGGCACTGGGAAGTGGAGGATACACAAGAGTACTGGGCAGAGAAGTCCCTCCGTCTAAGAGGGCTCTCAGCGGGCCCAGTGACACACGAACAATTACAAGAATGAAAAGTCTTATACCAACACATGATGTGTCCATACAAAGTTGCTACTTAATTTAAAAAAAGAATGATAACTATTTTATGTTTTTTTAATAGATTTGGGGAATTAGTGGCTGACAAAAATAAATCAGCTTTTGTTCTACAAGCCTGTTTCCCAAGAACTAATAACTGAATAATCTACTAATCAAGTCATACAACCAAAGAGCTCTGGGTGGGGATTGAGGAAAAGTACAATTATTCTTTAAAGCCAATATTTAAAATATACTCACAAATATCTCCTTTTCTTGGGGGGGTGGGCTGTTCTTTGTTTTTAATTTTTTTACAAAGATCTTTTATCCCATCTTCCCATGGTCCCAGTTTCCCTGAGGGCTCACTGTTGGGTAATTAAGGCCTCAGCCAATCTAGTCCATCAATACAATATTATTATGCCAGGTCAAAAATACATTTACAATAATTCTATGCACACTGTGTTAGGTCCTATATTTTGTGAACTAAATTCCCATATCATTTACTGACACGAGCATTCTCTAAACAGCATTCTTAAATGCTTTCTTAATAACATTTGGCTAAAACAGGCTCCACAGATAGATTGAGTATTCAAATGCAATGAAGATTTACTATTGACTTGCAAAACTATTTATGATTCAGATAGTCAGGCTCCAAACATGTTGAGTCACCGGTAAGGAGGAAGTGATAGCTACAGTAAATGTACAGAATAACTGGAAATAAACAATTCCAGCGTCTCTGCCACTGGCGACATACTCAGAAATTATACTTTCTCATCCTCTATCCTTTTAATACTAGAAATCCCTGGTCTCTTAGAGTTAATGATTCACTTCTTAATATTACAGCCCCATGGACAGTACAAATTATGACAACTGTCAATATTACAATTATAAATTATACAAATGAAGACAAGGAAGGACTTATTTAGAGGAAGGCTAGCATCCAGCAAATGGCACCCTCGATGTAGACTCCTGTGAAAAATTGTGGGCTTTGTTCCTCAATGGGATTTCACTTCCTGTTGACAGTGCAAAGGAATCATCCATTTTAACACTGGGGTAGACTTCTGCTGGAGGACAATGGCCACCGCAGTGTGAACAAGCTAGAGATCCTGCAAATTACGCCGTTCTTTGTGTTTTTCAGCTCTCCATGGTGTTTATTTGCACTCCGTGGCTTACTGTCATTCCTTGTACTTATATTTTAAGGAAATTCTTCTTTGTTGCTTTCTTTTTAGTTGTTACATAATGCAAAGTTTCATTAGTGATTTGAGGTTTTCCCTTCATTTCCAAAATAAGTGGTTACCCCTACAAATACCCTTTGACTGACACCCAGGTAAAATCCCGCAAGTTTCCTCATGTTTGGTGTTTGCATTAACATATCATTGAGTATTTTCTAATCATCCTTGTGATTTCTTCTTTGCCCTGTGGTTCCTTAAGACACATTGTTTTTATTTATTTATTTATTTATTTATTTATTTATTTATTTATGTATGTATGTATGTATTTATTTTATTTTACTTGAGAATGACACAGACAGAGAAAGAGGCAGAGAGAGAGAGAGAGAGAGAGAGGGAATGAGCACGCCAGGGTCTCCAGCCACTGCAAATGAACTCCACATGCATGCGCCACCTTGTGCATCTGGCTTATATGGGTACTGGGAAATAGAGCCTCGATCCAAGATCCTTAGGCTTCATAGGCAAGTGCTTAACCGCTAAGCTGTTTGAATTTTATAAAAATTTATTCTATTATTGAAATTTTATTTTATTATTACAGAAAAAATATTTTACATGATCTTTATCTTTTCTAAATTTATTGAGGGAGGCTTGTTTGTGACTTTGTACAAGGTGGATGTTGTAGAATGGTCCATGGCATAAAGAAGACTGTGTGTTCTGTTCTGTAAGGTCAAGTGCTCTATGGATTCTTGTGACATGCACTAGGTTCCAGACTTCCGTTTCCTTATTGATCTTCTAAGTACCTATGTTTTGAAACAGGTCTATTGAAGCCACCAACTATTATTGTCTGCTAGCTATAGCATCTCACTTATCTTTATAAAATATCCTTCTTTCTTTATAGTAAGAATTTCTGTCTTAAATTCTATTTTGTGTAATGTCAGTATATCAATCTAGCTCAATTTTGGTCCCTATATAACCAAATTTACCTTCAAAACCAAAAATAAGTCAGAGTAAAGTAAGATATATATATATATATATATATATATATATATATATATATATATATATATATGTCCTATTTGTAAACTAATTTTCAAGTCTTTGATTTTAATTTAGAGGGCTAATTGCATTCACTTTAATTTTCAATACTTCAAGATAGGATTCATGTATGTAATTGCTGTTTTTTTTTTTTTTTTTGCTTTTTGTTTTTAATTTTTTTAATTTTATTTTTGGAGAGAGACACAGAGAGAGAGAGACAGAGAGGGAGAGGGAGACAGAGATGGGCGCGCCAGCAGTCTCTCAGTTGCTGAGAACGAAATCCAGATGCGTGCGCCCCCTTGTGGGCAAGTGCGGCATTGCACCCTTGCCTCACTTTGCATCTGGCTAAACGTGGGACCTGGAGATTGGAACCGGGTTCTTAGGCTTAGCAGGCAGGCGCCTTAACCACTAAGCTGTCTCTCCAGCCCTGTTTTTTTTTTTTTTGGATGTTAGATTTCTTCTACTTCCATTGCTTCCTTTTTTTGTTTTCAATAGTCATTTTCTCTCTGTGTAAACTTTTGATTTATTTTTATTTTTTATTTTTTTTAATTATTTATTTATTTATTTATTTGAAAGAGATAGAGGGGAAGAGGAAGATAGAGAGAAAGAATGGGCACATCAGGGCCTCGAGGCACTGCAAACAAACTCCAGATGCATGTGCCACCTTGTGTATCTGGCTTATGTGGGTCCTGAGGAATTAAACTGGGGTCCTTAGGCTTCACAGGCAAGTGCCTTAACCACTAAGTCATTTCCCCAGCCGATAAACTTTTGATTTTCTTTACTCTTTATTTTTATATTTTCTTAGTGTTACCCTGAATATTAAAATGTAATTCAATCATAAATTTATCTTAACTATATAACTTATCATTCCTACTTATTATTATTACAATTCAAATTATATTTCTATATGTTATATACCCATTTCAAAATAAAACCTAAGAAAGTAGTTATTTACAGGAAAGTGGACTTCAAAAAATGTTTTAACCTGCAAGACCATAAGGAATGTAATGAAATGTTTTTTTAAAAATCATTATTTTTCATTTTATCTTTCTCCAAAAAGTCACCAGAGTTTAGTTTGATTTCACTGAGTTGATACACTGAGTTTCACCATTTAATCTAATAGTAGAATTCAGTATCAAGCTAATATATGTCATCATTAAAGAACCAAAGGGGGGAAAAAAACCACAGGATTTAGGAGAAGACAATGTTAAACTGAATAGATGAAATATAATTCCACATTTTAACCTCTCATGAAACAGTAATAAGACAGGGAAAGTCACCAGAGACGAATAAAATCTTCCCTACATTCTCCTCTTGAACATTTATGTCAGATGCCTGAGAGCCAAAGACTTTGCTTTTCATGTTCAGAGATTTCCTAGAGAAGAAACACACACACGCACGCACACACACACACACACACACACACACACACACACACAACACGGATTCCAGAGACACCAGGCTCAAGCTTACAGTTTCTTCTCCCCGTGTAGTTTTGCATGGGCTCATTTCTCCCTGACACAGTGTGTGACCGTGACAATCTTCCCAGAACACCGCTAAGCAGGTAAGCTCACCTCACCTGGGACTTTATGACCAGGCTTTTCTTGAGTGTCGCCTGTCTGCAAGCCAGGCTAGCCTTGGTCTCCAGTCTCTCCTGTATGGACTTTCTATATGATCCCCTTGAAATCACACTGTCAGCATACTCTGTCATGTGGCCCAGGCCACAGATTAACAGATACTGTTATGGGAGAGAACATTCCATGGGTTTGGAGGTTGAACCGAGCATGAACAGGGGTTCAGTATTCTTTTGCTATGACAGCCTGTGGATACTTGCTGAGGTAGATACTTCTTAACAGCCTAGGATCCCAGCCTGGGAAGTCACAGGAGAGAGGTGAAGCTCATGTAAATAACCAAATAGCTGGGAGGCCCTGGCGATCACACACGTGTCCACACGTGCACACACCCACATAGGCACGTGCACATGCATGCACGCACACACACACACACACACGAATCAGATGTCCTCAGAGTCACTGTAAGACAAAAGCCACCCAACTGTTTTTTTCATAGTGATGATGATTTTTTTTATGCTTCAGGGCATGTTTTCTGTGAAGGAAATAGGTTTGTATTAATATCCATAAGCCATTCTCATAATAAATTTTATTATATTCCTATATCTACGAACAACAACACTGTTCCAACTCCCCAATGAGGCTAACTTCAAAGATAGGAAAAAGTTCAAATCAATCAAGTTCTTAAACATGGGAATAAATACTATGGAGAAGGGCAGAAAAGAATGTGATGATTGAAAGAATAAGCCTGAACTTGGCTAGAGCAGATAAAAGCGACAGAGAAGCAGAGATTCAGGGAGGATAAGTAGGACAGGGGAAAGTGAAACCATGCATTATTGTAATGAAAACAACTGCATACCCACGAAGACATGAGATACAACGTGGTGCTTAAGGGAAGCTTCCACCAGTGGTTTGGATGAACCGAGGAAAGATCTGAACAACAGGAAGCTTGATGATGTAGGAGACCCACGGCCTTCCGCATTAAAAGTGGAGACACATGTAATGATAGTGTTCCAGAAAAACTGAATATTGTAAACGTATTTAAACAGAGCATTGTAGTTTGTTTCTTAATATAGCTCATGATTTTGTTCTAGAGTATTACATATCCTTTTCATGTAAGTAAAAAAATGCATATATAGACATACATATGATCCAGAAATTATGAATGGAATTGATGTGAGTTAGCAGTGAAATCATAGTGAATTATATAAAGTGAATCCTCAGAGGAGTAAGCTAACATTCAGTAACTATGCTGAAAGACAATATCAAATAGTGAATAAATGGACAGTGAGTAAATGGACATTCCTCAATCTGGTTATGCAAAATAGTTACAATTAATTTTTTTACCTAAAACATTAGATATACCTATCGCAAGATTATAATTTTCCAGAAACACAACTTAAGTGATTGTCAGAAAGTATTTTGAAAGTATTTTCAGCACCTCAACCTTAGATAATTAGAACAAGGCAACTGGTTCTACCTCTTCTGATCATAACTACCACCATTGCTGGCCAGATTTGAACATGATGGCAAATATATTTGAACTAATACGGGTAGTGTTACTTACTAGTGTTTAAATGTATATGTACTGTCAGCTGCATGCGGTGGCTGTTTGCTGTTTGGGAAAGCCAGAGATTACTAATGGGCTTGGGGGTTCCACAGTCAAATAAAAATGTTAGGGGAAGAATGGTAAATTCATTACTTAAAACTAATTCCCAGGATAACACATGCATTGTGGACATGTTGTGTATGCAAATGGTCAAATACCAGCCGTGTAAAGGATACCTGAGCTTAGCTCTACACACCCACAATGCATTCAGCTGATGGAGCAGAAGGCAGGTATATAATGTGGATGGGACAAATCTCTTAACTATAGGTAAGCAAGCACTTTTGAATGATAGTTTGATCCCTTTACAGTCAAAAATATTGATAAATCCTCCACGCAACAACCAGTGATGGAAATAGATAAAGAAAAATAAAGTTTATAAGATCTTTATAGAATAACACAGGGCTTAAAACAAAATGTAATAGTAAAAAAAAAAAAAAAAAAAAAAAAAAAAAAAAAAAAAAAAGCTGGGTGTGGTGGCACAAGCCTTTAACTCCAGCTCTCAGAAGTCAGAGGGAGGGGATTGGTGTGAATTCAAGGCCACCCTGAGACTACATAGTGAATTCCAGGTCAGCCTGAGCTAGAGTGAGACCCTACCTTGGAAACACAAACAAACAAACAAAAAAATCAAATAAAGCCTTATTAAGACTGAGTTGCAGCAACATCTGCTGAATAATGCTGAAAGACGTGTGAGTCCTCAAACATGTAGTTTAATGATTGCTAATGTGTTTGATAAAAACATCTTCACAGTCCTACACAAAAGAAGGGTCCAGAATCTTAGCCAATAATCTAGCTGCAAGAAGTTGCTGGACTAGAGATTTGGAATAGAACAGAATAGATAAAGATAGCTGTAGTCTCTGTCTGGTTTTAGTGAAAAATATACCTGTATCTATTTTCTCTGTCTGGTTTTAGTGAACAAAAATATCCTTGGAGAATGTGATTTGGTAAATAATGGCTCACAGACCAAATCTGCCCAACTGCTTATTTTGTAAATAGCTTTATTGGAATCTAATTGCACTTGTAAATTATATATTTTATGCATGTTTTTTTTTTTTTCATGCTACAGGTGCATTGCAATCAAGTAGTCTACATAGTCAAATGTACTTCCGAGCGAGCACTTTACTGAAAGTTGAGCGAGAACCTGCAGGTAGAATTGATCCAATCTCATTCTGCTTGATGAGAGAAATCAAATTCATAAACATAAAAACCTTCTTCATAGAAGACAGAGAGAAAGAAAACCACAGGTCCTCTGGGCGTGTACTACATGACCGATAGGGAAAGAAAATAGTCCCTGAGCCTGGGACATAGCTCAAGTAGTAAAGTGCTTCCCATGCAAACACGAGGACCAGAGTCGTGTGGCGGCTTCCACGTAATGTCTGGGCATTGTTTCATGTGACTGTAACCTAAGCACTGGGGAGACAGATGGCAGGAGGAGGAGGACCCGCCAATCTCGTCGAACTGATGAACTTCAGGTTCAGTGAGAAACCCTTTCTCAAAAAACACAGTAGAGGGCTGGAGAGATGGCTTAGCGGTTAAGGCGCCTGCCTCCTAAGCCCAAGAATGCTGGTTCCAATCTCTAGGTCCCACGTATAGCCAGATGCAGTGACGCAAGGGCGCAATGCTGCACTTGACCACAAGGGGGAGCACGCATCTGGATTTCATTCACAGCAGCTGAGAGGCTGCTGGCACGCCCATCTCTATCTGTCTTCCTCTCTCTCTCTCCCTCTCTCTCTCTCTCTCCAAGAAAAAAAAAAAACAGTAGAGAGTGATTGAGGAAGACACCCAGTGTTGACCTTTGGGCTCCACATTCATGCACAAACATGTACACACACACACACACACACACACACACACATACATACAAAGTCCCAGAGCACAAAGTTTTGTGATCTCTTAACAATGCCTCCTGGGGGGAGCTGTCCTCAGAACAGGACGTAAAGTCTGTCTGAGTGGTCTGCTCTCTGGTGATTAACATTTCTTTTCTTTTTTTTTTTTTTTTTTTATCAAATTCCTTAGGAGAAGCTTGAAGATAATTTCATTTCATGGGAAGACGTTTCATCTCAGATTAGGTAACTCCCGGGAAAGCTCCACCCTCCCCCAGCTTTGATTTGACAAGATAAGGATGCAGACCGTTGTTAACTCTGGGGTTATTTCTCCTGTGCAGGGAGTTCAAGCACCACCTCCATCGTTAACCATTCATTGTGTGCTCAGACGATGACAGCAGGTGATATGTCAGAATCAGAACACACGCATCTTCCTCTGTAATGGCTCATACGTTTCCAGGAAGAATTCTACTCTGCACATAATGACGGTAATAGTCATTTACTCATTTTTAACATGGCTTACTAAAATGATTCCTAGACAATGAAAGTTACCACTGCCTGACTGGCTGTGGGGACAGGGCTTTTGTTATCAGACATTAGTCCATCTGTCGCTTCCCAGAGGTCGCTATCTGGAAGCTGAAAATTTATGGAAAGGAGCTCAGATTGATTCAGACGTCGATATTCTGTGATTGGGAGAGCTAACTCTCTCTCACACACACACGTACACACACACACACACACCAATTAAAAAATTGTAAAGAACTCAAATAGATAAGAAGAGCTTTTACAAATTGGCAAAGGAAGTCCAGAGGGCACTGGGCATGAAGATTCCATGGTGTGTGGCAGTGGGGTCTCTGTTATCCAGGGCATGCATGCATCTCCTCTTCTTTACGCTTCCTCTGTCTGGAATGTCTCAATGAAATGGGATTTTTCTGGGGCTATTCAGATCTACATACACTTGAGTACTCTGAATACTTTGTTGCAAGTTAAACTTTACATCAATTTAGATGTTTTGTGCTGATGCACAGGGTTAGAGAATTAGGTGATGTTTGATAAGCTCTGATGTTTTAAAAAGAGATCACTACATTTTACGGATTCTCAAAATCTAAGGAAAGATTTAGCAGTGATATCTTATCACGTGGGCATGGCTGTTTAGAAATTAGAATTCTGGGCCAAAGGAAGGCACAGAAAAGGAGTTCTGTTAAGGCCACCTTGCAAAGGGGCAACCACCATCACTTTTACAACTTGATGCATTAATGACCAGTGGAAGGCCAGATGGGGAGTGTGCCAGAGGAGGTCAGCACAAGTAAAGCTCTGCTACGGAAGGATTTTGAGAATAGAAATAAAGGAAGTAATAATGATGATGATGATGTAAATAATTAAAGACATTATTCAAAGTGAGACTAGACACACTTAAAAATTATTCATACAAATGTTCTCTTTCAGTCTCTGTGATTGTAATGTATTCAGTATACATTCAGGTTCAGAAGAGAAGGAGGGCAGCACTCAGCCATAGAAAAAATGGTGGGAGAGAGAAAGTGTCAGTCATCCATCATCCCGGAGAAAGTTCAGCAGCATCAGAGAGAGAGAGAGAGAGAGAGAGAGAGAGAGTTCTGAGGCTCTGAGGGGGCGTTGAAGCTGAGGAATAGCTCTCAGAGTTTGCACATCATTCTGACCTTGGGTCTTTCGTCACTTATCTGTCCCCTGACGGGTTTCCAGTACTGATTTAAAGTGAAAAGAAACCTTGTGGAAACTGTGACCAAGGGGTGGGTCTAAACCCCTCAAGTAACCTTCTCAATAAAAACCAGAGAGGAATGATACAAAGAACTCTACTTTCTACTTTCTAAGAAAAATACACAAACAAAAAAAAGAATTAGGCTTGTGCTCTGAATCAAATGAGTTGAGCACATGTTTGCTTTCCTCTCTCCCTTCTCCACAGAATTGTTCCTGAAACAGCCACTTCCTGTAGATCAGTGGATGGGTTCCTAAGCGCAATCCTAGAAATCCACGAGGAACAATGGAGTAATAACCACAGTGGTAATGCGAGCAATCTGTCTTCAATCTGCTCTCGCTTCCAGGTTCAGCAACCTTATCTGCTGTCCTTGGAGGAGAAAGCTCCCCAAAATGAAAACATTGGTCAAGCGATTGTACTCTTTTTTTTTTTTTTAAATCAATATATATTTTTTATTTATATTATTCTGATTTTACATTCATAGAATTGGTTCCATTGTCCTCCTCCCCTTCCTCCCACTTTCAAAGGGGCCCTCATCAATGGGGAATGTGTATCATGCATTGTGAGTTTGCTCAAGAGTTCTGGTGGATAGGCCCCAGTCTCTGTGCATAATGCCCCAACTTGTGACTCTAACAATCTTTCCTCCCCCTCTTCCGCGAGTTTCCCTGAGCCACATTGGGGTCATTTTAGATCTGCTTCCTTGATGAGGTTTTTTCTCTTAAAGGATTGTGTTCCTCTGCCAGTTCCTGGCCTACAGACGGGAGTTGGTACATATCCTCTCCTCTCCCTTGCCGGGTGGGCAGTATGGAATAGAAGTTTGATAACAGAGTAGTATTGCCTTCTAACAGTGCATGTAGTTCGTACAGTTAAGTAAGAAAAATAAACCGATGAAATAAAAGTTAGCCATCCTTTCATTTTTGTTTGACTATACACATAATGAGATTCGTTTCTGTGTCTCCTCTCTTGAAACACGCATTCCATCCAGCCTTGTTTTACTTAGCTCAGCCTGACCTGGAATTCACTATGTAGTTTGAGGGTGGTCTCAAACTCACAGTGATCTTCCTACTTCTGCCTCCCAAGTGCTGGGATGAAAGGCATGTGCCACCCACTCCTGACCCAGCCTTGTTCATATATCCCTCACCATGCCAGAAAGCTATCAGAAAGTTCTTAATCAGCAATATTGCTGAGTAACTAACTTGTTGATCATAATTATCTCCTCCTTCAGCCACCTCTGCAGAGTACACACAGCATCTCTAACCTCTATCTTTCCATCTTTCTCATATTTCTTATACACATATATATGTATCAAATTGCAAATACACATTACCCTGGTTCAGGTCATTTGATGTTCTGCTTGTTTGGTCTTTAAAAATGAAAATTTTAAGCATAGAGAAAAGGTCTTTTTTTTTTTTTAATAGCCTTTATTTTGAGGGTGTTTCTAGATGGGAAGTATGTAGCTAAATGTTCTGAAAACATCCCAATATCACAAGTGATATTGTAAAACAGTATGCATGTGTTCTCTCACAGTCCTGGAATCCAGAAATCCACCATCAGCGTGTCATTAGAATCAATCCTTGCTTTGGAGGTTCTAAACGAGGACCCCCCTTACCCTTTGCTATATCTTTTCAGGGTTGCTGGCAATGCTTAGCATTCCTTGGTTATAACTGCATTTCTACAGAGCCTGACCGCATGCCCTATGACCTTATTTCTGCGTGTGTCCAAGTGGACAGGATAGAGGTCAATAGTAATTCACTGATTATTCCAAAAAGAAAGAACCTTATTGTGCAGTCCATTGGTAAGGCCAGAATCTGTAACTTCATATCTGCCTCACTGATTAGAAGTTAATGGGGAAATTTATAGGAAGGAAGAGGGGATTTGCTGGTTGATTTGGTTTAATCATTTGAAGGGCATACATGTTTTTAATTGACTTGTTATATATGATGTATAGAGAGCGTTTTATCTATAAATTTATTTTGAAAAAAGAATTAAAGATTGGAATATTCTAAATCTAGTACATTTTATCTTCAGGTTAAATCCCCCCAGCTCTGGACTCTTCTAGATCCTTTTCAAAGAACTTTTAATGTAAGCTGATTTATTCTGCAAGGCTCTCTGACTTCATGACCTTATTACTTTCTTTGTTTACCTTCTTCTCTATTTTGCCAATCAATCCTGCTTTCTGTGCGTTAAGATAGAAACATGTATAAAGGTGAAGAGATAGGACATTAGCTTCTGTTGAGTTCACTTGATTTATAAATTCTACGAGAAAGTATTCAGCATGATGCTTATTCTTAGAATGTCCTTCTGGTTAAGTGGGGGGTACTACTAGGAAATTCTGAATTCATACCTTCCAGGAGCATTCCTATGACAGTGTTAATGAAAAAAAAAAAAAAAAAACATGATATGTGTCAAAGACAACCGAGTAGAATCATTTCCAGGAGCCTGGATTTGTTTCCTTAAGTTATTATAATGAAATACCTAGGGAAGGATACTTGATAAAAAATACAAAGTTTATTTGCCTCAAAGTTCTAGAAATTTGTGATGGTTAATCATGATTGCCCACCATCTTGTGCATCTGACTTATGTGAGGACCCAGGTTTGATTCCACAGGACCCATTTAAGCCAGATGCACAAGGTGGAGCATGCGTCTGGAGTTTGTTTGCAATGGCTGAAGGCCCTGGTGTACCCATTCTCTCTCTCTCTCTCTCCCTCTTTCTGTCTCTCAAATAAATAAATAAAAATAAAATATTTTTAAATCAGAAGTTAAAATAAGAATATGAACTATAAAGAGAATTGTGATTATATTAAAGCCCCATATGCCGGGTATGGTGGCGCACGCCTTTAATCCCAGCACTTGGGAGACAGAGGTAGGAGGATCGCTGTGAATTCAAGGCCACCCTGAGACTATGTATTAATTCCAGGTCAGCCTGGGCCAGAGTGAGACCCTACCTCAAAAAACAAACAAACAAAAAAAAAGCCCCATGAAAATACATGGAAGAGGTACTGTCAATAAATCATAAAATGGGTATGTGATGGGAATTTTCTAATAGTGAATGAACAAGCATATGACCAACTTATGTAAATAAGAGCTCGGAACTGATCAGTGGGCATCAGATAATGGAGTCTGTAATCAAACTCTCCCTCTTTATCCTATTTTAAGATGCCAACTACAGCTGCTATGATGGGAAAATTTTAGAAAATTTCCCCCAAAAGTTTATCTCTGGCCTTCACAAACTTTTTTCTAGAGAACAGAAACAGGAGGAACATTGTACAGTTTATTTTAATGATATTCATAGAACTAAAATGTCAATGTAGAAAGGATGGCTCACAATAGAAAATTATGAGTCACTCCAATTACAAAGAAGTGGAGACCCTCTACACACATGCACCACCTGAAGATGGCTGTGCTTATAGGACTCACTGGCTCAGAACCAGGACTTTCCCTTGAGGAACTGAAAACACATAACTGGCATGAATTTAAAATCTGTTCCCAAGGAGCGTATGAACTAGAGGGGTCATTTATCATAAAGATGACTGATCCCTGGAGCTCTGAAAGACGGCTGCACTTCTAGGCCGTTTCCTAGGGTCATCTCTGGGCATTGTTTCGACACCTTCCACTTCCTTTCTTTCTTTTTGATATATATATGCATATTTTTTAATTAGAGAAAGAAAGAAGAGAGAGAGAGAGAGAGAATGGGAGAGGGAATGGGAGTGCCTGAGCCTTTAGCCACTGCAAATGAACTCCAGATGCATGCGCCACCTTGTGAATCTGGCGTACGTGGGATCTGGAGCATCAGACCTGGATCCTTAGGTTTCACAGGCAAGTATCTTAACCGCTAAGCCATCCCTCCAGCCCTCGTTTTGGTTAATATTTTAATTGACAGTTTTCATAGGTATACACAATGTATTTTGATCAAAGTCCCATGCCTCCTCCAATCCGTTTCACTGAACCAGTGATGGTTAAGTTCTGTTGTCAAATTCATCCTGTTCGACCTGCACTGCTCCTGTCCTGCTGTCCTTCCTTCCCCTGCACTGGGACAAAGTGTCCTCAGCCTTCCCTTGTGGATTGAAGACCAGTGCCTCTCCAGGAAGCCTTCAGGCCTTCAGGGCTGCTGAGGCACCCAGCCACTGGGACTGAGCAGCTAAAGGGTTCCTTGAGCTTCAGGCCTGAAAACAGCGAGTGTTGAGCTTCCCTCCGCTAATCTAATCAACTCCCCTTTAGACACAATTCATTTCTGTTTTCTGTTCTAGAGAGCGCGACTCATACAGAACTCATCTTTCCAACTAGTCCTGTTCCTATCTTGATTTTTTATTTTATTTTTAGCTTCCTCCGTCATCCACGATGACATCTGATGGACCCAATGTTGTGCAGATTCTGAACAGCTGCCACGAACTCGTGAAGGCAAGAGCCACACTAGGACCGGAGGCAGCATCCTGAAGCACCCGTCCCCACTTTCTGGGGCTTACATTCTCGCCATCACCTTTCTGCGATATTCCCTAACACTCGGCCAGTGTAATAGAGAGGTCACTTCCCCTGAGCACCCGGATGAGTTCTGAGTCTCCACGTAGTCACCACCATCTACACAAAGAAGCTTCTATGACCCAAGGTGAGAGAAGCACTATTCTAAGCACAGGTATGATGACAGCGGATGCATGAGATTAAATCAGATTCTTTTTCCGTTTCTGGAATATTGAATGCGGAATACTTTATTCTGTTTTTCTATTATATCTATGTTTCATTTCAGACATACTTTTGAATCGGCTCAAACTGCTATAAGGAACAGGTAATAAGAATCTGATGTCACTTTCCAAATGATCAGCTGAAGTCCAGGCAGAGCCTTTGACTAGTGACTCTGGCAGGGTGTGGCTAGAAGTGGGCTTGTGTTTGCCCTAAAAATGTGTCAGGCCTCTGGGACCCTTTTCTGCATAAGCAGCTTTCAAAACTCTCAAAATAATAATAATTAAAAAAAACCCTAAAACTAAGAATTCAAAAGAGTAAGATATTTTGTATGGGTAATCACAAAGAAAATCCATTTTTTCCCACCTTTAATTTTATTAAGATTCAGGTCTCATAAAACTTGGAACATTCTCTAGGAAAAATTAATTTTTTTTATTTATGAGAGATAGAAGAGGTAGAGAGAGAGAGGGAGGGAGGGAGAGAGAGAGAATGGATGCACCAGGGCATCCAGCTGCTTCAAGTGAACTTCAGGCGCATGTGTCACCTTGTGCATCTGGCTTATGTGGGTCCTGGGAAAGTGAACATGGGTCCTTTGGCTTTGTAGGCAAGTATCTTAACCACTAAGCCATTTATACATCCCAGAAGGATTAGTTTATTTTTTAATTTAAATAATTAATGCTTAACAGTTGTAAAAGCTATAGACTATCCCCAATAGTGAGGAAAGTGTCAGATTTTTTTTTTTGTATGTTTGTTTGTTTTGTTTTGTTTTTCGAGTTAGAGTCTCACTGTAGCTCAGGCTGACCTGGAATTCACTATGTATTCTCAGGGTGGCCTCGAACTCACAGTGATCCTCCTACCTTTGCCTCCCAAGTACTGGGATTAAAGGTGTGCGCTACCACTCCTGGCAAGAGTCTCAGATTTTCAAGATTTTTGTAAGATGGGAAAAGAAACACACAATCACAAAGAAATAGTCAACATTGGTATGACTCAAAGGGAAATTGCTTAGGAAAAGTATGAGAGAATGAGTTGACGTCTACAGGAGTGTTCCAACTATACAGAAATGGAAAATCAACAGCCTAAGGGGAACATTCACCCACTCACAGCCAATTTTAGTTGCAGTCTTCTAGAGTCATGAAAATAATCTTTATTATAGAAGTGTATTTGCAGCCCCGAATAAGTGATAAAATAATTTAAGACCTCCAATGAACAAGTCAGGAAGAAATATATAATGAGATACTAAAGAGACTACAAATGCAATATCATGTACTGAACCATTATGAAAATGGGATATAGAGAGCTCAGAAAATGGGAGATTAAACAAATGTTCCGAAGTTTTGAAATGAAGAGAGGAAAGATGTCATTTGAGAAAATTACAATCTGGTGGTGAAGAAGCTATTTTAGCAAAACTACAGACAATCAAAAAACCTGAATGGATTTGTTAAAAGTAGATAATAATTCCTGTGATCTAGCTGAGTTCAAATGCACTGCACAATGAAGAGCTTGCCTTGTTCACTTTTTCAATGAAGTTTCTAGAACGTTTTCAAGTACTAGTAGAACCGCAGTACTGGATAAAGCATTTGGACAGAATACCAAGATGGGGAAATCAAAGGCGGGCTTAAAGAAGCTTATGGCTGATTAAGTGCCATTGAGATATGAGAGACGCTACTGAGAAAGAGCACCTTGTGACTCTTTGTGGGTTCATAAAACGTTATGTCGTACATTTGGGATTTGATTTTATTATGCATTTTGCCTATTGATATTTTTCTCCCTTTAAAACCATTCCAAACAGAGTTACCAAATTGGTAAAGAAATGATCTTGGAGAAAAATTAGTCTAGGAGGCAATAAGACGTTTTAAGGATAAAAGTAAAAAGATGAATTGGAAATGATAGCGCAGGGCTTCCCTTTAAAGTCCAAGAACATGCTACTTTGGGACACCCTCTTTTTGCAGCGCTTGGTGAAAACTTCAGATGTCAAGTATTCCAACAATGCAGAGATGGTGAGGACACAACCTCCAACATGCAGAAAGAAAACTGCCTTTTTGGCCAGCAACTGTGTCTATGTTGGTGCCACAGGCAGATCATGTCCATGGGGCAAGCTGACAATACTACATAATAGTAGAGACACCGCAGGGCTTCAGAAGAGTCATGACAAGGTGAGTGTGTAAGAAGGGAAGCTATTTGCAGGTCATTTAAGATAAAAGAGAAGATGAGTCAGCAATGTAGCTCACTGACTTGCTGGTAGGCTCTGAGTGCTAGGTCCAAGCCCCAGTACTGGAAAAATGCATGGCATAATTTAAATAAGGACACCAAGAGAAGACTAATCAAGTCTATAAAATATTAAATTTTGGAAGAGCTCGAATGTATTAGGGAATCAACAACTTCCATGCAATAGCTTTTTGTTTTCTGCATAAATTCCTCCAATTCACAGAACATGTGAGGTACAAGCTTGATAGGAAACTGCAGGCATGTTTTCTTCCCTCTCCTGTGATCCCCACACAGTGGGCATGGACTTCTCTATCAGTGTGCATCCTGCATATCAGCATCAGGTGTCCACGGCTAGATGCCTCTGTGGGCAGAGACCATATTCCAATTTACAGGGAATCAAATTTAAGTTTGGTTGAAGCCAGAAATTTCAAGCAATTAGTGGTCTCCAACAATAGAAGTGAATGCAATATTTTCACCGAAAGCATGTACTGTCAATGCTTTTAAGGTGAAAGTAATTAATTTTTCCCGGCTATTGGGAGATCAAATTTTATCAGATTGGACCGGGAAAGAGAGATACTGACAAATGAACATGAACTTTTCTTTCAATTCCACAATCTAGAGGTTTCTTTTTCATATCTTTCTCCTTCTTCATTTCTTTTCCAATAGTACTTTTGGTTGGTGAGGTCTTCCCACCACCACACAATTGTGTTCACTTGGCTGTCATAAAATGCTGCAAGCTGAGCATCTTATAAGTAATAAAATAGTATGACTTACATTTCTGGAGATTGG
Source organism: Orientallactaga sibirica (assembly GCA_036365145.1). Classification (NCBI taxonomy): domain Eukaryota; kingdom Metazoa; phylum Chordata; class Mammalia; order Rodentia; family Dipodidae; genus Orientallactaga; species Orientallactaga sibirica. The sequence goes on along the minus strand of JAEOAD010001894.1, from coordinate 3,543,938 downwards.
AAAGTGAAGCTCCAGCAGATTCTGTCTAAGAAGGGCTTGCTTTCCAGCTCTCAGACAATTCCCGATTCCTATTTTCCTTGCTGGAAGGGAGAAGAAGTTTCCTTTTAGAACTTTTTTCTAAGGGGACCAATTCCACTCATATTCCACACATGAGAGTTTTGCCTCTGAACCCAGTCACCTTCCCAAATTCCATCCTCTAATATTTTTGTCATTCCAAAATACAATTTTTAAAAATATTACTTATTTATTTATTTATTAAGAGAGAGAGAGGCACTCCAGACACACATATCACTTTGTGCATCTGGCTTGGTGTGCAGAATTGAACACTGGCTGTCAATCTTTTGGGGTAAGTACCTTTAATCATTGAGCTGTCTCTCTGCCTCCAACCCAAAATATGAAATTAAGTGCAACAGTAATTTAGACCATAGAAACTGAGGTGTTATGGGAATCAGTGTGTGGTCAAGGAGGCCTTAGTCAGACCCAATGATATAGTGGTGGAGGGAGCTGTGCCTCAGGGTATTCTCTGTGGCTCTAACAGTCTTTCTGTCCCTCTTCCACAGTGATCTCTGAGTCATGGCAGGCCTGTTGGCAGTCTGATTTAGTGCTGAGTTCTTTGCAGCCTCTGGATTTCTGCTTTGATACATTTTGCTAGATCACTGTGTCTTCCTTCCCCCATCACCCTGGAGTTGGCTGTCAGTCTAGCAGTAAGAGGAACGTTCATGACATCACTTCCGCTGCAAGTTCTCCTGGGCCCTGGCAGATGTGGAAAAGGTGGCATGTCTTGTGGAGGTCTTGTCTTAATGATAGACCTTGGCTATCGATTTTTCCCTACAATCTGTAAAATAAAGCAGATTCTCCAATCAAGAGTGAGAGCAGGGCCAGGCGTGGTAGCCCACTCCTTTAATCCCAGCACTTGGGAGGCAGAGGTAGGAGGATCGCCATGAGTTCCAGGCCACCTTGAGACTACATAGTGAATTCCAGGTCAGCCTGAGCTAGAGTGAGACCCTACCTTGAAAAAAAAAAAAAAAAAAAAAAAAAAAAAAAAAGCAAGAGCAGGGCTGGAGAGATGGCTTAGAGGTTAAGCGCTTGCCTGTGAAGCCCAAGGACCCCAGTTCCAGGCTCGATTCCCCCGGGACCCACGTAAGCCAGATACACAAGGTGGCGCATGCATCTGGAGTTTGTTTGCAGTGGCTAGAGGCTGTGGTGCTCCCCTTCTCTCTCTCTCTCTTAAATAAATAAATAAATAAATAAATATAAACAAAAAATTTTTTTAAAGAGTGAGCTTTGGTTACAGGTGTATGCAAAGATATTTGGGAGATTTTTGGTGTGTAATCCCACTCTTCTCCAGAAAGCACTGGGGGCTTCTGTCTGGAGTCTGAGTTTCCTGACTCTGGGAATCCAACTTGGTTTCCAGTACCAGATATGAGTTCGCTCCCACTGAGCCGGTCTCCTGTCCATTCAGAGAACAGTTGGTTGCCTGCAGAGGCTGTGTACCACTATTGCATGACTGCGTACTTCATGTCTGGCCAGTTGGATTTTGTAGTGCGCAGGGTCCCCTGCTTATTCATGCTATTGGTGACCTACATTCATTGCTTTTTATCACTAATGTAAACTGCTAGTAAGAGTGAAACCAATTTTGAGCTGTGTTGCAGCTGACTCCATCTCAAGTGCCAGCTGGATTTCCAAGGGTAGTTTTCCACCACAATCATTTCATTTTCATTAACGAAACCAACTTCAGTGATTCAGAAACCTCTCATGAGGCCAGCCTTCTCCAGCAAGGCCTTGCCTTTCTCCTAGGTGATGAGAACAATATTTGCTAAACTAATTACTCCTCTCATTTCATCCTCAATAATAATAAAAAAGCTATCAATTAAATCAAATGCACACCCTGGGGAGGCAGAGATTCCTCCTTCTAGTAAAATGTAGGTTTTTTTAAGCCACGTACAGAAAATTTGCTTGAATAAACATTCACATAAACATACACTGCTTAACAGTATTTTTTTTCAAATATGTCCTCTGTTCTGGTTATTCATATATTACACGTGTTATCTGTCGTGCATTGTCCATTTTCCCTTGTATTATGTGCTTAACCTCACCTCATCCATGTTCAGCAGACATTTCAGTGCATACCCATGTGCACACGCCCCACCTTTAAAGGAGACCCTAGCAGAGATTTCAAAGTACTGAATCCATGATTGAAAGAGGCACATCTTGTCGGCATTTCCTCTGACATTGGTAGGTTTGGAAATTGGTAAGATAACTTTAAAGAAATGGCACATTTTTAAAAATAGGCACCCTTGGAATTACTGAGTGCTAATTAAATTCCACAAAACTCTATATTTAATCCCTAATGTTACTGCCCTCTGAAAATATGGTATGTGATGTTCAGCAAGCGTATATGATAATGTCATGTTCCAAATATAGTGGTAAGATGATTTGATATGGATGTTAATGAGAATTTTAAGATGAATATAAACCTTTTTCAATGCCTTTTTAGCCAAAGATAGCCAAATGGATGCATGGTTTTCAGCATATTCAAATGCACTAAATGTCTAATGGAAGTATGCTGGCTCATCAAAATTAACTGACAACTGTTATAATATGAACACAATAGGAATGTATTAGATGGATTCTTTTTTTTCTTTTTTTTTTTTTTTTTTTTTTTTTTTTTGCTGTTTTGCTCTCCGTTTTTAGAGACAAAATTTCACTCTAGTCCATGCTGGCCTCAGACTCACAATAATCTTTCTACAGAAGGTTTCTGAGGGCTAGAATTATACATGTCCAGATGTTAGATGAATTTAAACAAAATAAACAGAACTTCATGACCTGAATTCTTATTTAATTTTAAGATATAGAGTTAATTTTCTAATGGCATGCAGATTATTTATTTATAGATACTACCCCCAATTCAACCAAATCTTTAAACAATAAAAAATGATGTGTGAGATCTAATGTCAATGAGTTGAGAAATTTATTACCTTTAACATAGTTCTGCTTTACTTATAAAATGGTAGGTTCATAAGTGACAGATATTGTGTCTGAAGGCTCTCCCCTTCATTTCTGAAATAAAACTGGATTTTATAAACTGAAATCAGTCTGGGTGTGGTAGCATACGCATTTAAACCCAGCACTCAGGATGCTGAAGGAAAAACAAACAAACAAAGCAAAAAACAAAACAAAACAAAACTGAAATCTGGAGCTGGTGGTGGCTCAGAAGTCAGAGGCCCTTGCTTGAAGAGCCTGCCAATGTCATTTTCATTCAATCCACCCAGCTCCACGGAAGTGTGAACACAAAGTGGCACGTGAATCTGCCATCTCAACACATGTGGCAATGAGACGGGGAGCCAGGACCATGGCTGGACTTCGTTCGTGTGCAACAAGTGACCGATCCTTTCTTGGAGAAGGTGGAGAGAGAGTCCAATCACCAGGAATGTACTCTGGTCCACACATGGACACCTATACACACACATTCGCAAATATACACACACATCACACACACACACACAGACACACACACACAAAGACATATTTAAGCTGAAATCATTCATACAAACCAGTTTCAAACTATCTTTAAAGACAGTGATCCAAACTATTTGAAACTGCATTTAGTGTGTGTGTGTGCGTTAACAATCTCTCCATGAATGCGTTGACTTTTTCCATTCGGAGTTTAATTGCTGTGAGTTATGTGACCCTTGGAAACTCAGGGTTCAAGTTCACGGAAGAGGCCAGCCTCACTTCATTATCTATTGCCACAACACCCGTATGTGTATATCTGCAGTGAATATGACAATCATCTAAATTCTAAATAATAGCTCTGGCAGCTCACCTTCAGAGAATAACAAATGACTTCTGAAAAACCTACCTGACTTGTAACGGGCTCATCTCAGTCTATGCCCCTTTCTCTTTCACCAAATCTGTGTATTCTTTTATTATTATCACCATTGTTGTTGTTATTGAGAGAGAGAAACAGAGAGACAGAGAGAGAGAATGGGTGCGCCAGCAGCCTCTCAGCCACTGTGAAAGAACTTCAGAAGCGTGTGCCCCCTTGTGGGCAAGTGCAGCATTGCTCCCTTGCGTCACTTTTTGCGTCTGGCTAAACGTGGTACCTGAAGAATCAAACGGGTGTTCTTAGGCTTCGCAGTCAGGCGCCTTGACCTCTAAGCCATCTCTCCAGCCCCAACTCTGAATTCTTAGTGCTTCAACAGTTCCCAGCATACCTGTTCACCTGGCTAATGTTCCTCTAATTAAAGTCTACTTGTTTCCTTCCATGTAAAATAAAAACAGTTGGGATGGTGAAAATTTAGACAGTAACCTTTTCATATGACATTTAAGTTGTAATCGAGACTTCTAAAGAGTGGTGTGGTATAGAATTCTTGGAAAGTTTTAGAGAGAGAAGGCTTTGGAAATGACCTCAGGTAAAGAGTGTAAATAACAAAAGCCTATTTTCTTCTTGTTCTGTATCACCATAAAAAAAACTCCAGTATTTCTATAAACATGAATAAAAAAGAAGGAAACATGTTGACTTTAACATTCTCAGCACTGATAAATATAAAATGAAAATATCACTATCAACAACTCTGACAGTGCCTTATATCCTTCAAGATCAAATATTTAGCCATGACTTAATAAGTTATGAAAAACCAAGTGCCAAGTGGTTAAGGCACTTGCTGGCCATGGCAAAGACCCAAGTTAGATTCCCCAGTGCCCATGTAAAGCCAGATGTACAAGGTGACACATGCATCTGGAGTTTGTTGCAGTGATTGGACGCCCTGGCATGCCATTCTCTCTCTCAATCTGTCTCTTTCTATCAAGTAAACAAATAAATTACATATTTTACAAAAATAATCCAATTGGGCTGGAGAAATGGCTTAGCAGTTAAGACATTTGCCTGCGAAGCCTAAGGACCATGGTTTGATTCCCCATGACCCACATAAGTCAGATGCACAGGAGGACGCATGTGTCCAGAGATTGTTAGCAGTGGCTGGAGGCCCTGGCACTCCCATTCTTTCTCTCTGCCTCTTCCTCTCTCTCTCTCTCTCTCTCTCAAATAAATAAATAATATTTAAAAAAATCAAATAATCTCAGTAGTATGCAAATTTGCTTTTGTTTTTAATAAATAAGAAATATATGTATACCAAAAATTGCTTTCAAATTCATTTCTTTGTGATTTACTGAACTATTTATTAGAACTTTATGATTTGTATACTTATTTTATATTCCATGAGGAAGCATAAACATTTCTTAGATGAAGAGGTGTTGCTAATGGAAAATGTTGAAAGAGTCTGTTGCTGACACACTGTCTTTCTGGTACGAGATACAGAGCTTCAACTCTTGTACTAAACTCTTGTACTAAAAATATCAAATAAAATTTTCTAAGGTAAATTAAATGATAATGTTTTCCATTCTTTTAACCTCAGCATAACAAAGCGAAAGGGATTTCTAGAGCCCATGAACTGTATCTCATGTTCCCCGGATTTCAACCACTGAACATACTGACTCTAGAGAAGAACTGACCCTGTACATCTTATATGTGATTTCCGGAGAGTTTACAAAGCGGGGTTATTTCATGGGTCCCTGTATCTCTTTGTGCCATCTTCACTTATATTTGTGTATTTTACATCATCCTATCCTTCAGACAAAAGAGCTAATGGTTCAACCATTATGGAAAGCTATATGGAGACTCCTCAAAAGGATGACCATAGACCTACCAATGGATGAAGTTATTCCTTTATTGGGCATTTACCCTAAAGGCTCCAAGCCTCAGATCAGAGACATTTGCTCAACCATGTTTATAGCTGCTCAATTCATAATAGCAAAGAGCTGGAATCAACCCAGGTGTCCATCACTAGATGAATGGATAACAAAAATGTGGCATATCTGTACTATATTTAATTTTAAAGTAATTTCTTTTTTCCATATCATCCACTAGCATTTAAGTGCCTTTTTTTTTTTTTTTTTTTTTTTTTTTTTTTTTTTTTTTTTTGCAAGGTAGAGTCTCACTCTGGTCCAGACTGACCTGGAATTAACTATGTAGTCTCAGGGTGGCCTCGAACTCTCAGCGATCCTCCCACCTCTGCCTCCCGAGTGCTGGGATTAAAGGCGTGCGCCACCACGCCCGGCATTTAAGTGCCTTTTATCCCTTCTGTGTCTTTGGATATCTGTTGTGGAAAAATACAAATGAGATATTTCTTGTGTTTTAGATAAGACTGTGCATGTTCAGGATGGTATGGCTGTAGACTCTCTTAATTTTGAAATAGTCGTATTTTCTCTCGTGAGTATCATATTGTGGAGCATTTTGTGTCTCAGAAACCTATGCTGTCTAACCTTCTTGCCCCTCAATGGCTGTATATTGTTGATAATTAAGGCCTCCATTGTATGATATTTATATACATCAGACTTTCAAGTGTCCACAGCTTCCAAGAAAAGATTCTATCTGTATTTAACTGATACAATTCATGATATTTCAGGTACTGTGGGTGTTTTTCTTTCCGATTTACTTATGGATGACTGGTCTATTGCAGCTAATGGTGAGACATATATTAAAATGAATAATTTTATAATTTTGACCTATATATTCAGTTATGAAATCATCATGACATTCAGGATAATTATGTAACATCCATTTACCACAGTTTTCTGCACTCCTTCTTGACCTCTGTCTGTTGCTCACCTGCTGTCTGTTCCCGTTTACTCACTCATCTTCCCAGTGTAGTGATAGATTTGTTTTTCATTATGCTATAATGCTATATGAGACAATCATATTCTATACACTCATTTTGGGGTTGGAAAATGGTACAGGGTGTCCTTTTCATAGTATAATTACTTTGAAATTTAAGTGTATTGTTGCATATAACAACAGCTTGTTCTTTTTGCTGAATAATATCCCATTACAATAGTGTGCATTCACCTGCTAATGGAGATTTTGGTTATTAATCTGTTACTGTGTCATTATTTCAGATGCATAAATTGCTTCAAAGTTTCTCAGCTAAAAGATCCCATTTTTCATGCTGTCTAAATAGAAGCTAACCAAGTTGCTGTAGAGAAAAATGCATACGTTTCAGAATTTCTTTCTTCAAAATATGAAATCTATATATACATATATGATTTTGTAAAATGCATATCCATCTAGATCATAGGATGCCACAGTTTAAGACTGCTGTCTATGAAATAGGTTTCTTTACTGAAGTGAATATTGGATAGTGGGGTAATAATTTGATAAAAGCAGAAATAATATATAGCAAAGATGATATAACATTGATGTGTTATGAGAACTTCAATACAAACTATAATGCTTAACTTTGATTGTCAACTTAATTGGATTGGAAAATGTCTAGGTGATTAGGGAAACATCCTAATTTGTTTGTAACTGAGTTTTTAAAGAAGATCAGAGCATAAGGACCTTTACTTATGTCTTTGTCCTGTAGCGGATTCACACTATGATGGCATTATTGAGAGATGGTGACATGTGGGAGGTGGCCCAAGTCGGAGGCAGTGAATCACTGGAGATATGCTCTTGGATTGAGAGCCGTCTCTCAGCCTGGTCTCTTCTTGTGTTCTCTCTGCTTCCTGCTCTTCAGGAAGTGACATGATGTTCTGCTCTCTGCCCAGGCACTTATGCCATGCAAACATGGACAGTACCCCTGATACCAAGCACCAAAACAAGCTCTTCAATCATTTCTGTCAGATGTTTTAGTAACAGTGAAGAACAGCTAAACAATACAGGTACCATGATATTTCTTTGGATGGCCCATTAGAAGTTGTAGCAGAGGGCTGGAGAGATGGCTTAGTGGTTAAGGAGCCTGCCTCCTAAGCCTAAGAATGCTGGTTCCAATCTCCAGCAGTTCCAATCTCCAGGTCCCACATTTAGCCAGATGCAAAGTGATGTAAGGGCGAAATGCCGCACTTGACCACAAGGGGGCGCACGCATCTGGATTTCGTTGACAGCAGCTGAGAGACTGCTGGCGCGCCCATCTCTGTCTTCCTCTCTATCTCTCTCTGTCTCTCTCTCTCTCAAAAACAAAGTGTCAGTGCAGCATCTTTTTTTGAGATTCAGGCAATATCTTTTCTATGAGCCACTATAACACCAAAATTTATATAACACTTTGAACCTATAACGTCACAGAGTAAGCGTAAGCATTCTCATTCCAAAAGGGAAGAATGTGTCATACCAAGGAAAGGTCAGAGCAAAACAAAACCAAAACAAAACAGGGAAAACACCAACTCCTGACCCTCCAGTGCTCACATCTGAGGCTCATGATGGAATCATCTAAGTTCCAGAAAACTTGGATATTCTAGCTCCTTCAGCCTTGACACCTGAAGCATGCATGGCCTTCTTCTTGGGCCAGTTCCACTCTTGCCTGAAGTTGTCCTTAGCAGACTCCCCAAGGCTCTGGCATCTGCAACATTCTGTAGTCTCCACTGCAACTTAAGCTTCATATTCATAGCTTCATGAAATGGCATTCCAGGGCCTCCTTACAAAAACTATCATCCTGTGACACATTGTCTGGTCTCCTTGACCCTTCGAAACTTTGGCACAAGCTTCCATGACACTGTCACTCCTACATAGTTCATGCTCTGGACCCTTCTTTTTTTCCCTTTCTCTGTTTCTGGGGCCCAGAGTCCATGGACAGTAGCTTCTGATCCCATGAGACAAAAGCAACCTGTTTCTATGAGGTATTTTGGTCACAGTGATGAAAAGCTCATTAATGTTGGGGCTGTGGTTTTCCTTTTGTCGTCCTGTTAGAAGTGATTAGTCTAAGGACAGTATATACACGGTCCTTTGCAGAAGTCCAGACTGATTTTTATTCATGGTGGAGACACATTATTTATGCAGCATTATCTGGCTGTTGCAGTCAGGTTTGCATTGCTGGCAGAAATCACCCAACTAAAAGCAGCTTGTGGGAAAAAAAAAAAAGGTTTATTTTGGCTTACAGGCTCAAGGGGGAAGCTCCATGATGGCAGGAAAAATGATGGCATGAGCAGAGGGTGGACATACCACACTGGCATACCCCAACATGCATTCGTATTGATACATCGTGTAAACACTTTGCTGGTTTTTCACTCTTATTTCATGGCTGAACCTTTTTATGATGGTGCACATTAGTATAACCTTCATGGTATGCCATTTACAAAGCACAGATACCTGCTTTGAGTTTAAGGAAAGAAACGAGGGATTAGTGGCCATCAGGCACATAACAGAACACCAGTAAAATGTTCCTCGAGACCGACAGTACAAAGGCTAGTTTCTGACACGTTTTCATTCACAGGCATCTCTGTTATTCTATTAAGGAAACACCTATTGTTTCCTCAGCAATCTCTAGGTGCAGTGGAAGCTTCCACGTGAGTAATTAGACATTAATCCCAGTAATGGAACAGCTTGCCTGTCCTTGACCTCATCAGCACGCACCAGGAAGACTGCTAGTTTTTAGTGAGAAACGTTCTCTGCTTCTTTTCTTGCTCTTCATCTTGTCAAGTTGAAGAAGCATAGTGTTTCCTTGATTGGATCTTCACTGTGGGGATTCTCTGATCTGAAGTCATGGGAGTAGTTGAAGATACAAAGAAATGTAGACACAAAATACTCCTACGTTCAGAGAAAAGATCCTGCAGAGAGTGACATTGGTTATTCCTGGGGAGACTTTAATGATGGGTCTTGGAAGTGCTTTCATTTTCATTTTGAGATGTACATGAATAGACGTGAAAGATGCACTCACACAAAACCCTACACGAGCAACAGAAAGGACGGAATTAAATAAATGTGCTTCAGGAAAGATCAATGACTATAGTGCTACACAGCAAAGGCTAATTAATTGGTAACTATTATGTGAAAAAATATATAAGAAATGTAATCAATATATGATTCTGGATAGCCAGAATTGCAAATACAAGTTTAGAAGCTAACATATATAACTACAATACAAGGGGAATGATCAAGGACATTAAAACAAAATTAACCTCATTCTGTTTAATATTGAATGCAGAATCCCTAAGTAGTTAACAAAGCAACCTGTTGAATGAAAGAACTTATTAGTAAGGGATGTTAATAGTAAGGAGGACACAGACCCAGCTGCGCATTGTCACCTTTAGCAGCCGGAGGAGTCACTTTATTCTTTTAGGGACCACAATTCAGACAAACCTAGGACTGTGGCTTCAATGCAGAAAACAATTTCAGGAGTAGGTAGTACAAAACAGGGGGTTTTCCAAATATATTCTACTCTAGTCTTTTTTTTTTTTTTTTTTTTTTGGTTTTTCGAGGTAGGGTCTCACCACTCTGGCCCAGGCTGACCTGGAATTAACTTTGTAGTCTCAGGGTGGCCTCGAACTCACAGCGATCCTCCTATCTCTGCCTCCCGAGTGCTGAGGTTAAAGGCGTGCACCACCACGCCCTGCTCTATACTCTAGTCTTTAAGCCTGAGGCTTGCAGAAGGAGGGGCACTCAGAAGGAAAGAAACACCGCAGAATAAGGAGGTGGACTTCTCAAAGAAGAGTTGTAGATGGCGAAACGTACAAGTGGAGGGGGTGGGCTTCTCACAGGAGGGTTCCAGAAATTTAGACATGCCAGATTGTGAGTGACACATATCCTTATCTTTACAATAGTTGAGTATTTTTTTCTTAAATATCCACTAAATTATGAGCATGGCAAATCATATTACTCCTTCAATAATTGGTACAATAATTTTGTAAGGGCCTTAGAATAACAGGTTGCTTATTTTGTTCAAGAATGGATAGAAACACGTTAAATATAGCTATTTAAGTCTGTCTCTTACCATTTGTCTGTATGTATTTATGATAATATGGACCACTTTTAGCATTCATTTATTTTAGAGATAGTGCCTTTTGTAGTCCAGGTTGACCTTCAGCTCTCTATGTAGCCAAGGATGATGCTGAATGTCTGATCCTCCTGCCTCCACCTCCCCATATATTTCATTTGCTGACTCCATTGTCCTTAACAAATCACAAATGACTTCAATTCCTCAAGTTTTCTTGGATTGTTTTTATCATCCTTTTTCATATCCACTAACAGTTTGGCTCTTGATGTTGCAGCAATCACCTGATTTAGCTCTTCAACAGTCTCCTGAACTCAAGTAAAGCTTTTTCCACAGCAGCATTCGGCACGTCCTAAGGCAGGCAGCATTTACTTGGAAGCAGCCCAAATCTGTTGGTCCTCTTGAGGCCAATTAGTTTTCTTAATAGCAGTGTACTCTGATTGGGTGAGAATTCTATGCTGGGGAAGCCTTCAAGCCCTTAGACGATTATCTAATGTATCTTTGGCAACCTCAGTCCTAAACAACTCAGTGACTGGCCACGTTTTCACAGCTCTTTTATGTCTTCACACAGCCTGCCTGATGCTCTCCTTGTCTCAACACACAGAGCACTGAGTAGAGGCACCGTAGCAATTATATTTACTTATATTACTTATATTTCTTCTCCATTGGACCAGAAATCATTTATGAAGTGGCCATTTCTTTTTGAACTTTGTATCTGCATTGACTAGTGTACACAAAAAACAAATTTATTCCTCTGTTTCTCTGGTCACCTGTTTCTGGCTGGAATTTTTTCTATCTTCATCTTCCCACTATCTTTTCGATTTATTGGTGATTTACCTCTGAATGTATTTTGTAATGTATCATTCACACATCCATTCTGGAATGATATACTTGAATATTCTTATTCTGGGATATTGAACCTGATCACGTACTCGTAAAATACCTATGAGTGACTCCTTCATGGCTACTTTTGTGCGGTAGAATATGAATAGATGATAAATGTCCTTGGTTTCTAATTCCTTGAAAATCAATGTCGGGATCAGGTGGTTTTCTGTTATGCAAATAATACCAACCTACTCAAAATCATGATTTTCAAGAACTTCTTAAGTTCTTCTTGTATATTTGACTCAGCTCTCCTTTCATTTGCCTGTAAAGGAATCATAGCATTTAACCTGGTGCTAAGATCATCTAAAATCTCATTTTTAATATTTCTTGTGATGAGAACTCTGACTTCCTGTTTTATTGACAGCTAGTTATTTTCAAAGTATGCAATGTAGCTCTCATTCTGGCTTTCCAGATTAAGTGGACTTTGTAATTCTCTACATTTCATTGTTGTGATCTTTATCATTTTTACTAAAAAAAAAAAAACCTACCTTACAAATAAAAATAAAAATATTTTCAGATGCTATGATAGTTTGGGAAGAATATGTAATTATGTCTAAAGGATCCAGATTTCTAATGCGAATTCAGCTGCTATTTATTTGCAGCACACTGGTATTCTGCGGCTACGGTGAAGTCTATGACTTTATATTGGACATTCTTCCATCTGCAATTCCAGGTGCCCCTTGGTTTTCTCACTCTGATATCTGGTATTAAATACTATAAAATAATCTCAATTAACTGGTTTATTAGGTCATTGCTTCAATTTATTGTTACTATTTATAAAATACTCAGGAATTGAATAATTCAGTTTGAGCCTCCAAACCTGTCAAATGTTTATTTCATGATTTCTGATTTTTTAAAAATTTTTTGCTCCATTATGACATTATCTTAAATTTATTTTCTAAAGTTTTAATGTTTATCTGACTGTAACAATTTCTTATTGTGAGATAATTTCTTTAACAGATGCTCACTATTGTTTTATTGAAAGCAGAATCTTCTGGAACCTCTGAGGTATTGACCATAAATTTCAAAAAGCATTTTTCTGATACTTGGGTTCTATTGCTTTTGGCATCATTCCTGTTTGTTATAATATTGCTTTACATTTTTCTCATATTGATTTAAGTTTCTATTAATCATTGTTATTTTTAATTTTTATTTGTTTATTTACAAGTAGAGAGAGAGAGAAACAGAGAAAGAGAGAGGGAAGGAGAGACTGGGCATGAGGGGGAAAGAGAGAGACTGGGCATGATAAGGCTTCTAACCACTGCAAACTCCAGATGCATGCACCACTTTGTGCATCTGGCTTTATGTAGGTACTGAAAAATTGAGCCTGAGTCCTTAGGCTTTGCAGGCAAGTGCCTTCACCACTGAGTCATCTCTGCAGCTCCCAACATATTATACTGTTCTCAACTCATAAGATGAATGAAAGAATGGGTAATGACCCTGAATTCCTGTGGCACTGTATAAGTCTCTGTAGAACATACCAGGACTTCTATTTCATGCCTGTAGATATTTTAGCTAGCGTACAGGTATCCTGTAACCATCACATCCAGAGATTTGCTAAAATACAATTCTTCCTCTGAGTTCTTGGCCATCATAAGTAGCTTTAGGCATCAGATCTGCAGCTAGGATCTATTCTGTAATATGCTATGAGAGTGTGGGCTCACCTCTCCCCAATATTCCTAATATAACCTGTAGCTGACTCTAAATCTCTAAGCTTGAGGCTCTAGGGCTCTACTAGGCTGTACAGTTTTTCCTTCCTGTTACAGTCTCCTGCCATCTGTACGTCTAGATTGGCAGAGTATCAGAGCAGGGAATAGCGGCTCAGTGGTGAATTATAGAGCAGAAGCTTTGTCTACTGTTTGGTGCTTTACACTTCATGGTGATGGTGCATCAAAGTTCAGAGCAAAATTTTAATAAAATGGAAATGTGACCTGATGATTATACACTTACATACACATATCATAATAAAATCCTCTATTTCACTATTCTTTATATTCCAAAAGCCCATACATATTTCTAAGTCCAGTCAACTGATGAAAACCCTCTTAGTATAAGGTCAATTAATAATGCATTTCCTTTTAAAGAACTTCAGAATCTTTTCAGTGAGATAAACCTATGTAATTTTCCACCTTGAACTGGAGTTCAAGCAAAGCTTACCAAAACTGCAGTGGGTAAAAGCTGATGTTACTGTGTGGGTAACAAGTGTTCTCATTTCCTACCTGAAATCCATTAATCTTTTTGCCAGTTGTAAACATTAGTGGTAGCACTGGAAATACCCATTTAGAGATGTTCATTTCTACATCTCTTTGCACTAAAGTGCCCAAACCCAAAGATGTCTGAACGTCTTCTTAATATTTAACTACATAGCAGCTGATCCCCATTTGTTTAACTCACTAGTGGAGATATTATGGTTTTACTGAAAATAAATAAGTGGACATACTCCATAAAGCTATGGAGGAGAGGCCTAAGCTTAACCAGTAAAGGCTCTAGAATAATGTAAGGGTCAATAATGTGACCACTGATTTGTACAGCAAAGAAATAAGCCACCTCCCACTGCGAGTTGACCATCCCCAGAAGATTCAAGCAGAGGTCAGACGCAGGCAACATCACTGCCCTATGAAAGAGTTATTTCCTAAATACCTCTAATAGTATTTTGAAGCTGTTGCCTGCAAATGACAGAAAATCGAGGCCCCCCAAATGAAAGCTGAGGGCATGTGCCAAATGCAGGTCTCTCAGACTGAGAGATTCAGCCAATGATCAGAACATAGGCCCTCTCTACCCTCCACAGAGCAGCGCAAGTCTAACTTCCCAGTGAAGTTGCTATAGCCCAGGCTGACCTGGAATTCACTAAGTCGTCTCAGGGTGGCCTGGAACCCACAATGACCCTCCTACCTCAGCCTCCTGAGTGAGTACTGGGATTAAAGGCGTGCGCCACCACGTCCCGCTGGCGCTTGATTTTAACCTGACTTCTTCAACACTGCCTCGAGTCATTTAACACTGGTGCCAATTTGCCAGACAAGAGGGAATATAATACAATTATTAATGAAGCGATGTTAATTATAAATAAAAGTAATTACAGCTTCCTGGAGTAGCAGCATTTTTTTTCTCTCATTACAAAGTTGCAAAGCAATGTGGAGCCATTATCAAACTGCAGGTCTGATTTTTGGTTTCATACAACTTTTCATTCATTTTGTTATGTGTGTGCAGGTCTTTTATGATAATAAGACAACTTTGTAAGCCTTGCATTCAAGGAAATTGTCTTGTATGTATTATAAATGTAATGAAAAACAATCTACATACTGTCCTCTTCTCTGTTGTAATATTGATTATTGCTTGTGAACTCAAATACATACAGGGCACTAGCATATTAAAACAACAAATATTTAGGGTTGCTGTTTTTTTAAAAAAAAAATAAACTATGAGCTGGAGAGATAACTCAGCAGTTAAGACACTTAATGACCAGAGCTCGATTCCCCAATCCCCACATAAAGCCAGATGTACAAGGTGACAAATGCTTCTGGAGTTCCTTTGCAGGGGTGAGAGGCCATGTAGTGCTCATTATTTCTTTGTGTCCCTTTCCCTCGCAAAATAATAAATAAATAAAATAGTTCAAAAAAATAAAATAAGAACTATGAAGTTGTGGGGATGGCTTAATTGGTAAAGCGCTTGCAGGCATGGAGACCTAAATCTGGTTCCTGGAACCAACTTAGCAAAAAAAAGAGCCAGGCATAGTGGTGCCTGCCTGTAATCTCAAAGATGGGGCGGGAAGGACTGGAGGAGCCATGGGGTTCAGTGGTTAGTCAGTCTAGCCTAATTAGGCACGCTCCACACTGGTGAAACACCGTCCCAATAATAAAGTGAGCAACGCTCTTGAAGAGTAATACCTGGACTGCGCTCTGGTGTCTGCACCCACATGCATCCACAGGCACCCTCACATGTAAAGATAAGTGACTAAATAAGTCACCAGGACTGGCAGATCAGGCCAGGTGATCCCAACTATCTGGGAAGTGCAAGTTCAAGGCCTTTGTGGGCCTTCACTGCAGGTACAAAATGTGCCTTCTTTTAAACATGAGCACGTCGAGATGGAATATTTCATTCCCAGTTCTCCTTCAGTTGTTCACTTCAAGTTTTCAGATGGAGTGTTCCTTTCACTCTTCTGGTATGAAGTCTGATTTACAATGATTGTGTTTCCTTTTGTGTCTTACACATTTTTTTTTTTTTTTTTTTTTTTTTTTTGGTTTTGCAAGGTAGGGTCTCACTCTGGCCCAGGCTGACCTGGAATTAACTATGTAGTCTCAGGGTGGCCTTGAACTCTTGGCGATTCTCCTACCTCTGCCTCCCGAGTGCTGGGATTAAAGGTGTGCACCACCACGCCCGTCTGTCTTACAAATTTAATGTGTTTCCTAACCATCAAATAAAGGAAGTGATTATTTTTGTTTGACATTGAGTTTCTAGGTAGTCAAATTAGAAAGATTAATTTGATGAAACCTATTGCATAAAATGTGTTTATTAGACAATACCTGTTGCTTAGCCTTCTGAAATATTTTTTGTACTTTTAAACAATTTACACTAGATATGTTACATATATGTTCATTAAATCAAATTCATTCATCAAGTTATACAAATCCTCTTTTCACATTTTTAAAAATATTTTTACTTGTTTATTTGCAAGCAGAGAGAGATAGAGAGAAGAGAGTCAGAGAGAGACACAGAATGAGGGTGCCAGGACCTACAGCACCTGCAAATAAACTCCAGATATAGGTGGCACCTTGTGCATCTTGTTTTAATGTGTGTACTAGGGAACTAAACTGGGGCCGTTTGGCTTTTCAGGCAAGCACCTTAACCTCTAAGCCATCTCTTCAGCCCTCCTTTTTCACATTTTTTTGTTTTATTTATCACTTACAAAGATAAGTATGCTAAAATATTCTCTGGTAGAGGATTTGTGAATACGTGTGTGTGTGTGTGTGTGTGTAGGTGTGTGTTGTGTCAAATATGCTTTGTGTATGTTGCAGCTATTTTGGTACACATAATGTAATGTTTTATTATCACACCTCATAAACTTAAACATTAATTTTATGTGATTACTGTGAAGCCTGTACACTAGTTTTCATACAATAATTTACTCAGCCTTCAACTTTCAATAGTTCTGTGTCATTCTGGTTTAGATAAGGACTTTATTGATGGCATGAGTCTCTATTTTATTTTATTGTTTATTTATTTATTTATTTATTTGAGAGAGAGAGATACAGAAATAGGCAGGTAGAGAGAAAGAATGGGCACACCAGGGCCTGCAGCCACTGCAAACGAACTCCAGATGCATGCACCCCTTGTGCATCTGGCTTATGTGGGTCCTGAAGAATCGAGCCTTGAACCGGGGTCCTTAGGCTTCACAGGCAAACACTTAACCACTAAGCCATCTCTCCAGCCCGGGTCTCTATTTTATAAGCATCATGGCAATAGCCAAAAGGTTCTATATATATATATAGATAGATAGATAGTGAGTGTATCATTTAATCTATGGAGTATGGGGCAGAATTGAACCTGTTCTGAGCCCTTGCTGGGTATGTTCAACTCATTGATACACTTAAGCAATGGCTCTCTTTTGTTGTCACAGCAAGCTTGTGGGCTGGGAGCCTCATTTCCCCTGTTTCACTGAGGAGAACATTGAGGCTCTTGGATGTTCACCTGTCAGGGAAGAGCAAGCTGGATCTTAGGTGAACTGTGAAGGTGAGTAATCCCATACGCTGTTAAGCTCCAGATAACTGGGTTTAGATGCCCTACATTCAACAACAGTTAAATAATGAATATTTGGGGCTGGAGAGGTGGCTTAGTGGTTAAGGTGCATGCCTGTGAAACCTAAAGAGCCAGGTTTGATTCTCCAGGTCCCACATAAGCCAGATGCACAAGGGGGTTCATGCATCTGGAGTTCGTTTGCAGTGGCTAGAGGCCTTGGTGTGCCCATTCTCTCTCTCTCTCTCTCTGTCTCTAATAAGTAAATTAATTAATTAAATAAATCTTTAAAATAGTGACTATTTGATAGACTATCCATATGAGTCCAGTAGATGCTTTTATTCTGGTCAATTTCAAATAGCTATATATGGATTACAGAATTTTTCAGATCACATGGCTTTTGAAGTGTGAATATTTGCAAAAAAAGTATACTATCGCCAAAATGTGTTTTTTTTTTTTTTTTTCATTAAGATAGAAGTGTTGAAATTAGCCAATGTAGCCTACATAGCTGAACCTCAGGACATAAAATAGTGTAGGATTGCTACAGCCCGTCATTAGACCTGACACATGTTGACACTGATAAAGACCAGAGTCCTTTAGAAGAGTTAGACAGAATAACCTATTGATTTCTTTGTAGCAGGGAATTAAGAGAAAGTAGGTTTCGTATTGTGCCCAGTGAAGGTCTGGAGAAGTGGAGCTAAGCAACCTGAAGGCGGTCTAATGGGTTCTTTCAGGAGTCATAGGTGAGGTCAGGAGCTTGGTGTGCTGTGTGTTGAGAACCTGCTTTGAAGGGTGTTGGTGGCAGGCAGAGTTCTGGCTAGGAGCACTCATTGTAATTCCTGGTCATGTAGGAAGAATGGAGTGGCATATAATGATAGGTGTGGCAGCATCCTTGCTACATGGAAATAATTGGAAGACCTTTTCTGGAGAATTGCTAGCTTCTGTCACTACATTCAAACTTGATTGTGCTAATCACACGAAACTGTGTAGGGAGAAGCCTCAGGTTTCAGAGACGAACAAAGCGCTTTGGGGGGGAAACCATGAGGAATGTTTGAAGGAAGTAGCCATGCTAGTCAGTCCCGCTGTGTAAAAGTTACCATCTCGTTGATGGAACAAAACACCTGACCAGAAGCAGCTTATGGGAGGAAAGAGTTTATTCTGGCTGACACTTTCAAGGGGAAGAGTTGTAATGTCAGGGAAAGCATGGTGTGAGCAAACAGCCAGGTGGAGCACTTCATCTCCAGAGCAGGAGGAGGGAAGTCTGAGTACTGCGCTTAGAGCTGGGTGCCAAAGCCCACTTCCAGTGAAACGCCTACTCAACGGAGGTCTGCTTCCCAAAGGCAGGACAACTTTTCAAATTGTCAACAACTGAGAACCAAATACTCAAAACATGTGAGCCTGTGGGGGACATTTCATTCAAACCTCCACGAGTTGCTATAATAAACTGCTATGGAAGGAAGGGCTTAACATCAAATATTTATTTGTCATAGTTCTGGAGGCAGGGAAGTCCAAGATCAAATTATTTTCAACCTGGGAGTATCCTGAAGGTCAGCTTCCTGTGGCGGGTAGTACACTTCTCATCACATCTTTATAGGGCAAAGGGTAAAGGAATGAAGAGTAAGCTCGCTGATCTTTTGTTTTTCCTAAAGTCCTTTTTATGATGGGTTTTTTTAATTTTAAACAATTTTTTTTATTAAGAGGAAACTTAATATGCAAAACAGAATGAGCATGCGCTCATGGGGATAATATTCTGGAAGCAATTTTAAAACCAGGGCATTTTTGTTATTTTTTAGCGATTTATTTTTATTTATTTATGAGAGACAGAGAGAGAGGAGAGAGAGAGACACAGAGAGAGTGAGAATGGGCACACCAGGGCCTCTAGCCACCGCAAATGAATTCCAGATGCATATGCCACCATGTGCATCTGGCTATGTGGGACCTGGAGAATCGAACTGGGGTCCTTAGGCTTCTCAGGCTTGTGCCTTGACCGCTAAGCCATCTCGCTAAGCCCCTTTATTATTATTATTATTTTTTTTTTTTTTTTTTTTTTTTTTTTTTTTTTTTTGGTTTTTCGAGGTAGGGTCTCACTCTGGTCCAGGCTGACCTGGAATTCACTATGTAGTCTCAGGGTGGCCAACTCTCGGCGATCCTCCTACCTCTGCCTCCCGAGTGCTGGGATTAAGCCCCACCACGCCCGGCTTATTATTTTTTTTAAAATGTTTTTCAAGGTAGGGTCTCACTCTAGCTCAAGCTGACCTGGAATTCACTATGTAGTCTCAGGGTGGCTTGAACTCACAGTGATCCTCCTACCCCTGCCTCCTGAGTGCTGGGATTAAAGGTGTGCACCACCATGCCTGGTTCAGGGCATTTTTAAACCCATATTTGAAAGCCTTATGCTTTCCCTTCTCTTACATGATGAGGAAAACATCAGCCATGGGTGGGAGACGTAGCTCACGAGCAGAGACCCTGCATAATGTGAATGAAATCTCGAGTTCAATCCCCAGACTTTCTTCTTCCCCTCCCCAAGCAAAAGCAATCAGAAAAAGGTTCACACTTCTGAAATGTAATTAAACTCACCGAGATTAATGGAACAGAACAAAAGGGAGGTGACAGGTAGTGTCACTGTGGAAGCCCATGTCCTCACTGTCCTCACAGGAGTGCTCCCTTTTGGCTATGTGTACTTCAGGTAGGGATAATGCAAAATAGTTTGTTTTTAAAGTAAGAATAAACATATGTCTATATATGTATAGTATTCAAACAAACACACACACGTGCTTTGGGAACATGTACAATGTATGTATGCATATCTAATCTTGTTTTTGATTTTTGATTGTAAGGAAAAAATATGTAAAAATACTGGGGCTCTTTTAGAAAAAAAGAACAGATCTGAGATTCTTCCTAAAATCACTTAAGACAGCCTTAGATTATTGACAATGAATCTTTTCTCCCTATTTATACTTTGCTTCTAGAGAAATGATGATTGATTGAAGACCTTAGAAAATCGACCCCTGTTTTTCTGGGATGCCATTTAAGAATAGCCTCACTCTTGTATTAATGGCGTCAGCCAGCTGCTGCTTGCTGAATGCGAATGTAACCAATGTCCGCAATCAAAACAAAGTAGCCCATGTGGAAGTATTGCATTGATTAGCACAGCATCATGACAACATGAACTTAGCTAGTAGGTCCAAATCATTAAAAAAATGAGTGGTGTGGAAGGTCAAGCATTGTGTGATTGTGTTTGGCATTGTGGTGGCAGAGGTTTAATAATTAAGAGCAGGGAAGTGGCCCTGGTGAACATGTATGCATTTAATTTAATTATGCTCCGGCTCCTTTGTCTGAGAGGTGGGAATGGTTTCTATGCATGAATTGTTATGAGAATTAAATCAGTTAATGTTTCTGTAAAGGTCCTAAAACATTTATGACACATCACATATATAGATGCGTGCTTAAAACTCAGTGGGAATGCAAGTCATTTAAGAACATAAAGAGTGTTAGAAACTTGACGTCTAGAAATCAGAAGTTCAATCACCGAGGTTTCTTCGTGCGGTTCTCAGGAGGGGGCAATGTGCATGCTTCCTTGATCACTGTATATACAAAGCTGCACTGGGCTTGCTTTTGTTTTCCCTAAGGACTAGTGAGTATTTATTTAGGTGGGTGTGTTAGACTGTACCACAAATTAAGTTATTATGAGCTTATATCTAATAAATTACTGAAGTAAAATTTCCCTCAAAAAGTAAGAAGCTTAGTAAGATTTTTTTTTGTTTTAAGGTTGAAGAATCACATTTGCGGCCCTTCTAGAGTCCCCTCCATCTTCCTGGCCCATGATGCTGACTTAAACATGCAGGTACCCAGCAGTGTGCCCCACACCCCTTTCCCTGGTGTTGCTGTCCTGTGTGAGACAGAGATGTCTCTTCACTGTAAACCTTATCAAAACAGAATTTTCTTAGAATCCCGTTTTATTTAGGTGACTGAGGGGAAACATAATCTTCTGGGAAGGTTAGCGTTGCTGACAATTTAGCACATAGTATCAATTTCCAGAGATACTTCCAGAGCCTTCCAGAGCCATCCCTGAGATTTACCCAGAGAATAAGTGTGCACTTATTCCCTCGGACCATGGGGAGGGTCAAAGAAGAGGGGAGCAGAAGGTTTTCATCAGAACAGATAATCCCCTTGATTGCAAGAACTACAATCTGTGACCTTGTTACCTGATTGGTATTAAAGCTTAACAATTAAAATAATACTTAATATTTGTTATATTACATGCACTGTACACTGCCCGTTTTCATGCATACATTTGTTTAATGCTCACAAGAATAGCCCCATGAGGCAGGAAGTGAGATGTATTACATAAATAGATGATAAAATGGAAGTTTAAAAATAATTTGAGGCTGTGACAAAGTTAAGCAGCTATTACACTGTGGTGCCAGGAAACTAGTTGAACCGTGTGAATCAAGAGCTCTAGTGCATAACAGAAACATGAATCTGTATTGCCTTGGTTTAGAGAGGTGTTTACAATATTCTATTCCTATTCTCTGGTTCAAATTGTGTCCTTTATGCATTTGATGCCAACATAATGGAAAATAGGTTATTAACACAGAGCACAATTGCTTCAGACCTTTTTGGGAAAAGAGACAATTTTCTATCATTATTGTAAATTAACGTCAAATAGTTATGTCTACATACAATCACATATACTTTTGCATGCTTAATTTTCAGAGTAAAAAAAAAAAGTTTGGTTCGTGGGATTCTCAAATTATGTATTTTCTTCCTGGGCCTCTATTTTCACAGCATAATGTGACAACTCTTCCTGTGACTAAATGTGCCCCCATCTGCTCTATTAGATATCCACCTGTTTCCAAGGTTTGCATCCAGGTAGAATTCTCTGACTCCTTCAATAAAAATCTAACTTAAAACTTTCCTCCATTTTCTGAGCCATCAATGTCAGCCCACGGTTCTCTGACATCATGTTGCATTTTTTGTTTATTTTTATTTATTTATTTGAGAGTGACAGAGAGAGAGAGAAAGAGGCAGAGAGACAGAGAGAGAATGGGCGCACCAGGGCTTCCAGCCACTGCAAACAAACTCCAGATGCATGCACCACATTGTGCATCTGGCTTACATGGGTTCTACGGAATTGAGCCTTGAACCGGGGTCCTTAGGCTTCACAAGCAAGCGCTTAACCACTAAGCCATCTCTCCAGCCTCCATCATGTTGCATTTTTGAAAACATATGTTTTAATATTTTGTTTGCATTTATTTATGAGAGAGAGAGAGAGAAAATGGGCATGCCAGGGCCTCTAGCCAGTGCAAATGAACTCCAAATGCATGAGCTACCAGTATGTTGGTACTGGGGAATTGAACGTGTGCACTTAGGCTTCTCAGGAAAGCTCCTTAGCCGGTAAGCCATCTCTCTAGCCCCTGCATTTCTTTCTTAAGACACATTTTTGTCAGCAACTTCCCTAAATATAAACACTATTCAATGATCATAATTCCCTCCCACCATCATCCTTTTTTCTCCTCCCAAATCCTTCCTCCACGGAATCCCTTTGTCTTTCCAATTAGTTTCTCTTCGATTTTGGTGTCATCTGGGTTTTTATTCTCCTCTTATTATGTAGGTCTTGTGTAGGTTGCATCAGTCACTGTGAGGTCATGAATATCAAGGCCACTTTGTGTCAAGAAGACACCACTGTAAGAACTCCTCCACATCTTTTCAATCTGAAAGTCTTTTGGCCACTTCTTCCAGAATATCCACTGAGTCTTGAAGGGTGCTATAGAAATGTCTCATTTAGTGCTGAACACTTCACTGTCCCCTCTTCTCAGCATTTTGGTGAGCTTTGAGTCAACAGCAGTGTTCAATGCCACTTGAAAAGAGAAGCTTCTCTAACCGAATGTATTCGTAAGTGGTCATAAACATTAGTGTTTATAGGGCAGTTTGATGGACATCATGTATCCATTTAGCTGGACAACAGTAGTACCCCCCAGGCCTTATGACCTCCTCACTCACAGGTTTTTGATTAGATTCTCAGTACCAGGCAGGAATTTCCTCCCGTGGAACAGGCTTCAAGCCCAGTCAGGATCAGCTGGGTTTCCCCATCACAACAGACACGCCAACATTGCATCAGTTGGTACATTTTGTCTATCTGGTCATCTATAAAACTTATGGTGTCAAGCTGCAGAGATGGCTTAGCAGTTAAGGAACTTGCCTGAAAATCCAAAGGACCCAGGTTCAGTTCCCCAGAACCCAAGTAAGCCAGATGCACAAAGGGGTACATGTGTGTGGAGTTAGTTTGTAGCAGCGGCTGAAGGCCCTGGTGTGCCCATTCTCTCTCTCTCTCTCGGGCTCTCTCGCTCTCTTGCTCTCTCTCTTCCCTCTTGCTCTCTCTCAAATAAATAAATAAAAATAGAAAAAGAATTTTAAAAAGTTGTGGAGTCCACTGATGGCTAACACCATTGATAACTGCACAGCTCTTTTCAGCATCCTGACAGCTAGGAGACAGGTGGGGAGGCTTCTGGCTCAGCTCCAGCTTGATTTCTCAGTGACCTTCAGCCCACGTGTGTGGAGTCTTTATCACTATAGTCTTACCATCTAATTCCAGTACGTAAGCACAAGCTTTGGCAATATCCCATACTATTATAGGAATTGGGGGCCTCCCTGACCAATAACTTGCTGGAAGATATACCCCCACCTGCACTGAAATTTTTCTAACAACAATCTATGGTTCCTAGGCACAACATCATCCCCCTCTACAGAACACCAATGCCCAAATTCTCTCTTCCGTAACCTCCATATTCTCAGCTAGAGAAGAAGTTGATCTGGAAAAGATTATGTAACACAGGCTCAGAAAGTCAAACACTGGACGTTCTCTTTCACATGTCACAAGGCAGGCCATGGGCAACACCATTTTGGCTTTTGTATTCTCTGTGGTCAGAAGTGAAGGGATAATCCTGGCTTACCCCTGAGAAACCCAGCTTTATCACTGACTCTCATGAGGAGCTATTTTTCATGGCAACAATGGTCCACCTTCCCTCAGTACCCCACGCTCAGTCCCTGAGCTTACCTCTCTGTTAACTTTCCATGGTTTGAGATTTTAGAAGGTGCCAGGCCCAGTTGCACCCTAACCCGCACTAAAATTCAAACATCTAATCCGTCAGATAATGACTTCAATGTACTAACCTATTACGTTTAATACAAGCTACAATATGTCTCTTTAAACCTGCTTTTTCAAAACAAAAAAGTCAATGAATAGTGCATGCTGACCAAATAGGTATATCGTACAGCCCAAGGAAATAAATGTCCAGGCAAAACACAATGTCATATGAGGCCAGTAAAGGGTATAATCCTGGGTGGGAAGTGGGGGGAAAGGAAATGAAAGTGGAGAAATGAACACAAGAGAATGGAAGTTCCTAAAGCCTCTGGGTTGTCCAAGAATAGAAAGACTCCTAAAATGCTGGGTTTTAGGTCATGATTAGAGTTTTGTGGATCTATGTTGCTCATGAGGCAGAAAGTGAGGCACAAAGTTGGAGGCTGGTAGTTTGAATGGAATAAGATAAGTGAGTGGCATTTAGTCATTTCCTATCTCTTTGCCATCTAAGCCCAGGAAAACCATTATACAGAGTTTGGCCAGCACACGCGCAAGATTGATGGGAACTGATGCTTTCGATTTTTCATGTTAATTTTCTATTTGGCTGATATGTCCAGAGTCCTTTACCTGCCTTTTCCTAATCTGGCTGGATAATTGCTTCAATTTTCTGCTCTCCTCCGGCTGTGGGCGCCTAGCCCATTTTAGGCTATTTCTTTTTTTCCCTTTCAGATAACATTCCCTTGGCTAAGGTACTTCCACTGAGGCAACAAGGTCAAGATGGGTAGTTAGACCTGACAATTTGGATTGCCCAAGTTCTTAAGTGACTTGAGGTTTGAAAGAAGGAAAGAAAAAAAAATGGCAGAGACCTTACTTGCTTTTGCCACTTTAAAGTGTAAATAATTAACTACCTGTCAAAGCCAGCTACGATGGACTCCCTCTTTCTGCCACACTTTCCTTCCCAGTGAATTGCCTCCTGTACAGCTGAATCTGAGAGTGGGAAGGCTTTCTATAGATGGGACATTTTCCATTCCTCTCATGGTGTGCCTTGGCTAAGTACCAAAGTTCTGCTTAAATTCAGAACACTTATTCTAAAGGCGGAATTAAGACTATGAAGCCAGAGCCAGATTTAAGGACTGAGATGCAAACGGTAAAGCCTGGTCTTGCATGTGTGCCAACATCACTGGCTGCAGACTTACTGAAGTCTGTACTCTTTCTACATAATAAAGTATTGGCCTTAAAAAAAGGAAATAGCATAAGGGGAAAAGAACACATCAGCATAAGGGTAAAAGAGGAAAAGAGAAGGTCATGGGAATAGACATGATCAAGTACAATATAGATTTGAACAAAACATGTCCTTATGAAACTCATTACTATATAATAAATACAAACTCAAAATAAAATAGAAAAACAAAGTATTGACAATTAAAGAAAGAGTTGCTACTGACCCAAAAGAATTGCAGTTTGTATAAGTGAAAAAAAAAAAAACTTCCTTTGTATATAAATTGACATTGAAAAGTAGAAAGGTTTCCAAACTAAAATATGTGGTCCAAAATCATTAACACTACTGGCAGCTACTACAGAAAGGGGTGTTCTGTTGAATCAATGCCTGGAAGAGGATTTGAATGGAAAAGTTGTGCGTATTCTTATCTGCAAGTGTACCATCAGATCAAAGGCCCATTTACTGGTATTTTAATTGTGTAAAACTCCCAAGAGAGCCATAAAAATTAGAGAAATGAAAATCACATCGTGCATAACTAGAGGAAAGCTCACATGCTAATCAGTTGACTTCTGTCTTCTGTGTTGCCACACCAAACATGGTGCGGACAGAGCTGGTGATCCAGAGGGTGTGTGTGTGTGGCACCGCATACAAAAATGCACAAATGTTCAAGCAAGAATGAGCCACCAGAGTTCTAGGGCAGAAGCATCACTTGTGCACGCCATGTTGAAGGGACGGAAGGCTACATTCTCATAGAATTCTGCACTTGAAAACGTGGGAAGTACTTCAGACCTCAAAGACGTTGAATAGAGCCTTCAGGGTTGAGGAAACCATTAAGAAAAATGCCCAAAGGTGGAAAAGAATATGACGGGGCTGGAGAGATGTCTTAGCGGTTAAGGTGCCTGCCTACTAAGCCTAAGAACACTGGTTCTAATTTCCAGGTCCCATGTTTAACAAGGGGGCGCACGCATCTGGATTTCATTCACAGCAGCTGAGAGGCTGCTGGCATGCCCATCTCTATCTGTCTTCCTCTTTCTGCCTCCCTCTCTGTCTCTCTCCAAAAAAATCAAAAAAAGAATATGACGGAATCTATCACTGATATCAGTGAGCCAAAGTAAAGGATATCTTTGGAAATCAAAAGCAACATCAGTTTAGTAAGGGGACAGTCTCTCACTGGGTTAGAATTATGAGGACAAGGTATTTAGTGACAGAGCTTTCCTCTCTGTTAACAATCTATTCAAGTTATGCTATAATCATAACACTTTCTTGTTTATTTTTCTTTATAACTAGAATATTCCCCATACATGGAACCTAGAAACATTTTTTAGTTTCATGCAGGTGGCAGCCAATAACCCATTTTGGAAAACTTCAGCTATTGCTCCAAGGAAAATTCGCATTCCAAAGTTTGGAGGAAAATCTGTTGCATTTTAAATAAATGAAAGTACATTCATAAAAAATAAATGAATAATCACATATTAAGATGGAACCAAAGAAAAGGTCTTGATATGGCTCAAAAATGCTCATTACTCTCTGCCCAATAAAACAGGAATTCCATGAAACAAATTACAGGGTTCCTTCACTTAAAAATGCACTGCCAGACCTGGTGGCACACACCTTTAATCCCAGCACTCAGAATTCTGAGTATGTATAATGGCTGTTAGTTCAAGACCAGCCTGGGCTATACAGGAAGTTCTAGGTCAGCCAGGGCCAGAGTGAGGCCCTGCCCAAAAATAAAATAGTGCATAATGAACAAGAAAAAAAGACAATATTAAAGTGATAAACCAAAATGTTGCCAATGGCTTTTTACAGGAAATATGGTTGCAGGATATTTTAAACTATAAGATTATAAACATACTTTACAGTTAACATTTTGTAGCATAATTCAGCATAATGTGAACTTATATTTTAAAAATAATTGATAGTAATTGAGACTTTATGGTGTTCATGAAACTCAGTTCTATGAAAGTAAGTCACTCCTCTAAGACTCATCATGAAAGTCCCTGGTAATAAAAAAAAAAAAAAAAAAAAAAACAAACAAAATATTGTGGGCCTTTATTCAATGCTTAGTATTATTTCTCTTTTTTATTTTTAAATTTTTTTGAGAGTCAGAGAGAGAGAGAGGGAGACAGAGACAGATAGAGAATGGACGCGCCAGCAGCCCCTCAGCCGCTGTGAATGAATTCTAGATGTGTGCACACCCTTGTGGGCAAGTGTGGCATTGCACCCTTGCATCACTTTGAGTCTGGCTAAACGTGGGACCTGGAGATCTAACTGGCGTTCTTAGGCTTAGCAGGCAGGTGTCTTAACCACTAAGCCATCGCTCCAGCCCACTTATGGTTATTTAAATATAGTTTTCAAAAGACTGATAGTTTCACCATCAGTTGGAAAAGTGGGTAACATTTAACAACTCACAATGTGAAGAATGAAGACACACACAAACGTCTGCATATTTGCATAAAGCTATAATTAAATTATGCTAAATATAGTATTTCTTCAAAACAATGCATTACACATCTGTGACATACTGAGCACTGTTGGGTGAGAATTTCAGTCAAGTGTTAGCACAAATATATTTAAGTCAGGTTTGTTAGGTTAATTTCATATTTTATCAAATTTGAAAATAAAACACATAGCTTTAGATACACCTCAGCTTTCATAGAATGGTAAAAATTGGTTGTGCCACAAAGAAAGAATAATTACAATTTGTTAATATTTATTTTTCTTTTTTGTTTATTTTTTTCTTTATTAGTTATGTAGATAGTGTGTATACAGCCATGTTGGTACCATCATTAGCCTCCTCCCTGTCCTCCGAATGGACCCTCCTCATTGAGGATTGTGGGTCATGCATTGTGAGAGTAGTCATTACTTATGGGGAAGAAGCAGTGTCTGTGTTCACAATGTCCCAGCTTGTCGCTCTAACAATCTTTCTGCCCCCTCCTTCATGAATTTCCCTGAACAACGCTGGTTTTGTTTTACGTCTACTTGAGTGATGAGGTCTTGGGAGACTGTGTCTCTGGATCTCTGGTTTGATAGGAGTTGAGTGTTCTCTGTGTCTATCTCCTTCATCCTTGTGTTGGTATCAGGTTCACCAAGAAAGCAGCACTCTTGCTCATTTCCCCAATTGCTCTATGGTTTCAGCTTCAGTTCTGTGAGGTGTGATTGGCTGATTCTCACCCTTAGGTTCTGCATCCATATGAAAAATAGAAGCAAATTCTCCGATGGAGAGTGAAGTCAGCACAGGATAAATGGGATAACCATTATTATTTTAGAGAGAATTTAATAGGTATAGGCCCTCTTGAAGCCCAAGATTGGTGGGAGCTTGATATTGGTGTGGGCTCTTTTTGGATATGTTTCTGTCTTGTTTCCCAGTTCCAGATACGGGTTCCACTCCACTGAGTGGATCTGTTAGCCAATTCAAGAGCAGTGGGTTACCCACAATGGCTATGTGCCACTATTGCCCTTGCGTGAACATCACGTCAAATTGTTCACTACTGAGTAGCTTAGACCTCAAGTTGTTTGGACATTTTCCCCCAGTCGCTCATGTAGCACCTTCTGACACTAGACAAGTTAACTCTCTGGGGATGGACTCTCTTCCAGATTCCAGGCAGGTCTCCCCAATGTTCCAACCAACAGCATATGTTGTCTTTGGCAGTAGGGTCTTACCACTAACCTTTGGTTGGTAATCAAGTGCTATAACAGAAGTTGGCCTTCTTTTGGGAAACCTTGTAGGTCTCTCTGATCAACAGCTCATTGTGGATGTTAACCGCATGCTGGTACTGAAAGTTACAGGCCAGCAACAAGGGAAAAGAAGAAAAAGATAGGTAATATAAAGGAGAAAGAGAGAGGGGCAGGGAGAAAGAGAGAGACAAATAGGACAGAGATAGAAAAGAAATGATCTCAAAATTGATATGGAATGGCAGAAGGCCTTGGATATCCAAGCATATCCTCAGCAAAAGAAACACCTGTGGAGGCATCACCATACCTGATCTAAAGCTATACTACAAAGCCATTGTAATAAAAACAACATGGTACTGGCATAAAAACAGGAATATAAACCAATGGAACAGAATTGAGGACCACGGCTTTAGGTCAAGTAACTACAGCTGCTTGATATTTGACAAATCCCTAACAATGTAGACTGGAAAAAAGAGAACATCTTCAACAAATGGTGCTGGACAAACTGGACAACCAAATGCAGGAAAATGACACTCGATCAACACATCTCACCATGCAAAAAAATCAAGTCCAAATGGACCAAAGACCTCAATATAAGACCAGAAACTCTGCTACTACTGGAAGAAAAAATAGGAGGAACTTTCCATGATATAGGAGTGGGAAAAGACTTCCTGGACAAAACCCCAGAAATTCAGGATATTTTTCAAAAAATCTGGAGATAATAATTGCTAAGGCTTATAAAATGTGTATTTGAAATCAATTTGGACTTTGGTTTGAAATATTTATATATTTTATTCTACTTATACATATTTATTTTTATTATCATGAAAATAGTGTTTTAAATTATAATAGATCTAAATAATAAATTGATAAGGTACTTATAATTCTTTCTTTAATATTTTATTTATTTATTTGCAAGTAGAGAGGTGGGATGGGCACAATAGGGTCCCCAGCCACTGCAAACAAATCCCAAATGCATGCACCAATTCATGCATCTGTCTTTAAGTGAGTACTGAAGAATTGAACCACCTTAACAGCTAAGCCATTTCTGCAGCCCAAGGTACTTGTAATTCTCTAATAATAATTGCAGAATGTCTTTCCCAAGTATGTATGTATATGTATATATGTATATATGTATATATATATATATATATATATATATATATATATATATATATATGCATTAGTGGTCATAGCAAAATTTTGACTTGATTTTTAATACCAACATATCAGAATGTTCTTGTTATTTAAAAATGTATATCATGCCGCATGGGAGGCAGAGATTCACCATAATTTCCAAAGTTCATGTTTAAAAAAATTATGCAACTATAATTGTTCATGTTTAATTATGCAACTATGACATAGAATGAATTATAGGGAAACCAAGGAGAAAATGAAGAGGCACACAATATATTCCTAACTTGAGACTTCTAGATACATCACTGTACAGTTAGAGACAAGACACCATGTTTAACGGTGTCAACAGGTTCGAACTGAGCTGGAAGCACTCTCCCAGCTAGGTCGAGAGAAGTTGATTGGAAGTGATGATGATAAAATAGATGTATGAAAATTATCAATAAAAAGTGTTGCCCAGCTAGGGCAACGACCACAGGAACTCTTCTTGAAGTTTATTCAGATTTTACAACAGGAAGTGATGACCTGATAAAATAGATGCCATATTAGAAAAAACAACCATCAATAAAAAGAATAAAGGTGGGCTGACTATACAAGGGCAGAGATGGCGCCTAGTCATAAGACTTGGCAGTCAGCCAAGCGCCATCTTGGAATGTGGTTCCCCAAAAAAGAATAAAGGTGGGCTGGAGAGATGGCTTAGCGGTCAAGGCGCCTTGCATGTGAAGCCTAAGAATGCCCACTCGATTCTCCAGGTCCCATGTTTAGTCCGATGCAAAAGTGATGCAATTGTGCAATGTTGCACATGTGTACAAGGGGGCTCACATGTCTGGAGTTCATTCACAGTGGCTGAGGGGCCCTGGCGCGCCCATTGTATCTCTGTCTCTCTCTCTCTCTCTCTCTCTCTCTCTCTCTCTCTCTCTCTCTAATTTCAAATAAATCAGTTGTAGTTTTATGTTTTCTTGTTTGTAGATAGAAATTTATGAGTTTTGCTAGCACAGATTTTTCTTCAATTATAAGGTATTTTAAATATTTTAAGTTTGATAACCTTGCTAAACTATAAAAGAGTTGTAAATTTTTATACAGAGCAAAGTACAGAAGAAGGCGTTGTCTTGGGAGACTGGGAACTTAACTCTGGAATGACTGAACATCCCATTCTAAAACCTCAGATTTGATGACTATTTGAGTGGATGACTTTCTTTAGAAGGGTACATGTTCACGCCAATATTTTCTATCAGTAATATAAGGCCCTAGAGTTTAGAAAGTTTATTGATAGTTTCTGAGATAATTGGAAGAAGGGTTGCAACCAAAACATTCTGATGTGAAATTCCAGGAACATTTAAGTGCATTTATTATACACTTTCCTTCTGCCACATTATTTAATGTTGTCCTTTGGATTTAGATCAGAAACTCAACATAAGATTTTAAAAAGATGCTGTTTGCCCTTGATCTGAGAGTATTCATATGGATAGGGTATTTGTGCATAGTTAGGTGTGGTATTTGAACATGGCATTTGTAGACATCTTAAAATATCTCCCTTTTATTTGTTATATGCTACTTCAAAATTCCCCGCTCACCAGATAGTGAGCTTTCTCTCTGTCAGGAGCCAGTGCATGCTGCCACTTGAACCTGTCTTCTTTGATCGAGGGGGGTGATTTGTGTCACCATGCATGTGTCACACAGGACACTGGTGTTCTGTAGCCTGAAATAATTCTCATCAGAAAGCAAAATTGTGTGCGTGACTAGGATAGATCTGGGGAGAGGTAGGCGCAGGAATGTGTTACTTGGTGACGAGCTGTGCTGACACCAATGATGCAAGATGTCACTTAAGGGAATAAAAACCCCTAGGAACATGGTTAAAATGCCCGCTACGTCTCATAACAGGCATGCCACGCATCAAGAAAGCTTTTTATGATATTGCGACTGTCACAAGGGAAATGAATCCATAGCTCACTTCTGCCTCCCATCAAGGTGGTTGTTGTGGCTGCAGGAAATGAAGAAACCTCAAGCTGCAGAGCACCTGAGCTTGGTTTGAGAGCAGATGCTGAGAGGCATAGCGACAAGGGAGAACTGAGATCGCACCTGGCTTCTGCGAGGAAGATCACACATTTATCTGAACATCAGTGTAATCTTGTTATATGATGAAATGGCTCATATTAAGCATTCATGTAACAGGACCTGAAATCACCAATGAGGGACTGTTTAAGTGAGCCTCTGGGCTGGCTGTGAGAGACTGTCTCGATTATAGCAATAGGGGCAGGAAGATCTGCCGTAACTGTGGGTGGCACCCACCATTCCATGGGCTTGGATCCTGGGCTGTATAAAAAAGAGGGAGATGGCTGGGCAGCAGCCTGCACTGCGCCCTGCTTTCTCACTGTGGACTAAGTATAACCAGCTGCCTCAAGTTCCCACTGCAGGCCTTCCTGCCATAACAGAACATAAATGGGAACTGTAATTCAAAAAACCCTGCCTCCCTTAAACTGATTTTTAAAAAAATATTTGTATTACTTATTTATTGGAGAGAGAAAGAAAAGGAGAGAGAGAGAGAGAGGCAGATAGAACATGTGCCACCTTGTGTATGTGGCTTACTTGGGGAATCAAACCTGGGTCCTTTGGCTTTGCAGGGAAGCACCTTAACTGCTAAACCATTTCTCCAGCCCTAAATTGATTTTTATCAGGTATTTTCTCCAAGCAATGACATAGTAGCTAGCACTTTATATCTCACAGATCATCTCATTCCTCTATCTCAAAATATGTAGAAATAGAGAATGAAAGTCTGTTTGGCCTATCCCCATAACTCTTGACTACCCCCACAATGCATGACCCACATTCCCCATTGATGAGGGTCCCTGTGGAAGAGGGAGGACAGGGAGAAGGATAATGGAGTCACCATTATGAATGTAAAACTAGAATAATATGAATAAAAATAAATGATAAAAAAGTCTGTCCTTATGCCCAAACATGAAAAACACTAATTCTTCTAACACTTAAAATCAATATTTGTATCACAGCACTCTGAGATAGACAATTAAGCAGAAATAAAAAGTTCCAATAGAGCTGGAATGGTTGCACACACCTTTAATCCCAGCACTCAGGAGGCTGAAGTAGGATCATTGTTGTGAATTCAAGTCTGGCCTTTATCTACAGAGTGAGTTCCATTTTAGCCTGGGCTAAAATGAGACCCTTCTTTTAACCAAACCAAACTAAAAACATAAAAAGAGGGGCTGGAGGGAGGGCTTAGTAGGTAAGGTCTTGCATGTCAAAGGAGCCAGGTTTGATTCCCCAGGACCCACATAAGCCAGTTGCACAAGATGGTGCATGCATCTATCTTTCTGTCTGTTTCTCTCTATGTCAAATAAATAAATGAAAATGTTTTATTAAAAACTAAAAATAAAAGAAGTTCCTATAGATGTGAAGATACACCCATCAAAATCTCTCTAAATTAACAATGCTTATCCCTTTTAATCTATCCTGATCTCATTTTCCATTGAAGAATCTGTTTTTCTTTTTCAGAAAGCAGCACGAACCTAGGACAACCAAAATCTATCAACAAGACAAGAACAGACAGCTGACTCCCTGTCAGCAGGTGAGCCACCCCTAGAACAGCAGCCAGGGCCCAGGTGAAACCACAGAGGAACTGGCGAGATGAGCAAGAGAGCTGCTTCCACGGGAGCCTGACAACCTGCACCATGGTGATGGAGACAGACACTGAGGATCAACATGCACAAAGCAGAAATCCAGAAGCTTCTGAGAGCTCAACACTGAAGTAGACTTAGAGCACACCCACCAGGGCTCAGGGAATTCTGCAGAAGAGGGCGCAGAAAGAATGTAAGAGCCACAGGGTGAGAGGGAGTGTCCAGAGGCATTGACACAATGACTGACTGCTGCTCTCACAACTCTGAACCCACAGTTCCATGGTGAACTCCAGCAATCCCACTAAGGAGGGCCCTCAGTGGAATGGGAGATGATGGTACCAACATATGATGTATTCATACAAAGTTTCTACTTAGTAGAAAAAGAAAAAAATACAAAATATTAAAATAAATCAAGTACTTAATGGGAAAAAAATGAAGTTTACCAAAGAGGTGGATAGAATCTTTCTAGGGCTGGAGAGATGGCTTAGCGGTTAAGGCGCCTGCCTCCTAAGCCTAAGAACGCCGGTTCCAATCTCCAGGTCCCACGTTTAGCCAGATGCAAAGTGACACAAGGGCGCAATGCCACACTTGGCCACAAGGAGGCGAACACATCTAGATTTTGTTTGCAGCAGCTGAGAGACTGCTGGCACGCCCATTCTCTGTCTTCCTCTCCCTCTCCCTCTCTCTCTCTCTCTCTCTCCCCCCAAAAAGAATCTTTCTAACAAATATTACTTATTTGCTACCATAAGAGCAGTTTCTTGGATTTTTCATAGCATCCTTCATCTCTCATCAGTTTTCCCCCATTTATTCTTTCCTTCCTTTCACTTCTGTAGTAACCATTAAAATGTTCCCGGGGGGGTGGGGAAGTTTCTATAAATGTGATAATCCTAAGATTTCCCATCAGTACTTTTTACCCTGGTTTATATAAGGCATATACATGAAACGCTAATTCCTTCAAGTCCCAGGTGCTGTAATTTGGAAAGTTGACTGTTCACAGTACAAAAAAAGAGAGAGCTTTGTAGCTATATAGTTTACTCACTTATGGGAATAGTCACTGGAGGACTATGCTCTTAAGATGATCTTTTTTCCACTTGAAATAGAACAAATATTATTAAATACACAATACTCATAATTAGTGCATTGATTAACATAGTAGACAAGTAAATGATTTAGAAATTTTATGACATTTTAAATGTTTACTTTTTCTTTTCGCATAGATTCTTGGTTTCTCAGTAGCCTTGGTGACATAGTACTTGTTCCCTGTCCGCCACACCAACTCTCTCCATGGTGCTGAAAGATCTCAGCACCATGGCGGCATGGCAGCGGAATCCTTTCCAAGTAACCTGTTCTTTGCCAGAAATTTCTTCCTAGCGTGTAAGCATGTATTTGGGAGAATGTTACACAGAAT
This sequence comes from Orientallactaga sibirica, assembly GCA_036365145.1. NCBI lineage: Eukaryota > Metazoa > Chordata > Mammalia > Rodentia > Dipodidae > Orientallactaga > Orientallactaga sibirica. Next base: position 3,508,414 of record JAEOAD010001894.1, on the reverse strand, counting down.
ATTTGTTTTCTTTATATATTTAGTTTTGCTTCTAATGCTCTTTACTATGGTTTCTTACAGATCTTTTTGAAAATAATTTTTTATTTTTAGTTATATTATTCTAATTTTACATTCATAATGGTGACTCCATTATTTTAAAAGTGATAAATGGGGCTTAACCGTTCAAGAAAGCACTTGCTTCTGAAGCCTAAGGACTCATGTTTGGTTCTCCAGGTCCCATGTAAATGAGACACACACAGTGACACAAGCACAGGAGGTTGCACATGCACACATGGGGCATACGTGTCTGGAGTCCGTTGCAGTGGCTGGAAGCCTTGGTGTGCCAATTTTCTCTCCCTCTCCCTCTCTCTCTCTCTCTCTCTCACACACACACACACACACACACAAAATGCAAGTTTGTTGGGCTTGCCTCCAAAAAAAAGTGATAAATGCCCCCCCAAATAATTACCTCTAATTGACAAAATGGTAAAATGATACATATGACATACCCTCAAAATTAAGCTTATTTGAAAATGAAGCAAGGTATGTTAATTAAGCAAAATATTAAATTAATACCAAATTTCAGAGTCCATTCTTGCTACTATAAGAATTTACTTGAAACTGATAGTTGTGAAGAATAGAAATTATTTTTCATAGTCCTAAAGCTTGGAATTCTGAGACAAAATACTAGCAGATTGGAAAGCTAGAGAGACCTGTCTCTGTTTCTAAAATTCTGCCAAATTGCTATTTCCTCACAAGGCAAAAGGAAGCTGCACCCTTCTGCTGCATGGCAAATTTCACACATTTAAGTTTGGGAGGGTATTCAGACCCTCAAGCCTACCAAGAAAACAAAAATTTCATCCTAGCATGGGGGAAGTTACAGAACATTAGTCCCTCACATCGTGTGCTCTGTGCTGGTATGTCATTCCAGAAAGCACTTTGGCAATATGTAGCAATGAGCCAAAGAATTGATCAACCAAAATAACATACTTTCCCGGCAGGGGATGGTGCCTTCCTTCTCAAACCTTGTACAACAACTCATAGAGCAGGACATGATTACATATGAATCACCTGGTGTTCACAAATCAGATTTGTGTGGAACTTAGCCTTCTCAGGCCCATATTCCAAAAGAAAAATTAAATCTAACTGTGGTAGTTTGAATATATGGCCCCCAATATATTCAGTGTTTTATTAGTTTATAGTTTTTATCTGCAATCACCTTGCTAGAGGCAATGTCACTGGGGTGGATCTTAAGGTGTGGTGGTGGGTTTGAGATTCCATTGTAAAGATATGCAAGGTGTGCCTGGTTGGTTTTTCGCTCTCTTGACTGGTCCTGTGAAGGCAGGCCAGCTTCTCTGGAAGTTCATCTCAGTGAACCTGAAGCTGTCTGCTACATTAAAGTGTGGGGTGAGGAGTGTGGGGTGAGATGAACCTGACCCTGTAGATATTTGTCTTTTGGAACCTTTGTTTTGGAGGAATGGGCAAGGACTTGTTGCTTGCAACTGAAGATGCCTTCTGGAGTGGTAAGCCAAGTTTTATGGACTATTCTGATGAGAGTTTGAGAATGCTAAGTGCAGACAGTATTGAACTTCGAGGCTTGGCTTATGAGCTTTCTAAGGGGAAGGAAAGACTGCAGAGGACTTTGTTGGAACTGGGTTACTGGCATAAAGGATGGCTACATTCCACTATCCAGGCCCAGAAAGTTTGATCAAGGTTAAATTTGTAATGGACTGATGTGCTTGGCTAAAGATAGTGGACTAAGAAATTTAAGATTTTAAGTTGGAAAACCTCAAACAGGTTAAAATTAGAGTCACTGAGATAGATTGGTTTTAGGTTACTGGAGCTGTTATTGTCAAACACATTAGCAATCTTAAGGAAGGTGGAAAAAAGGTGGCCTGACCGCTTTACATTAAAACAATGGAGAAGATGCCTGAGGAAAGACTGTTAGAAATGCAAACTCTTTTGGAAAGAGTTGACTGGAGAAGGAACCTGCCTTTCAATGCTATGATTTATTTTGTCCCTGGATTAAGAATATGGCTGTGTCCTGCACACCTGGTATTAGTTTTGGAAGCATGGAGTGGTCATGAATTGCACATGGTTCCAGGAGCCGCTGCTGAGATGTGGCATGAGGCAGGGCATATAGACCCTCAGGAATAGGCTGCAAGAGCCTTTGGAAGTTGGACCGTGGAAGTTCATCTCAGCGAACCTGAAGCTGTCTGCTACACTAACTAAATAAAACCTGGACATAAAACCTGAAAAGTTCTCCGTCTTGGCTTTTATTTTGTTTTATTTTTCTTTAAACCTAAACACACAGAAACATAAGCTAAATCACACAATTGAGACCTAAAGTTCCCCAAATTTGTTGCATGCATGTTAAACAAGGCTAAAATGGACTGACAAAACTGCTGTGGTCATAGAGATGGTATATTGTGGAATGAGAGGCAGACTACCTTGGGTTACCTTTAGTCCCCAAATAGCCATCTATTTCCCACCTCTGTATCTCACGTAACATCCCTGTCACTGTCAGTTCACAAGGCTGGACATTTTGGGAATGTGCATATGACTCACTGGCTGACAGTGTCAACAGATGGTATCTGAAGCAATAACAAATGTCCCTGCTTTGCTGTAACATGCTTCCCTGACGCTTAGGCCAAAGCATTTGCAAAGTGCCCTGAGTTATGACTTTCTTTTGTTCTATAAAACCTCCAATAAGTTGTTAATATTGGAACACAGAATTGTGTATGACTAAATCTGTGTTTCTCAGCCACTAATATTTGACTCCAGAATAAACTCTCTTACCTCCTTTGAGGTGAAAGCTGTGTCCTTTGAGCTGACCGAATTTTAGGTTAGAAAAAAACAATGCAAGACTTCTTTAGCTAAGTCCAGTAAAATCTGATAATATCAAATATCATATGACAGGTGTTCTGTCACTTTTGTGTGATAACTTCCCAATGGTCGGTCACTTTGTATATGAGTTTGGATTTAGGTGGGAGTTCACACCTTTCCCCTTAATTGGTATTAACAGACCTCTAATGTGGAACTGTATGATAGTGACTGTATGTTGTTTGCTATGCTAGTATCAGAATGAACACCTTTTCTAGTGTCATTTCCATGTCCATAGTGTGTCTTATCTGTGTCCTGGGGATAGCAGGTTTGGCTAAACCTCCCACCGTGACATGAAATGTCTGTTCAGCATGAGAAAAAGTCTAGGCAGGGGAATGATCTCCTGCGCTGTTTTTTTTTCCTGAAGCAGCAGCTGATCCACTATGCATGCCTGACTCACTAAGGAACCGTGTACACAGTTTCTCTGCCTCAGTCCTGCTCCTCGACATAGGTAGGGCAGTTGTTAAGCACTTTTTGGGAGCTGTTAATTTTCCCTGTGTTTGGAGATATATAAGACCCACATTCAATTTTCAACAATTTGTTTTTTTGTTTTTTTTTTTTGCATTCTCCTAATCTAAACTAAATCTAGACTAGATGAAAGCTAGCATAAAATAGAAATAAGGAGAGAGGAGAGGAGGGGACATTTGACTGGCAAGTTGAGGGACAACATGCAGAGGTTGAAAGGGTCATGGGCAGTCAGGGAGAAGGGAGGATGTGAGGGAGGATAAACAAAACTAATGACAACATGAACTAGAGCCATGGAAATCTCCCTCCTGCATAGCAAAGTAAAAGATACAGCACTTACTGAGAGGGGTGGGGGAATTGCAAGGGCAGAAGGGTCCTATACAGGGTGGAGAACTCTTCATGCTAAAACCGTGGGCACTGACTGGTCAATTACAGTGCCGAACTGGGTTATCCCCACAGTGAACTGCTGGCTGGGGAGACCTATGAGGTCTTTTGGCAATTGCCAAAGCACATGTCACCCATCAGAGCCAAATGCTAAGAGCCTGTTGCTAAAGACACCACAGGCCACGGACATAGACAAGCGATCACCCTAGAACTTAGAAGGAAGCCAGCTTCCTGCTGGCTAGTCCTCAAAGCTGCTGGGAATGCTCTGTGAGTTTCTAGGGATAATTGGCCACCAACATTGCTAATAAGCAGGGGATTCTGCAAGTGTTAGGTCGGGATGGGCTCCCAAGACAGTCACCAAGGTCAGCAGAATGGTGACAGAGGCATGGGGAAGTGGACTGTCCACATTCCTCAATGAACTACCCACTCCTTATCCCCTCCTTGCCTAACAACGCCCCAGGTCAAGGTTTCCTGCTCCTTATCTCCTAAGTTAGTTACATGGTCACTGTTCTGGTGTCACACGCTAGCTATTTTAAATGGTTAATGTAATGATCTCCTGTAAAGGAAGTTCTCTGTTCAACTTAATAAACAAGTTCTTTTTCCCTTCCTCGCCTTCCCCCAACTGATTAAGCCTAAAAAGCCCATTCCTGAAAACTCAGGGAGGCTGTGCTCCTCTCTTGCGAGCCAGTCCTGGCAGGTCGTGCTTTTCCCCAATAAAAGCCTTCATCTCTGCCTCACAGTGGTTTGTGATGGTGCTCATTCCCGAACCTTACAGCAAGCCATGAAATCACCAGCTGGACGAGATGTAACACCTGAAAAAAATCGTGGCACACATCTTGGGAGGGTCATCAGTGGCTGTCTGACCAGAGATGAGGCCTGCTCCGTGGGAAAGAACTCCCACCTTGTGATGAGAAGCAAGCCAAAATCCTATGGAAAGGAAAGTCATGGACTCCAGCGAGAAGTTCCCACTAGTCTTTGTCTAAGATAAGTGGATATACCCATCAAAAAGTTTCTTACATAACTATGCTTATCCCCACTGACACATGCTGCTCTACTCTCAGTGGGAGTACCTGTTTTGCTTACATCTAGATGGTAGTGAAAACTAGGGAGAACAAAGAACCAGCAATACAAGAAAATATAGCGGAGAGCCTTTTACATTGGCCAGGACCCAGGAGACATTACAGAACATGGCTGTTTCAATGTGAGTGCTGCTGTCACTGCTGGCCTGACAACACCACAAAGATGGTGATAGACACTGAAGACACTCGATACTCCCAGCAGCAGAAATTCAGAGGTTGGAAAGAGCTTGATACTATGAAATATATTTATAACACACCCACCGAGGCTCAGGGGGTATGCAGAACAGTGGGTGAAAAGACTGTGAGAGTCACAGGTTGCGGATATGGGGGTGATCAGGCTGTGACATCTGTCACCCCACGGATCACCCTGGTTGGTTTGGCTGATCTGGTTGGCTAGGTGGTTTCCTGTCCTTCCCCCTCTGCTCTGTGTGCATCCCTCTTGAAGCTGCATGCTTGGTCAAAGAGGATAACCTTCTCGAAAAAAAGAAAGAAAGAAAGAAAGAAAGAAAGAAAGAAAGAAAGAAAGAAAGAAAGAAGGAAAGGGAGGGAGGGAGGGAGGGAGGGAGGGAGGGAGGAAGGAAGGAAGGAAGGAAGGAAGGAAGGAAGGAAGGAAGGAGGGAAGGAGGGAAGGAAGAGAGAAAAAGAAAGAAATGAAGGAAGGTCTAAAGTCAAGGGTACCTGTGCTTCCCTGCTAGAATGACCCAACAAGCCCTCAAGAGCCACAAGAAAAGGAGTATCCTGTGGCTTTGCCTCACCCCCATAGAGACTGGTCAGTGCATTCATGACCCCACAGTGAGACTTACATCTATAACCCCACTGAGGAGGACCCCAGTGGAACAGGGGAAGGGGAGAGGACATATAAGACTCCATTCCCATGGGAATATGACCAACACACAATATGTTCATACAGTAAAATTCATAATTAATAAAAATAAAAATAGGGCTGGAGAGATGGCTTAGCAGTTAAGGTGTTTGTCTGCAAAGCCAAAGGATCCTGGTTCCATTTTACGGGACCCACGTAAGCCAGATGCACAAAGGGGAGCATGCATATGGAGTTTGTTTGCAGTGGCTGGAAGCCCTGGTGCGCCCATTCTCTCCCTCTCCTTCTCTCTCTCTCTCTCTCTCTCTGAGCTTCTTTGTCTCTATCAAGTAAATAAATAAAATTTGTAAAATAAAATAAAATTTAAAAAAGAAATAAAAATACATCTTCTGGAGTCACCCCGGACAGTACACACAGAATTATTATAATTATATTATCTTTACTCTAGGTCCCAGAGCTTTGCGGGAAGTGGCACTGTACTCTGCATACAATATTTTTTTCATGACTGAAGGTATTTGAAAATGTATAAAATAAAATTTTTGCCCTCAAAAATACAACTTGAGGGGCTGGAGAGATGGCTTAGCGGTTAAGGCGCCTGCCTGCTAAGCCTAAGAATGCTGGTTCCAATCTCCAGGTCCCACGTTTAGCCAGATGCAGTGATGCAAGGGCGCAATGCCGCACTTGACCACAAGGGGGTGCACACATCTGGATTTCGTTTGCAGCAGCTGAGAGACTGCTGGCGCCTGTCTCCCTCTCCCTCTCTGTATGTCTCTCTCTGTGTCTCTCTCCAAAAATAAATAAAATAATAAAAAGTTAAAAAAATACAACTTAAATAATTTGTATAATTCTTTTATGTTAACAATGTTTGCATTTTTCTCTAGCCATGCAAGTGGCCATTAAATAGTTTGGGTCAATTTGAAGATATTTGAAAAAAAATGAGATAAGTAGTTTTAAACTAAGAGGAGTGTAAATGAATCATCATTAAAACATATATAAGATGTGAAGAAAATAGTTACATCTTGCTAATGAGGAGTAACTAGAGTTAAAATAATTGAAATATGAAGATATTTAAAGTCCACAAATAAGTCTCACCTCTTATAATTTTTAAATTGGTATTTCAGTGTTTATTTTGGGGATGTGTGTATATGTATATGTGGGGTATATGTGGGGCAGTGTATGATGGGATACGTGTGTGATATACACATCTGTGCACCGATGCAGCAACTTCTATGCACATATACGAGGCCCAAACAGGAACACAGAATATCCCCTTTTCACTCAACTGTCTGTTTTCTTGAGATGGTCTCTCAACCAGCAGCTGCCATTTTTTTATTCAATAAGGCCCCAGAATTCTCTGCTCCCCGCCCCCATTACACACAGGACCAGAGCTAGAGGCATGAACATTACTAATGCCCAGTCGTTTATGTGGATGCTGTGGGGTTGATTTAGTGGTCCCAGACCCTCTCAGGCCCTCAGGTCCATGTAACAAGCACTCTTAACTGTTGACTCATCACCCCAGCTCCTCCCCCACCCTGCGATTTCCAGCAAGAACATAGGAAATCCATTTTACCCTGAGATAGTGGATAGTGCAAACTTTAAACAGTTGTTCAGTAGATTTTTTTAAAAGGTAGTGGACTATACACATGCATTGATCCCCCCTCTATAGTGCCAGTGTAACGAATGTAATGTCAAGGAATGAAAAGAGCCCTTCTTTGTTCAATTCTGTCGACTGGGAGTAACAAAAGACAAAATAGAGGAGATGGCTGGCCAGATCACACAGAAGGCCAGCTGATAAATCAGTCCAAGGCTTCCTGAATGATCTATCTAGCCCTTGAAGGGAAAAGAAGACTGAATCCATTAGGCAGAACAGGATCAGACCTGAAACCACACAGTTCACTGCAATCAGTAACCCCAGAAAACCCTGCCAAAGGAATTGTGATCAAAATATAAGCCATATTATAAGATGTGATTTAGTAAAAACGTGTTGGACAGGAAAGAATGAAAGAAAATAATAAAGTTCTTTTCCTTTTACAACTGTAAAGCTTATGCAAATAAGATTCTGGAATTTGAAATAAATCAGATAAACCCATGAAGAAAAAAAAGATACAGAATAAGAGGAAAGATGAAGTACAATTAGTGCTCTGAAGTTGAAAAAAAAAATCCGAAATTTCAACCATGAGCAACAACCAAAATGATAAGTGAAACTAGGTCAGCATCACAAGAAGAACTTTGTGCTGGAGAATGAATGTGGGAAGCCAAGATAGTGAGATGAGATGGAGGATGGTGGCATGAAGTTAAGATAGTGAGATGGCACTGGTATGGTGGTGCAACGGTGTAGTTAAGATAGTGAGATGGCATTGAAGGAGACTGGTGGCATTGAAAGGAGACAGGAGGATGGTGGCAACATGTAGTTAAGATAGAGATGGCACTGGTATTGAAGGAGACAGGAGGATGGTGGCAACGGTGTAGTTAAGATAGTGAGATGGCACTGGTATTGAAGGAGACAGGAGGATGGAGGGGCATAGTTAAGATAGTGAGATGGCACTGGTATTGAAGGAGACAGGAGGATGGTGGCAACGGTGTAGTTAAGATAGTGAGATGGCACTGGTATTGAAGGAGACAGGAGGATGGTGGCAACGGTGTAGTTAAGATAGTGAGATGGCACTGGTATTGAAGGAGACAGGAGGATGGTGGCAACGGTGCAGTTTCTTAGGGCCAGGCAGAGGCCCCCGGAGAGAACGTGGCTTCTTGGCAGAACTGGGAACTGGTACTCAGTGTCCCATCCAGTCTCACCGACGATGGTTGCAGCGCCCCCTGCCGCCTGCCCAGGGGCTAGCACCCTACCTAGATGGGCTGCCTTTGGGTAGGCTTTCCTGAATCCATAGGCCCACCAGGTGTCTCCCCTGAATTCCTGAGTGTGAGGACCCCAATCCACCCTAATCAACTACAGTGGGCATGACCCCCCCGATCTTCCCTCCCTTCCACTCTGACAACCTGTCTGACTTCGGGCTCCCTTCATCTGAGAAGCGTGTGTGTGCCTCCCTCTTCAGCAGCCTGGCAGTTGGGAAGCAAGGGCCCCTGTTTCTTGTCTGGGTGCTCCTCTGTTCTTTGCACACATGTGTTGTTTCCAGATACCTTTTTCCACGCCGATGCTCCTGTAAACTCTGGGTCTCCCACGTGTTCAATAACTCTCTTGATGTTAACTACCCATTCTTCCTTCCTGGTGTCTGCTCTGGCCCTTTTCACTGCCATCCTTCCTTTAGCTCTGAGTCCATCGCTGCTTCATCTCTTCACTTTCTCCTCGGTGGAGGTACAGGGCAGATGTGTTCACGTTTTTCTCCCATGTGAGTCTCTGAGTATTTCCTCTAAATCCTTTAGCATGGGCTTCTAAGTCCTGTCTTCCACATTCACGTGAAAGTGCTCTGGCATTTTCCTAGACAGCAATTTCCCCTTCCCTAACTAAAACTCACACCTGATCATTTCTTCCTAAAACATACTCAATAACTTGTAATTTATCCTTCTTAAGTCTATTTTCTAATCAATTCTTTGTTAAATAAGCACAAGGACCCAAAAATTGGGGTTCACAGGCCTAAGGGGATGTCTACCCAGCATCAAAATCTTGCATCAGTAGCTCAGCTAAATGTATTTGTAACATGTATGAAGCAAAATATCAGTATCCAAAATTATTCCAGAGCTCCTACAAATCTATAATAATAAATCACCACATAAAATAACAGCCAAGGGCTGGAGGGGTGGTTTCGTGGTTAAGGCGTTTGCCTGCAAAGCCAAAGGACTCAGGTTTGATTCCCCAGGACCCACGTTAGGCAGATGCACAAAGGGGTGCACACATCTGGAGTTTGTTTGCAGTGGCTGGAGGCCCTGGCACACCCATTCTCTCTCCCTCTGTCTCTCTTTCTCTGTCAAATAAATAAATCAATAAAGATAAAATAAAAAAATAGCATCCAAGAATATGAGATGTTGCTAAGCATTCAGCTTGTTACCAGCTTCCTTGTTTTGCCGCTGTAGACAGGTCTACCTCCCTTGCACTCACTGGTTTGCCTCAGAAAACACACCCACCTCCCTGTTACTCTGAGGCCAGCACTTCCCAGGATCAGTACAACAGAACTTTATTTTTTGGTTGAGTACCCTCTGCCATATTTCCTCCAATACGGATCAGCTAATTTATATTGTTACAAAGTCTGCAACAGAGCGGTCATTTCCCTGAGCCGAGTCCAAAATGCGCCCAAATGATGTTTTACTGAGCAATGATACTTTTTTGTTAATGAATAACCTTTGCCAGCCTGACTGCTTATGCTGTTTAGAAAACTGTATTTCCCCTGCTATTTTTTCCTTGATGGGCCTTATGCTACATGAATTCACTTTATTATTCTTTAAACAGTCTTCTGAATTTATTTTAATTTTTGTTTTGTGTTTGAGAAGGGTGACTGCTCATGGCTTAGAAGAAGAAGGGAATGATCTCTTGCTTATAATCCATCACGCGAGAGTGACATGTGCATATTATCTAGAGAAACGCAGCTGACCACCAGACAGAAATGATGAAGAATGGCTGCCTCGGGCACAGTGAAGGTTAGGACAGAGAGCCTCTCGGGTTTTTTTTATTACAAAGCCTAGCCTATTACTGGATTTTTAAAATACCATGAGCACTATGCACTACATTGAATTATACTTTTTTCAATTATTAGGAAGAATAATATTTAATATTTGACAAATCCTGATTATCAATTTTATTACCTGTTAGAAATTAATGCCACACAGTAAACCATTTCCTTCTACGGAAAAAAGATTAATAGTGTCTCCCACCTAGCTGTGTCCTGAGAATGAACGCTTTTAAATGTCTAGTCAGTATTACCTCGTGTTTTCTTCTTCCTCCTTTAAGTGATTTTATCCTTCTGCCTCAAACCATCTGTTCATTTCTAAACATTTAGGTTTAGTCAATGCGTTGAATTATTGCTATGTAGGTTAATAATTTTAAATGCTCTATGTAATTTCCTATCAAAGTTACCTTGGGGAAGTTCTAGATGAATGATAAAGTTTTGCATGAAGATTAAGTACAGCACTTTGAGGCAGCAGTAAAGAGAAAACATCATACGAAAATGCTCACATGTGTATTTTCTCATCACTTCAACTTAGAAGGCTTTGTGCTTGGCGTTACAGGGGATGCTAAAATGATAAGTCATGGCACATTCTATCAAAACACTATTATTTCAGTCAGAAAGCTACAAGGCAGACTTTGAAAAGTAAAGTCTGACTTTGAGAGGAAGGTCTTGGAAGGGATAATAAGAAGAGCAAGAAAAACTACTTGTCTGTAGAGATCTTGAAATGGCAATAAAGGGTTGGTTTGGGCAAGACTTATGTGGATAAGAAGGGCTTTTAAAAACATGAAAAGGTAAAAACATATTACAAATGAACAATCCTAGAGCAATCAGTGTCCTGCAAAACTTATATAGAGCACTGTGCTGCGTGGAAAGAAATGATGGGTTGAACCAGGGACTTGGAGAGAGCTGCAGCTGCATAGAGGTCTTGTGGATGGATGGGTACCTGCCTTCAATGTCCTCCAGTGCCTCTGCTCCCTTATGCAGGTGCAGTAGGGGACAGTCCAGAGCACTCAGCTCTGTCTAGCCTGTGGTCAGGTTGGGACTATCAACGATGCTGACCTCCTTGCCTCTAAACTTCCTCTACCCTGCACCCTCACGAAGATGCCACTGTTCCCTGAGAATCCATACTCTGCTCCAGAAAGCGCACGGGACTTCATGGCATTGTGACTGAGCCACTTACTTGCAGCAAGGCTCAGAGTGCTTCCATCAGGACAAATCCACTTTCTGGTCCTTCCTGCTGCCTTCTTTTTCTCCCTTTCTTTAGTGAGTCCCGCCGTATCCTACCAATAACATCTGTGTATGTGCGCATGTGTGTATTTATGTAGTTTTCTTGGCTTTGCCATTGCATTTTGGCTTAATCAAAATCAGTTTCTATTGACGATAGCAAAGATCTCAGTTCTAGCAGATGAACTTGTCTGAGGGATTTACAAACAACAGACAGCAGTTGACATCTATTGAGAAGTCATATGATAAAGATATACTTAAGGAAATTTTGAAGCAGCAAGGAATTAGAATTAAAGGCAGAAAGAGATACACTCCTAAGTGGAACTAAGAGAATGTGAAAGGAGCAGTGGGATGTGAGACATGGTAAAAAAAATAATAATAATTTTGATCAGAGGAATGTGTACCTGACTTTGTAGTGAAAATGTGACTGAGTGCCAGTTCCTGCTCAACTTCCAACTTACCAAGGTTAGTTACTTTATATACACAGCCTTTACTCACATATATTTATAATGCAACATTGAGAGCACGCTTGATAGCATGGTTAAAGCATACAAATTATATATACAAAGTACTGGACTTGATCTCCTTTGGTGTGCCGTAGGTACGGAATTGATGCAGATATTTGTTCATAAATTCAGTAGTTGAGGGATTTAATCACAGACTAAACTAAAAGGCCAAGTCAAGACTGACCTCACACTTCTAAAGATGATAGACACAAAAGATGACGGTAATATTTACACCAGGAAGGGGAGTTAGTTTACAAATGGGTGGCTGCTCTGGCCTGAATGACTGCGTGCCTCCAAAATCCATAGGCCTAAATCTACTCGTCCAGTGTCTTGAAACTCGGAGGTTTGCCACTGTGTGGTGAGTTGGTCATACAGGTAGAGGCTTTGTGAACAGGGTTGGTGACCATAGAAGAGAAGCTGTAGAGAACTTCTCTGTCCCTTCTGCCATGTGAGGACACAAAGAAAACTCCATCTATGAGGATCAGAGCAGCTCCAGACATGGAAACCACTAGGGCTCTCACCTTGTTCTGCATGCTAGGGGTGTGAGCAAATTTCTGTTATGTATAAATTATACAGCCTAAAGTATTTTCTTATAGCAGCTTGAGAGGAACAAGATCATGGGGTGACTAAAATGGGAAAAAATAGTTTTGATATTTAGACTTTGAAAAAAGTTGATTAAGATTTAGAGTTACAAAAAGGGTGAGGATTATAGAAGAGAATTTTAGAATTATTTTAATAGAACTGGAGCACTGTTAAATACTATGAACCCAACCTAATGACTCCAGAAAAAGAAAATATTGAGGGCAAACTCAGACGCATGTATACCTAAAGGTAAGTGGGCAAAAATTTAATGAAGGATTCCCAGAGATGAAGGCAGGGGTGCAAAGGAGGCAACACAACACCCCAGAAGGTGATTAGAATTCCAGTAAGATTGCTTTCTCCATGGCTTACATGCCTCATACACTGTAGAAAGGACGGGAAGTCTAGGAGGAAACAGACTCCTTGCCATGGCCTCATTAGTGAGTCTTCTCCCGGGTCTGTTTCAGTAAAGCCAGGAAAGTAGAACCAGATTCAAGGAACTGTGAGAATGAGGCCTCGATTATGAGTTTCATTCGGCTTCTTCTTTATGTGTGAGATGCTGTTGGGGGAGCGTCAAAGGGTGCAGTAAAAAATGAAAACAAGAAGGAAAAATGCTTACACATAAATTAATTAGCAGTGGAATAATTAGTGCTGATTGGAGGGTATCACAGCAATTATGCAGGTTGATATAGTTATGCCAATTAATGTAAGCAAACCTCCATGAAAACAGCATTTCAAAGCCACATGTTCCAAAAGGCCATTTATTGATTCTATTATATTCTTGTCAATGGCCATGGGCATGTCGCAACATCTTTTACAGTTATTTTAAATAAATTTAAAATCAGGGCTGGAGAGATGACTTAGTGGTTAAGGCGCCTGCCTCCTAAACCTAAGAACCCGGTTCCAGTCTCCGGGTCCCACATTTAGCCAGATGCAGTGACACAAGGGCACAATGCTGCACTTGCCCACAAGGGGGCGCACACATCTGGATTTCGTTCACAGCAGCTGAGAGACTGCTGGCGCGCCCATTCTCTATCTGTATCTCTCTCCCTCTCTCTGTCTGTCTCTCTCTGTGTCTCTCTCCAAAAATAAAAAAAATAAATAAAATAAAATAAAATAAAATCAACCACATTAGCATAGCTTTTAATATAGGCAATTTCTCAGCACAGTAACCACTGCAATTTAGAGGTGTATTCTGACAGAATTTGTAAGACAGTAAATTTCTTCAACGTGTCTTTTTTATTCTATTGATAAACATCTTTTCCCAAAGAATCACATCACCCTATATAGTTCCATTTTTTTATCATGATAGCTCAAGCAGTCTCTGTTACTTTAGATCTCTGCATGAAGCTATGTTATATTTAATAACCAAGGTCATTTCTGCAAACGAAGGCTCCTTACATATTGCCCATTGTCATTTCTCAAATAATCCGAAGTGCAAGGAGGGGCTATTTGAGCATCCTTTTCTTCTGAGCCCTGGGCACACGGGGTTTCTCTGCCTCTTCACTGGGAGAGTAGCACACAAAGTGTTACTATGGGAAGAAGGTCCGGATTGCCATCCGTATCCCTGAGTGGATAAGCTTGCACCAGGACTGATTGGCATTGTATTACCTATCCATGTCTCTTCTGAAAAATGTTCAGAAGAGGAAAAAGAGAGCTAGACCCCATAATGTAATTGATGCCAACACCTAAAAAATTCTCCATTCCTACCCAGCATGCCATTGAATTATTTTCGGTTATTTTCCAAGAGAAAGAGAAGTGTGTATGTTTGCCTACATTCTGGTGCACACTGAATTTCCCAAAGACATTGACTGTTAAATTACACTCTAAGTTCCATGTTTTGTGGATTTTACTTCCCTTCTGGTTTTCTTGGTTATATTCCAATACTTCTTAGGAATCCAAGTCCTTTAGATACACTTGATATTAATGTTTACCACTAGTGTCAAGTTTACCCAAACAGGACAAGGAACATAAGTAAGGCAGGTGTTGACATTGAGCAACCAAAGATCCGGTTCCATGTGAGAATCACGATTCAACATTGCCCATTTCCTTCAGCGCGTCAGCCTTCTAAGAGTGCGACGTATCTGCAGGCCATCTCCACTGTCCTCAGTCTGTGAGTGGGTCTCATTCACCAGGCTCTGTCTTCTGCATGGATAGTGGCCTTCGGTTTAGATGCTCAAGATACTTCTACTGTCAACAGTGAGGCTGCATTGTTCCAGCTTTCAGAAACACACCTACATGCAGTTCACCTCCTGGGGAACAAATGCTCTGTTGGCGGGAGACGCCCTTGAAGAAATTATGGGTAAGCTCTAGTCTTCTGCCCTGTTGCTGCGTAGGTGGTCATTTGTACTGCTCGCTTCTAATGTGTTCTAAGCTACTTCCAAGTTTCCTTTGAGTATTTTAGGATGAGTCAATTTGACATAATCCTGTGCATTCCTCTTAATTCACACATATGTGAGGACCACCTTTACAAGAACACTTCGGGAGAATCTGATGTGAAGAAGCTTCACTGTTGCAATGTTTTAAACTCAGAAAGTTCCGGGTCAGAAATATCTCCTTAGCCAGAGGGCCATAAGCTGCACTGTGGATGGCCATTGGACAAGAGTGATAGATGCTGCATACAAAACTCTCCTTTCGATCCATTTTACTACTGTGTGTTTGGGGTTTCCTTCCTGGCATGGAAGTAAATTGGAAGGTAGAAAAGGCATTAAAAATATATAACTCCATGAAATGGAATTACTTATGGAGAAGGGGCAAGGAAAATGATTTATTTTCTACAGTATATTGGAGAATGGAAATAAATAAAATAACCTGTAGTTTCACAGAAAATGTTTTATGTGCTGAGCTATCTAAACAATAATGCCCCAGAATATGGCGTTACAAATATATAATAATGCTAACATCAGTATGATAAAACATAAAAACTAACTTCTATTAATCTGTTAAAAGTTTCAGAAAAGCAAGAAATGGTGGCATGTCACCACTCAGTCATACTTTCTAATAACTGCAAAGCAAATGGCTGGTAATTAGTGTTGTTTCCCCTTTTCATTTATTTGATGTGCCAAATCCCTTAGCTTATCCAATGCAGGTATGTGGAATGACTGGAAAATTTCATGAATATACTAGTACAGGGTGAGATGCATTTATGTTTCATATATTTTGCTCATAAATATTTCAAATCATAGGGTCTTATTGCCCTAATTTCATGATATAATTTGAGGTTTTCAAACTACAATTTGTAACCCACCCACTGTAGATATAGAAATTAATTGGATGGGATGTAACCAGAGGTTTTTTTTTTTTTTTTTTTTTTTAATGAACTAGAACAGAAAGCAGCAGAGTGTAGAACATAGGGCAAGGTAAAGATAGATTGCCTAAGGTTTTTAATTGTGTGTCTGGGGGTGTATGTGTGTATACATGCATGCATGGTTGTGCACCTGTGTATATGCATATTTATTGTAGCTTAAAGTAAAATAATTTCTCAGTTTATCACCTCAGAAATGTTAAATAATTATTGAATTTACTCCCTATATACATTCTCTTCATGGAAGAAATTATTTTGACTTTCATTTTATTTACATGAGGAGACTTTAACTTCAATAAGCACTGAATTGCTTAAAATCTTTGACTTATCATGTGAAATAAGTGAAATTCTAATGTACATTGTTTTATTTTGAAAACTCATCACCTATATTGCTAAAGATATCATTATAATTCTGTCAAAGAAACTCCATTACCACAACTCAAAAATCACGTTTCTGTTCAAATTTGCTTAGAATGAATAGAAGAAATAAGGCTTCAGAGAAGTAATTATTTTTCATGGTGTTATTAATGCAATTATATAATAATTTTAGTTGCTTATTAAAAACCACAGCTATTACATAAAGTATATGTTACCACATAACAGTAGGTCATATATGCGCATATAAGCATACATAAACAAAACCATTACTAAACTGAAAAGGGAGAGTATTTTAGATAAATTAGGAATTTAACATTTTTTGTGGATATGAAACTATCTTTTACTTGGAACTAGTTTATATGGGAACATATATACTATAGTAAGCATATGTGAATTCCTTTCCTTCTGTCTTACTGGACAATCACTGCATACATTATGTCTTTTTCCTGTATCCTATTGCTCATTAGAATGTCTGGCTCACAGAATCTCAATATGTACCAGACTAATAGCTCAGGGAAAAGTTGATTATTAGTTCAAATTATTTGCTCTGTCACCAACATAAAGGCAGCATGATGCAGACCTACCTGAGGAATTCTGTCTACTTTTATTCTGTGTTTAGTGCCCTTATTCCTCTAGGACACCAGCTCCATGGCAACATGGAACGGGGAGGTCAAAGTTCATGTTGTTTAATCATAATTTCCAGATATCCCTTGACCTCTGAAGAAAGCTCAGTCATTTATTGAAGATTATGTCATGACTTCATTCTTTGTGTGCAGGATACACACCTAGTCCCCCGCAGCTAAGACATAATAGAACCCTTGGTAAACAGCAACTAAATCATTAGGTGTGTCATCAGAGAAGTATGCCTTGCTTATGTAGTTAACTGAAATAGTTTTTAAACCAAAGTGCAGTAGTGAAAGAACTATTGAGTTGTGTGTGTGTGTGTGTGTGTGTGTATGTATGTATATGTTCAGATATATATATATATGGAAAATGTAGAGAGCTAAATGAGATTTGATGTAGGATATTTTTTCTATGATTTGTTTTCATTGAAATATTACAAGGTTTGGAAAAGAAAATCAACTCAACCTGTTTGTTTAAAAAAATATTGCTTTTAAACTACTTGAGCAGGAAACAAAAAGCTTTCCAAGTGGGTTTTTGTTATCTTGCCAAAGAGAACTATGAAGACCACAGAAATACTCCATTAGGAACGTAGTTTAAAGTAAAGCTGTGAATGATATGATAAAAGCTGGCATCCTTGAGGAAGCCCAAGCTTCACCTCTTCAAGCCATTAAGGAAAGGTGTGTTGGTATGCTTGCATAAATGGTAAGGTACCATGAAGTACATCGCTACAATTTGGACAAATTAGATATACTTTCCTCAATTAAGTCACAAAATTCACTCATTATACATGAGTCGCAGCAGGATGACCTATTTGAAACTTCTCTTATCTGCCACGATCTGCTGGATATGGGCCACAAACAGGGTTAGACAAAAAGAGGAGAATGAAGCTTTACCACAAGGCTTCCAGTTAACTCCAAATGTCAGAACATGCTAGGACAATGACATAGGAGACCAGTGTGGGTGAGTGTGGAGGAGTTATCGATGTATTAACACAAATGAGCAGGTGCATCCCACGAAGGGCATGTCGGTTAAGGGAGCAAATGAGATTTGGGGCCAGAGGGGGAAAATGTTAGTTATTCCACGCTTGCATATTTGAGCAAATGCCCAAAGAATTCCTTAATTTTTTAGCTCTCTTTGCTGTAACTATCTTGCGAATATGTCCTTATGGCTGTGAACTTGCAGATGACCAAAGAGAATGAGGGGAAATGAATCAACCAAGTGAGTGCTAGTGAAAAACGTTAATGTACTAATGACTCTGGTTCTGTAGGAGAGTGTTCTACTTCAGGAAACTAGTCCCCCAAATGCAGATGGCTCACACCTTGTTGGTAAGTGTTTATAGGCATGAAAAGATGAGATGAAGGGACTGTGAAGATTGGTAGACATAATTACATCACTCCCGTTTATGGAATGAGTTTCACAAAGGATTGAAATTTTTTAAAAAATGATAAGTTTTTCCTCTAAGATTTATCGAACACATTGTCAGGAATAGCAACAGAAGGAAGGGTCACTTATGCATAAGCATTTTGATGATGCTTTGAGTTTGGATTGAAGAGAGATCAGTCAGAATTGTTAGGATCCAAACCAAAAAAGGTCACTTATGATTTTTTTTTCCCTAATCATCATCCTACTATAAATGCATTCACATGGAATTTGCCACTTGCTTCTGTGATTTAAAAAAAATTATTCTGGGCTGGAGAGATGGCTTAGCGGTTAAGGCGCCTGCCTCCTAAGCCTAAGAACACTGGTTCCAATCTCCAGGGGTTCCAATCTCCAGCGGTTCCAATCTCCAGGTCCCACATTTAGCCAGATGCAGTGACCCAAGGGTGCAATGCCACACTTGACCACAAGGGGGCGCACACATCTGGATTTCATTCACAGCAGCTGAGAGGCTGCTGGTGCACCCATCTCTTATCTGTCTTCCCCTTCCGCTCTGTCTGTCTCTCTCTGTGTCTCTCTCCAAAAATAAAAAATATATTATTCTTTTCAGTGCAGATAATCAGCACAAATTCACAATGAAACATTAACAAGATGAGATATTGAAAGCATCCTCTAAGTCCTGTTGTCCTTTGACATGCACGTTCGCAATGTGCATGTGTTTGGTTCATTTCATGACTGGGGGAAACACTTGAGAGCTACTTTATAATTGTTACTATACATCTGCTAAATTTCTTAACCAAATATCCTGGCAACATTTATCAGTCTACATACACCACACACAAAATACATTGCTGTACACATAAGTAGCCCCACCCCAACATGTATGTTATATATGCACATCCACACATATACTTGATTATTTTAAAAGGTTGTTAGAGTTTAATAGAATATCAAATGCTGTAGCAGAACCATTTTCCCATTTAATAAATTGTATTCTACCTATGTTCTGTTATGTAACAAGCTATCCTAAAACTAATTTAATTTTTAAGTCTGAATTGCTAAGCAATTGTCTATATATGTATATGTGGTATGTAAATACCACATGAATCAACCCATTAAATCCTTAGTATAGTCTTATGAAGTAGGTATTTGTATTACTCTGTTTGTATATGAAGGAAACTGATGTCTCTAACTTAAATAAGATTTTTATGACAACTCAAGAAGATTATGGATGGGCCCAATAATGTGCAGGTCTTGCACAGTGACGAGCAACCACTGTGAGGTCAGGAATGCAATGGCCACTTCACGTCTGAAGGAAAATACTCCAAAGCACTCCTCCCCACCCTCTGGCTCTTAAAATCTTTTTGCCCTCTCTTCTGCAATCTTCCTGAGCTTTTAACGACAAGATAGAGATGACTCGTCTAGCATCGAGCACTCAACGGTCACTTATTCTCAGCACTTTTACAATTTTTGAGTCTGTAATTTGTCTTAGCCAACTTCAAAAAGAAGTGTATTTATGACAAGAATGAGATCAGTGTTAATCTATGGGCACAGTATAAATGGTAGAGGGCATTTTCATGGGCATAACATATCCATTCTGCAAAATGACAGTAGTAGATTTCCCTAGAGCATGTGATCTTCCCACACACAGGCTTTTGACTAGGTTTTCAGTACCACGCTTGAATCTCCTTCTGTACCATGGGCCTCAAATTCAATCAGACAACAGTTGTTTATCTCCATAACAGTTATCCCACTATTGCACCAGTGGGGTACACCTTGCCTGGCTGGTCAATTGTGTAGTTTGCAGGGTCACCTGCTGGATAAGGTCATTGAGAACTTTTCTCCCCCAGTAGCCTGCAAGGCACCTTCTTACATTATGACAGCCAGCCAGAAATGAATCAACTGACTGTTCCCATGAATCTTTGCTAATTATAATAAATCAGCTCGACATTACAGCCTCATTAAAACCCAATGTTAATCAACTATCGAGATTTCCTCTTTGAGGCTATATCTCCTCAACACCCTAACATCCAAAAGGTTGTATTAACTAAATTTTAGAGAATTTAACTCTTCACAAGTCCCAGTTTATAAATATGACTATATCTTGTCCTAGTTGCAGAAGATTAATAAACTTTCCCTACATCTTTGACATTCTCACATGTTGTATAAGACAGCACAAATGCATGATAACTTGTGAGTTATGTGAGTCCAGATGTACAAAATTTTATGGATTTACAACAGTGTTGCACATAAAATTGTGCAACAGACATGGATGTGTGAGAAAATAAAATATCCAAACAGGTAATGGATACAACAGAAATCGTTGTGCATTATTACTAGAGTAGAGATTTCACTTTTAGCCAAAATTCAGTTATAACCATAGACATCTTTCTACGTTACTGTAGAAAGAACATGCATTCAAGTCCAACGAGAACTTTCATTGATTATCAATGTTTGGACAGTCAATAGCTTGTGTATAAATCTGAGGCAACTGGAGCTCTTGGAAAGAATGTTGTTAGTAAGTAGAATCTACAATGGGCGTGGAATGTGAATACTAGTGCACCGTCTTTACATCTCATCAGGAAGACAATATACATACGTGTGTGTGTGTGTGTGTGTGTGTGTGTGTGTGTGTGAACAATATGGTACTTTGGTGATTAATAGGCCACTTGTTTAACTAATAAAGAGAAGAACCCTCACTTTGTAACTGACAATGTTAAGGAATGAGCCAATTGTGGAGAGCGATTAGCCTTAACATTTACATGTGAATTAATGGAGTTATGATGATTTATGAAGCATATATTCTCCATTAGAAAGAAGTTTCATATTTTCTTAGTAATTTGTGGAGCCAAAAGGTAATTCTCTTTGTCCAGCAGATATTCTTTTTTATAATATTTTATTGATTGATTGATTGATTTAAGAAACAGTGAGAGAAAGAGGCAGATAGAGAGAGAATGGCTGCTTCAGGGCCTCCAGCCACTGCAAAAACTCTCCAAATGCATACATCACCTTGTGCATATAGCTTTATGTGGGTTCTGGGGAATCAAACTTGGGCCCTATGGCTTTGTAGGCAAGTGCCTTAACCACTTAGCCATCTCTCCAGCCCCAGATATTCTTAAAATAGCAGTTGTTCCGGCCCTGGAGTGATGGCTCAGTGGTTAAGCCAAAGGACCCCGATTCGAGGGTTGATTCCCCAGGACCCATGTAAGCCAGATCTACAAGGTGGCACATGCATCTGGAGTTCATTTGCAGTGGCTAGAGGCCCTGGGGCACCCATTCTCTATTTATCTTCCTCTTTCTCTCTCTCTCTCTGTCACTCTCAAATAAATAAATAAATAAATAATTTTTAAAAATAGCAGTTGTTCCAAGGGTTCTGTGACACTCATTCTCTTACTCAGATGTCTGGTGTGAGGAACATTTTGTACTTGGATATCATTTCTTTTCCTAGAGCAAGTGAAAAACGTCATTGTTCTAAAATGACAGTAATGCTGTTCCAAGGACACATTGATTGCTGTGATTTCAATAATGATTGTTCTCAATACCTACAATTCACCTCTTTACATATAATAATAGTAACAATAATAATAAGTATACAATGTCCTTTACAGTTGATTAGGTGAACTTTGTCCTGTGTGCTGCTAAGTACCCTTTTGAAATGAATGACATTTCCAAAGAGAATGTTAATCTACAAGTACAAGCTGAGTTAATAAGTGCACATATCCCTTGGTAACAACTTCCAAAAAAAGAATAACTGAAATCCCTTCTGGAAGCCGGTTTACTGAAATTATGGAAATACAAGTTCTGGGATGTAAAGGAAAGGCCTGGAAGTGTGCCGCGTCTCATCTTCACTCTGAAAATCAGCATACAGCTCTACATGGTGAGAGGACTCCAGTGCCCACTTCTTCCCCACTGTGTGCGATGCACTGCTTTCCCAGTATGCTCCCAATTCCCAAAGTAACTCTGTCCCTTCACTCTGCTAGACATGATTTAGAATATACTCACTCAAATTGAAAGATTAGCATTTTGAATAAAGGAGGTAATCGCCTCTAAAACTACCAACTTTGGTGGCACAGACTCATAATTCCAGTTACTCTGGAGGTGGAGGCAGGGGGATGTCCAGTTCTAGTCCATCTGAGCTACAAAGCAAGTTCAAGGCCAGAATGAGAAACTCCTTGAGACCTCGTCCCAGAGTGAAAAGTGAAAGAAAAGCTGACGTCTGTATGTGCAGCCTGAGGCTCAAGTCCCAGTATCACAAACAGTAAAATATAAATGTGTACCTGTATGACACAGTTTTAGACTTCTCTCTTTGTTTATGTCCTGGAATTTATATTTTTTTGGGGGGTGGGAATGTAAAATCAAAGCAAAAATCCTCACTGCAGGACCAGTATATCACATAGATACATTTCCTCTAAAAATGAAATAAGTGTTGCTTCTCTCCTTTTTAATTCATTTTAAAAAATAAATTGTACCTTCACTATGTAATGTTTATGTGGAAATATTTCTTTTCTAAAGAGACTGCAGTAGTTCGCTCACAGGGATATTTGTGATAAGTCAATGGTACAAGTTACTAATTGAGAATTAGAAACAACTATAGTTTCAGTTGTGTATGTACAATAATTTGTGGACAGATTTGAAAATACATGATTACTACTATTTATTCAGTGCTGTTCATCTTAGGACAATAATATGCCTAAAGCTGTTAAGTAAATCAAAGAACCCAGAGACCTTTTCATGAATGCATGCAGACACAGAACAATCTGTTTGTTTCAAAAGTTTTGGTATCTGTCTAAGTCCAGCAGCTATGACAAATTACCAGAGTGAGTGTTTTACAAGCAATAGAATTTTATTTCTCAAAGTTGTCTGGAGGTTCAAAATCAAGAGGACAGGATGCTTGGAACATTCTCCCAATTTTCAGACATCTGACTTCTCATTGTGTTGTCATATTGCAGAAACCAGAGCAAGACGGATAGTTAAGGTCACATTTTATTAGGGCATTAATCTCATTTATGAAGGTTCTACCTTTATGCTCATAACTCCAACATGCCACACCTCCTAACACTGTTACATTAGAGGTTAGAATTCCGATACCTGACAGGGACGGGATTCTTTGAGCATTTTTTCTCAGTAACACAGACAGGATCAGTGAATTCTGTGTGCTTCAGGCTCTAATCTAACTCAATTGTCTTTCTTCAGTACGGCAGTCCAGACAATCATGTCTGCCTCCCTGGGATTAGGCTCCCATAAAAGATGGCCATAAATGTCTACTTGTTCCTTTTCCATTTCTGAGTGACTGGATGCCTTCAGTTTACCCAGCTCTCTTGAATACTGGACAGATGTTGGCACTAGACTTCTCTCTTTCTAATCCTTTACAGCGTGAGGATTTTCTGGGTTTCTGAGTTTAATATCTCACAGGTGGTCCTGAATGTATTTTGAAAACCCTCATTACCACATCCCTTATGCCGTGTGTTAAAATCTTTGTTTCTGACCTCGTTACGCTTACCTACGTGCTGAGGCAAACTCATCCCTTATTAAAATGAGTAAAATTCTCCACATACAAACAGTATCAGCCCATCATATTTGTCTTTGAAACTTCAACACTACTTCACCAACAGCCATGTGAAATGATGCCTTAGCGTTCAAGGCCTCCGTGCTGTGCGTGAGGTCATTCGTTGTTTCTTATAATTTCACATGGTACTTGGAGGAATAGATGCTGTAAACTGTTCACTCCTGCATAACATGTAGACATTTCCCACTTCAGAGATCTGTTGGGAGACAGTGCACATGAAACCCTCAAAAGAGCGTGGCCACGTGGTTAACGCTCCGCACGTGGTAGGCTTTCACTAATGACTGATATTTCTGCTGTCCACACTTGCTAAGGAGTCTTAATTGTAACTTACAGAATGGAATGAGTTATCAAGTAAAACAAGTCATCATTGTGTCATTATGTCAATGCCCAGGAACCCTTTACAAACCGGAAAGACTGACAGAGACCCAGAAGCAAAGCTCTTGCACCAATATCTACCTCGCTGGGTTCTGTCCTTGAGCCACAGAACTTCGGGCATGTGTGAATCCTCGGTCAGCACTCTGGCTCTCCATCACTGAGAATTAATGCCAGGCTTGTTGGGAGTGTGTCGTGAAGCCACAGATACTTGATGGGCAGGAAAGAATCCTTGCAGCTAAAGCTCCAGATTTGAGCTAACCAGTCTATATTTTAAACTCTTTCAAGACAACAGAAACTGGGTAGAAATGATCATACTGTCATTCACACTGTTATAAATGTTGAAAGATTATGATTTTACATGAGGTATTCTTTTAACTTTTTAACTAACATTATAAATAAATTTGGGATTTGAAAGAATTTGGGGGAATCTTTTATTATTATTATTATTATGAATCAATTTGCAATGGCCACAAAGTGCCAGATAAGCATGCGTGGACAGTACTGGCTTCACTGTCAAAGTAGGAGACTTCTGATGAGTTGAGGGGCTCAACATTCATTGTTTATGAATTGGATATTAAAGTCATTTGAGGATAGGCTGGGATTATGTAACACACTGTCCATTACATAGCCAAGAGAGGAGGGCGGTCTGTTCTAGAACCTCAAGTTTAACTGAGGAAACAAGAAAAGAGGGAAGTCTATAAGCACATAGGCTCTGCACCCTGTAACAAGGGGTTTTCCATATAGAAGCTAGAGAAACTGCTTCTCTTGTGAGCTCATCGGTCCAAAATAAACGAGTCAAGTATCAACCCAAATAGAAGCAGAGAACTATTTCTGATTCCTACCAACCAGAGAATTTTCTCTCTCCTATGGAATTAGATTTGGAAATATAATCTTCAGAGGTGTTGTCTTTTAAGAATGGAACAGAAGTCTCCATATACTCAATAGGAACATGAGAGTTTTGTTGTTGTTGGTTGTTTGTTTTGTTGAGGCAGGGTCTCACTCTAGCCCAGGCTGACCTGGAATTCACTCTGTAGTCTCAAGGTGGCCTTGAACTCATAGCGATCCTCCTACCTCTGCCTCCCGAGCGCTGGGATTAAAGGCGTGCACCACCACGCCCAGTCTAGAAACATGAGGTTTTTGATAAATAAATCCAATGAACAAGACTTAGAAATTACTTCCTCATTCACTACAGAACACTTGAAACAGGAAGTGCTATTTGTCCAGAGGCACACATTTCCATGAGGAATGCATTCTGGGAAGAAAATCATGAGAAGCACAAGTAATGATATTTGAGCAGTCTCTACAAGGAATGGAGAAAGTGCACATAATTTCCTAGGAAATTAAAGGGGAATAATTTCATAAGTATCCTCACAATTGAAAATGTTTGTTTCCATTGTTTTCTAAAGATAGAGAACAAGGTAGATAGTGTTAAAACAAGAGAAATCTATTGTTAAAGTTTGCTTGAAACATGACAAATTCTGCAATTTAGTGAAAGGAGAATGAAAATGTCTAAAGGTGTCCTGGTAATGCTTGTAAATGCCATAAAATTTCCACTTCTAAACACTGAAATGCCTTTGTGCTAATGATGTGGTATTATAAATGCAAATAAGGGAAGATACACAATGAAAAATACTTAGGCTATTCATGACTTTAAGTGACTATAATAATAAAATATTTGAGGTATTCCATTAGTCTACTTAACAGACATAAGAAATGGTACAAACAGTAATTAAACTCTCATTAAAAATACATTTTGGGGCTGGTGGGATGGCTTAGCGGTTAAGGCGTTTGTCTGCAAAGCCAAAGGACCCAGGTTTGATTCCCCAGAACCCATGTTAGCTACATGTACAAGGGGGCACTTGCATCTGGGGTTCGTTTGCAGTGGCTAGAGGTCCTGGTGCACCTCTCTCTCTCTCTCTCTCTCTCTCTCTCTCTCTCTCTCTCTTTCTCTCTGTCAAATAAATAAATAAATAAAAATATTTTGAAAAATATATTTTCTGTGAATATATTTGTCTGTGTGCATGTACATATGTGTGCATGTATTTGGAGCAATATGTAAACATAAAGTGTCTTTTTCATTTTAAAATATTATATATATATATATATATGAGACTCATGCACCACCTTGTGCACCTTGCTTATGTATGTACTGGAGAATTGAACCTGGGTTCTTGAGCTTCACTGGCAAGTGCCCTAACTGCTAAGCCATCTTTCCAGCCCTTTTTTAAAAAATATTTTGATTTATTTAATTGCAAGCAGAGGAAAAAAAGAGAAAGAGAAAGAGAGAGGGATAAAATAATGAGAGAGAGAAGAAATGGGTGTGCCAGGGCCTCTTGTCACTTCAAACAAACTTCAAATGCATATGCCAATTGTGCATCTGGCTTTACATGGGTACTGGGGAATTGAACTTGCACTGGACAAGCTTTGCAAGCAAGCACCTTTACCTGCTGAGCCCACTGTCCAACACCCCAGTGGCTTTTTATTTTTATTTATTTATTTGCAAGAACAGAAGAGAGAGAGAGAGGTAGAGAGAGAGAAAATGGGCTCACCAGGGCCTCAGGTCACTGCAAATGAACTGCAGATGCATGCATAACGCTGTGCATCCAAGTTTACATAGATACAAGGGAACTGAACCTGGGTAGTGAGGCTTTGCAGCCAGCACCTTAACTGCTGAGCAATCTCTCCAGCCCCCTAGGGTCTTTTTTGAGATCATGTTTTTCAATAGCTCTTCACCTTATTTTTTTCCTCTCACCCTGTTGATTACTATTTTGACTAACCTACCTTATCAGCAAAACTCAATGATCCTTCTGCCTTCAGCTCCCCAGCTGGGCTTACAATACATACTGAATTTCTCTTCTTCCTTGTGTCATGACTTTGTGTCATTCCATTTCCATGAGCCTAACACTGCCTTGGAAGTTTTAAAACTTTTACATATAGCTTTCCAATTATAAAAGTTAAAGCATTTTAGAGATATTACAAAGTACGTAAAACAACAAGACTCATAAAAAAATTCCATCTCCCAGAGGTAAAAGCACCAAAAACATTTAATATTTTCCTTTTCAGAGTAGGTTTCTATATATATAGGCTGAGATAATTGTGCACCTGTACACTTAACTATGTTTCATAATCGTTTTCCTCTGTAATTTAAATGATTCACACATCATTTCCTGGCATTATATCATAATAGACATTTTCTTAATCTTAGCTTCAATTGTCATTATTAACAAAAAGTCTATAACAGACATATTTGCATATATTTGCATTCATACTGCAGATTATTTTCTTAGAATATACCTCTTAAAAGGAAATATAGACCTATAACTTGATCATTACATAACATAAAATTTTGATCCATTCTCAACAGATTGTAAGCCAGACTTTAAGTGTGTCGTTTGAAAAGTATGGGGCTGTAGGCATACTTTGGCATGCATATGTACCTGCAATTGATTATATATGCCTTCAGATATGATAAATGATTTGATGTATTAACAGTTATTGACTCATTATTACATCTCCATATACTTTACTGCTAATGTCCCATTAATGTCTCACTTCCAGTGCACATCCTCTCAACACAACCCAAGTTTAACTCTTTATTTTTTATGCATTTTAATGGATTGCATATTTATTTGCTAACAACTCACAACTTTTCTTTCTTGCTTAGAATTCCTTAGAACGTAAAACCATAAATGGAACAGTCAATGATTTCTCCTCGATATCAAACACACAATAGAATCTTAATGCGCAGTTCAAACTTATCAAGCTTCACAAACCCCTTGATCTCTTCGACTTCGACTTTCTTATACAGAAACACACACACACACGTACACACATACACATACACACACTACTGCTATTCTGTAGCACATGGTATTTAAGACAAAAATTTTGATGTTAGTGTTTTATTTTTCTTCATGTTCCACATTCACTGTCTCAATCAGAACATGAATGATGGCTTCAAAGCAGACTCTAGGTGTGTTTTCCTCCTTCCCCACATATACACTACTAATACTCTGGTGTACTCTACCATGTGAGGGGGAGTACAATAATTGCTTCAGAAATTTCATAACTAAATAGCTATGTTCCTAGGAGTGGTTCTTTTCTACATAGTAAGGTGAGATCTTTCATTGCAAAGTAAGTATGATTATTAATCCATAGCTAGCTTAAGTACCCTCTAATGTCTTTCTATCCTAACGACAAACTCTTAAATCCTTGCCTTGATCTGTAAACACTCAGTCACTTGCTCTATTACTCCTGAAAGTCAAATATTATCTTCTCAATGGCTCTCTCCCACCTCCTATGCTTAGGTGAGTTCTGAGCACCCTCCATGTCATTCCCGCCCAGGATGCTCATCAGACACTTGTTATTATCTTATAATTTTTTTATAAAACCCCAAACTGCTTTATATTCCTTACTTTTCTGTCTGCCAAATACAGTATAGCATTTGATGAATAACTTTAAACCTAGGAAGAGTAGTATATCTTATGCCTCAATTGTATTATATTATGAGAATGTGTTGCCTGGCTTTGATATCTGTTATGTACTCCAGCAACAGTTCAAACCACTCTCCTTTTCCTCTATCAGGGACAGTTTTGTCTTTCTTGTCACTGACTGTGATGTCAATTTTAATCTTTCCTGCTTTCATTGCAGATCTTAATCTTTCAATTCCATTTTCAAACTTCCTTCCTCCTTACACGCCTTTCTCTTACCCTATCCCCCTTATCTTGCTGAGTTTAATTCCGGTCTGCTCTCTCAATATTTATTTCGATGCTGCATCCATCCAGATTTTCAAGTTTTGTACTCTTGAGTATGCCAAAATATTTAATTTTCATCTGACTATGAGAGGGACATTATATTGAACTTGACTACTAGGGAGAATGTTAGCGTCGTTATATAAACTTTGTAGAGCTCGTAATCTATTTATATATGATTGTTTCCTCATTTTCAAGTTAGGGGGAGTTTTAGCTGGACTCAAAAACATGGGTATTTGAATTTTAGTTGTGTTTGTTTGTTTGTTTGTTTGGTGTTGTCAGTGTTGTCATTAGTCAGCAGCTCAGAACATTCAACTGTTCAATGGTCAATTGCAAGCCTCTCTATAGCTCTGAGTTAATACTTCAGATGAAAAAACATATTCCCAATATAATTCCCAGTATTGTCAGAAATCATTCTCTTTCCTTATCCATTTTCAATACTTGAATGTGAAGTCATGCATCACTGAATGCATTCCCTTCACCAGTTTTGAGAAGGTTGTTCTGTGGGTAGTGAAGTGTAATTATATCAAATAAAGTTTGGTATAATTGGTGCTCAGGTATACTCTGCCCTGCCTTACTGGAGCAAAAGCACATAGCCCAACTTGTGCTCTCTGTCCTACACTCTCCAGACCTGGGAGGGTGCTTTCATAGTTTTGTGTACAAATATCTTTATTTATTCTGGAAAGAATAAGACAAATCATAAAGAGTAATACTTTTCTTAGTAATTCCAGATTTGACAATATTATATGAACTCTGACAATCCACACCAACCCAGTTCTTCCCTCTGACTACAGTGAAGACAAAATTCTCCCCAACTTCGGAATCTCATTTCTTACTCTTTATTTTCAGTAGTAGCTGTGTGAATGTATTTCTCTGTTGTCATTTGCATCTTTTCTTGGGGGGGAGAGACACACAGAGAGAGAGACAGAGAGAGAAGGAGAGGAAGACAGATAGAGAATGGGCATGCCAGCAGCCTCTCAGCTGCTATGAACGAACTCCAGATGCGTGCACCCCCTTGTGGGCAAGCACAGCATTGCGCCCTTGAGTCACTTTCCATCTGGCTAAACGTGGGACCTGGAGATTGGAACCAGCGTTCTTAGGCTTAGCAGGCAGGCGCCTTAACCGCTAAGCCATCTCTCCAGCCCATCATTTGCATTTTAACAGCTGTGGTGGATTGAATCACATGTCTCCCATAAACTTTTGTGTTCAGAAGCTTGATGCCCAGCTGCTGGCAAATTGGGAGGTAGAGTCTTGTTGGAGGATGTCTGTTGGCAGGGGCAGACCCTGCTGGCTTATTAGTCATAGCGTGCATGTGTTACTGTGGCTTACTCTCATGCTATACAGTGTTCCTCCTTCCGTGGCAGAGGCGATCATGCCTGGGTCATTCTCCCACACCCGTCATCATGCAAACATTTTGCTATGCTACACATTATAACTCATTCACACATGCTGAAACTGCAAGTGATGCATTTGTATGACCATTTATCTAGGACAATGAAGCATAATAGACTCAGACAGATGAAAGTAGAAATTACCACAATTGGACTGGAGAGACAGCTTAGTGGTTAAGCACTTGCCTGTGAAGCCTAAGGACCCCGGTTTGAGGCTCGATTCCCCAGGAACCATGTAAGCCAGATGCACAAGAGGGTGCATGCATCTGTAGTTCATTTGCAGTGGCTGGAGGCCCTGGTGCACACATTCTCCCCCTCTGTCTCTCTCTGCCTCTTTCTGTGTCTGTTGCTCTCAAATAAATAAATTAAAATAAACCACAAGACTTGGCCTATCCCCCATAACTCTTGACTACCCCCACAATGCATGACCTACATTCCCCATTGATGAGGGTCCCTTTGGAAGAGGGAGGACAGGGAGGAGGATAAGGGAGTCACCATTTTGAAAGTAAAATTAGAATAATATAAATAAAAAAACAACAACAAAAATTTAAAAAAAGAAATTACCACAATTAATAAAACATTACATTGATAACATTTTCTGGCATGTGTACTGTTCATATAGGTGCACCTTGCTGCTCAAACACACATGTGCATGCACTCGCATTTGAGTGTGTGCTGTCTCCATAGTGGTTTACATGTTCGCTGTGTGATGCAGGCTTGATTCCTTAGTGTAGACTGAATTCACCAACATTTAAGTGCTGCTCTAAATACCATAAGACCAACAGGAGAAGAAGGATCTCTCTCCTACATCCCACTTGCCGTTTCTAGGCTGCTTCATTTTCATCCTAGGCAAATGTCAAAGCACATGTAGTTTTTGACTGACGTCCTGATTCCTTACCTCTGTTCATCAAATGTGTTAGAACTTCACTATCTCTGTCCACACTGCAAATACAGCTTTCAGGCTAACACTCTGTCCCTTTAACACTGAGTTCACTTAATATTTCACCCTGCAGTGTTTTTTCTTTTCTTTTTTTCTTTTTTCTGTTTTGAGAGAGGAAGAGAGAAACAGAGAGAGAAAGAGGGGGAGAGAGAGAATGGGCGCACCAGAACCTTCAGCCTCTGCGAATGAACTACAGATGCATGTGCCAACTTGTGGTACAGGTGAAACATTGCATGCTTGCATCACTGGGCATCTGAATATGTGGGACCTGGAGATTTGAACCTGTGTTCTTAGGCTTTGCAGACAAGAGCTTTAACCACCAAGCTATCTCTCCAGCCCTCTCCAGTATCTTTTGATAAAACCATTTCCAAGGTCATCCTTCCTTCTATCACGGTAGACAAGGTAAGACTTTACTTTCACCCTCTTAGGCTCTTCTAACTGGGCCTGAGAAGTAAATGAGCATAAAGCAGAGTAACCAGGAAAGAGCAAACAAGCGTTTCTATGACATGGGAGATCTTGTAAGGAAATGAAGATCCACAGGAGTAGCAAGACCAAATTCTTTTTGTATTGAGTTAAATAAAAATAAGTGATCTGGAAAATTGGCAAAAATATGTGGGAAGCATTTTACTCCCTGTAGCAGACAGCTTCAGATTCGCTGAGATGAACTTCCAGACCAGGCACAGTTATGGAGGAAGGGATATTATTTATTGAAGCTTACAAATCCAGAGGAAGTTCCATAATGGCAGAAGAAGCTGGCCCGCTCTTCACAGGACCAAACACAGAGAACAAAGCCACAAACCAAAGCCACATCACACCTCAGGAACTCCAGCTAGGCACACTTTGCATATCTTTAGATTGAAATCCTAAACCCACCACCACACCTTAAGATCCGCCCAGTGACACTGCCTCCAGCCAGGTGGCTGCAGATGCAAACTATAAACTAATAAAACACTGAATATATTGGGGGGCATCTATTCAAACTACCTCACTACCCAATGTAATCTGTTGTCTATCCTTTTGGTACTTTCCATTCTCGTGCACTGCATCTGACTTTAGTCTGATCTCCCTCCTTCACTAGTATTGTACAGTCTTCTCTCTTAGCTGGCCTCTACTGCTCACTCACCACGGGCACCTTTGGTCAACACTCCAAATACTTGACCATTCTGTAGCCCCACCTTTCTGACAGTGCCCACTTTCCTATATCCTTGTGTGCCTCAACAATGGATATAAGCTTTATATACAACATTACTGAGGCACTATATTCCACCTACACTGCAACTGTCTCTAAATAAATAAATAAATAAATGAAAATAAAATAAATAACAATAAATAAATAAATAAAATCTTCATGATTAAAAAAAAAAGATTTTGCACCAAATCTCACTTCATTTTCATATTAAGTTGAATCAATTTATTTTATATGCAAGAATTTTTCATTGGGAAATATAACAAATATATTTACTGAATGATTTTGTATCTGTAAAAGATGAACAAATGGACAAATACAGAAAAATTGTAAATGCTTAGAAGTGAATGAGGACACTCAGGTGGGATCATTTCTAAAGATGGAGTATGAAGGGAAATCAGTCATTTTAAGTATACAGCATATGCAGAAGTTACATAATTCACATTAATGTGAATGCTAATGGTAGGTTATGAAAGTGGGCAGAAACTTATATCATGGAAAGATACTTAGGTTAATGGTTTCTGCTTTTAAAACAGACATTTCAGAACAAAGCTCAGGCAGAACCTGGCATGTCAATGATTGGTGCAAACCTCCCTAGATTTAAGGGGCAGTTTCTGTTCCAAGTGCAGGACTGGCTCAGGACTAGCTCTGCATTTAACAACGGCAGCCTGTCTGGGGAGTGTGATTTGCCATGCCCGAGTGTTACAATGGCTGGCTGAGAGCAGAGGAGCTCCTTTCCAAGTAAACAACATAGTTTGTTAGTATGTTCCACAGAAACATGATGTTACTGCTCGTGCTTCCACAGTCATGTGTTTGTTTTCTAACGCAAGACCAATCCCTTCCTTCTGCTTAAGAGAAAGAGAAAAGAGAAATAAAGATGGCTGCTGCTTTCTAGATAAATAATATTGATTGTTCAGCAAACCAGTAAAGACGAGCTAGCACTAGATGGAAATCATAATAACACTGTGATGATCTCTAAGGGAAAAAAATCAATGGAGAGGGAATGGTTTCATAAGAGATATACAGCACTATTATTCTAATGCCTCCAGTCATAAAGCAGAGGCATTTGAGTGTAGCGTGACCTGTCACTTGAAATGCCTGGAGAGGTCCAGTGACCACCACGGTGACAAGTATTTCTGACAGTCATCCCCACTCCTCCTAGCTTGCCCCACCCCGGCACACACAGCACTGAGCTCCAGCAACACACATTTCCATTTCTCTATTAATTGCAATTCCTGAAGTTTGCTTTCACATCTGGGCCTTTTAATTTGCTATTTCTTCTGTGTGTGCCCGGAACACTCTTCAGCCAGACTTTCCAATGATTCACTTGTCCTTTCTCATCACAGAGCTCTCTGCTCAAAGCTATATCCTGAGCGAAGACATCTTTTAAAATGAACAATAAAGCAACGACCGTATCCTATACTCTACTCCATGCCAGAGCTACTGTTTGGAGAGACTACTGGGTTCTTTGCATTTTTTTCTATCTATACTTGTTCCTGTGTTGGCTTATTTTGTGTCTTATCTCCATGGCATGTAAGTTCCATTTATACCTTGTTAAATGCTGTCGTCTCCAGATTGTAGAACTCTATGTAGAATACAATCAATGCAAAACAACTGTTTGAGAATGAATAGATGCACAGCTTTCAGTAACTACTTTTTCTAGTATATGAATCTGTCTTTTTCCTTCGTCCCTTATAAGGTATTAATGGCAGGCAAATAAACAACTTCCCTCCTCTTTCTCTTGTCTGCCTACAGGAAATGGAACAATGCCACTCATTCTTGTACACACTTTACAGTTTATTTATTCTTTCAACAAATATTGACTATATGAAGAAGATTCTTCTTATTGTTGAAAGAATAACTGTGACAAGTACAACACAGCAAAGTTAACTTGAAAGACCTAAAATAATCTAGACCTAGGAATCATTCCAGACCAAAAGTGAGATTCAGAATACCCCAGCCCTTATCACCGAATGCACGGCTTCCACTATAACCAGAAAACAAGAAGTGAAGCAACGTGGTTGGATGTAGCTGGGTATTCCTCCCATGAGCAGAGTGATGAGGCAGTCTCCTGCTATGGGCATGTTCTGATCAGTCACAGCCTTTGACTTCCATAGCTAAACTCCTTGACTGACTGGCATTTACTTCCTGGTGGCAGAGTTACCCATTTGTTTCCACGATGGGCTGGATTTCAATTCACC
Organism: Orientallactaga sibirica; assembly: GCA_036365145.1. NCBI lineage: Eukaryota > Metazoa > Chordata > Mammalia > Rodentia > Dipodidae > Orientallactaga > Orientallactaga sibirica. The sequence continues at coordinate 3,473,786 of JAEOAD010001894.1, read as the reverse complement.
ATGCAACTCTTGTTAGGTAGGGCCCAAAATTTATCACTCAAGTAAAGAGATCAGTTTAGAACAAACATTTCAGCTTATCAGTCTTTTTAGAAGGGGTTGTTATTTAGTCTTCTTATATAATACAATTGATGAAATACATTAATCTAGGGAGAGAGAGGACACATATTGTACACTTATATGGATTTATGTCTCTTTCTGATATACCATTCTAGGAACAAAGTTACTATGTGAATGTAATCCCATCCCTCCAAAAATAAAAAATAAAATAAAATCTTTGTTTAAAAAAAAAAAAAATGATTCCTTGCTCTTCATTTGGACACAGAAGCCAGGAGAAACCTGGAGAAAAATTAAGCGTGCATTTTAAGCCTTTCGGGCTGCATAGAATTCAGTTGATTAACTGGTTACTGCCTCATTAACTGTAGTAGAGAAATTATCTTGGGTTCCAAGCTAAAGATAAACCATAGCTTTTATTCCATACAGGAAAATTCAATTATGCCTTAAAGAGACTCTGTGAGTGATATTGGTATGAACTGTACAAGACTATTAAATTACTTCACTAAAGTATTAGTAGCAGTAGATGGGTTTCTTCTAGGTCAGTAACTTCCCCCCATTTTCCTGAAACATTAATTATATATTCATTAGTTCCCTTTGTCATAGTTTCTTTTACTGTCTCATGAATGCACGAGGGGTTTTGAGGGAAAAAAATCTCAATACTCCTTATTGTATTCTCAGGTTCAAGGTGGTACCTTAAATGCCACATATACATACTGGAGAACTCAACAGCTAAATTAATGCTTATAGGAAAACTTGTGGAGCATTTGAAACAATATTCCCAAGGGTAAATTCAGAGAAAATCAATTTACTTTCTCTTTTGTAATCCGAGGCCCAGGTTGTAATTTTGCACTACCCAGTATCTCTCTGAAGTCCATGGCAGAGCCTCCACATATTTTCTCTCCTGTGCATTTCATACCTTTGGAGTTGGTCCTGATGGAAATTTAATAGGATGCTCATTCAGCATGTCAGGGCTTCGGGTAGTAAATGTATGGCAGCTACTTAACCAATGCCCAAGTAGGCAAAGAGTGAGTGTGGCATTATTGATTTGAAGAAAGTTAACTAAGTTCATCTATCACTTTGTCACGTGTAGTAAAAGAAAGCATCAATCAGAGGGTAAGAGAGAACTGTCCTTGTTTCTGCCTGTGAGTGTGGCTGAAATCTGATACGGATATCAATAGAACAGGTATGGTAAGCTTCATCTATGTTGAGCAAATAAAATGGAAATATGGAAGGCAAGAGGCTGGTGATAGAGCTCCTGGAATAAAGTAGTGGTCAGTTCTCTGAGATAAGAATCATATTTATGAATTCAATATTTTAGAGGTTTTATTCCAGTAATAGTGTCTTAGAAAGATGATCTGAGAGAACAGCATTAAGAGTCTCCTTCCTTCCTTCCTCCCCCTTCCTTCCTTCCTTCCTTCCTTCCTTCCTTCCTTCCTTCCTTCCTTCCTTCCTTCCTCCCTCCCTCCCTCCCTCCCCTCCCTCCCCCTCCCTCCCTCCCTCCCTCCCTCCCTCCCTCCCTCCCTCCCTTCCCTTCTTTCTTTCTTTCTTTCTTTCTTTCTTTCTTTCTTTCTTTCTTTCTTTCTTTCTTCTTTCTTTTTCCCCTGAGACAATCTGATTCTTTTGGCTTGTGCTGGTATTCAACCTCCACCATGCCAAGCAAAGTGCAAGACCCTCAGTGCTCAACATCCAGTGTGTTGGCATGTTTGAACCTTCTCAGTTCCTAGAGGCCAAAGAGGCATTCAACATGACTGACCAGAAGAGAAATGGTTTCTTCAACAAGGAAATTTTGCGTGGCATGCTTGTCTCACCAGGGAACAACTGAACTGATGAATATCAATATGCCATGTGAATAAGGCTCCAGGGCCCATCAGTTTTACCATGCTTGGTGAGAAGTTAAATGACACAGATTTGGAGATGTCTTCAGAAAGGCTGTCATTTTCTTTGATGAAAAAGCAGCTGGCACTGTTCAGGACCTGGATTACCTAAGACAGCCGGTGTGTCCATGAGCATGGAGCTGGTGGGTAGGAAGAGGATGAGCTGTTGACAGATGACTCTATGAGCCAAAAGGGAGTTTTGACTATACCAAGTTCACAGGCATCCTTAATCAAAAGATAAACATGACGGGAGAGAACTTCAAACTTCAGATAAACTTTCCTTCAGGCCACTGGGAGTATTTCTGAAATATTTCTCTTAAAGTCTATTGCGTAGTCTGAGCTTTCCAACTTTTTTGCTTTCTTGTGTTGTATTTATTCCTAACCATCTGGGATACATGCATCATTATACTCAGGTTGAAAATGGGATTTTTTGTAATTTTCATAATAGAGAGTAAGGTAATTTAAATTACTAGTGTCTTTGTTCCTCCCAAATCACTACAGTCTACAAAGAGTCAATTTGCTTTTCACAGAAAGTTATTTGCTTTCTTTGGAATTTTGTTGTTTTGGAACAATAATTAACGCTTACTGAATGCTTGAACTATTTGCTTTTTCCAGAATATTAGTTATCCTATTACAAAACAGACTGGCGACCCAGTCATGGTTTAATTTCACCTTGCATAGATTCTCAGAGCACATGCTTCCCAACACAAAGATGGAATAATTGCTGCCCAAGATTATACTGTGTCTTTATGTTCTTATGCTGAAAATCTCTCCGTGTCTATATACCCTGATGTCTACAATTTCATTACCAACAGAGAGAAAACAGAGAAAATTACCTTTAAAAAGATGACCAAAACCATCAGCCAAATGACTTCTAGGAATCGAAGAACTGAAGTAACAGAGAAGGAAAGAATGCTGAGGTCCAGGTCTATTATCTGTCTCTAGGACACACAAAGTGATTAGATGTGTAAGAAAAAAAAGACAAGTTTGAAGTCATAGGTGGAAAAAAGAAAGAGTAATGATGAACATGAATTGAAGCACACATCCAATTACCAAATAGAGACCAAATTCAAAAACAGTGATCCTCTCATGCATACCCAGTAAAGTAAGAATTGTAATAGTTCTAGGAAACATTTTTTTTCTTTTATATAAGAAGCCTAAAAGTTGTTAATATCCTTTGACTCAGTCTTGTTAAAAAAAAAAAAAAACAGTAAATATTCTATAATTTAGGGAGGTGCACAGGAAATATAAACTTGGATTTATGCCCATCACATTGATAAACATTTTAAATTTCCAGCCACAGGAAAATTATTATGACAGATTAAGGTACATACATTTAAATGTGTATTGGATACAAATACACAGAATACATTAGTATATAATACATCAGTTTGATTAAAAAGGTTGCAAAAATTCCCAATATATTTTTTTACTGTTTGTGTGAGTTTTTATTTATAATCATAAGATACAAACTACTCTGTTTTATTTTGTTAAATGTATCCTGAAAAATTATTCCATGAGGGCTAGAGAGATGGCTTAGCGGTTAAGGCGCCTGCCTCCTAAGCCTAAGAACGCTGGTTCCAGTCTCCAGCGGTTCCAATCTCCAGGTCTCACGTTTAGCCAGATGCAAAGTGACACAAGGGCGCAATGCTGCACTTGACCACAAGGGGGCGCATGCATCTGGATTTCGTTTGCAGCAGCTGAGAGGCTACTGGTGCACTCATCTCTATCTGTCTCCCTCTCCCTCTCTTTGTGTCTCTCTCTGTGTCTCTCTCCAAAAAAAAATTATTCCATGATTATTTGATTGAATGAAGTAGAAATTATTAGAGAAATCATATTACAATACTGTGAAAAGAGTAGAGTTTTAATAATTTTGAATTCAATATATTTCAATAATAAAAACACTTTGTGTTTATTGAGTTTTCCTGTTTTGGTGTGTGCATGTGTGTTTGGTATGTTGTGTATGCATTTTCATATGTGTGAGCACACGAATGCATGTGGGTTCACTGTGTGTGTGTGTGTGTGTGTGTGTGTATTGTGATTATGAAGCTTCACTGAAAACTTGCCTACATTTAGAATTGCCTGAAAGATACACTGCTAAGCACATCTATAACAGTTTTCCCAGAAAGGATTACCCGAGATGGGCAGATCTAAACTGAATGTGGGTAGTAGTACAATCCTATGTGCTGTGGTCCTGGACTGAATAAAAAGGGGAAGAGTAGAAAGCCAGCTGAGTGGTATTATTCTCTGATCTCTGCTTCTTGATGCATGGAGATAAAAGCAAACAGCTTTGTGCTACTTATCGTCATAGGCAGTAGTCACTTCTGCCACCATGCCTTTCCCAAACTGTGAACCGAAATAAGTCTTTCACAGCAACATACACATAATACAGCACAAGGACAGTGAAACCAATAGTAAATCTACAACCATGTTAAGTTAATGTGGTCAGTGCTCACGTTGCTAATTGCCAATCATGTAGCCAAAGTTTCGAGGTGCAGAAAATCCACTATGTAAGTGCTTTCGTTGCAAAAGAAATAGAACTAAGCCCCCCTATAGCCTGATGTAATCATAGCCATGGTCTCTCTACCATAGAGACATTCATTTCTCGTACTGGTGGAGCACTAGGGCAAACAGTGGAGGCAGGATGCAGGTATTTGAAATGGATGGGTTGCCTTAGAGATAGTCTGGTCAAATTCTCATTTACAGGTGAATTGAGTATAATTGGTAAAATGACCTTTTCAGTCTCATAATCAGTTGTCAGAATTCATTTCTCCAAGTCCAGTCTAGACCATGATGCCTTAATCAAACAGAAATAAAAACAACATTTTAAAGAAAAAAAAAATAGGTGAAAATACCCTATCCATCTCAACATTATTTCAAAGCTGGTCTGTGATGAGCCAGAAAGTGGGTAATGATAAGTGGATTATCATTAGTTCTAGTTTTGCCCTCTGCAAAGCATCCCTGATAGCTAGAAATTCTTTTTTTTGTACTCAGTGGCTTTTCAAGAAATGTCTGAGAATGAGGTTGCAACGAGTATCTGAATTCAGGGAGCACAAGGTAGGCAACAGGGTTATTTACTTCACGATGATTCTTCCCAACAACAGAAGACATCCACCCTCAGTAACTGCTGTGCATGGGGCATGAACCTCAGAGACCCACGGCCAGCTCAGGTGTCCTCGAGCAGATGCGTGAAGCACTCTAGAATTCTCTCAGGCTCCGCTGCTTGTGTAAGTTACTCCCACTTGAGCCCAGAAGACAGAACGCTGTTGCTAATAATAGATTGTTGACTTTCCCTGTGCCAGTGCTAGGGAGCAGGGAACTCTTTTCAAAAGTTTGGTTGACTTTCATATTTGTCACATATGCAATGATTTTGATGGATAAAGCCATGGTGTTTTTAGCTGCCAAATGGAGGGTTATAAAACGGCTGTCAGTCTTTGGAAGCGAAGGGTTGGATACATGTCATGAGAACGACAATTCAAACTTGTAGAGTTAAAACCGAAAATGTCTTCCACTTGAGTTCATTTTTTAAATGGATTTCATGTTTAAATGTTCTAGAAACAATCATCCACATATCAATATCTGATATCTGTCACAACGTTGCACCCAAAAGATGAAGAGCCCACGTAAATGACAAGAGCATGACAATAGAGACGTGGTTATTAATTTGAATGCATCATGATATGAGTGGGATGGGATTGCATCACTTCTAATTATACCACATATGGCTTAAAGGTGAAAGGCTCCTTACTGGCTCACGTTTTGAACATTTCTTTTTGAGCTGATTGTGTCACTTTGGGGTGATGGAGCATCTGTGTTGTGGGACCTGGCTGGTGAAAGTGGTTCACAGCGGAGGGGTTTGGGAGCATTGTATTCCTATTAGGATCTCAGCTCCTGGTCTTGTGGATTGTGAACAGCCTCTGCCACACACCCCCGACTACACAAACTGAGCTGTATCTTCATGTCTCTCACCCTTTCCATAATGGACAGAGCTCTTTAGAACCATGAACTAAAATAAATCTCTCTCTCCTAACTGGCTGCTGTCAGGTATTCTAGTGACATCAAAGTGACACATTACCATCAACGTCAGAAGATGGACGTCAACAAACCAGAAAACTTTCTGTAACTCAATATTCATTGCACAGCGTTTCTTTTTATGTATCAGATGTAGTATTTACAATCTCTTGGTAGGATAGATATGATCTATTTTATAGAATTACAGGCTGATTAAATGAAATCAAATAGAAGCAAAATATCTGGGTAAATAATTTAAACAAATAATTAGGAATGTAGGACACTTGTCTCTCTATAATTTACTATGGCTCAAGGATAGCTAGTATTAAATACATGAGTCCACATAGATTTATTCTTCCCTAAGGAAGTGCCAAACACTCTTCTAGTGCTGGGGAAAACAAATGGTAACTAACATCAGCAGCTCCTGCCTTTGAACAGTTTATATTGACAAGACATTTTTCAAGTAACTGTAAAATACAAAATCTCACCACATTATTAATACTTCTAGGGTCGTCTAGGAGCACCCATACGAGGACATGAGCTAGTTTAGGGGATTCCACAGAGGCTGTGAATTGGGGGTGAGGAGTCTATCGAGAAAATGTCCACTGAGATCTGAAGCATGAGTTGGAGCTAACTAGATAAAGAGAAGGAGAAAACCTTTTCACACAGAAGAGTTTAGTCAAAGCTCTGGGATGGGAGCTTTGCACGAAGCAGGTGTAGACCTGAGAAAGAAAGATAAGGAGGACTGGAGAGATGGCTTAGTGGTTAAGATGCTTGTCTAAGGAGCTTACAGATTCAGGTTCAATTACCCAGGGCCCATGTAAGACATATGCCCAAGGTGGTGCATGTGTCTGGAGTTTGCTTGCAGTGGCTGTAACTACAACTAGCCCTACTGAGCCCATTCTTTCTCTCTCTCTCTCTCTCTCTCTCTTTCTCTCCAATAAATCAATACATAAAATATTTTTAACAAAGAAAGACAAGGAATGGTAAAGATGCACCTGTGGAGAAGCTACTATTGCAGAGTCCAAAGGCTCCTAAGAGTTTTTAGATGAGAGCCTCAGGAAGGCCATGAGGGCTATTAAACAGGGAGGGTCATTATCACACGACCCTTTCAAGTTGCCTAAAATATTAAAAACTTGCATTGAAAACAATAATTCACACATATTTGTCTAAAAAGGAACACTTAGGGAGAAGACAGTGTGCATTTTTTTCCCTGATGACCTGTGTCATGGAAATGAGGGGAAAACCAGTGTTCAGTAATAAGCATAGTTTTAGTACTGCTCTTTGTTGCTGGGAGTTTTATTGAGCCTGACAAAATTCCCAAACCATTTCATGAAATGGAAATCATAGTTGATCCTAGCAATTTATATGTCTATGAATTTTCTGGTTTAGAAGTCAGAATAGAACAGATCAAGGAAACGAGAAATGGGGTCAGTTGATACTGAATAAGTTACTCTCGTTGTGAAGGAGAAGAAATAAAAAGAGCTCAAAAGAATTGTTTTGTGGTCTTAAAACAGAAGAAACTTGAGTGTGCATATAAATAGTGATGAAGAAGGCTCTCTGTTGAAGGTGACAGAGAATGAAGGCCAGAACAAACAAAGAGATAAATGGAAGGGAATCAAAGCAGATACATATATGTATTTGGTTTTGGATCAGGAACTTAAATATTTTATTTATTTATTTATTTATTTATTTATTTATTTATTTATTTATTTAAGAGAGGGAGGAGGGAGAGAGAGAGAGAAGAAGAGGTTGGTGGGGGGAGAGAATGGCTGTGCCAGGACCTCCAGCCACTGCAAATGAACTCCAGACACAATGGCCAACTTGGAATCAAACCTGGGTCCTAAGATTTTGCAGGCAAGCACTTTAACCACAAAGCCATCTCTCCAGGCCAGGGAACAGGAATTTAAATGATTCACCATTTAAAGCCTTTTCAATCTGCCAAAGTAAGGTAACGTCACAGAACAGTAATCATTGTGGCCATAACAGGGTTAGAGATTTAAGGAAAATCAAACAGAATTAACACACTTATTAAAGGAAAGCTTGATAGGCAATAATGTGTGGTGGCTCTCAGTTTGACATGGTTCCATTCTTTCTCGAAAGAGTTCTCCTTCCATCCTGCTACCTCCTCCGGTGCATGCAGAGAAAAGTGCCCCAGTTTGGAAAGCTAAAAAATGAAGAGCCGTATGTTTGAAAGTGCAGGATAAGTGGAGTGAAAATGGAGTGAACAGGTACAGAAGAAGCATCTTGCCAAGATGCTGGGACATGGACAGTAAGGAGCTGGGCAACGAGGTGTCTGGGTGGCAGTTAGGAACGTAACCATCAGCCCCAATCACAAAATCATTCAACATTGTGTCCTTAAAGTTGTAAGATCCCAGTCCCTCATGGGTTTTTTTTGCATATGAATATCTTATATGCGTGCACATCTGGCTGGTAGTGCATGTGTGTAGGCATTGATATGAAGAGAAGAAGTCAGATGCCTTTCTCCAACACTCTCTACCTTATTTATTGAGGTAGAGTCTCTCCCTTGAACTCAGATCTTGCTGATCAGGCTAATCAAGCTAGTCAGCTTGTCCTTACGATCCATTGTCCCCACCTTTCAAGCCCTGGGATTGGTGCTGGAAGTTTCGATTCAGGTCCTCACACTTGTAGAAGAAGCATCTTGCTCCACTCCCCCACACCCCGCAGTCCTCCATTTAAAAGGCACTCTATCGCCAACGTTTCCATCTTTGCTCCCTTTTCCAGTCTGAAGGAAAGCCCTCTGCACAGCAAAGCAGCGGCTGAAGAGGAGAACCAGAGATTCAGAGAGGGAAGATGGAGAAGCACGGCTGAAGTCAGAGGTGGATGCAGTCCTCATCCAGACTGACTCCAGCAGATGGGCTACAATCACCTCACTTTTGTCTTACAGCTCCTCAGCTAGCAACAGGCTGAAGCTCAGCAGGCTGAAGCTCATAAGCATAAAGGTAAAGAGAAGAGAAAATCACCACTTATAAAAGATTGCTATGAAAATCAACAGAAAATACCATTTCTTGAAGTTATCTTAAGCTGTCTAATTACAATCACAACTTTACCTGTCTACCAACTATAATATTCTTATAAGGTGGAAGTTTTATTTCTCGCTTTACCTTATGAAAGTGAAAGATTAAAATAACTTAATTTGGGCTGGAGAAATGGCTTAGCGGTTAAGCCAAAGGATCCCGGTTCGATTCTCCAGGACCCACGTAAGCCAGATGCACAAGGGTCACATGCATCTGGAGTTCGTTTGCAGTGGCTGGAGGCCCTGGTGTGCCCATTCTCTCTCTGTGTCTGCCTCTTTTCTATGTCTCTCTCTCTCTCTGATTGCAAATAAATAAATAAAAATTTTTTAAATGTTAGAAAAATAACTTAATTTGCCCCAGGTTTCTCAACTACTAGCAAAACTAGTTGTTAATGTGGTTCTCATAAATCTAAAGCCTGTGTCTGTTCACTGTGCTGAATTGTGAATCACTTTTGAAATTGTGTCCCTTAGAAATCTCTGAATTTAACTATGGTTTGCATGAATTTACCCATTGGTGGGGCTTAGGCAATTAAGCTTGGTTAAATATTCTCCTGGCTTTAATTGCAAAGAGGCACTCAAGGCTTCTGCAACAGGATGAATCGATGTTTTTGTGTAATTTCGTAGCAAACAGTTATGGATCGGAAGACTTTTATCATATGCATTAAATGACTAGGTTCTTCTTGATTGCATGTATAGTGCCGTGTGCGTGTGCGTATGGACATGTGTGTGCATGTGCGGGTTCACAGAGGTCAGAGACCAACATAGGGTGTCTGCTCAGTCACCCTCCACCTTATTTGTTGTATAGTGACGTGCGTGTACGTGTGTGTATGGACATGTGTGTGCGTGTGTGGGTTCACGGAGGTCAGAGACCAGCACAGGGTGTCTGCTCAGTCACCCTCCACCTTATTTGTTGTATAGTGATGTGCGTGAACGTGTGTGTATGGACACTTGTGTTTGTGCATGTGTGGGTTCACGGAAGTCAGAGATCAACATAGGGTGTCTGCTCAGTCACCCTCCACCGTATTTGTTGTATAGTGATGTGCGTGTGTGTATGGACATGTGTGTGCGTGTGTGCGGGTTCACAGAGGTCAGAGACCAGCATAGGGTGTCTGCTCAGTCACCCTCCATCTTATTTGTTGCAGGAGCGCATCTCTCGCTAACCAGACATCATGTGTCTTGCTACAGCACCTAGGCAGCAAACTTAGGGAGCCCCCTGATGTGGGGGACACTTGTCGACACTGGACTTTACATGTTTGTACAAGCACTTTGCCCACGGAGTATGTCCCCAGCCCTAGATGGCTAATTTCTTAATGTAACTATAAATTCTATATAGAAACATATCCCTATCACTTTGATGATGAGAAATGATCTAATGGACAGATGTGGCCTGAGAAGTGTGGCCCAAGAATACAAAAGATCCCTACAAAACCCACTTATAAGAAAAGGGGATGCATGAACAGTCTGCAGTAGCCTGAACTTATAATTATGCCAAACCATACATTTTCTTAAACCCTCTTCATATTTGTTTAAATTTAAAAATGTTCTCTTCTAAGAATTCCTTGAGGATGAAATAGCTTATAAAGGCATTAACAGAGATTTCCTATGACATTGTAATTTACATTACATGTTTTAAAAAGTCAGCTATAAAATTTCAAGATGCCACCCTGAAGTCTGGGCACAGTAGGCCTGACAACTGCTACTGAAAAGCCAAATATTGATTTTCTGGGCAGAGCAGACAAGACATCCCTTAGATGAGGTCACGCCCAAGCTCTCGAAGTTTCAGACAACATCAGTAGGAACACATTAGCTACTTTGGGGGAGCAAAGATTCCTTACACAGGGGGAGTTACAGAAACACAGAGGGTCTTAGAGCAATGCCAGTGCCTTACGTTACCTTCAGGAGCAAGCCCTGTCAATGCAATCTGGTTTTCTATATGCTGTGTGCTGGAATTATTCACTTAAATCTTTCACCATGCACTTGAGAACAACAAGCCAAATTATTGACTCTTCTGAAGGAGTCTAATGGAAGAGCAATACACGGGCTGGAGAGATGGCTTAGTGGTTAAGGTGTTTGCCTGCAAAGTCAAAGGACCCAGGTTTGATTCCCCAGTACCCATGTAAGCCAGATGCACAAGGTGGCACATGTGCCTGGAGTTCATTTGCAGTGGCTGGAGGCCCTGGCGTGCTCATTCTCTCTCTCCCTCTCTGTCTTTTTTTTCTCTGTCTCTATATGCCTCTTTCTCTCTTTCTCTCTCAAACAAATAAGTAAAAAAAAAAAAAAAAAAAACTTTTAAAAAAGAACAATACAAACTGAATTCAGTTATCCACAAACACAGCAATGATACTCTAAAAATCATCTGTTGATGAGTCAGGTTGCATCTTTTTCAATTAATCAATCTTACAAGTTATACCATATATATATAAAATAAATGACCGATTACATATCTATCTGTAAGACTGATATATACATATAAAGAAAATTCAAATATTTTTGAAAAAATGTGTGGAATACAGTATGAGTAGACAGTTATGTAAAGTTATTATCTGATATGTGCTAGCCATTTGTTTCTTAGTGAATGAAAACGTACCCTTGACCAAGCCCGTTATGAGGTCTTCCCATGTCCTATTGTTTTCGGTGCTATCCAAGTCACAAACATTAGTTAACAAGTGTGTCATTCTACAGTGTAACTGTTATAGCTGTACCATTAATTTGAAATACAAAGTGATGGCAATCAAATTTACAATTAAACTTAAAAATTATAATATTGGTTCCCTATTTATAAATAAACCCACCTATTTCCCTGGACTTCTGATATTCTCCCATTCCTGAGTATACAGTTCTTGCTAAAATCATTGTCTTCAGTGCAAAAGGAACTCAGCAATGCTACCATATGATCAATTAAAGAGAAACAAAAATACAAAGGAATTCTCTTAACCAGTTAATGTATGTCAAAACACATTTTAAATCACAGTTTAAAAATACCATTGGAGAAATTCTACATGACCTCAACCTTGTCAAAAATGCTTATAAATGACACAAAAGAATGATACATAAAAGAGAAAGTGTATAAATAGAACTCATTAAAGCAAATGTATCTGCTATTATACGGTGAATATAGCTATGAAAACATCACAAAGTGCCCTATAATTATATGTATAATGTATAATTCTTGGAGTTTCATTCATTGTTAAGAAATAAACTTGATCTGAACTTTAAATGTTTGGATCTGGAAGTTTCTGTTACAAGAATGAAGACAAACCACTGACTGAAAAGTATTAACAAAAAGATGTATTCCACAGCATGTAAAGGGCAGGCAGAGAGCAGCAGTAAGTAAGGGGTCCATTTGGGAAGAAGAAGGGGTTTTGCAGGAGTGAGTGGCAGATAAGAAAGGGTCATGGGGTATATATGATCAAAATACAATACATACACATGACATCATCAAAATAAAGCCAAATAACTGACAAGATATTTGAGCAGCAATATTACCAAAAAAAATTGGTATGTGAGGTAACCATGTTAATATACACATGTCATTAACCATAGAAATATGCAAATTGTAACTACAATAAAATTCCTTTAATCCCCTATTCAAATTAGAATTCCAAACTGACAGTTCCAATTTTTTTATTATTTTATTATGTATTTTTTAATATTTTTTTTATTTGAGAGAGAGAGGAAGAGAAAGAAACAGATAGAGAGAATGGGCACACACAGGGCCTCCAGCCACTGCAAAGGAACTCCAGATGCATGCACCACATTGGGCATCTGGCTTATGTGGGTCCCAGGAAATCGAACCTGGGTCCTTAGGCTTTGCAAGCAAGCACCTTAACAGCTAAGCCAACTTTCCAGCCCTTATGTATTTGTATTTATTTATTTATTTATTTATTTATTTATTTATTTATTTATTTATTTGAGATGGATATAAGGAGAGAGAAAGAGAGAGACAGAGAGAATGGGCATGTCAAGACATTAAGCCATTGCAAACGAACTCCAGACAACATGCGCCACCTGTGCATCTGGCTTATGTGGAACCTGGGGAACCGAACCTGGGTCCTTAGGCTTCGCAGGCAAGTGCCTTAACTGCTAAGCCATCTCTCCATCCCCTATTCAAAGTTTTGACAAAATTACATGACAAGTAATATTCTATGTTTTTCAGATGTGAATGCAAAAGGAGCCCCTGTCTTGAAGATATTTGATATTTAGCTACATGTTCTTTCAAAATTAAAGATGCCTAAAACACAAAGTAACAACTGTAATGCCATATATATGCATATGTGTATGTGTGTGTGTGTGTGTGTGTGTGTGTGTGTGTGTGTGTGTATCTGCCTCAGAAAACAATCCTCTCATGAGCATGATTCATAAATATCCTCACAGTAAAATAATACCAGCATCCTTCTCAGAGGGAAAGATAAAGCACAGTGTAGTCGGGACATCTACCCAACAATAAGTCAGAAGAGTGCTGCGACACAGAATTACTACAATCACTCTCCGAAGCACGCTGAGTGAAGAAACCAGCTTTAAAAGTTGACACGTCTTAGATCCCTTTACGGAATTTACTGGAAAAGCATGATTGTAGGGTAGGGAGCAGCTCAGAGGAAATGACAAATTAGGGAAACAAAAAAGGACTTTGTGCCAAAGGAACATTCAAGATTGTGATTACAGGAGTGGTTAAGAGTCTTGTAGGTCTTAGAAATAGCATGTAGCAAAGAAAAGAAGGGGCTGGAGAAATGGCTCACTGGTTCAAGGTGCTTGCTTGCAAAGCCTGCAAGCCCAGGTTGAATTCCTCAATACCCCTGTAAAGCCCAAGTGGCACCTGCATCAGGAGATTGTCTGAAGTGGCAGATACTCCTATTTCTCTCTCTCTCTCTCTCCCTCTCTCTTTCTCTCTCTTTCTCCCTCTCAGTCTTTCTTTGCTCAGAAATAAATAAATAAAATATTTTTAAAAGAAAAAATATCATTAAAGATAAAGATCTGCAGGGGAGAAAGAAAGAAATAGGAGAGAGGGAAGGAGGGATGGAGGGAGAAAGAGAAAATGAAACTATGTTAACAATGCCAAAGTATACTCATTTCTTGTAATTTTTATATGTAACTTTAATATATAAATATGTAGGGCTGGAGAGATGGCTTAGCAGTTAAGCGCTTGCCTGTGAAGCCTAAGGACCCTGATTCAAGGCTCAGTTCCCCAGTACCCAAGTAAACCAGAAGCACAAGGTGGCATATGCATCTGGAGTTCACTTGCAGTGGCTGGAGGCCCTGGTACACCCTTTCTCTCTCTCTCTTTTTCCCCCCATCTGTCTGTCTCTGTTTCTCTGCCTCTTTCTCTCTCTCTCTGTCACTCTCAAACAAATAAAAATAAAATAAACAAAAAACATAATATATAAATATGCTAAAACTGCTCATATCCCCATCAGGTTATCCTCTCTTGTCCCCTTCCTATCTACCTCCCCCACTCTGCTGAAGTAAGCCCCTCCTCAATGACAGTATTGATAATCACGGCTGGCATGATGAATATATCAATTGGATTGTGTTGGGAGGATAGTGCACCACAGTATGCCTTCCCACTCTATGGCTCTTACATTCTTTAAAATATTTTATTCTTATTTATTCATTTGAGAGAGAGAATAGGAATACTAGGGCCTCCAGCCACTGCAAATGAACTTTAGACGCATGATCCATCTCGTACATCTGGCTTTATGTAGGTCCTGGGGAATCAAACCGGGGTCCTTTGCCTTTGCAAGCAAGCACCTTAACCACTAAGCCATCTCTCCAGCCCTCATTTTTTTAATATATTATTTATTTATTTATTCATTTGAGAGAGAGAAAGAGGCAGAGAGAAAGAGACAATGGGCATGCCAGGGCCTCCAGCCATTGCAAACGAACTCCAGATGCATGTGCCACCTTGTGTATGTGGCTTATTTGGGTCCTGGAGAATCAAAACCAGGATCCTTTGGCTTTGCTGGCAAATGCTTTAACATGCATCTGGAGTTCATTTGCAGTGAGAGGCCCAGGTGTGCCCACTCTCTCTCTCTCTCTCTCTCTAATAAATAAAATAGAAAAAATTAATTTCAGGAATGATATAATAAGAGGTAAAGCCGAGTGGGACCCTTAAGAAGTAATTAAGGATTCATTTCTTCATGTGATTAAAGAATTAATGAGCTTGATGGATTATCTACAGGACAGATTTCCTGTCAAAGTCAGTTTGGTTAGGTTTCACCCTGTGGTGCCCTGTGCCCTTTAGGAAATCAGCGGGTAATGAAGTCATATCCAAATGTAGCTACTAACCTTGGTCCAGAAGTGTGAGCCCAAACAACATTCCCTTCTTTATTATTTAGTTCATTTTTGGTGCTGTGGTATTAGGAACAGAAAATGAAATAATGCTTAGCTTTTGAAATTATTTCTGAGCTTCAGATTATGAATATTTTTGGGAACTCACGGTTACATGAAAAGTTGCCTGAAATTAAAATGTTTGAAAATAGTAATATCTGGTACCTGTAAAACTTCAATGTTTCTTTTCACAGTTTCACAGTTACATGAAAAGTTGCATGAAATTGAAATATTTGTTAAATATTAATATCTAGTATATGTAAAACTTGAATGTGTGTTTAATGATAAGTGAGGAAAAAAAGTTTAATTTATTCCCCATTATATTCTTCCCTTTGGAAGAATAAGACGAGTAATGATTAGGAATTAAACATCTAGAATTTAACTTTAGTGTAGCAAGTTAAACAAAGATACAGCAATGTTTAAAATGAAATTTTAATGTTGACATCAAGTGAGTCATAATGAGTAATATAAACAGTAAATGAGTGATTGCATACAATGTTAAATACATAAGGATGAGCTAATTATGCTTTATCATCTAATCAACAAACTAAATGAGCAAGATACAAAGGTCACAGCTCCTTTTGTTTCAATATATGTCTCTGATACTGTAATTTTTTTTTCTAGAATTAAAAGTGAATCTAAACATGTTCCTAGCACTAAAGCCAATATTAAGTTTGTTCTGTCTGAAACTGTGTCATGGTAAGGTTTACACGTGAATGTTTTTTCACCTATGATTACTTCCTATTCATTTGTTAGAAGCTTTGTATGATAAGAGTTTGCCGTCTCATGAAGTGCTCAATAGTATGCCTTTGAAGTCATATAAAGGTAAGCCTTTCATTAATGAGAAACACGGATATTGCTTATTAAAGGCTTGGAGGGATTTTAATCGCATTGTTTGACTTACAGAGAACTAAAAGCCAGACTCATTTAAATTTAAAACTGAACACACAGGTCAAGGTTAAGCATCGCACAGCTGCATACCTAAGTGGAGTTCCTGTCACATATTCACGGGGAAGAGCTAGCACCATCTACTTTTGGTGCATTGGGGTACAACCAAGTTCAACCTTCCTCTGTTGCCTGAGCCCAGTTGCCAACACCCTTACCACAACATTAACCTAGTCTAGTGAGTGGGAGATGGAAATGAATAGTTTCTGCAGGCTGCTAAGCTTGACGATAAAGGTCTGAGCTACACATGCCTCTCTGAAGCGAGGGTTCACAGCTGCTCACTGCTTTAAAAACTTAAAACCTTACCACCAGGGTTGGACACATTTCTAATCCAAACATGTAGGAGGTGAAGGCAGGACAGTGGTGAGTTTGAGGCCAGCTTGGGCTATGAAACAAAATCCAGGCCAGCTACATAGCCAGACTTTGTCTCAAGAAAAAATATACTAAAAATTAAAAATTAAACTATAATTTTTTTTAAAAAAAGAAGCCATTTGCTCATCTTTTTCCCAATAAACGTTGGCATCTGTGATGGCTAATCTAGATTGTCAACTTGATTGGATCAGGAATCAGCTGAGAGCTCAGCTCTGGGCCAGTCTCGAAGGCATTTTCAGGAAGGCATTTCAGGAAGTCCTTTCCTACAACCTGCCCTGGGTCTTGTCTTCCCTGGGTAATTAACATACAGCGACTTGTCAATATCAACATACAATGACAACTCATGGTCCCAATCCAGGGTAATTTTGAAGGGCATGTCAGCTGGAGAGCTCCAGCTTTTGTTAAGCCTGCACCACAGGCCACCTTCCCTCTGGATTATCCTGCCTCCTACCTGCTGTGTAGTCATCAATTCTGAGAAAACGTGCCCAGTTAATCTCTTGAAAATTCATAAATTCGTTTCAGTCTCCTTTGTGGGGAAACTATCTGTCATATATGGTCTAAGAACAACATAGAAGATGTTTTGATATTTATGATTTAAGATTTAGTAATAAGCCTTTGTTTAATGGAGGAAGAAAGAAAATATGTATACTCCAGGTAAAAGAAAGACATACAACAAAAACCAAAGGTAAGAAAGATGCACCTTCTCAAATTAAGCTGCAGTCCATTGGAAGAGCAACAGAGAGATGTGCGACGTGTCCAGGGATGACGGGCTCGGATTATAAAAGGTCCTCATTGTCAACAGGTCTTTGAATTTTGCTCTGTTGCTAGTAGGGGCCCACGCGTGGATTGCTTGTATCAGAAGATGTAAACACAGTTGTTTCCGAAAGAAAGCTAGGTGAATGGCCGTCAGAAGGTATATTAGAAGGAAACTGAGAAACAAAAGTGAAAAGGAGAATAAAAAGAAGACGGCTACGACTTGGTAAACAAAGGTTTCAAACATTTAACTGATGATGGGTTAGGCCATGGGGCAGAAACAACTTTATCAGTCATTTTGATGTCAGAATTGAATATTAAGGAGGAGTGGCAGTCCATCTCCTGGGCCAATGAATGGGCTTTCTTTCCTTCTCCATTAAACTTTGATTGATACTGAGAAATAAATTCTCAATTACAAAACATGAAGAAGTGGTCCATGCTTTTTTTTTTTTTTTGGACTGTGCCTGTGAGAGGAACAAAGCAACAGTGAAGAGGCTGTAGAGTTTGGAGACTGATGTAGAAGGGGACATGGTTGGGACAGTAGCTGTAGAGTTCGGAGACTGAGGTTCGGCTGAGCACCCTCCTGAAGATGTCATCACCAGCGCCCTAAAGTAGGCACTGCACACACCCACGGAATCTTTTATTCTCCACCACAAAAATTACTTGGAGACTGTCGGTCTGAACAGAGCAGCACTGAGTTTTGTGCAACAGCAACGCCATGCTGGAACTGATCTGACACAACCTAAGGTAGTTTGGAGTCAGTGGGACCATTTAGCCGAGAGATGCCACCATGGGCACCATTCAAACTACTGTGAAGCAGGTTGCTTATTTTCACTGACAGCAGGAATCCTCAAAGCAGTTATCTGCTACAATACTTCTTTTGTTGGACACTAAAGCAGACTCCGTGCCGTAATTGTATAGGCAGAGCCTTGACAATGGAACCGACAAGCCTGCCAGATGTGGCCTGATGCGTGGGTGTTAACCCGGGCTGCTTCTTGCCAGTAATAGGAAGTCATGCTGATGCACACTGAAGCGCATTTTCAGTGTGTCCCATCAACAAGAAATCATACCTACTGGTGCAAAATGCTGAGCTCTTTAGTTGAATGTCCTGTGCACCTAATAATTTTCTTACATGATTGAGTCACAGAGAAATAAAATAATTGTTCAAAAGGACAAGTTGACATTTTGATAGTACAGGGTCATCTATGTCAAACCACACAAGGGTACCAAATAAAATGTGAAATTCAGTTTCCTTCCTGAACTAGACTCTAAAACAAGTTTTGTGTTTTGTTTTGTTTTTTTTTCATCATGTCCCGATTTACATTTGAGACTGAGTAATTCCTGGCACAGCTAATATGTGCTTCATAGGATCTCATCCCACGAGATTCCAAATTTCGAACATAAACAAGGCCTGTCACAACAATCAAAAGGTATCCCCGGGGCCTGGCCCAGAGCTAGAGTTATGATAGCTAGACCCCACATAAAAGCCAGAAACCACAGTGGACCTCTTTCATCTTAACACACTAACCACGAGATGGGAGAGAAAGAAGGAGAATTCTGTGGAAGCTTGAGAGCCAGCCAGCTTAGCAAATGCAGCAGTGAACAAGGAGATTGAGGCAAATGTTGTTTAACGTATCTCCACACATTGCAAAATATTTCCTGTGGGACAAAACCCAACCCTGGTCGAGAACCACTGGTTTAAAGGGATGAGTACGAGAACTGTATTCTGAAAAGATTTACCTTAAAGGGATGAGTACGAGAACTGTATTCTGAAAAGATTTACCTTAAAGGGATGAGTACGAGAACTGTATTCTAAAAAGACTTCCCTCTTCCACACCTACTATCGCTCAATAACTGATTCATGCTTATCGGCTCTGAGAAGCAATGGTCTGGGAAAAGTGTGTTGTTCATGGTTTTCTCTTTGACTGCTTTCTGAGTCACGATTCGGTGCCATAATGTGCTGTCCAGGGAGGATGCTGCAGGGAACAAGTCTGACAGACTTCCCATTTTCACTGGGCTGACAGAAAAATGGAGAACTTGGGCAAGTGAAAAGTGGTCATTCTTTGTGCTCTGAAGAAAAGTCAGTCAGGGGTTGATCGATTCAAGGTGATATATTCCTGAGTGGTCATGAGCTCCCCACCCCCACTTCTAAAGTAGAGAGACAGGATGTGAAATGTAAACACCTCCATCCTCAGATGTCGCCTCTGGAGCAGAAGGAATCTAAAGTCTTCCCTACCTGAGGTCTTGTGAAAATTAGTCAAAGCCCTCATTCAGTAAACAGAAGCTCAAACGCCCCAGCCAAGCAGATCCTATCTGTCATTTTTAAACCATAATTGTCCCATGACCAAAACCAAATGTAGATAATGGCCATACAACTGGGGAATTGTTTTCCACTGTTAAGATTAGGCCTGAGTTGAGGCACACAGGGTGGCTAGGTCCAAAATTTAAAGAAGCATTTATCCTCAGCGACACCCAAGTGTTCCGTAAAGTTCCCATCCCAAACACCCCAGCTCTCTTCCCTTTTGTCTCAGCCCAGTATGATTTACAGCAGGAAAACTAGAGAAAATACTGTCTGTGGTGGTGAAGTTCTGTTGTCAACTTGGTCTGTTGAGGGATCCACATACATTGCTCTTGGGTGGGTCTCTGAGGTTGCTTCTAGGAAAGATTACCCTAAGGAGGAACTCCTTCCCCAGAGTGGGTCACCCTCCAGGAGCGGGGGAGCTTTATCTAAGGACGCTCTGGGCAAACAGAATCCCTTCCTCCCACCTGGTGGCAGGTGCTGCTTGCTGCCTTCCAGTGTGAACTGAAGAATAGCATGGACTGGAGACCAGCTTGGTCTGGAGACCAGCTCCAACTGAAGAGCAGCGTCTCTCCAGGACGCCTCCAGGCCTTCAGTGCTGGGTGGGGACTGCTGAGGCCTCCAGCCTCGTGGACTGAGCAGCTATGGGCTTCCTTGACTCTTGGGTCTGCAGACTGCTATTGTAAAGTAATCCAATAAATTCCCTTTTTAATATAATTCATTCTATCTGTTCCTGTAGAGAACCCTGACTAGTACATTGTCCACTGGCAATACTCTGCTTGCTTCAGTTATAAGGAATCACACAGAAACCATTGTCTGGCAGAAACTTCATCTTTGAAAGTAAGGGTATTGGAGAGAAGGAACGGTCAGAGGAGGAATGCATCTAGAGTGTGCTATCGGTTAGTACCTTCTAACAAGATAGACCATAACTTGGGATGGAAAATGGCCAGTCTTCCTGGACAATTTTCCAGAAATAAAAAGTTTAACCCTCCCCAAGTGTTGGTCTTCCTTCTATGAGACATTCTAGCTAAAGTTCCTTTCTAAAATCTCAATCTAAACTCTTTCTACTTTTTTCTTTGTTTCTTTTTCGAGGTAGGATCTCACTCTGGCCCAGGCTGACCTGGAATTCACTATGTAGTCTCAGGGTGGCCTTGAACTCACGGCGATCCTCCTACCTCTGCCTCCCGAGTGCTGGGATTGAAGGTGTGCGCCACCACACATGGCTCCAAACTCTTTCTACTTTCTATAGAACCCTTTCTATTGTTAATTACTCATACCTGAACACTTTACTCATAACACAGGGAAGCAGAGGAAACCTAGGCTAATTTGCCTCTTGACCTCTTTGACAGAATAACTGTCCATTCTCAGATATCACTTTAACTGCATTTTAAATCGTGGCTTTTACTCATCTTGAATATTTTATTATCCACCTCTTTCCTCAAACATCCAGAGGACACCCCAGTTGAGGTTATCACGGTGACTTTGTACCCTACTGTAGCTGGCTCCATAGATCACTACTTATCACTGGATGCACAGTGAAAAATTTATTGAGTGATTGATCACTGAATGGGTCTAGAAGGCCCCAAAGACACAAGAAAGGAAGGCTTTGCCCAAGTTGTAGAAGCTATTGAGATCAAGGTGGCAATGGTTTCCTCAGTACATCTTTCTATTGATGAGATCAAAGCTGAGTGAACTATTCATAGGTGAGAAAACAGTTCACTGCCACACAGATTTGAAGAACAAGTTAGTC
Source organism: Orientallactaga sibirica (assembly GCA_036365145.1). Taxonomy (NCBI): domain Eukaryota; kingdom Metazoa; phylum Chordata; class Mammalia; order Rodentia; family Dipodidae; genus Orientallactaga; species Orientallactaga sibirica. Next base: position 3,452,367 of record JAEOAD010001894.1, on the reverse strand, counting down.
TCTGGCACTTCCTATTTCTCTCTGCTTCTCAGGGTTATGAAGTGAGCAGCTGGGCTTGGTTACACCTTCTTTGTCATGATAACCTTCCTCACAGACCCACACACAATGGAACCGGTTGACCTCGGATTGAAAACTCAAACTGTGAGCCAAAACAAGCTGTTCTCCCTTTCAAATTACTTCTCTCCATTAATTTGTCATCATGCAAAAAGCTAACACAGTTATGTACACACCTCAAATTGTGCACTGCATCAGGATCTCCTATGTAATTTCATTAAGATGCTTGTGTTTTGATGTTTATTTTCAAAACGTATTAGATGTAAGAGTAACTATTTAAACTCTTAGTATAACCTAAGGCCAATTACTAAGTGGATAAAACACTTGCTCTTCCCACATGAGGGCAGTTTGGATCCCCAGCCACATCACAGATGCCTGGTGTGCATGGAAGCACTCCTTGTAACCCCAGCAACGTGGGGCATGACGGAGCTGGGAAATTGGTCTCGGGCAATTGGCTAGCTAGACTAGTTGAACCAATGACCTCTGTGTGCAGGTAAGAGAGCCTGCCTCGGAGAATAAAGTGAAGAGCTATCAAGGAAGACCTCCTCCTTAAACCTCTTTCCCCGCATGCATGCACACACCAGTGCATACCCATTCCAACGTATCCACATAGATGTGAACTGCATGCACACATGCACACCACACACACACACACACACACCAAATAAACTCTTAAAGTTTTAGTTTCCTTTTGGTATAAATAGGTATAACATTCATATGTTTCTTGTGATGTCATTCTGAAAGCTAAGTGAGAACAAGTAAGCGTGATACACAGAGTTTTTATTAAATTTTCGCTATGGGTACTTAAAAAATAGTAATGTGCTCTTTATGAGAAGAAGGAAGAGACCAATTTGTTTTTTTTTTTTTTTTTTTAAGGAGGTCTGGGAGCTTCGCCATGGCTTCAGTAGTTCTTGTTTGTGGTGGGGAGTGGCTGGTCTTCTGGAGAGAAGACGGTTGATAACAGCTGCATGCAGGCCATAGCTTGGCTCCTTGCTGGGAAAGGGATAGGATGGCCTGCCTCGGGTCACTACCTGGCAAAGTCTCAGAACACAATGGATCACTTCTCCAAGACTTTGCTTCTTTTCCTCTAATGGACAAATACACGAGAGGAGAGGAGAAGAAGCAGGACTATATTTCCTTCACGTATTTCTTGCCCTATTACAACCCCTAAATGCTGCTCAGTCTCTGATGCTTTCATTGCAGCAATAAACTTTCCCCTGCACTAAAATGTTAGGTACTGAGGTTTTCTAAATGAATAAAGCACATCTTTGCCTCTTGAAAATTTACATAGTAATGGGAGAGAGGGAAAATTTTGAACATACAATGGACAATCTTATTAGTGGCTATTAAGTAACACAAATTAATAGATAAAGGTCTCTCTCTCTCTCTCTTTCTCTCTCATAAAAGAAATTTAAAAAATTAAAAGGCCTGGAGAGATGGCTTAGCAGTTAAGTTGCTTGCCTTCAAAGCCTAAGGACCCTTGTTTGACTCTCCAGATCCCACATAAGCCCTCTCCAGGTCCCATGTAAGCCACACGACAAGGTGATGCAAGCATGCAAGGTCGCACATGTGCACAAGGTGGCACACATGTCTGGAGTTTGATTGCAGTGATTGGTCAGCCAATTTTCTCTCTCTCTCTGCCTCTATCTCTCTCTCTCTCTCTCTCTCATAAAAGTAAATTAAAAATTACAAAAAAGATAATGGACATGATAGGTCACACCTTTAATCCCAGCACTTGGGAGGCAGAGGTAGGAGGATTGCTGTGAGTTCGAGGCCAGCCTGAGACTACATAGTGAATTCCAGGTCAGCCTGGGCTAGAGTGAGACCCACATACAAACAAAAGATCCAGTGTATAAAGTGTAAAGTAATACAACTGTTCCAACACTAGACAACCACTCTCACCTCTCACATAGGTGGTGCTATGTTTGCCTCTGTTTGCTTTCTCTAAATATAGTCAAGTTGGAAAAGCCTTGGTAATTACTTCATGTTGAATATATTTATTTATTTATTTATTTATTTATTTATTTATTTATTTATTTAACAGAGAAAGAGGGAGAGAAATGGGGGAGAAAATGGGCATGCCAGGGCCTCCAGCCACTACAAATGAACTCCAGATGCATGTGCCCCCTTGTGCATCTGGCTTATGTGGGTCCTGGGGAATCGAACCGAGGTCTTTGGCGTTGTAGGCAAGTACCTTAACCACTAAGCCATCCCTCCAGCCCAATTGCTTCATTTTAGAAGAAAGAGAGCAAATGGATTGCCACCCGAGAAGGCTGTGCCTGGGGTGAGAGGAACAGACACTAGATCAGTGTCTGTTTGTTCAGCATCTGTTTTGGGCTTTGATGCACTGCAAAATTAGTTGAAGGTGGTAAATCAATCATTATTTGTTTTTGGTTTATTGAGTGCCTGAAATACTTATAAACCATTCATGGGGAATTATCACAATATATATTTTGTGTTAATGATCCCACCATGCCTTACTAATACAAATAACGTACATTAAGCATTTATTCTGTTTTTATGCACCCAATCATTTATTGAGTGCCTAATGTGACTTAGGAATCGCTATTATGGCAGATGTAAGAAGAGATAATTCATAATTCCTGAATATAAGCAGCTCATAAATCAACTGGAAAGATGTGAAACACACATATAAAGGATAATTAACATTTAAGGCATTATGTACAGGAGACCAAATAATTTGCCATAGCAAAGCAAGTGAAAGATTCTGGACAGTCAGTGATGTTGTGCAGAGAATATACCAAATGAAAACAGTCTCAGGGATTCATGACGCCGCTACTGTACATGTGGATGGATGAAGCGTCTCTTGAAGAAGGAACTGGTTAGAGGAGTGGACAGACAGTGAGCAAAGACTGGATGCAGTGTCAACCTAGACGAAGGGTGAACTGGCACACAAGTCGAAGCCAGAAGCAATTGCTGCATAGACAATCTGCAGTCAGCTTCGTCTCTTAGACTTCTGATATGCTGTGTGAGCTTGACAGCTTCTACCCATGGCCACAGCCTGATAATAATCATGTTTTAGAAAACAAATCTAAGAGCAATGAAAATAGTGCCTGGTGGTGGAAATGCAAGTAAATCCAAACAGAGATGTGTTAACTCACAAATGAAATGGACTTATTTTAGAAACTGATGAGATGGGTTTGAAAATGAATGGGATTGTGGAGGAGACAGAATGTTGACTTTTAAGACTGAAGGATTGATATTATCAGTAAAGTGAGACTATCACATTAAGTAAGATAAATCTGAAGGTGACATGAGATACTCAGTCCTTAAAATACTGATTTATTAGTAATCATATGTAAGATGACACTATCTAGCTGATATTTGGGGTGAATTGGCTTTAAGGGAAAATTCAAACCTAAGTATGCAATTTCAGAAGTAATTTGTAAAAAGGTGACTGATAAGATCATGGAAATGGATATGAAACCAGAAGATGAAATCCATCAACAAAGGGCTAAAGAAAAAGCTTGAAGGTAATGCTATATTTGAAAGCATACAGAGTAAAATAATCACAGAACTGGATACAGGAAGAGAATGAGACAATGCAAAGTATAACTCAGGAGACAGAATTCCAGGAGACAGGAAGTGGTTAAGAATGTCATGCCAGGCGTGGTGGCACACGCCTTTAATCCCAGCACTCAGCACTCAGTAGGCAGAGGTAGGAGGATCACCGTGAGTTCGAGGCCACCCTGAGACTACATAGTGAATTCCAGGTTAGCCTGGGCTAGAGCAAGATCGTACCTCAAAAAACCAAAAAATCAAAACAACAACAAAACACCAAACTCATACCTGCTTTTTAAAAGGAAGAGGAAAGGCTATACTTTGTAACTAACAACAAAGAGGTGTTCTGCTTTTGTGTTCAGCCAGACAGAATTGCAGCAGAAAACAGAAATAACAGAGGAAAAGATTACTGCCTCTTTATATGAAACAGTTTTTTATTCTACTAGTGTCTCTTTAAAAATAAAAATCAACAAATAAATGTCCATTTAAATTGATCTTCTGTTGGACTGTGCTATTGGTCTGACATATAAATTAGTGCTTCTTAGATTTAACTATCCCTCTGGGATAAGACTGAGAAACAACCACGATATTTTATGGAGAGTGTCAAAAAGCCTGCCTTTGCAGCCGTTCTTTTCTCTCTCTCTCTCTCTGTCTCTCTTTACGATGGATAATGGAGATCACTTTAATAAAAATGAAACTAATACTTATTTTGGCATATGATAAACCAAGTGTTGTTAATCCCTTGCTGTTATTTAAATTTTAAGACTATTATCTTTTATAGGACAATTTTAAATTGTGTTTTTGTTTTTCTACTCACATCCCTAAGTCTTCCCCTTATACCAGGACCTTAAGAAGCACATTACACAACTAAAAGCCATCTTCCTTCTTCATGAGCTGGGAATGCTAATATTCTTATTGTTCACACAGTGCAACTAGGAGCAAAAGAAGTGTTATAAGTGAAGGTGGTTAAGTGTGAAACGCCATGTGAATGTTGCCATTAGCATTTCTCTCTAGGCTGTACATTTTATGGAGACAAAAACGGACCTGCATTATTCCCACAGAATTAAAGTACCTACCCACAGTGCCCGACATTAAGCAAGAAAGCAATGCATTTTATTGGGTTTTACTACTAGGAAAGATAAACAGGAATATTGTCATTGGCATGTACAATATCAAAATGTCTGCTACATAGAACACTATTAAGAAAGCAAGGCCAGCGTAAGTATTCCCAAGAACTCACATCCATCCCTGTTAACTTGCAATACTGTGTGAACCAGCCTGCCTACCCCTAACACCTTTCCAACAATAGTGCCGGTATGATTTCTACTGTACCTTTTATTTCATGTCTAAAGCCTTTCTGGTCATATCCCCCACCAGAGCTTGTTTATTAATAAATCTGGGAACTAGCACCAGGGGAACTGATAACAATCACAGAAATAACGTTCATAAAAATTTGACAAAAGGCCAGGAATCAGGGCCAGAAAATGGAGTCACTGTGAATGGGAACACTAAACCAAACAGTGGTAAGGAAAGAATTACAAAATGAAAAGCTCTATGAAAAACCCATTTTTCCAAAGAGTTCATGGATATCATTAAAATACTAGAGTATGTGAAAAATAAATTTGACTTCAGAACAGAATATTATGTGGTCTTCATTTTTTCACTAGCGCTCTTAAAAAATGGGGTGGCCAGCACCAAACTGGGAGAAAGGACTGTGTGTGTAAAAAAAGGGAAAATGCTAAATAGCACAACATTCACACACTTCCTCAAACAAGTCTCTCTCTCATGTCATTTTAGTGGATTATATTTCAGTGTGCTTTCAGGTGACTAACCCATAATACCTTTTGAAGGTTAATAATTTTGTTTGTCTGAGACAGGCTCCTATGTAGCCCAGTCTGGTCTTGAACTCACTGTGTAGACAAGAATGACCTTGAATTTCTCATCCTTCTGCCCCTACTTCACAAGTGAGCATTAATAATTTGCTACCTGGGGCTGGAGAGATGGCTTAGTGGTTAAGGCGCCTGCCTCCTAAGCCTAAGAACACTGGTTCCAATGTCCAGCGGTTCCAATCTCCAGGTCCCACGTTTAGCTAGATGCAAAGTGACACAAGGGTGCAATACCGCACTTGACCACTAGGGGGCGCACACATCTGGATTTCGTTCACAGCAGCTGAGAGACTGCTGGCACACCCATTCTCTGTCTCCCTCTCCCTCTCTCTCTGTCTGTCTCTCTCTAAAAATAAAAGATTTAAAAAAATTTTTTAAAAATAATAATTTGCTACCTGATACAATGATCTGAATGCTAGTGTACCCTTGAAATTCCTAATTTAACCAGTGCAATGGTATTGGAAAGTGGAGCCTTTGGAGGTGATTAGATCTGGAGGTCGCATTCTCATGAGTAGGATTAGTTTTTGACATGCACACGTGTGTGTGTATGTGCATGTGTGTGGGATGTGTATAACATATGCATGTGTGTGTGTGTGCAGATGCATATGCCACATGCACACATGTGTGGAAGCCAGAGGAACAAGTCAGATGTCCTTGTCTACCACTCTTCCAATTTGAGTCTCTCACCAAACCTGGAATTTCCATTTTCAGTCAAACTGGCTGGCTAGCAAACCTCTGTGAGTCTTCTCTTTCTGCTCCCCGTAAGTCTGACGTTACTGGCATATACGGCCATGCCCAACTTTGGACGTGAGTGCTAAGAGTCCAACTTGGGTCTATCTGCTAAAACCATCTACCCAGCCCTGGGTGAGTTCTCTTATAGAGGACACAGAAAACTTGACCTTTCTACCCTGTGAGGAAACCTTGAGCAGATATGATCTAGAGAATGACCTCTTATGAGATACTATCTCCCAAGACCTTGAGTTTGAACTTTTCACATCCCAGAGCTGTAAGAAATAAATATGTGGGTTTTAGACACCACTAGTGCCAGGCGTGGTGGCACAAACCTTTAATCCCAGCACTCAGGAGGCAGTGGTAGGAGGATCACTGTGAGTTCAGGGCCAACTTGGGACTAGAGGGTGTTCCACATCAACCTGGGCTATAGTGAGATCCTACCTTGAAAAACAAATAAAAATAAAAAGAAGCCACTAGTTTATGGCATTTTGTTACAATAGTCTAAACAAGCTAGATCCTTGATACTAATTGGGGGGGGGCTCATTTCTCCAAAGCATTGACAAATTTAAATGATCATTTATTTTAAAGACAGAAATGCTAGACACGTGGGTAGCTAAACTAACTGGAAAGAGGATCTCGTGAAAGAACTGATCAACGGGATGTTTCTTCTCTAGTGAAAATCGTGACAGACACCCAAGAATGCCCCATGGTGTCATTCACACTCTCCGGATGCAAACCTAAGTGGCAGGAAAACCAAATCAAAGACACAGAAACAAGGAACAGGTCAACGGAGAAGTTCTGCTTTCCTTTTCTTTCTTTCTTTCTTTTTTTTAAGTCAAGACATAAATGCGGGATGCTCAAATGTGTTCATTTCAAGAACATTTCAGACAGCCAGGAGACCAGCTGACAGGGAATCCTTCCCAGAGCTTCCATTGTGCTTAAAGCCTGGCTTGTTTCACACACAAAGTATCTCCAGGCAGAGACGGCATTGCACAAGAGAGACTTAAATGAGGCAAGGCTGTCACTCACTTGCCTATCATGTGAAAGGCTCCAGATTCAATCCTAGGGACCACCCAAACAGAGAGACTGGGCGCTGTAATCCTTTGTACTAGAATTCCTCCACCTTCCCAAGTCAGTGGTACTCGGGCACTGGATTTATCACTGACCTTGCAGCCCAAGCATATGGAGTCTTCAGCAATAGGGCCTTACCATCTATTCCTGGTGGGAAACCAAAAGCCTCAGCAATGCCCTATAAAGTTTTGGGGGCATCAGTGACCTCCCTGGCCAACAATTCATGGGAGGGTATCCTATCCCTGGAACTGAAAATTTTATAGTAACAATTTATGGCTTCTGGGTGTTCAATTATCCAAAAAAAGTAGGTTTCCATATGACTTATTTATATCCTCTTAGATTTTGATTAGCCTCCCTCCACCTTTCCTTTACTCAATCTCTTCCCCTGACCTCACTTAGGCCTTTTCACCCCCATTAATCTGTTCTTCTACTTACATATATACAATACCATCCTATTAAGTCCCCCCTCCCTCCATTTCTTTTCCCTTTCTATCTCCTTTCTAGCTTACTGGCCTCTATTATTGAGTTTTATTCCTACTCACATAGAAGTCCAGTCATTTTTAGCTAGGATCCACATATGAGAGAACATATGATGTTTGGCTTTCTGGGTCTGGGTTACCTCACAAAGTATAATCCTTTCCAGATCCATTAATTTTCCTACAAATATCATAATTTCATTTTTTTCTTTATCACTGAGTAGAACTCCATTGTGTAAATGTGCTGCATCTTCATTATCCACTCATCAGTTGCGGGACATCTAGGCTGGTTCCATTTCCTAGCTATTGTGAATAGAATGGCGGTAACCATGGTTGAGCAAGTGTCGCTACGGTAGGGAGACGAGTCCTTAGGATACATGCCTGTCCATCTTGTTGATTAGTTGCACTTTGACTTATCATTCACTCCCATACAAATTCCTCCATTTTTTCTCATAAATTTCCCTTTTTCTATTTCCATGTTATTCATAAGTCTCCCCCTGCAGCCTGCTTTCAGAAATTGAATTTTATAATGAGAAGTGTTGCAAGACTGCCTTTTTTTTTTTTTATCATGTTAAAACACTGAGAAAATGCCATATTTCTGCCACCGTCCAGGCTATGAAAGGCAAGGAGGGAAACAGGAAGGAGTGAGCATTTCCACTCCCTCATCCTGCTGTGAGGCCCTGAGACACACATCCAACAAAGTCAGGCCAGGTCAGACAGCAGTCTCTAAGGAAGAGAGGCATTCCTCTGGAAATGTGCACTGTGGACTCAATGCCAGATTTTAAAATAAAACATTTCTCCTAGGTTAGTTGTACATCATCACGTAGAATGGATCTGGAAGGCAGCACATTGTGCTTGGAAGATGGTCCAGCCACCATGCCAGTAATGTCATAGGTTTAAAGATGCTTTATCAACTCTCAACGGTGTGGCCTTTACCAAATACCATGTCAAAATGAAATAGCATGTTAATTAGAGTCAGTCAATCCAAAGAGTCGATGCATATCCTTCTACAGAACTCTCTGGACTTGCTGGACCCCAAAGGTGATGAGTTATACAGGTGAATGGGCCTTAGAAAACTACTGTTCATTCCCTTGTTTAGGGATATGTTAGAGAAAGAAAAGGAAAACTAGGGTTAGAAACAGTTTACTTGTTGAGACCAGTAACATTTACTTAATATTGCCTGCCCCCATTCTTGTTTGAGTAATTTAACAAGCATGTTCCCCATGAAGTGAGTAGTGAAGAGACTGTCGTCGGAAGGTAGACGCTGGACTTGAAGGATGGACCTCATCCCCTTCATCCTTGGCAACATTAGAAAGGAAAACATTACAATAACCCCTCTGCAGGATTTAAAATACTAACACACTCACACGGCTCAGGTAATTTTTTGGAAGAGGGGGCAGAAAGATTGTTAGAGTCACAAGTTGGGACATCCTGCCCAGAGGCATTGCTGATCCCCAGTAACTGACTGCTGCTCCCCCAACGCATAACCCACAATCTCCACAGGGAAAACCTGCAACCCCTCTGAGGAGGGCCCCCAGAGGAACGGGGACAGGGATGAGGAAAAGGATAGTGCCATCACATGATGTATCCGTACTCAGTATGTCTGTGATCAATAGAATTAATTAATTAATTAATTAATTAGTAATTTTAAAAAAGAAACTAAAAAATGGAGAACAATGAAATCTCAAGTGTGCAATGACATAAAAGCAGAGATATTGTCAATGAAAAGTAGAGAAAATTGATTCAAATAGACCTGGGTTTCTGCAAGCATTAATTAAACTTTTATTTTGACAAACAGATAAAACACAGAAAAAGATAAACATATAAAAACACAGAGAGAGAGAGAGAAAAAGAGAAAGAAAAAGAGAGAGACATTACTAGGACTCAATGAAAGCATATCAGTACAGATCCTGCAGACATTAAAATGTTAAAATTATAGTAAAAGGATATTAAATAAAAATTGCCTGTAGACAAAATGGATGCATTCTTTTTCAAATGTGCATTCGTAAAAATTGCCTTTAAGAGAAATAGGGTAGAATGCTATAAAAAAAAAATTGCAATAGTGACTTAAAACTTTTCCACAAAGAAAATGCTAGTTCCCTTTAGTCTCGATGATGAATCACTCAAATTGTTAGGAACTAACCTACATAAATATATAATTATTTATAAACTCCATAAAAAGGCAGAGAATGGAACGGTGTGATCAGCATTGTTATAATATGTTTGCGTGATTTGTAAGCCTCCACGTGGATAAGTTGAGTTGGCTAAGTATTGGTTAAAAAAAAAAGCCAAGCAAGTTATAGGAAGACAGAGAGCTCGAGAGTATAAAGGTCTTGCTGAAGGGGAAAGAAAGTTGAAATCACAGTTGTCCAAATGAATAATTTCAAACCTTAAGACATTAACATAATTCTCAAAATATCACAGTTCAAATTCTAGGTATTAATATGATATATACAAACTCCAGGGCAATTTAAAAGTTATCTAAACAATGATGCAACAAAAAGAAAAATAAAATTAAGAAAAGAGGGCTGAAAATTTTTAAGGGACATTGAAGGTTGTCCTCCCTTTCATCCAATGGGTAAGAATATTCTGTTTCCAGGCAAAATTTGTCGTTTAAATGTACTCATCATATGCCAGCATCCTGACACTTGATCCTCACTGTTGGACTGTTAAGTAGATGGTCAGTGTGTCAGTGATCAGAATGAAAGTCCAAGATTAATAAATAATACAAGATCTTGCTCCCGCACAACGGCAGAGAGAGAACATAAATGCGAACTTACGAGCCTTAAAAGTCATATTCTTTCTACTAATTTTCCAGCCTTACCACACAAAGGCATCTAAAAATGGAATAAGATGATCAGAAAAATGTGGTGCTATTTACTTACTGTATGTCATAGACAATTCTAATTATTTTATTCACATCCTGTCATTTAACACTCATAGACAAGCTAGTATAGCACATTTCCACTTGAGGAAAAGAGTTTATGCTTAACATGTTTTTCAAATTTTCAATGTCACTAAGTTACAGAGTTGGGATTCATATAGCCTGACTCCAAAGCCCCAGTTACTGTCTTTGACCAGTCCTGAGCCTCAGCAGTGTGCTAGTGAGCAAAAACCCTAACCTACTCCACTGAAGCTAGAAGCAGGAATTGAGAAGAATGCTTGCCCATTTACCAGCTTTCTGAATGGAGAAAAAGAAATTGCTAATTACAATAAAACCAGGATGGCAAACAATGAAGATATACATGTCTGCTGAGAGAGAGATGGCAAGAAGCTGGACGCAGAAAGATTACTCTATAACTTTGGAATGGAAGAGGAGATAGAGCACGGGAGGGCAGTTTGGAAAACCACGTCGAGAATGTGCGCTCTGCTAGAATGCAAACGCCTTATCTTAAACTCTTTTTCTACGGTCACAGAACACGCTAAGTTAAACTCCTATTTGTTTCCATTTGTACCTTATTATGATCAAACTATAAAATTCTGGCACTGAACATTCATTTCAAATTTCATTCTGTTCTACCTTAGGTTAATGGTAATTATTTATATATCAGCTTATAAACCACACACACACACATATATACACATATGATGTTCTTAGTCCATCTAATTTTAATTCTACATCAGTTATAGAATAGCAATTACTTCAAGGCATTCTATAAATCAGTACTATCATTTATTAACATTAAAGTAAAAAAATGAGCTTGTCTATGAGAAATCATATTAACTAATTTATTGAGCAAAATTAATTTTTATAATTTTCATGATGCCCAAAATATGTATGCATAAAATTGCCAAGGCGATCATTAGTAATTAAAGACATGATGTTGACAAATGTGATGTTATTAAACATGAATTATCACTGGTTTATTAGTTCATTTATTAAAGCACTAGAAAGAAAATAGACCACACATGATGTGAGCAAATTTTGAGTCATTTCATTAAAACATTATCTTTTTTTAAAGATTTTATTTTTGTTTATTTATTTATTTATTAGAGACAGAGAGAGAGAGAGAGAGAGAGAGAGAGAGAGAATGGGCATGCCAGGGCCTCTAGCCACTGCAAATGAACTCCAAATGCATGTGCCACCCTGTGCATCTGGCTTACGTGGGACCTGGAGAACCAAACCAAGGTCCTTAGGCTTCGCAGGCAAATGCCTTAACTGCTAAGCCATCACTCCAGCCCTAAAATAGTATCTTAATAACCATTATGTTATTTAGCCCAACAGACTTCATGTCCTTCAGAATGCTAAGATCTACAGCTAGTATGTGTTCCTCCTGTTTGCTCAGTCTAGTCATGCACAGAGGGGAAAGAGCAAAGCATTTTATCAGGCTCGTGGGCTCAAGGCCAGTGTGGGAGGGATCTGGACTCCATTATCAAGTGTTACATATTTCAGACTAGAATTCTTAGACAGGCGTCAGCAGATACTTGGATTGTCAACTTGGTGACATCCTTGAAAGGGACTCTGACGTCCAGAGCAGGTTCCTAAGGATCCATGGTGGGTCTGAGCTCCTGGAGAAGGACTCGGTTCTGCAAGTGTTCACTTTTATAGACCAAGAAGCAGGACAGGATTTTAAACAGAGAAGAAATCATCTCATCTTCCATTGCTAAGTGGCTTATTCTCTGCAGAAAGCAGTAGCAGTGCTTGCTACCCAGTGGTAGCAAAACAAACAACAAAAATATGTAACTTCTGAAGTCCACATCCTAACATACTCGTTCACAACATTCACGCTTTCGTTTGTTTCTCCCCCAGTCTCTTGAGGACATTCCCCCTAGTCCCTATGAAAATGTCGCCTACAGACCCCACCGTCTCCCCCGCTTTTGCCATCTCCTCCTCCCTCCAGGTAGACTGGCTTCCCATCTCTTTCACTCCATCTTCTTAAAGCTTTTCCTTAAAACTTCCCATGAACCATCCACTGCGCTTCAAACGTGTATGGAGCTGTCCTTGAAAGGGCCTTTAATGTCATGCAGTTAGTTTTTGCCCTTCAGCAGTCATTTGTGGGAATCTCTGGGGAAAGCAAGACAGGAAGCTGGAGAGGAACCTGGGAAGCAGGCGGTTGGTTTGGAGCACATGAGTGGGCAACTAAGAAACACATCCATCTAAGGTCACACACGGTACAAATTCTGCAGAATTTCTAATCCAGAAGTATTTACCAGAGCAAAGCAGACAGATTCCAGTGATTACAGTTTTCCCAACCTTGTGTCACTCTGTCACAGGACTGCCAGCGTGGGTAGGACATGTTCGGTGGCACCCTCACGTTTCAGATGACAGCCTGTGGGATTTGTGCTCTTCTGAAGTGGATCAATGTGTTCCTAGTGCTGGGTGCCAACGTCTATCCGGCTCTCAGCATGGTGGGATCTAGATTGACAGCTCAAAGGCAAAGCAGGGGCCACCTCACACCCCCTTGCCTCTATTATTTTTTTTTCTGTAAAATTCACTGTGGGAGGATGACAAATAAAATACTTGTACGGCTTCTCATTTCCTGCCACGTAACAAGTGAAAAAATAAGCATGTCAATTCTTACTCACCAGCCTACACAAAACCCCTGAGCATTCTGAAGGGGTCGGGGAGTAGATGGAATGTAGGATTAAACACACACACACACACACACACACACACACACAATAAAATATGCTGTGTTTGAAGGGGGCACATGTGTCTGGAGTTTGTTTGCAGTGGCTAGAGGCCCTGTCCTGCCCATTCTCTCTCTCTCCCTCCCTCTCTACCTCTTTCTCTCAAGTGAATTAAAAAAAAAATTAGGGCTAGAGAGATGGCTTAGCAGTTAAGGCACCTTCCTCCTAAGCCTAAGAACGCTGGTTCCAATCTCCAGCAGTTCCAATCTCCAGGTCCCACGTTTAGCCAGATGCAGTGATGCATGGGCACAATGCCGCACTTGACCACAAGGGGGCGCGCGCATCTGGATTTCATTCGCAGCAGCTGAGAGGCTGCTGGCACGCCCATCTCTATCTGTCTTCCTTTGCCTCTCTCTGTCTCTCTCTGTGTCTCTCTCAAAAAAAAAAAAAAAAAATTAAATGCTGTGTTAGTAACTTTTCTTCTTGCTGTTGCTGTGAACCTGACGAGAAGAAACTTAAGGAAAGAGGGGTTTCTTTTGGCTTATAGTTCCACAATATACTTTCCATCACTGGGGGAGAAGAAAAAACAAAACAAAACAATTGCATTGATTGCATTGAGTGCAGTGAGGAGAGAACAAAGAGAAAGTGGGGCCAGGCTGTACAAGGTCTCTTTCCTCTTACAGGTTCCACCACCTTCCAAACTGCACCATGAGCAAGGGAACAAGTATTCAAACAGGAGATGCTACAGGGGACATTATTTATTTATTTATTTATTTATTTATTTATTTATTTATTTATTTATTTATTTATTTTGCATTCAACCCACAACAGGTGGCAAACACTCTTGTGTCCTTAACTCAGTTTGTCCTCCTCAGGAAAAGCAAAGTGGGATGAGGCAGAAGATCTGGCCGCATCTGATCACATCTGGTCACATCTGACTATGTGTGGAAATGAGGCAACTCATCACAGAGTATTTATGAGAACCTCAGTTTCCCCAAGTGGAAAATGGAGAACGCCCTATAGCTAGGCCGTCCGGGGGGTCGTGGTTTGCAAAGGCCAACAAACATACTTTACATATATGATGCTAGCTCCTCAGGTTATTTAAATCTTTTTTATTTATTTTCAAGGAGAGAGAGAGAGAGAAGAAGAGGCACTCCAGGGCTTCCTGCCACTGCAAAGGATCTGCAGACACATGTTCTACTTTGTGCATCTGGCTTTATGTGGGTACTAGGGAATCTAACCTAGGCTGTGCCAGGCTGTTAACCACTGAACTGTCTTTACAGCCCCTAAATCTTCTAAATAATAAGTTAGCTTACTTTTAAAAATTTCTATTTTCATATGTAAATGCAGATTTTAGGCTAAAAGCATTGCTACAATGCTGGCTCTATGTACCATCATAGAAATGAGAAGCCTGAAATGATGGAATCTGTCATTTAAGGGTAAAAGAAAGGTGTATCAGATTGTATATTTTTCTCCTGAAACATCCCATTTTAAATTATTTACTAACTTATCAGTGCTTTAAATGAAAAATGAACATTTCCGAAGTAAGTTCTCATTATTAAAAATAAATCTCTTTTATCCTGAAGATTAATTATTATTTTATATTATTTTAATGATAAAATTAAATTATACCTGTTGCATATAATGGTAAATTGAAGTATCAACTATCCTTCAGATATACTTTAGCCATTATAAATTTTAATCAGCTGTTATGATAAAATTAGCATAACTATAATAAAGAACAATTCAAATTGCCTTTTGAGATATTCCTTTTACATTTCTCTATGAATTCTAGTTTGATCTGAACCATAGTTAGAAATCTTTAAGTATAGGATAAGAATGAGTCCAATGTCATAATTTTAATCAAATGCCATGTTTGTAGTTCTTTGTTCGATAAATTAAATAAAAATTAAATAAAATATTCTTTGATTTTTAAATATTTTTGTTAATATAGTAGCTAAGCTACTAGATACATCTAAAGAAAACACTTCCTATAACTAGCTGGTGGTCATGCCTTCTAGAGAACTATAAATGCCTAAAGCAAAGATAATGTGATTAGTTAAGGGATGAAAAGAAAGAGGGGAGTTTAAATAGAATTATTAAGGAAAAAAGGAATAAACATTATTTTTTAAAATAATAAGTGAGGGGCTGGAGAGATACTTAGTGGTTAAAGTGTTTTGCCTGGGAAGCCCAAGGACCCAGGTTCAATTTCCCAGGATCCACATAAGTCAGGTGCACAAGGGGGGCATGTGTCTAGAGTTCCTTCACAGTGGCTGCAGGCCCTGGCATGTTCATTCTTTCTCTCTCACTTTCTCTCTCTCTCCTCTCACTCTCAAATAAATAAAGAAAAAAATTTAAAAAGAATAAATGAGAAAGCACATGTATTGCTTTTGTTATTAATAAAATATAGCTTTTTATTAGAGTTAACTGAAAGATTCAGTGATTAATCATGCTTCTGAATTAGTCTGACTGTAATTTTCTGATGACATGTTGAAAGGGACTTTGGAATCAGACTTATAAATACAGAAAACCATGTGAAATTGGGAGATTTGGGGGTTTTGTTGTTGTTGTTGTTCCTGTCTGCAGGCTGTTACCCATACATAACAATCAGGTTTTAAACATAAGCTCTAAGCAGTAGCTCCACTTAAGTCTCAGAGCCAATACAAAGTGGTAAATAAATGGATTTCCTGTGGAAGGGCCCCTCTGGGGAAATTCCACCGAAGACAGTTTGTCTGTAAAGTTAGGGCTTCCACCTTGATTCTTTACTTACTTGCCCATAGCGGAAACCACACTGGAATTACTGCAGTGGTCTACCTGTAGTGTCCTTGCACTGTGGGACTCCAGAGAGCCGGTGGAATAGGGTCCCCGAGGTAGCTGAGCACTGCTCCTAAGTAGTAACAGGAATCCTTTCTGCAGTCTTCTGCATGCCCAGCTCCCTACCACTCTATTTGCTCTCTCCAAAGCTTCAAGACTGGTGTAATGAATTCCCAAGCAAGATTAGAACCCTGACTTCACCCTGACTATATTTCCTTTTTGAATCCATCACGATTCTCCAAACATACTGCTCCAGTTGGAATTATGTACTTAGTTACATGACTTTTCACATAATAATTGAGATGAGGAACATCATTGTTTGGTTCAATATGTTTTGTGGGATACAAATCCTGGAGCAATAATCCTTATATTAAACATGTATTTGCATCTTGTCAACCTTTAAAAATATTTATAAATATTTATGCATGCATGGTTATTTTGTTATTGCCTACTACCTAAAGAGCCAAAAATGAAAGTTACAGTACTAGGAATAAATAATAGTTAGCAAACAACAACAAAAAAAAAAAAAATTAACAGAACTCTCATTTTCCAATCATTTTCCCAAACCATCGCATGGCTAGTATGCCTCTCTGTTTTCAAGCTTATACTAGTCCCAGCATCTTCAAGAACAAGGTAGCAGGAGCTGTGATGAAGTGTGTAGCTCCTCATGCTTTTATGTTGCATGCTCACAGTACATATATCTCTAGGGCAACACAGTCATGTTTGCAAAAGGAGCCTCTGTCATGATGATAACAGTAGGTTAATGGAGATGAATAAAAGTCTAAGAGCTGTCGACTACTTAGTTAACTCATGGAGAATATTCTCTTGAAGGCAAAGTCAATGTAGATAAAAAGAATAGAGCACAGTGATGCTTACGATGGAAGAAATTATATATATTTGTGTGTGTGTGTGTGTGTGTGTGTGTGTGTGTGTGTGTGTGGTGACAATATGTTGTCAGTGTCAAGTCAACTGGAGTTCACTGGAAGTTATGGGCATGTTAAAAACATTACGATTTGGTTGTAATATTTCTCTAGTGAAGAGACGATAAATGTCAGGTATTGGAAAGCGTTTGTTTACCATGTAGACATAGGCTGGAATGGTCAAGGGCAACTCAAAGTGGTTTGAACTTGGAGATAAGGCCTGAGAAGATGGGTTAGCCATCATATTGTCTTCATTTCTCAAGGAAGCACACAAAAATATGAGTCATTAAATCTCACTGCTGAAATAAAAGCTGGCATGAGACTTAGTTGGGAAAGGCAACAGAGTCTATGGGAAAAAGATATCAGCACATAAAAGAATACAAAACCCCCATTGTCTGCCCGGTGAGCCCATCAGAGCAGCCATTTCCATAATGCCTTGTGGACACTCATTCCGACGTGTTGCAAACCTCTCACCCACATGCCCAGGTTTGCAGTTCTTGTTGCCTTTGATTTTCCTTGAAACGTTAAACGGCGTGGAGCACGTGCCAGGTAATATTTCTTTCAGACAAATGCAATCTCATTATCACTACAGTATTAGATGTTTCTGTCCCTGAACCTATTTTTCCCCCCACAGTAAGAAAGTGCCTTTAACTTTAAGTAGGAATTCCCACTGAAAACAGAATAAAACAGTATCTTTAAAATAATTGTCTCACTCTAAGTTAAGGTACATACATTTTAACGAATGGGCTTTAGAAACACTAAGTTTCCTTTGGTTTCTAATTGAAATCACCAGGGGTTTCTATATGTCTCATGGGCTTGAGAAACCTCTGATTTAGGATTAATCCATGCAGAACCAGCTTCCTGGGACTAGCTCACCTATCAACAAGTATAAAGAAATAATAATATAAATTATCAGTTAAGATTGGCCCAGACACCCATGTCCCAGGTATCATACTGTTGTGTGTTGTGTCCACTTGAATGACATTTTACTGCTCTTACAAGTCAATTATTATCTATACTCAATTTCCACACTGGACTTCATTCCAGTCCTACCTATTTGCAGGTTGTCTTATAAATGACTGACAAGAGACATTTATTTTTATTTTTTTAATTATTTTATTTATTTTATTTTTGGAGAGAGACAGACAGAGAGGGAGAGGGAGACAGATAGAGCTGGGCGTGCCAGCAGTCTCTCAGCTGCTGTGAATGAAATCCAGATGTGTGCGCCCCCTTGTGGTCAGGAGCAGCATTGTGCCCTTGGATCACTGCATCTGGCTAAACATGGGACCTGGAGATTGGAACCTGCATTCTTAGGCTTAGGAGGCAGGCACCTTAACTGCTAAGCCATCTCTCCAGCCCGTACAAGAGACATTTATTATAAGGAAAGATCCAGTTGAGGGAGCTTGTTTTCTCATTTGCAAACAACACACCTTTAACTCTAGTAAATGTTTGCTGATTAACAGACATTATTGTATGTGGGGTAAGGCGGCTGTTAGGCATTGTTTATAATGCACTGGAATCTGCAGTCTCTGTCACCTTTAAATAATAGGGATGCAATGACTTTCATTGAGTCTGTTTGTGGGGGAGGGGGCAAATGATAAATGGAGAAAATGGAAAATTCCAGATAGAAAACTAGTGGAAAGTGGAAGAACCCAATTCCTGTCTAATTCCTATGCGCATCTCTCTCTGGAAGAAGACAGCGTTTGGGAGGATGCACTGTGCTTTCAAGCTGCTCAAGTGTGTGCTTCCCTGTTTTCATAAACACCCATTGGAAGTAAACATGTTTACTTGATTCCAGGAAGCAGCCTGTCATATAGAAAAACATAACTTGCAGCATAAAGAGCTGAGTCCTGGCTCAACCTCTGCCCACTTTATGACACTGTCTATCTATCAATCTCCATTGATTTCTGTCAATAAAGGTGAATTTGTTCTCTTTATTTATTTATTTGCAAGCAGAGAGAGCGAGAGAGAAGAGAAACAGAGAGAATCTCCAGCTGATGCATGGGCCACTTTGTGCCTGTGGCTTTATGTGGGGACTTGGGAATCAAACCCAGGTCGAAAGGCTTTGCAGGCAAGCACCTGAACTTCTGAGTCATCTCAACAGCTAAAATGGGAGTTTTAAACACACCGTTTGAGGTAGCTATGAAAAGAATAATTCAATGAAAACATGAAGCACACAGTCTCATTCTGTGCATTCAACAGATGTTCACATATTATTTTTATTCCCACCCAGTCATCTCACCAGAACGTGCTTGCATTTCAGTCTTCCTCATACACAGCATAACAATGTGATAGAACTTGTCAAATACACTTTTTAGGTGAACTTAGATGAATTTTGTTGATACTGCATTTAAGTTTTCTTTCAAATATGTACAGATTTTAGAGTTTCCTATTGATAAACTGTTAACGTTAGGACATAGTTTTAAAGTACTGTAGGAGAGAATTTGTGGACTTAAAGGGTAAGATCGTGTTGGGACAGAGAGAGAAGCTACTTGAGGCTCTGGTATTTTGGGCCATCCCCACCCCTTAGGCACCCATTCGGCAAACTGATAACTAGTTCATTCACACTTAGGATTCCTGATCGAAAAGATGACTTGTGGAAATGGCAGGTGCCATTGAACAAAGCTCTCCACCGCAGGCTCCCTGCGTCACAACACGAACTCTCTGAAGCGTCATTAGCAGGTCTGTCCAGAGGCAGGGCCACTTCAGCTTTACACGTGGACCAAGATTTGCCTCCTGTCAGTCTATGAAGGGTGGCCAAGGGCTGTCTCCCTTAGATAAATTCCAGAGCATTTTCAATTCCAACCTATAGACCTGGGAATTCCTGTCAAGTTGAGTGATTTGTATTCTAATAGAGATAATTCAAGATTTAATTGTCAGAGTATTTGTTTTAAAGTGAACTTTCGCTAAATAAAATTGAGTTCTCCAAATGTAACTAATATTGCCAAAGCAGCTTCTACTTTCTCCACCACCACCACCACTTCCCTTCTTCACTTTTCCTTTCTTCTCCTGAAAAGATAAGAAAAAACTCATGGACTATTACTAGACAAATGTTCACCACCTTCCGCCCATTTCAGCCAATTAGCTAGAGTCTCAGTTCCCCTCAATTCTCCCTTGTTATGCTTCATTTTCTATGCTATGAAGTCATCGTGGTAGGAAATAAGAGTTTGGTTGGCCTCAGAGAGAAATGTCTGACTCGCGATTCTCCAGGGAAAGTCTGTGAGACGGGAAGAGTCCCGGAATGTGTGTCTCATGGATGGAGACTGACCAGGGGAGAGTGAAGGCTGATGGCCAGCATCCCTCCTGCCTCTTTGCTAGTCACACGCTGTGTTCTCCTCCCCTTCAGCGTGAGCAGCAGCTAGGATGTGCTTCGAAGTCCACTCTGAGGATTATTTAGGCTTTAAGGAACTGTGACTACTGTTCTCTGTCTGGGTGTTTCCGGGTCCTTGGCGTCATATTCAAGGAACGGAAGATGCACACACAGATAACAAAGCATCAAGACACTTTGTGAGAGGATCAGGCGGAAGTGCGAAGGGAGAGAACACTGTGGGAGAGAAGTGAACTGCTTACGCAACGTTGCCGAGAACAGCAAGTTATTTCTTTATATCACCTCAAAGAGAAGGAGCTCCTGGTTAGCAAGAAGCAAAGATTTGGGTAGCTCTGTTTTACTGACAGCCTTAAGAGATGTTGTTCTCTACTCTGCATCTCTCTTCCCTTCATGCATCTGATTTTTTAAATATTTCATTTATTTACTTTTGACATTTCATACTTACATATAATGCATTTTTGTCCTATGCCCCCTCACAGTTAACTTCACTTTTCTCCACCCCTACTCCAATATGCCTGTATTCTTCCTGTTAAATTTCCATTCTGTTTTCATATAATATATTCTTTTTGCTCCTCAGCGTTAAATTAGGGTTGTTTGCATGATCATGGGTAGGAGGTGACTCACTGGAGACTGGGAAACCCACCAGCGGTGACAACAGAAGCAGACATGACTGCCTCACGTCCAGGAGTCATCCATCGCCACAATTTATTCTGGGAGATGTAGGAGTCTCAGGGACCCCTCTCTCCTCTATCATGGGATATTGACAGGCTGGATATTTTGCAAGAGAGCACATCTGCTGAAAGTTCATGAGTGCAGTGACCTTGTCAAACGCAGAGGACATCATTCCACAGCCCCGTTTCCCACCCTTCCACTCTCACAGTCTTGCCGTCCCTTTGTCTGCGAAATTCGCTGAGCACTGGGAGGTGTGGGTTAGGTGTCACAGGGCTGAGCACACACAAGTCACTTAATCTTGGTGACTTTGCCAGCTACATGCATCTGACTTTAAGCACACGCACTGCCGACGGTGCATGAGCATGAGAAGAGGAAAGAGCGCTCCCTAAACGTTCCTCAGAGCACAGAATTTACCTGACTCCACATGCATCCACAACCAATCGAGGCTCAGATGACCCCCTGTATCCTAACCCTGGAACATATTTGAACTTGAGTCTAAAGAGGGAATTAATTACTAAAGGATTGTCAAGGGGAGTAAATTATTCCCATTGTGTAAAGCAAATACATGCGCAGCCCCATGCGGGTGGAGGGCCTAGGTTGCCAACACGTTGCTAGGTGCATAGTTAGGAAAGGCATGTGTTTACTGCCAAGCAAGATGTTGTCTGGCATTACAAAGCTATAGCCTCTGCTTGCCTGCCTGCCTGCTTGCCTCAGAAAGACGGTTCTATGTTGGAATGATCACGTGGTGAGAAGAGGCCAGCCTCTAGCAGACAGTAAGGAGATTATTCAACAATGAACTGACACTAGTGGAAGTAGCTCCCACTAACACACACACACACACACACACCCCGTTATTGAGCCCCGAATGAAGACAAAACCCTGCTACCACCTTGCTTATTCCTTCGTGAGACTGTGGGGAGTCAACTAAGCCATCGAGACCTCGTTCGGAACCACGTGGAATAACGAACCGGGTGTTGTTTTTAGCAGCCAAGTCTGTGGGAATATTGTACACAGAGTGCATAGCCAACATCGAGAACCCACATTCCCTGTGGGTTCAGCAAGAGCCGCTGGGTGGGTTGAAGGGACATCACAGCTGCGTCTGGTGACGGAAAAGCTGGTAGAGCCCAGGATACAGCTACAGGTCATGAAGCAGAGCTTGGCTGACAGGAGGTTGATTGGGACGTGCCCTTGAGATGGAGAGCTATGGAAAGGGGGTGGAGGAATAGGTCAGGACTGTAAGAAAAATGGAGTACCGATGATGCTTAGCCAAGGCCTAGCCAACCCCACGTTGAACCTTTCCAAATGCCACGCTTAAAATGGCTGATCCTGGATACTGCTTTAGTGAGTTGTCACAGAACCTGGGCAGCCTCAAAGAAGTCGTGAACTTGAGCAGAGGGGCACCAGCTCCTGTCACTAATCTTGGCAACTACAGCAGCATGCTGTTCTTCAAAGGTGAACTCTCAGTGCGCATCCCCTCATCCATTACGCGTAGGCACACACACACACACACGCTTTGGTGGCTGAACCCCAGCGGCTCAGCCCTGTACCTGGGCTCCATACGCTCCCTCAAATCTGATTCTGCACTGATGATTGCAAATCGATGCTTAACTCCCTGGGCATCGAGTTAGAGTGGAAAGCTCCAAAATACAACAGCAAAATAAGAATTGTGCTCTTTGTATCTCAAAGCCTCTAAGCTAAGGTTTAACAATTGTTGCAGTAACTATAATTAGTTATAGCTATATTTAGTTATGATAATATAATAATATAATTAGTTAAGTCTGAAACCGGAAGTGTAGAGGTATCATTTGTAAATGGGGCATGAGAAACAGTTCACGTGTGGGGAACTGCTGTCCCTCTCTAAAAAAGAGGATGAAGACAATCTAATGAAAAGACTACTAAACGTGGCACAATAGTCGTAAAAAAAAAGTCGGAATGGTACGGCTTCCTGTCACAAAGCACTGTACCACAAGTACCTTGTAGGAGGGAAGAGTTTGTCCTGGCTTATAGACTCACGGGTAAGCTCCATGACTGAAGGGGAAATCATGGCACTAGCAGAAGCTAGACATCACCTCCTGGCCAACATCGGGTAGACAACAGCATCAGGGGAGTGTGCCTATCACCGGTCAGGAGAAACTGGCTATAACACCCATAATCCCCCCGCCCCCCAACAACACGTATTTTCCAAGGCTTCAGTTTCCAAATTACCATCAGCTGAGGATCAAGCATTCAGAACACACAAGTTTACGGGGGACACCTGACTCAAACCACCACAGCCTTGGTCCAACAAGAACACAAAATATAGGAGGCAAAACTTATAACCATACAACTCTATCAATTATCATAAAATGATGCTTCCTTGGGGCATAAGGGTTATAAAAAAAGCCAGAGCTATGACTCAAAGGGAGGATTGTAATCGCTTTAAAGTGTTGGTTTTGATACATACATTTACATACACAGGAATACACACATGTAACCTCAAGCAGCCTTTTATCTTTTCCTTCCATCGTCAAAGCTTGTATCAATATCCCACACTGGCCAAACCCAACCAAAGCCAGCAGACCCTATCAGCGATGCATTCCAAAGGTCCAGATTACCTCTCATGGATCAACATGGAGTAAGACCACAGGGATCAATTAGAGAATGAAAAACACCAAGAAGAAACTGAAATAGACATTTTAAACTCTGAAAACAAAGTGAAAAGCCGGATTTAATCCCAGCACTTGGGAGGCAGAGGTAGGAGGATCACCATGAGTTCAAGGTCACCCTGAGACTACATGGTGAATTCCAGGTCAGCCTAGACTAGAGTGAAACCCTACCTCAAAAAATCAAAAGAAAAGAAAAGAAAAAGGAAACAGAGTGAAGGAAGAAAAATGAATGGGGAATCCCCTATCTTGAAGGAACCTACAGAGAATGCTCTAACGAGGTAGAGTGTGAGGGCACAACACGGATGATCTGACATCAAAGCAGATCGTCCAGGAGGGAAAGAGGGGACAATGCATGTGTCAGGACCCAGGGGACTCTGGCAACATAAGACAGGGCTTATTTCAACATTATAATCCTGTTTTCTAATTATAAGACCCAGTTTTCTTTTCAAGGTGAGAGTACCGGGGCAGAAGACTGAGCTGGTGATTTTCTCAATGTCACAATGAACCACGTGATAGGAAATCATGCAGATTTATCCAAGACCTTCCCCACCAAGTTCACAATGCTGGCTAGGGTTCCAAATTTTCCTTCTGGTGAAGTGACTGAAGAGGCCCTGCTGGATGGGGCCTGCCAGCTACATGCGCAGTGCTCTTCTGTAATGCGGCGTGAAATCACACCTGCATTTGTCAGAGCTAATTAATTGGATGACAACCAATCCCTCTGGTATTTTTCAACTCTGTTGTTTTCCCTGATCTCCCCACCCATCTTGTCAACATATTTTCCAAGTCTGTTAGCTCATCCTTTTACTAGCAATTTAACATCCATTCAGCAATACATTTTTAAGACACTTTTCCCCTTTTTTATTGTTTTGTCTTCTTTGATAGTGTAATGTCTCTTGGGATAATATTCATCCACAATTCTCTTAGCATAGAGATTCCCCAATCTTTTAGAAGAATTTACTGATAAATATGTATATGCAAATCATATTTTTGAGATGA
Source organism: Orientallactaga sibirica (assembly GCA_036365145.1). NCBI lineage: Eukaryota > Metazoa > Chordata > Mammalia > Rodentia > Dipodidae > Orientallactaga > Orientallactaga sibirica. The sequence continues at coordinate 3,427,680 of JAEOAD010001894.1, read as the reverse complement.
TGCATTTTTCTTTAGTAACAAGGCCATTTTAGTTTTATACTTTTTTTCTTTATTCAAGACATCAAAACACACACAGAGAGCAACTGTTTAGTATCGAGCTGCCACACTAGGTAAATAATGCTGTAGAAAAATCTTCATGAACAAGGAGTTTGTTCATTTTTTTTTGTCACACAAAATTATGATGTGGACAATCACAAAATGTATAAAATATCACATGAGCCAGATGTTTTATACGTTGGATATAAAGCCAGGTCTCCCTAACTTCACGAATCATGCTCTTTTAACCTGTGATGAACTTTGTAAGACATCCTCTCATCTCTCCTTGCCCGTCACAGCAGGCAAAGCAATGTCCCGAGAGTGGATATTCTTAGAAGAACATGTGATCTTATGAATCATTAACACCTTACTGCGCATCATTTATTTTTTTATACTGTGCAAAATCTTAAGAAAAGAGCTCCGAGAAATGACTCTAAGACTTTTTTTTTTTCCCCACACGATAATTAGCAAGAGAACTTGATTTTGAATCAAGAAATCTTTCAGAGGTTTTGAGCACTTAGGAAGCAGATCTCTCATTCTCTCCAGGACCGTCCTCCTTGTTTCTTCAATGAGAATGACCGGATGCCGATGACAATTTCATTCTGTGCAGGCGTGCAATATCCACTCAGTGAGAGATCACTGAGTAACAGCCCTGCTTCACTTCATGACTTGAGAAACACTTGCAGTTCGTCTTGGAAAATAAGACAAGACCAAGACTGGATTAGTGATTAACTCAGAACTGACAGTGGACTGGCCATCGTGGTTGCATTTCTGTATTAGACTCCAGCCAGAAAACATCTCCAAAGAAGAAGCTGGAGTCTCAGAGGACTTCTAGGCAAGCTGGCATCTCAGGGTAGCCTCGAGGGAGGCGCGTTTACTGGGAGTTTCAGGAAAATACTTCGTTTCTTTTGGTCTGAGGGACTTCTGTGAAGTTACTCTGCAGCCAATGCAGATGAAACAACCAGGTAAAATCTACGGCCTCGCACTGGTCGTTGATGCAGAGAATGGCAGACCAGCAAACAGCGCAGAGTCTCAAGAAACGTATATTGAGTGAATGAATGAGCACTTAACACTTGGTCAGTATAACGGTAAAAATGCCAACATCAAAGCAAGTGTCTCACGTACATAAGAAGGTATAGTTTTAAAGGAGATCAAGCAATTACATTGAAGTGCAGGATCCATACCCACTAAGCATTCTCTGTCTGCAGATTCTGAAGGCAGCCCACACACTACTACTCGGCCAAGGTCAGTCTCCATGAGCTGGCCAGTGTTCGAGCAGACCACAGGCCTCCTTGTCTAAGAAAGGAGAATGACAAAGACGCCAACTCACAAAATATCAACTATCCTGGGGGCGGAACCCAGCCAAAACTTCACTGCTTGACTTTGCACTCCAGCTGCTTGCTTTTTGTTTTGCTTACGTTTTTATTTTGAAAGATGGGATTTTGATAAATTTCCCAGGCTAGCCTTGAACTTTTCTTCCTGTCTCTGCCTCCCCAGTGCTAGACTTGGAAGCATGTACCACCAGGTCTGGCTAAGTATATCTTTCCTATGCACTAATTACCCAAAAATTACTTTTTGTTAGCTATTTTAAAATATTTTATATTTTATATAGCACATAAATTATAAAACTGAAACACATAAATACCTTTTAGCAATCTATGGTTCTATGAATTATCACCAAAAGAACAAACTCAGGCTGGGAGAGATGGCTCAGCAGTTAAGGCATTTGTCAGATAAGAATGATTTCTTATGACCAATATAAGCAATAAAAATGACATATATTAAACAGATGTAATATATCTCATTAATATATCTCATGTTTATTTTTTGCTCATTGCTACAAACTCACTCCCCAGAGTAAATGCCTGAACATTTAATGTATGCGATTTCGATTATAAGGTTGTGGCAGTATATGATAGGGGACAGGTACTTAAAAATGTTGCTTTGGTTTTAGACTGTATTCCATTACAAAAGTAGAGGATGACTCCTATATATTTACTGCCACAGAGACGTCAAACAGGAGGAAAATGTCATAGAAGATGTAAACAAAGTGGCCCAGCTGTATTTTACCATCATATCATTTGTTTTTTATGTTGAATCCATTTACATACATTACCAGGGATACATTTTGAAAGGATAGAGATATTTACAATATGGTGCACAATATACATTTAATGTGAACCAAACATGTTTGTTTCTACTAAAGAAAAGGTTGACTTGTGATTGGACGTACTAGAAATAATGCATGTGTTTGTGTTTGTCCCTAGAGAAAAGCATGTTGTCTTGATTTTATTGTCTGACTCGGATGTGACTGGCAAAGTGAGAGCTCTAGGTCCTCTTGTTGGCTAGATTCATGTAGGTTTGCTTTGAGAAGTTGTATGTCTTTGCTATATTTCAGTTCTGTTATATTAATTGATAATAATGATACCGAGATCAACATGCCAATGAGGGGATGAGTCTATTAATAGAATTCATAACTGGCTCTTTGTAATCCAAGAGCAGCTGCTTATAACCAGATCTGTCTCAGATTATGCCCCACACCTTTCCAAGATGTGTCATATCCCACCGTGGACTCCCATTCTCTTGATGTTAGCCTGACTGGGATATGCTATTGCCCCCTTTATTTTGAGGAAGAGCTGCAATCCTGCCTACCTCTCAGACCATCACACCTGTGGCAGTGTAATCTCCCAGCATACAACATATATTTCCCAACCTCCAAGTTCAATTGTTCTTGAAATCTTGCTGCCTCAACTAATCTTAGAATTAAGAAAGTGATTTGAGCATTGAACATTGAAAAACCTGTCCAAACAAAATAAAATGATGTTCTATACTATACTCACCTAATTATCATTGAGGGAAGGATGGTTGCCTATATTTTCATATGGGATTCCTTTTAAAGGATGAGAGAAAGAAAAGAAGAGGGAATGATCCCTCCAGTTGATAAATGAAAGACAAATTAGTATAAAGTGATGTCTGGAGATAAGAAAATTGTACCAGGACATGAAGGCATCAAAAATGGAACCCTAGAAACTGAGGCTTGGGGCACAGCAAGTGGGCAAATGTTAGCTTTTGAGTTTGTAGTTCAAGAATGCACAGAGGTCATGGGATGAGGAAAGGAGATTCAGCCACAGCGACACACTTGGGAGCCTTGTAGTGAAACCGCTTCTCAAGGCTCTCATGCCTTGCCAGGCTGTACTTTCTTTTCAAGAAACAAAGGTAGTTCAAACCCTGTCGCACCTTCTTGTAGGCGAGCCCTCCACACCCCTGCCTACAAGTCACGGGTTAGCTCCTCGTGGGTGTGCAGGAGTCAGTCATTAACCTTTCTGGGCTTTAATCTCCTTCTGCATGTGGAGTGGACACTGAAATTGTCCCTGCCTTCTTCACCCCACCATGGTGTGTTCTAGTAAAGAATGGGGAGAATAGGTGGCCAGAGAGGACAGAGGATAAAGAGGTAAGCCATTCCAATTTCCCAGACAAAATTACATAACCCAGAATTTCTTTTTGAGTCAGCTTCCTTTTGGAGGATGTTGATGGGCTCCTGCCTGCACCTTTGCAGAGGGCAGCAATGTTTTCTGAGAAACAAAGGCCAGGACTGAAAAACCCAGGAATTAGCAGTCCATTTACCTATAGAGCTGTGGACAGAAAATCAATAAAGCTATGCATATAAAAGCCAAGGTTCTCACTAAAACCGCAGAGCAAAAAGGAAATTATGTTGAACAATTGATTACACAAATTATATATTTTTCATGTTCATTGTCTGATTTTTATTTTTTAATCATGGAATATACACAACATATGTCCCATGATAAAAAGTAAAAATTGCATGACATTTCTTTCTTAAGAGCATGATTAAAGCCTGACGTGGGTTTAGCAAATATTGTCATCAGGATATAATGAAAGCAATGAGAATGGGCCGATAATACTGCTGCAAGTCTAAGGTCTGAGAGGAGCACCACGAGGAGTGCAATGGTGGGTTCAAATCCTTACAGTGGTGGCTTGAATGTGAACGCATGTCCTGCATAGCCGGAGGTGTATTTGGTTCAGCTTGAAACGTGAGTCTCCAGCAGCCTGCTGGTGGAGGTGTCAGTGGGAGGGGATTTTGTAGTCCAGCCCTAAGGCGTGTTCTGAGCAATTTGGGGTCTGGTTGCTTGGTTCTGCTGGCTGTTCGGTGGTGTCTCTCTGCTATGACCTATGGAAGTGAGCCGGCTTCCTCTGCCCTGATGGAACGTACCCTGCATTCTGTAAGCCTAAATAAACCCTTTCTTCACATAAGTTGCTTCTGGTTGGCTGTTTGTCCAGAAACACAAAGATCACTGCAACACTTACTAACTCAGAAGACCTGAAGTAGCTTAGATCTTCCCTACTGGGTATTTCCTAAGGAAGCCCGTGATGTACAAAGGTTTAATTTTCCTCTTCCGAAAGCCCCAGGGTCCATGAGGGAAAGACAGAACTCGCGTTTAAGCCATAAGAGAAACGTGGTTAGAGGAAGCAGGGCTCCACTTGCACTCCTGCCTCTAGGTGGACTGGTCGGTTGTCAGTGATGAACAAATGACTAGCGTAGACCGCACCAGTTCTAGCATCCTTCAGCCCCGCATGCTCATCACAACGAGTGTGTCTTTCACTCTTTCCTCGGCTTAAGTCCTGGGCGATCATCTTCAACTCTCTTCAAGAGCTTTCCCTATGTTATATCACTAGGAAAAGCTCAGGCTTCATTTAATCCAATTCCGCATCTTCTCTAAGGAGGCCTCTGGTTGCACCTAAGATAAACTTTCAGCTATACTGGCCGGTCTCTTTCCACATAATGATAGTCGATAGCAAACCTTCTAGAGGGCTCAAGTGCTTTCTCAGAGAATTGCTGCAAATCCATGAGCTTCTAACATCAATTCACACACTCCACATTCTCGCCTCATTAGTAGGACGTTTTTAAAATCCCTTACAAAAATAGTCCAAGAAGGTGGTTTACTTTGGTGAGATCCCATGCCCTGTTCATGCTGCAGCCTACATATCACTGGAACATTCCACCACCATCATTTCCAGGTACCACTACCAAGTCACAAAGTACCCTAAACCTTAGTGGTATAAAACCCCAACCATTTTGTTTTGTTCAGATTTTGTGAGTCCTAAAGGGTCTGGGCAGGCAGTTCTCTCTTGTCCTCTGAGTTTGAAAGTTCAGATGAATCTGCTAAAGGGAGCTCCCACACAAGACTTGTGCAGAGCGTTGCCTTTTGTAATGGGATATCTCACATGTCTATTGTACTTGCTCATGGGAACTTCAAAGGAGAATATATGGTAGCTACATGGGCCATGAAGGCATGGGCTCATATAATTTGGTGTTATTTCCACCCTCATACATTGATCAAAGCAGTCACAAGTCTCTCAAGAAAGAGAGAAAGAGAATTATTAACACATTCAATGAGAAGTATGCCAAAAATTTTGGAGGGTAATACCTAACAAAATATGCCATGGTCCAACTCTCAATTTCCCAGTGGTTCTCCTTGTCAATTCTTTTACATCTTTGTTCAACTTTTCCCTCATTAGAAGTTGTTCTGCCTAACCCATTCATCCATATCAACTCCCACCTTGCTAGCTTTTGTCCTACCCTCCCCCTCCCCCACGGTATTTTATGCTGAACGCAACATAATCTTACACATTTCTTTTACCTGTATCATTTCTGTTTTATCATTGCTACCCACATTGCCTGAAGGCATGGCCCTCTCTCACCATTCTAGGGGCTTTTCACATAAAAATAAGAGTTGACTGAATGAATGAACTACAATAGTAACACCTGTTACTCTCATATGACAGCCATAATGTTGACTGTTTTTCAGTTTTTGAAAATAACACCATTATTATTGCCTCACTTAACCTTCATTGCCTTGCCTGCCTGTGCATGCAGTCACACTTAGGATAAGTTCAAGAAGAAATGATTAGTTAGAAATTATGAAACATGGGGCTAGAGGGATGGCTTAGTGGTTAAGATGCTTGCCTGCAAAGCCAAAGGACCCAGGTTCAATTCCTCAGGACCCATGTTAGCCAGATGTTCAAAGGGGCACATGCATCTGCAGTTCATTTGCAGTGGCTAGAGGCCCTGGTGTGCCCATTCTCTCTCTCTTGGTCTCTCTCCCTCTTTATCTGTCAAATAAATAAATAAATATTTTTTAAAAAAATTATTAAACACAGAGAAAGTACAAATCTTTTAACCTTGGTTCGGGTGAAAGCCCGTGTGCTGTGTGCTTTTCTCCTCTAATGCTCAGCCACTCTTTGTAGCTAAATCACCTCTCAAAACTCTTAGCCTGTTACTTGTGTATCTCTATATGAGCTTTACAATCAGTTTCGTTATTTATCATTGTACTAGGTAATTTTCAGTTCTGAATTTAAAGACCACAATTTGTGTTTAACTGTGAATTATCAAGAGACTATTCTTTCAGTAAGCTCTGTGGGTCCGAGAATTACATGCCCTTTGTCCACTTACATTCATGAACATTTGGGGTAAGTGTCACATGGAACTGATGAATTATTAACTTTCCCTTAAATCACTCCTAGGTTAAAACAAATTTTTGATATTTTTGCCATATGCATCTTAAACAACGTCTCAATTGTTCGATAAAACATACTTAATATTAACTATTTGGTAGCTAATTTTTCTTTAGGCCTAGAGAATTGACCCTCTAATCATGTCACAAGGTGCACTTCATTGATTTTCAACCATTTTCTCTCTTTCAAACTACTTTATCATGCTAACTAATGAGGAAATGAGTCATTTTACTTACTGAAAATAAAATATTTTGGGGTTTACATGAAAGTTGAGCCAGTGACAAACCGGAGAATGAGAGACAGATTCCTGGGTCACATTCTATTGGAGGAACATAAGAATAATGACACTGAAAGAAGAATTGTTAACATTGCCCATATCGGCAAGGAGCTCATCTCCAACGCAAGCTTTTTCAGCACAATCTGGCTAGATGCTATTCTTTGGGTTACATTTCCTTTGTAAGTGAGAAGAAATTGTTAGGTGATCAACATTATCTAAGTATATTCCCAGGACAGATTCTTATTTAACAGCACTTTAATGAAAACATTTCTAAGTTCAAAGTCCAGATGCCTGTGAGAGATTCCCATAGGCCATTGTTGATGTTGCACACCTCAGTCCAACCTCAGGCCTTGAACTCTCTTTCATCAGTCTCTTCTCATTCCGAACGTCACCTGCTACCTCTCTTCTTCCTCCTTTTTCGGGAACAGAGTTGTCTTACAGGTCTTATTAAGTCAAATGGGGTACTCCAAACCAATCCTGTGAGAATCCCGGTAACCCATCAACGTATATCTTTAGTTTCTATTTCTTTCTTCCTTGAAACTTCTGTAGTTTTGCCAAGTCGCTTTTCAGATTTCTAAAATATCTCATTGTAGGCATATCCTTTTAATCTCTCTGGGTTATATGGCCTCAAAGTGAAAGGCTGTGAAGATTATATAATATCCCCTCTAGCACTAAATTTTTAACTGTAATTTTACTATGTTTACCAACTATCATTTTAGTGTATTATTTTTGTGTATTCTGTGTGCGTGTGTACGTGCACACACAGTAAGTGTTACTGTGAGTTGGCTGCACTAAGATCTATTTGATGAGGTAGCCTGAGACACCACTTCTTGCTTCACTGAATACACTTCACTGTGCTCTTGTAAACATTATTTTAATCTTTTGATTACTTGAAGTTGCTTTTCCCTTTACTCATCTTTTGTCAGGGACTAAAGCTATATAAATCTCTTGTGTATTATTTTAGAGTCACTGGCACCATTATTTTTCATGCATTCATGAAAACAAGAGACATGAATAGTGTACATGGTAAATGACTTTCACTTAGGTCAGTATTTTCCCCCAAGTATTTGGCATATTCGCTAGTAATAGAATTCATTAGTATCCAGATGAGACCTATCTAAATGGATCATTCCCATGAGCTTATGTGACAGGATAAAATATTTAATTGTGGTTTTCAACACTCTTGTTTTTTAATAAAATCTTGAGCCTGAATTTAGGTCAAAGGCAGGAAAGAAATTATGTCCACCCTCCTGTCAGCATGAGTTTTTAAGAACAAATGAGAGAACACTGAGCAGGGAAGTTGGGTCAGGAAGGCAATAATCTGTCATTTTCGGGATGAAAGGTGACCCTTTAAATGAGGTATTTGTTAACGTAAGTGACAGAGGCCACAGAGCCAAGACTGGTTCTAATGATATATTAATACTGACTAATGGCCCACCTTGTTCCTTGCCCCTTGCTCCTTTTAAACTTAGCAGATATGACCACTAAACTACGCCATGGTCCTTACACTCACCTATTGCCCTATGAACCACAGAATCCTATTAGAGAAATGGGAGATATTAAGAACACTCATCTCATCATATACAATCTCCTTCTTGGAAGTCAGACTGGCTCGATTTTTGGTTGTGTTCCTATTTTCTTGTCTGAACATTTCACTATTACATCCCACTTCCTATTGTCCTGACCACCATTGCTGAGGTCCTGGCATGTTGGAGAATCTTCTTGATAAAGCTTCTGATGTCCATTTTAATCTGTACATGCCTTTTCTAGTTTGACCATGAACTCTCTCCCTTTGATATGCACATGAAACCTACCAACTTCTTAATTATGACTGCCTCTGCCTTTGTGCAGACTGACAGCCCTGCATCGGCTTTGGGTGAATTCCTTCACACATTGTCCTTGTGTGTCTAAATGTCTGCGTTTATTAAACACGAGGGCTTGGAGCAACCCAAGATCCCTGATTAGGGACTTGGTTTTTATTTTACCTGATCTGGCTAATTATGCAAAACCAAAGAAAACCAGCTAACGACACTGAAAATGGTCATGAGTAGATACTCAAGAGCTTAAATTAGGCTGAAGGAAACAAGATCTTTGTCCCCGCTAGGAGGTTCCACTGGTTGGTTTTGTCACTGTCAGGGTCTCCCTTTCCCTCAGACCTTTGCTGTTTCTGTAAGATTGCTATGGATGGTCACGTTTCACCGGGTTCTCTTGACTCAGATTCTAGCATTTCCACTACGACCTTGCACATGCTTCCAAAAGTCCCTGTGCTTCCATTTCATAATCTACAAAATGTGGGGAAAAAAAATGTATACCTACCACACAAGCTGTCTGTGGGGATTAATGAATGAATTCTGGTAATATGCTCAGGGTACATTCAAGAACCTGGTGAGTGGTCACTATCACTTCTTATAGGACAGGGGCTCATTTGTCTTTACTACAGTAACATACCAAGATTGCGACCTCCTAGTCTCTTAGACATGCTGTTGATGTTCTTTGTGTCACTAAGACAATGCCCCATTTAAGTCTCTCACGATGCGTAAGCTCGTAAAGTCTAGATTCCCACAGTTCAGTCTCAGAAGGGACTTGCAAGGGAAGGAAGAGAATGCCAGCCTGGAGAGATGCCTTAGCACATAAGGCACCTGCCTGCAAAGCCTAAGAATGCTTGGTCAAATCTCCAGGTCCCACATATAGCCAGAGGCAAAAGAGACACAAGCACACAAAGTTGCACATGCCCACAAGGGGGCGCGTGCATCTGGAATTGGTTTACAGCAGCTGGCTAGCCCATTCTCTGCCTCTTCCCCTCTCTCTCTTTTACTCTCTTCTGTCTCTCTCTCTGTCTCTCTCAAATAAAAATAAATAAATAAATAAAACACTTACTTAAAAAAAAAGAGAGAGAATGCCAAACGTAATGGGCCAAATGTACTGAAATGTTTCATGTGAACTGTTGAATCAGAAGGAATTGACAGAAAGACCCGCTTGGGGTCAGGAAATGATTAGATAACAGCCTGGGAAGTAGGCATGCCCAGAGTCTGTGTTTTCCCATTGCATGCAGTGATTTCTCATGGCTAAGATCTTGAGTTTTAATAGGCTTTGGCATACCCATATTCTCTCTTTCTCTCCCTCAAGTAAATAAATAAAAAGAAAATATTTTAAAAGGAAATAAGAGATAAAATGATTTCATTTGGAAGATGGTAGCCAGAGAAGGAATCATAATTATATAAATTAGAAAAACGATCCTCACCTACAGCCCACCTCCACACGCAGAGCATAGGATGGTATCAACAGAATGGTCTTTTCTACTGAAACTGACTAAACTTATTATTTTAGGAGCATACAAGTACATAGTAGAAATATGAAGACCCAAAGGGGATATTTATCTTTCAAGGTGATAGCATCCCCCAAAGTGTGCGTGTGCGTGTGTGTGTGTGTGGGTGTGTGCATGTGTGTGTACAAGGGGATGTAAACACAGCAGGTTATAACATGAGCCTCAATACATCATTGTAGTGTCCAGTTCTTAAAATGAACATGGCACACACAGGTATTTGTTTCAGTGTCATTCTTTAAAATCTCCCTTGGCAGGTTACAGTTACTGTTAAATTTATGTGGCTTTTGCGCTAGTAAAACAAGCAAAGGAGAAATCATATCTAACATCATAAGTAATTTTACAATAGTACAAGAGCTTTCAATGTTTTTCAAAATAAACCCTAAAAGTAACTGCACAGCTATACTTAAATTGAAAATTGTCCATGAAGAAGGGGAAGGAGGGTTTGGAGAAGAAGATGCAAGGAAACCACGTAGAAATTATCCAGACCGGCAGCTGGACTGGCGATTCTCTGCCCACTCTACAGTAGTTCCTAAAAGGCCTCCCACCTTCACCAGATACCCTCTATGTCCTGTAAGTGGACCTTACTGCACTCAGTAAGGAAAAAAACAATCTTCTTCCCAAAGTGAACTTGAAGAGATGCAGGAGTTTTGTTATTAAGGTCTGGTAGTTCTGAACAAACTGTGAACTTTCCCAAACAAATGGTCAGTTATTTCTTCCCAATGTGGACAGTTGTTCATGCATTTTTCGAATATTTACTAACAACCTGCTAGATGTCAGACTCTGCTATATTTGGGGCAAAGTAGTAAACAAAATAGTGTGTCTGCCTAAATGTATTTTAGAATATAGTGGGCAAAAATAGAAAGATGGACAAAAACTCCATGAAAATATGTGTGCTGCAGGATGGAAAATAACCCTGAGTGATGGCACATAGACATATGAGGGTAGTATTTCAGGAGCAATAAGGAAGTTATTTTTGTTTTTGATTAGGAAATTTTGTGGCTGAAAAATGACTGAAATGGAAAGCAATTTCTGTGTCATAGAATGAATGAATACCATGGTGCTAACTCCCTCATACAAGAACCATGCCGCCTATCGACAATGCAGGAAGAACACTAGCATGGCTTCAGGTGTGAACAGAGCACAGAGGCAAGGTGATAACAGCGTCCTTGTCTCAGAGCGACATTGTGCATGACTCCTGTGCACACAACGACCACTGATTATCATTGTGACATGGAGCTATTGAGCAAGTGCGTGCAGCCTCTCTTTTTCTCTCCCTCTTTCTCTTCCTTCACCCTTCTTTCTCTCTCTTCTGATGATGTATACACTTCCTTTCTCTCCCTCCTCTTCTTTATCTTTCTTCCTCCCCTTCTTTCTTCTTTTTCTCCTTCCTCTTCCTCTTTTCTCTCTCTCCTCTCTCTCTCCCTCTATCTCTCTCTGCCTCTTCTCCCCATTACAATAAGGTCTTAGATTTTAAAAAAGCACCTATTAAGGAGTTTAGGACAAGAAAATTGCAAATTATATGGTACATTTAAAGGCTGGTGTTATAGGGTAAAGGGAGGAAGACTAGGTAAGAGTCAAAGTGAGATTAGCAGAGATCTCAGGAGCACAGGAATGACAGCACAATACTGGAGAAGTGATGGACCAGTGGGAATTGCAGAATTGTCTTCATTTTGGGGCACATTTTGAAGGTTTTCAATATCAACTGTGTGGTATAAGGCAGAAGAAAAGGAGAGGAGCAACAGTAAAGTGGATATTTCATCATGAGTACCAGGGTTCGCAGACATGCATTTGGAAGACACAGGGAACGCGCAGACTAAAACCATGCTAAGGAGGCAGCCATCAAAAACTCAGATAAGACAGACGAAGCCTGTGCTCAAGGAACATGCCTCAAGTTATGGTGAAATCTGAGGCGGAGACAGAACTTGGGAAATCTGAAGTCTTAATAACTAAGTTGTATTAAAACACTCATGTAGGGAGAGAAAACCAGTCACCAATGGCGCTGTGACATGCATGATACAGAAACGCTTAATTCCACTAAAGAAGCCATGGGAACACACACACACTGTGCACCCAAGGGAAGCAGGAAGTCAAAGGGGTTTGGAAGCTGATTCCACATGAAAAAATTTCAAATGTTTTCAAATATGTCTAAAGCATCTTCACGATTAAGGGAGATGAAGGTAGATAGTTAATCACCCACTTTGACAATTATGAAATAAGTAGTGAGGTGAATGTTCAAGCAGTCAGAAGTGTAGGGAAGGGAACCTAGACAGCTCTGACAATGTTATGGGAAGGCTGCTGTTGCTCCATTTCCAGGAAGAAGGATAAATCTGACAATAAAGAAAAGAGAGAACTTGTACAGGAGGGACATTCAATAAAAACAGCGGAGTGGAAGTCACTGCATAAATGGAAGATGAGGCATTAGAGAGAAAGGACGAGGTCAGCCCCTGTGAAAGGTCAACCTTGTCAGGTTGAGAATATGAGTAAGATCTCTGCAGGGGGTCCAGTGAGCCGTGTGCAATTGGGAGGGTTTCATCACGTCAACGCAACGTCCTCGATACATGAAACATCGGTACGTGAAACACAGGGGAATCGTGGCCATTGACTCTGATGAAAAAGAATAAGGTATGAAATACACAGAGGAAGAATTAGTGAAAGGGACATGTAGCGGGGTACACCTAGTAGTGCTGAGCATACACTCCACGTCAGATCAGCCAGCCCAGCTTTGTATTATGGTACACCTAGCAGTCTGAGCATACACTCCACATCAGATCAGCCAGCCCAGCTTTGTGTTATGGTACACCTAGCAGTGCTGAGCATACACTCCACGTCAGATCAGCCAGCCCAGCTTTGTGTTATGGTACACCTAGCAGTGCTGAGCATACACTCCACGTCAGATCAGCCAGCCCAGCTTTGTGTTATGGTACACCTAGCAGTGCTGAGCATACACTCCACGTCAGATCAGCCAGCCCAGCTTTGTGTTATGGTACACCTAGCAGTGCTGAGCATACACTCCACGTCAGATCAGCCAGCCCAGCTTTGTGTTATTCCTCAACAGTCTGTGACGGCTGGTGGAAACTTGACTTATCTGCATTCGATACTTGCCAGACAAGGGTGACAGAGAAACAAGGCAAGAGAGCTGAGCAAGGACAAGGGCAGTCATGGAAAAATGTGACTTAATCATGAAAAAGAAAAAAAAGTGTGAATACTAAAGGAGTTATGCAAGATTAGATTTGAGATGCACACCTGCTAATCTAAAGTTGGCATTTTTAAATTTTTATTTATTTATTGGAGTGAGAGAGATGGGGGAAGAGGAAGAGAGAGAGAGACAGACAGAGAATGGGTGCATCAGGGCCTCCAGCCACTGCAAACAAACTCTAGACACATGTGCCACCTTGCACATCTAGCTAACAAGGATACTGGGGAATCAAACCTGGATCCTCAGGCTTTGTAAGCAAGCACCTTAACCACTAAGCCATCTCTCCAGCCCCAATTTTGACTTTTAATTTGAATATTTTGCATCTTCATTCATGTAAGTGCTTCTCTCTTCTATGAAAAGAAGAAAATGAATGGCATAATTACTTTATATTGCCTTATTCATTACATCTGCTGATGCCCAAACTGCACAGTGGCAAAAGGTTAAACTGGTTAAGATATGAGGTAAAATCCACCATGATATTTAGGGAAATGTAAAGAATAAGATTGACTACTAGTGTGGGGCCCATGTGAAGCTGTTGTATCTGACAACTGTGGATACAAAAACATGATAGCTGTGGTCATGTAAAAATGAATTTACATGTGGCTTGCAAGCGTGCTGGTGTGCAGGAATTCTTTGCTTTAAAAAGTAAGAATCCAGTCATGATAAGTTCACTTGGTTGTTAGAGAAAAAAATAAATAAACTCTCAGTTCACCTTCATTTGTAAATTGTGTTTGTCCCTCAATGTTTTGGGGATTGTCTAAGTCTTACAGTGAGCCAGTGCAGACATATATACATTAAGGAAATGAGGTGCTGGGGATATGGCTCAGTTGTTAAAAGTTCTGGCTGGGCCAGTCTAATGACTGGAGTTCAGGTCCTCAGGGCCCACATAAAAGCGTGTGGCACAAAGCGTACGCCCAGGTGTGGTGGCGTACATCCCATTGCACCCATGGCAATGGGAGGGAGTCAGGAGCATCTAAAAGCTTGTGAGTCAGCTTGTCTGACATTCACAGGAGAAATCACAAGATGGACCCTATCTCAAATAAAGTAAAAGGAATGAACCCACATCCAAAGTTGTCCTTGAATTTCTGCCCCTGCATTATGGCATGTGCATAATAGGTAGAGGAGAACTACTGAAGATGCCCCCAACAGTGAAGACTAGTGAACCAGTCCTGGGTAAGACATTCTGACGTCTCTGTAGTCTCTGAATGTTAATTAAATTGAAGGCTAAACTCATACAGCTCCGAAAGTTGCTTTATGTCTTTGAGAAATGATTATATTCGAAGTATAAGAAAAGTTTTGATTAAGTCATATCTATGATAAAATATAGGAAGAGGTAAGTTAAAACCAAGAGATAAGGAAAAACAGACAAAATTGTTAAGGGTATTAGATGCAAAAAAAATGTGATGTGTATGTTGGAAGCAAATGCTGAGAGAGAGAGAGAGAGAGAGAGATTGAGATTCAAGGACACCCAGCTATCAGACTGTATTTAAGAAGTGAGAAATGTAGGTTGGGTTTAAAAGATATGTTCTATAAAATATGCATGTAGAAATTATTCAGGTCTGTCAGATGGAGGCTTGTTCCAGAGAGGATAAATGACCTATTTGAATTGAAATTACCACACCTGGACTGGAGTTCACCTCTTGACTATAGGAGAATATTTCCTGTTGACATATCTGGAATAGTATGTGGATTTCCAGCATTGACTATAAATAGTTCTCAGACAAACCTGCTCACAAGGTTAGTATCAATTCTTTCTCTCAAGCAGATACCCAGTGATATTGCTGTGGAGCCTTGGTATTATATATTTACAACCAGTACAGATTCCTATGCATGTACTGGGACAAAAATGATTTTGCATCCCCATGTAAAACCTGTAAAATGCTTAGCAACTACATTCTGACTGTTTTACAGAGAGTGCAGGGGACTTGGATCAGGTCTGAGTGAACTAACTCAAGCATTATGCAGGTCCCATTATAATGTGTGGTTTTCGGTTCTCAGTTCTGAAGCTGCAGCCACAATTTTAAAGTTTATATGTGCTAAAATTGTAATCGTGTAGAAGTGTTAAGAGGCCCTGGCAGTGTTAATCCTAATAAAAGAGGTAAGTGTTCGCTGTAAAATTAAACCAAAACCCCACAATTCCTCTTTCAGGTGTATACTAAAGACATATGTGATACTTATCTAAAGGTTCGTGATTTCCATAGCATCGCTGGCCAAAGGGCCATCAGTAGTCAAGTGATTAAATTGTGATAATTTGTGCAATCATAGATAATTTATCAAATAATGTTTAGCAAGAGAAATTGGACAAAAGTGAGTATACGCATACATTTAAACTTCAGTATTAGGCTACATCAAATTTGCTGTTATGAGTAAGTAAGTTTGTCCTTGGTGGCAGGCAGTCACTCAAAAGGAGCACAGAACAGGCACTGACTGAAGTGCCGGCGATGCATACTGCTTACTGGTGGAAATTCATTTACTATTCATCTTCTTCATGCAGACACTGGGTTTTCTGTTGTTGTTACCATTTTTTAAGTTAGCATACAAACATATATATGATCATTCTTTTCCTTCCTCACTTTGCACAAAGAAATCTATGTACTCATAATTGTAGCTTTGTGTATATACATTTGTTTTTAATAAAGAATTAAATAATTCTAGTGAAGTTGTCAATATTAGCATGGCCTAGCAAAAATAAATAAATAAATAAACAAATAAACAAAACAATATGTTCTAATGTATGCCTAAAAACTACCTCAGAGAATTCTCTATGGGTGGGAAACCTCAGTGCCTGAACTTAACAGTGAGATCCAGCTACTAAGTTACACATGAAAGATTTGTTTTCGGCAAGTAATTTTAATGCATGTTCAGAATATGAATTGGCGTTGGCCATTCTGAGAAATGAGCTAACTTTTGCAATTAACAATGTGCAGTGATGTGATAAAGGGAGAGAGAATGGGGAAAAGAGCGGAGGGACCTTAAAGAATGAGGGGGACAGGGAGAGAATATGAATCTGCCAGTATGCCAACAGGTGCCCGGTCAAACCACGGTGAATGTCCAGATGGATCACTGGTGTGGGAAGGGTATCTATCACTTTCTAGGGCGTGTGTTTTGCAATCAATCTGACAGAACAAGGATATATACAGGAATAATCAGCAAAGACTTCTGGTGGACAGCCAGAGCTGCTAATCCGTGAGTTGACCGAAGCGTTCCTAAGACATGCTGTGACCTGTGAGTTAAAGGACTGTGGTGTAAGATTCAAGTGAATGGAGGGACTTGTGAATGCCATGATATTGATCCCACGTATAATCCACTAGGGTTGATTGGTAAATACTTTCATTCCCCTCTGCCTCTGACCTGCAGACTGACTATGACCATCTGCGTCATACTCTGCTTTCCCTTCAATGAGAAGCCAAATCACACCTTCTCTTCGGTTGCTTGTTGTCCAGTATTGGGTTACAGGAAGAAGGAAAGTAATTAATACAACTTAGAATATAAACTTGAACTTACTGGAGCAAGAGATGATTCAACCCGTTAATGCCACACTCTCAGCCCCCACCAAACTCACAGGCAGAGAAATGTCCATGGACTATTCTATCATTATACTGTCACCACTGTATCCTACTTGAGCTTTAAACACCGTGGCCTGCCCCTTGCAAATATCCCCACATCTCTGCGCATAACCTACTTAACGCTGAGCTTAGAACGCTTTCTGATTTCATATTCTGTGAAGTGCAGCAATCACCTTTGAGGGGCAAGCACAGAATCAAGATCCTTTCTCATAAGGCCAGCGATGGGCCACCATCCCATAAGCTTGTACTTCTGCCATTTGAACTACATTTGTTTCCTCAGTGGTAGCTCTGCTCTTCACCATGTTTGCTCCTGCTTCCCAAATGCTGTTCCTGTCTCTCACTTCCCTCATGTCTAACAGTGATGATCGGCACAGATGTCTCCCCCAGTACTTGTTCCTTGTGGCCATGGAAGTGCTTTGATGTTAGACAGTAAAATGCTTTTCATCTCCAGGCTCCTCCTGCCGAATTCCCTGAGAATTAGTATAACTGAGGCAAGGCCTTGTGAGATCTTTATAGCCTCAGTACCTAGCAAATAAATTTAAGTTCATAAGCAATCTCTTTAAAATGTATTTTCCTTAGCCGGGCGTGGTGGTGCACGCCTTTAATCCCAGCACTCGGGAGGCAGAGATAGGAGGATCGCCGAGAGTTCGAGGCTACCCTGAGACTACATAGTTAATTCCAGGTCAGCCTGGACCAGAGTGAGACCCTACCTTGCAAAACCAAAAAAAATGTATTTTCCTACTTCTAAAATGCTGTGTTGGACCTTATTAATTCACCAAAACAACAGCCAGAAAATAACGGAATACCTAATCATTGCAAACCGCTATTCTGACATTCAGGGATAGCTGATAATCAGTTTTCATTCCAGTCTCACAACACCCCCATTAATGTATGTGAGGCTGTATCTCACAGTGTGCCCAGTAGATAAAAGGTTTTTTTTTTTTTCTTTCTTCTTTTTAATCAAATAACAAGGAATGTTAAGTGCAGGGCATTGAAGACTGGCACTGGGGTTACAAGGTACATCACTTCATCAAAGAATTTATCTTTTGATTCTGATTGCCAGGGATCACAGGTTGCCTTCTCATGGTCATGAAATAGCCGTTCCATATCCATTTTCATCTCTGTTCTATCTATTTATAAAACATCAATGTGTAAATGTCTAATAAATAGCCAAGAGATTTTTTAAATTTCATTTTTATTCTCACTAGCTAGAACTGTACAGAAATCTTCCACTAACTTAATGGAAATTTGGAGATGCAGAATCATAATGGCATTCTGAAAATTTGCTTTAAGAAAGGATCATGAATACTAGCTAAGTAATTAACAATGTGTGGCATAAGAGGGTAAAGAATATTACTGTTCCAAAATAAATAGCCAAGAGCTGTTATTTGTTCCATCAGTTCAAATCCTAAACAGATGACTACAAACTCCTATCTAGTCAGAGCTCTACCACATTCCTGCATGTACATGTGTTTAATTCATGAAATCACAAAACATAGATTTTAATCACATGAAAATTGTGTTTTATCTATTGGGGGTGGTGCTTAATAGGATAATAAATGCAGACATCATTTTCAGGTAATCTGTTCTGGAATAAGAATAGCTGAATTTTGAAATGAAAGCTGCTGCTTCCATCCCCTAAAACAAATATGGATGACTGCTTTGTCCTGTGTCCCAGTGATTTGCAGAAGGCTTAGAGCAAATGTAAATCATCACACTAGTGTTCTCTCCCATCACCATGAGATGTGCTTTGTGCAACAAAACAGACAGCAAAAGAAACACACCATGGGGCTGGACAGATGGCTTAGCAGTTAAGGTGTTTGCCTGCAATGCCAAAGGATCCTGGTTCAACTCTCCAGGACCCACGTAAGCCAGATGCACAAGGGGGCACATGCATCTAGAGTTCATTTGCAGTGGCTGGAAGCCTTGGCGTACCCATTCTCTCTTTCTCTTTCTCTCTCTCTCTTTCTCTCTCTCTCTCTCTCTCTCTGCCTCTTTCTCTCTCTCAAATAAGTAAAACATTAAAAAAAAAATTAAAAAAAAAAAAAAAAGAAATGCACAAGAAACCAACAGGGCCTGCCAGGACTATCATGTGTGCACAGAAGACCACAGTTCATAAAACAAGTCACTGAAGACCTGTAAACAAGAAGGAGGTTGATTCCAACAACAAACTGACCTGGTGAGCAAAATACAACAAATAACATTAATGTAGCATGGTAAAGAACTATAGAAATGATCCCTGATAGTGTAGTCTTATATAATATTTTAATATTATTTATATTATATAATGACATAGATTAATATATTATTATAATATAATAACAAAACTAATTTTACATTAAAGAGAGGAGGGAAGAACAAGAAATAATCCCTCATTGGGTTTTTATTTTTCTGTAATAACTACAGATTTAGTAAATATACAGTGCATTGCTATTTCAGGCCACATTTAGATTTTTATACAACTTTGTAAAACTTTCTGAAAGTTTCCTGAGCTTTAGACATTAGACGATGCATGCAAAACCTGAAAAACATGACCTGTGTTCATTTGCCCAGACACATAGATTATGACTAGATAGTTTCTTTGACATTAACAATTTCCTACTGATTGATATTTTTGGGACATTACTATATTAACAAATACACTGAAGTGTTTTTAGTGATGATTTTTCTGAGGTTACAGGTCTTCTATTTTCAATATTTTTGCAGTGTTGTGGATCAAATCCAAGGCCTCACATACGCAAGGCAACTGTGTACCATTGAGCTACATCCTCAGTCACTATTGTCCTTGTGTTATTTAGGATGTTGTGAATTTTGCACAACTGTGCACCATTGAGCTACATCCTCAGTCTCTATTGTCCTTGTGTTATTTATGATGTTGTGAATTTTGCACAACTGTGTACCATTGAGCTACATCCTCAGTCTGTATTGTCCTTGTGTTATTTATGATGTTGTGAATTTTGCACAACTGTGCACCATTGAGCTACATTCCCGGTCAGTATTGTCCTTGTGTTATTTTTGATGTTGTGAATTTTGCACAACTGTGCACCATTGAGCTACATCCCCGGTCACTATTGTCCTTGTGTTATTCAGGATGTTGTGAATTTTGCACAACTGTGCACCATTGAGCTACATCCCCGGTCACTATTGTCCTTGTGTTATTTAGGATGTTGTGAATTTTGCACAACTGTTATGCACTAGTTTTGCTAAGAGTTGAACAAAGAAAAAAGTTATATGACGTAACCTGGTCTTGATTCCAACATCAGAAAAGGTGATGGCTGCTGGCCATCATTCTCATGCGATAGTGAAGAATGCGTCTCATGCAGACCAGAATGGGGCGTGGTTACAGACCCCGGCTACTGCATCGCGTTGTTATTACAAACAGTGTTTGACGAAACCAGTTGCTTAACAATGTCAGCTTCAGATTTTCAAAGTGCTATTGCTAAATTTTTTGAGTAAAATTTAGTTTGAAAATAGCATCCACACATCACTCAAGAATTTTATTATTATTATTATTATTTGTTTGTATGAGTGTGTGTGTCTCTGTGTGTGCACACACACGTACACATGTGAATGGGCAGCTGCACCATGGCACACATATTGGGGAGGTCAAGGGAAACTTCTGATTGTGCTGAACCTCTGCCTTCTTTTCTGAGACAGGATCTTCCTTGTTTGTTTCTTTATGCCACCGTGTGTGTGTGTGTGTGTGTGTGTGTGTGTGTGTGTGTGTGTCTGGCTTATGAGTTCATGGATTCTTCTGGCATGGCCTCCCACTGAGTAGGCACATTGGGGTCCCAGACACTTACACCACTTTGCTTCTGGCTTTATGCGGATGCAGGGTAATTGCACTCATTCGTGCAGGTTTATGAGAAGGCACCTATAAACTCTGTGCCACCCCCCCTCCAGCCCAGGAATTGTTTTCTCTCTATGTATGATTCCATGCAATATGCCCATGTCAAGATTGTATAATTAATTCAAAGTGCCGAGATGCCAGGAAGTTAATGAAGAAAACAGCGAGCACACTGCAGAAGGAACATTTGTACGCATCTTACGTGCAGAGCACTTGAAGCTGATTATTTTTGGACCAGCCAGGCTTTGAAGAGGTGACCCCCACCCCCACCCCAGAGTCTGCAGTATTGCCGCAGAGCGTATTCTCTTAGGCTTTTCAACCTGTATGGGCTCAGGGTGGAATCTAATGAATTAATTTTAAGTTTTCACTGAACCATGTCCTTTCAGCACTTGATCTTACTGTAGCCACAGCCAGGCCAGGGATAATGTGAGAGTTAATCTCCCAGAACTGCCTGGCATAGCAGTTTGCAGAACTAAAAGTAGTCCCGAGCCCCAACACTGGACCAATCAGAGAAGCTAAGAAATTTCATGTTTGTTCTGTTCCAAGGTCTCTGTTGAAGGGACAGTAGAAAAGAGAGGGCCATAACTGACAGAATGCCCTCCACAAGTGACATTTGATGTCTTGAAACACACACACACATCCACAGAGAAAGAGATTCGCAATAAAGAATGGCTTGTCTCTTCCTTCATCCCATGATATGCATGGGCTGCCATTATTTCCATACAGATAGTAAATTTATAGCGCCAGACAGTTTTGACATTTAAGCGTATTAGTTTTCTAAGGAAGCAATGAAAGATGATTTTTAAGTTTATGGCCCTATGTAACGTTAGTACAGATACTTTTGTGTCTCAGTGTAGTGGGGATTTTTGCGACTTGAAGTACCATCTCTTTGCCTTCTGCATAGCTATTCTATTTGCCAAAGCTTCATTGGACTATCTTATTTTCTGATGTGATGATTGGTTTTGGAATATAGATGCTTGTTGGCCATTACTGGGTGTTTAGTTTGGTAAAGATTAGAGATGCATTTCTGTGAGCTCGCTAAGGGCACGTTTGGTCCTAATGTAACTCTAAAATAAATGAATACATCAAAAAGATCATTGAAAGTATATAACTTAAAATTTTTAAGTGTATTAACTGAAACTTTGACAATCAGTA
The DNA here is from genome assembly GCA_036365145.1 of Orientallactaga sibirica. NCBI lineage: Eukaryota > Metazoa > Chordata > Mammalia > Rodentia > Dipodidae > Orientallactaga > Orientallactaga sibirica. The sequence continues at coordinate 3,405,744 of JAEOAD010001894.1, read as the reverse complement.
GTTTTATTTAAAAAAATCAAATAATATTGAAAAATTTATTCTTGAGAAATATAGACACCTATAAAACTAGGGAACACATCAAAGTGTAGGAATGTGAAATACACCAAGAAGCAATTTTTACGTCTATTACGGTAAATAGATAAACCTTCAACTTCTAAAGGTTGTTTCAATGCTATTTCCAAGTTTGGGAGTCTATATTATGTTCTCAACTTTATTATGATTGTTATTATTATTTTTGGAGAGAGTCAGAGAGAGAGAGAAAGAGAGACAGGACAGACAGAGAATGGGCACACCAGCAGCCTTTCAGCCGCTGTGTATGCTCTCAACTTTAGAAAAAGATTAGAAGTGTTTTGCATGTACATAGATGTGTGTTCATATGTTTGTGTACACGTGTGTGGGGGTGCATGCATGTGTGTGTACAAGTGCATGAGGAGGCCAGGAGTTGACAGTGGCCATTTCCTTCAGTTTTTTCAGCTTCTCTTTTGAGACAAGGTCTGTCTCTGAAGCTTGTGCTCACTGTGTAGGCTTGACAAGCGAACCAGCAAGTTCCAGCATTCCCTGACTCTGCCTGCCGAGGGCTCAGGTTATAACTATGCACCAGCATGCCTAGCTTTTACATGAGTGCTGGGAATCCAAACTCAGGTCCTCATGCTGTGTGTGTGTGTGTGTGTGTGTGTGTGTGTGTGTGTGTGTATTATAGTGTGTGTGTACATACGTGTTTGTACATTGGTATATTCTCATGTGTGTGTGTGTGTGTGTGTGTGTGTGTGTGTGTGGATGAACAGCCTCTGTACAATGGGCTAGAGAAGTCCATTGCATGCCCTCTGTCACTCTTCTACTTTATTTCTTTCGGACAAGGTCTTGCCCTGAACCTGAAGTCCAGCACCCAGCAGTGATACTACCGTCCCCAGCCCAGTTAGTGCTGGGGTTAAAGGCACGTGCAGCCATGCCTGGCTTTTTACCTGGATTTGGGGATCAAACTTGGGTCCTCACGTGAACATAGCAAGTGCTCTTACCTGCTGAGCCATCACTTAGCCATAGGAATTCCAATTTTAAAATGTTTTTTTTTTTTTTGGACATATCATTTATGTAATGAAGTTGGTCTACAAATTAACATTTCAAAACCTACAATTTAAATAATTTTAGCACCTCTTACTCTCTGAGTGTCACTCTATAATGGATATGATCACTTCATAAGCACAAACAATACTAATTGCTTAATCCTTGCATGTGCCGCTTATTACTGATTCATTATCTCTATGGGAAGCACAGTGTCACCTGTATTTACAGTGACACTACCCAGAAGCAAGGAGGCTGTGACCTGAGATCACACAGGGAGTTCACGGTTGACTACGTCTGATTTCAAAGCAAGACTTCTGGACTCTTTGTAATGGAAGAATGGGTTCATTATTATTTCACTAAGAGCCCCTTTCAAAGCACCTCTGGTACCATGATAATAAATTGATATTTAAAATTAAAACAGTTCTTTAAATATCCCAGGTAAAATAGAATGGGACTCATAAGAAAATGTTCCAGGGATGAGATGCTCAGTGGTTAGAGATGCTTGCTTGCAAAGCTTGACACCTGGGTTCAATTCTCCAGACCCCATGTAGTCAGCATCACAAAGTGGCACAGGCATCTGTCTGAAGCTCATTGCAGAGGCAGGAGGCCCTGGTGCACCCATACTCACTCTCTCTGTGTGTCTGCTTCTTTCTCTATATCACTAACTTTCTCTCAAATAAATAAATAAATTATATTTTTTAAAAAAGAAAAGAAAATGTTTCATTATACTTCCACAAATTATTAATTAAGAAATGTCATAATTTTAAAATAAGTATTTGGAACTTTGACCTTAAAGTTTCTGAGGTACTTAGGCAAGTGACAATATGGAAAGTGGTAGAAAATGTCAGAAGTTCAAATCAGCTCATTTAAAGTTCATTATGGTAACAAAGATACAAACAAATCATTAATTATAATACTTATATAACATCTTAGAAAGAATAAATATCCAGCAAAATTAAATGAACCAAACAATATAAATGTTTTAATAGAGGACAAGTCTGAGAATCGATAAAACTCCAAAAAGATATTTTATTTTCTTACTTCTTTGACATATATTTCTATCTCATTTACCCTGTCTTAGTTACCATTTCAGTGTTGAGAGAAAATACCCGAGGAACAATAGTTTAGAGAAAGCAGGGCTTACTTTTGTTTACAGTTCAAAAAGGCAGGGGATACTGGGCAGAAGCAGGAAGCCAGCGTCACATGGTCACATCCCATCCAGAGTGATGAAGTTCGGAGCCAGAGCCATGGGTGCCCTGCTCACTCTTTTCTTTTCATACAGCTGTCTTCCTGCTTTTTAGACCGCCCATAAGACCACCCCATGGAATCGTGCTGCCCACAGTAAGTTGGATCCACCCACCTTAGCTAATCTAATCAAGATAACCCCTCATAAACAGGCAAGGAGCTAACCTACTCTACATAATCCCTCACTGGTGATTCTAGGTCTTGTCAAGTTGGCAATCACAATAAGCCAGCACATGGCCATTGTCCTATTTGGACCCAAAGCTGAAATACTGCAGAAAGTATCCATCGTTTGTATGATAATATTCACACAATTGCTCAAAAAGCTTCAAAAATTTCCCTGAGAAAGTTATAACAATGTAGTGTAACATTACCACTAAAGAAATAAATGCCCAACAAAATTGTCTGGAATTTGTTGTCATGAATCACAATAATAAAGAAAGACTGGAACAGGAGATGAAAATATTTTCCAATTCAATATGCACAATGTGTTCCTAATCTTCTCTAGAGTGAAAATAGTAATTATTTAACCTACAAGAGATTAGAGAAAAAATGTAGCACTACCTTAAGTGATGATAATTCTCTTTTAGATATATGGTTTACTTTTTTATTTACCCTCTATATTTTAGAACTACGAGGATAGAATTTCACGTGACTCTTGCCTTATCACTTAATGACTACACATAGATAAACATCTTCTTTCCTAACCTACATGAGTGAATGATGGAACCTCATCCTGATTTTATAGGTTACTTTGAAGATTCACACTGAGTATTTATTCACCAACTGATTATTGATCAACGAGGACAAGCTGTTAGTCTAAAGAAATGGTTTAGTGCTTAAGATGCATGCCCAGGAAGTCTAAGAACCAGGTTCAATTCCCCAGCACCCAGGGAAGCCAGATGCACAAAGTGGCATATGCATCTGGAGTTCATTTGCAGAGTCTAGAGGCCCTGGTGCACCCATTCTTTCCCTCCTCCCTCTCTCTCAAATAAATAAAGAAAGAAAAAAGGACAAGCTGTTATTTTCATTATTATTTCTGTGTAGTTTATCATAATATGGCTCTAAAAATTATAGTCTCTTAGAGGTCACCCAGACCAATCTCTAAATGTGGAAATTTCTTCCAAAGAATACTTTTTAAAATATGTTTATTTATTTGCAAGGAGGGTTGGGGAAGAAAATTGGCACACCAGGGTTGCCTGCCAGCTGAAAACAAACTTGAGATACATATACCACTTTGTGCATCTAGATTCATGTGGGTACCGGGGAATTGAACCCAAGCTGTCAGGCTTTGTAAGCATGTGCCTTTAACTGCTGAGCCATTTCCCCAGCCCTAAACACACACACACACACACACACACACACACAGAGAGAGAGAGAGAGAGAGAGAGAGAGATCATCATATAGGATGGTGTTTACTCTTTTTTCTTAATAGAACTAAAATAGAAAATAGGAAGTCTTCATGTGGAATGGCTGCACCTCCACCAAACAAGAAAAACACCCAGACAGAGCTGGTAAGGGAATTCGCTTGTTTGAGGATGTAATGTCTTCCCCTTCACAAGAGATGTCCAAGTGGAAGGTCTGTGGCATCACGTTATGCGTCGTTGAAGGAATGAAGGAATGTGACTAGAAGTCATGTACAATAGTACCAGCATTCTTGTATTGGCTTCCTTTTGCTTTCTCTTTTTTCACGAACTATATAGTTGAAATAAATTAGTTTAAGATAAATTACCTGGGCTTGTGTTTCTTCAGGAGTCTTGCCCTCACAATACTGAATGGTGAAGAGTGGCACATGTCTTCTTCCATAAAAATAACATAAATGAACATCACACACACACACACACACACACACACACACACACACAAACTAAACCTTACAAAATTTCTCACCTCTCTGGAAAAGGTGACCCAAACTGAAAGTAATTTGTTGTTCTTCAATTGAGGGGTCAAGCATTATACTAGGTCTGTAAGTATAAAGTAAAGGAGTCACATCAAACCCTTGGGCTCCCCTGGAAAAGTTGTTCTTCCTGTAGTCATCAATGGTATAGACAGAGCTGTGTTGTTGTTATAAGCATGGCTGGCCACATGGTTTAGAGACTCTTCGCATTGGCTGCCATTGGCTCATTGTGATACTAAATTGAACCTTAGAGGGTAGGAATCTGATCAATTGTTCCATTATTTTTCAGGTATGAACTTATACCTAGAAAACTGCCCCAAACTGAGTCACAATGACAAACGTGTATTATAAGTCTTCGTGTTGAAGGATCCAGGGAGAGTTTACACAGTGGCACTTTTGTTCAGGATGTCTACAGGTGACGATGGCCAGGACTGATCTCATCAGAAGGAGCAAAACTGTTCACTGAAAGAAGAGGAGGATGACGAGAGAGAGAGAGAGAGAGAGAAAGTTTTCTGCTTCTCAAGACTCTGTTTGAAAAATGTGTGAAGAGCAACTGTAACTTGCTTTCTTAACATGGTTCCTCCTCTAAGATCCATGCAGATGACAGCAGCTCCTGGAAGTTTTTCCTGACATCAAGAAACAGAGCCAATTTCTTCTCCTTACCTGTTGAATGTTTTCCCTTCCTTCCTTCCTTCCTTCCTTCCTTCCTTCCTTCCTTCCTTCCTTCCTTCCCTCCTTCCTTCCTTTCATTTTTCTTTTCTTTTTCTTTCTTTTCTTTTTTTTTCTTTTCTTTTCATTTTTTTTTGATTAGCTAGAATAATTCTGTTGCAGATTTTCCTCCTGTTGAAATGACTCTATCTTGAGACCACAACAAATTAGGCATATGGGCAGCATGGAGTCATGAGTAAGGCAAAGGAAATTCAATAAAAAAGGAAGAAATAGGACTGGAGAAATGGCTTAGCAGTTAAGGCGCCTGCCTCCTAAACCTAAGAACGCAGGTCCCAATCTCCAGGTCCCACGTTTAGCCAGAGCAAGGGCGCAATGCCGCACCTGACCACAAGGGGGCACACACATCTGGATTTCGTTCACAGCAGCAGCTGAGAGGCTGCAGACGGGCCCATCTCTATCTGTCTTCCTCACCCTCTCTGTCTCTCTCTTTCTGTGTCTGTGTCCCTCTCCAAAAAAAAAAAAAAAAAAAAAAAAGGAAGAAATGCCTGGATGTGTTAGTGTAAGCATGCTTGAGATTTTGGCCCGCATCCAAAAAAGGGAAATAAAGGAAAAGAAAAGCTTTTTAGAACTCAAAAACAGTGGGCAGGGTTCATGTGGGTCTTTGAGCAACTCTAAAACCCTTGCAAGGCTTTTTATGAGGGGTGACTCTTCCTCCTGACTCATGTACGTGGGGGATGGTCTTTTGATTGACACTGTCCACCCAGAAGAGGTCCTTTAATAAGGAGGAAGTGGCTCTTCCCTTTCTAATTAATGGTGCCAGGAAAACAGGAAGTGGGGGTCCATCCCTCCATGATTTCTAAGTCTGACTACCTACGACAGTTCACACCTTGCATTATAATTATTTGTTGACAACATTTTTCACTATGGAAAGGTAAAGAACATGACCTTTTTGTTCCTGAATTGCTATGTTTTGTCAACACGGACATGCACACTCACAAAACTAAAGTATGTTTACATTTGTTTGTAAACATTCAACATGAGATGCCTACACACACACACACACACACACACACACACACACACACGTTGTCCTTCGCAGGTCATAGTGGACCAGTACAGTAGGCTAACCACTGCTCCCAAGGATGTGATCCCTGCCTGACTTAACCATGGCTGACTCTTCTATGGGAGCTTCCTCCATTTCTGAGCTAACCACTGCTCCCAAGGACGCGAGCCCTGCCTGGCTGACTTAACCATGGCTGACTCTTCTATGGGAGCTTCCTCCATTTCTGAGCTAACCACGCCTCCCAAAGATGCGAGCCCTGCCTGGTTGACTTAACCATGATCTCTATGTAGATAGAGAAACAAGTTTCTTACATTTTTCCTCCTTTGTGTCTGGTACCTTGAACATCTCTGAAAATCTTGCCAAGTGAAAGTGGATTCAAAGAAAAATTTAATAAGAGCCCATAGGGACAAAGATCAGGAGTATCCCAGGTATTATTCCTAAATTCCTGCCTTTAATAAATAATAAATGGCATTAACAAATTTACAACTATGCTTTGGAAGCAATTGGAGAAAACTGAAACCGTTTTAATTTATTTTCCTCCCTAGAGTCAAAAATTATTTGCCGGAATTTTATGAATATTTTAACTAACCATCATGTAAACTATAATTAAAGACTTCAAGGTGGAGAATATGGAAATTTCTCTCATTAGTGTGCAAGGTGTTTTCTATTTCTCTGGTTTTAGTTTTATGTTTGTTGAGAAAAAAAAATCCTAGATAAGGTGGTTTTGTGTTCATTTTGAGAACTAGAATTCCCAGGAAAAAGTCGTGTTAAAGATTCAATATGTCTGATTCACTTATCAGAACTTCCCTGATTGTGGAAAGGAAGTACACAACCACCGAGCAATATCCCATATTCGTGTGTGTGTGTGTGCTCTGCTTACGTGCTCACATGTGTGGGTGCACATGTGTGTGGCTGCAGATGCACAGGCATGCATGTGTATCTGCAGGCCACATGTCTTCAGTGGGTGTCTTCCTCTTTTGGTTTGCACCTTATTTTTGGAGGCAGGGGTCTCACTAAAGCTGGAGCTCACTGATTTGGCACAGCGACTGGCTGGTAAGCCACTGGGGGCCCCTGGCCCTGGCTGCATAGCGCTGGAATGAAGGGCCAGCCGCCCCACCACCTGCTCTGCGTTGATGTGCATGCTGTGTATCTAAAGTCAGGTCCCCGCATTGCTCAAGCACGTCCTTAACCCACTGAGCTAGAGTCCTCCCTGGACATGAGGACAGGGATAAGGGCTGGAAGGACCTAAAGCAAATGTGCCTGGACAAACAGATGTGATCATAAACCTGGAAAGGAAGCTAACATTCCCTTGGTGAGTGTGGGCTATTCTTCAATATCACGCTAACACCCAAGTGCCAAATATCTCCTGGAGGTTATTTGTGCAATGGAACTTGAAATCACGCTGGCAGCCTTTAGTACTCTGCCGCACTAGAGTCTATTAAACTTGTACTTTAAGTCCTTTTTCCCATGCATAATTTCTTACACCAACATAATAAAACACAAAATGGTTTATTTTTAAGTAGTATTTTTTGTTTTGTTTTGTTTTGTTTTCTGAGGTAGGGTCTCACTCTAACTCAGGCTGACCTGGAATTCACTATGTAGTCTCAGGGTGGCCTCGAACTCATGGTTATCCTCCCTCCTCTGCCTCCCGAGTGCTGTGATTAAAGGCGTGCGCCACCACACCCGTCTACGTTTTTTTTTTTTTTTTTTTTTTACTGAGAAAAATGTCCTAAATGGAATCCCAGAAACACCTGTAATAGTACTCATGCTTTCAAAATAAATTTGTTTAAGCAGTAGAATGGTGTTTGGCGTTTGCCTGCTGACATTAACTCTTGATTATACTAACAATGTTTCAAAGTGTGGAAAGTGTTGGCGCAGAAGATTCCTGAGCCAGTGGCAGAATCTCAGACAGTCTGGCTTAAAAAAAAATGCACATGCATGTCATATATGTAGTGGTAGAAGAAGCTAGGTGAAATGTGAGCACTGTACTAGCCACTATAAATAGCACTGTCAAATATATATGTTCTGAAATTAATTGACAATGTAAATTAATGTAACACTGCCCCATAGTTGCAGTTTCAAAATCATGATCAAAATTCCAATTTTGTTTTTATTTTTCTATACCTCAGGGATACATTCCTGAATTCTAGGACTTATGTTTTTAATATTTCTCTTACTTCTCTCTCCCTCTCATTTCGGAGAGACATAATTTGGACAGCGGCCACGTTTCTACCACATGCTCATTTGCAGCTCCTGGGAAATGGGTTTGCCCACGGTGGACTGTAAACTTCTGCTGTTCTGACGTGCTACAGAAAATCTGACTCACACGCTCATTCCTGATGTGTTTCTACTATCAAAAATGGCAAAGTACATGGCATGTGGTCTTTTATCAGATTCCAAGGAAATTAATCCCTTTAGGCTTTCATTATTTTTATGTACTTTACCTGCTATGATTAAAATCTAGAAGATTTTATCCCCAAAGTGGTATTTAGTTACATTATTTGACTTCCCATTGTAAATTAAGTCTTTGTCTATAATTAGCATTTCTAAGTATGAAGGGGTAAAATAATTATGGAGACTATTCTAAGTTATATGATCATTGTTAAATAAAAATAATGCTGCCTTTTTATCAATTTTTTGTAACTATTGCAGTTTAAAACTAATGTGATAATTAGTCAATGACTAGATATATAAAAATGCAGTCATATTATGTTCTAAACTAAGAAATTCATATATATATATATATATATATATATATATATATATATAATATATCTTACTTTTCAACATTGCCAAAACTTGAAAAATTAACAGGAAATTTTACATTGTCATCAAGTTATAAGGAATTAAATTTGAAGGTCATGTAAATTTTGTGTGACACATATCTTGTCTAGATTAAGGACTCAGCCCAAAGAACTTTCCAATCAGTGATGTTAAATAAGTGCAGTAAGAGCTTGTGCAAAATATAACAGGATGTCTGTTTTGAAATGAACAAGTAGCTATGAAAAGCTATAGCATATGAATAATGCAAAAAAAAACTTCTTTATAAAAGTATCATGTGAGGGCTGAGACATGGCTTAGCTGAAAGGCGCTGCCTGAGAAGCCTAAGGATCCATGTTCAACTCTCCAGATCCCACATTAGCCAGACACAGAAAAGTGAGGCAAGCGTGCAAGTAGCACGTGTGCACAAGGTGGCACACGCATCTGGAGTTTGATTACACTGGCTGGAGGCACTAGTGCACCCCTTCTCTCTCTCTCTGTCTGTCTCTTTCTTTCTCACATAAAAAAAAGGCCAATCTATTGGGCTTGCCTCAAAAATAAATGTATCCTTTAAGTTGGACCTTAATTCGAGAGAAAATTTGGGCAAATAGATGTGTGTTTGAAAGACACAGCAAATGAGAATGATCTGGTGTCAGGAGCAGATGCCAAACGTTCTGGTAAAGAAGCGCACAGCGCACCCTGCCTAGAGCCTGGAGTGAGAACAGTCACAGGAACCTCAGAGAGAGCAAAGAAAGCTCAGAGGTTGCCTCAGCACAGTTTTTTTTTTTTTTTGTTTGTTTTGTTTTTTTTTTGTTTTTTTTGTTTGTTTTCCTGCAAAGTTTCCTGCAAAGTTCATAGCTTCACTTTACAGCTGAGTCCTCAGCCCATGGACATCTAGGTTGATTCCATTTCCTAGCTATTGCAAATAGAGCAGCCGTGTGCACAGATGTGCATGTATCTCTGAGGTACAACATGGACTTCTGCTGGTATATGCCCAGAAGTGGCACACATGGGTCATATTCAACTTTTAGATTTTGAGAAACCTCACACCAATTTCCATAGTAGTGGTACCCCTTTATACTGTCAAAAAATTATACTGTGGGGTAACCCAAGGCAAGAAAAACAAAAGTCTCATGTTCTCACTCATATGTGGATTCTAACATCAAAGTCTGTAAGTAAATCTGGGGATGTGAGAGTGAGTGCAGGTGATGCTTCAAGACAGGCAGCCATGTAAGGGGAACAAGAGATAATGAGAAGATGGGAAAGGGCTATGGAAACCTGTCCAATGACTGCAGAAAGGAAGCGCCATTGAGAGGGAGGAAATAACGGGGGAGGAAATGGAGGAAAGGGAAACAAAAAAAAAACAGTTTGAATAAACATAATGAAGTTTAATCTGTATATTTTAATTAAAAATGAAATGAAATAATGCTCAAAAATGAGAAAAAAATCCAATTTAAATAACGTGTAACACAAGTATATCCTAACTTGTTCTTTGGAGAGAATGTCATAGTTCTTTGCCTTAATCTTTACATTTATTCAAAAAAAAAAAAATACAAGTGCAAAAAAAGTGAGGTGCCAAGACAATATAGGTAGGGACTTGAGAATTTAAGAAAATATTTTTACATGAACACACAAAAGAAGAGAACTGCATAGCCGAGCAAGGAGGAGTGTCTGTCATGAACAAAAAGCCTGGAGTTTATAGTGCATATTTGTTTTTGTGTATCCCTGTTTCTCCCCAAGCTGAATATGAAAGGGTGGATTTACTGGGGAGAGGAAGAGCTCAGGTGTCAAGGACACTCAGAGCTTGATTTGGCTTCCTGAGATACTCAGTCCGCCTTTATCCTTCCTCCCTCTGCGTGGGATGTTTCATTTCTCATCAGCTGCAGAGCCCCTGTCTGCAGGGTGCCATCTGCCATGTCCAGTGTGCTGGACACTTAGGTTTCTCATCATGGGTTCATTTGGGTAAATGAAGTTTTTGAATCTACGTGCCTTGCTTGTCTCCTGAGGTCAGGATCTTAGATTGCTTACGAGCCTGTATGGATCAGGAGCCAGCAAGCAATATGCGACTCACCAAAGACCTGGCTCTCAGAGTGCATTCCAAGCACAGCCACATCATGGCAAGAGGAGTGGCGGTCAGTCACAGCTCTGTGAAACGTGCCTCGGAACATCAGACAGACAAATGGACTATGCCTTAAGCTGGGAAGTCATCAAACCCACTCTAGGCCTGGCCCTCCATCTGGGACTACTTGTTTCTGAAAGAGGAGGAGGCTAAAAGGAAAGTGAGCTTTGCCACCCGGGGTGTGATGTGTGCGTAGAAAGCCAATCGTGTGTAAAGAAGCTGAGTTCAGCAGCTGCTCTGAGGTTCAGGGCATGCGGTTGATCCCGGAAGCAAAAAGCTCTCAGAGATATGGTAACTGTGATAAGGGGGCTTTATAGTTATCTTCATTAACGTTCCTCCCCTTGTGGCATATTTAAATGATTTCCAGTGAGTTTTATTTTCACAAGCCTTTAAGCACTTTATCTAATGATACCATCTCTGAGAACTAAAAGTTAGTGCTACAAATAAGATTGCAATCATTTCCATGTTTGCTTTGGGAACCAAGTTTTTGAGAACACAATATGTCAATCATCTGATTGCACATTTCATTTGAGGTTTTAAGTGGAATAAGGCCAGCTTGTCTAGAGTTGAGTGGCTGACTGGATGAAAAAGTGACTAATGAAAGTTAGGGAAAGATAGACTATTTGTGACATCTAAGTGGTGAGTGGCTATGAGAGCAAACCAAACTTTAAAATCCTAAACATGTTTAATTAAAATAAAGTAATTTCTGCAGAGCTGTATTTGAACAGACAGTATAGTAGCAGCAATTATCTTCAATTATGCAGCTCCAATCATAGAATAATAGAGGTTTCAATGTCACTAAGCACAATATGGATAATTGGGCTTTCCATTACTCTGAAGGGCATGTAATTAGCAGCTTTGGGGGGGGGAAACTCCACAGGAATATAGCAGCCGCAGTTTCAAGAGCGCTTTACATTGCAAGCAGCTGGATGGTGTGGTAGTTAAAAGTGACCTTTTGGAGCACTTTGAAGTCCCATCCTCGCACTTTTTCAACCAGTACTTGCTTTTGATTTTCCACTCCTTAGCCACAGTCCCATGGTTACTGTGCGTGCAGGATGCCCCACAGCAGCCTTGGGTACGGCCTCAGCAACTTCATCTCATGTGCGAGGTGACGGCCACTTTCTTGTCAAGACAACTATGACTTATTATCTTTGTGGAATGATGTCGATTTTGAAAGAATGTAAAATGACAAGACAAACTGATGAAAAGCATAATGTGAAAGAAATATAGTTTCTCACGTAGCCACTACTGCTACGTGATTTTGTACTCCTTCCTTTCTCCCCACAGGCAGGAAAGGTGATGTATAACGACAGGAGATGGGCTAAGCAGTCTCTCAGCGATGGGCACGTAGGCATTCTACCTTACTGGCTTTTAGGAGTAAACTTTGCATCTTGTTTTGCCTTAAAATTCCCTTGGTACCAGACCACATAGGATATTTCTGATTATTTCTATATCTAATTGTATTAAAATTTTGGCTTCAGAGACCAACACGAAAAAAAAAACACTTTGAAGTGCCTGCAAATAAATGAATTGTACAAATTCACATTTTAATCATGTAAGCATCAAGATCATTCTGAAACTTAAATTTACAAAAATACTATTATACACATTTTACAACTTGAGATGCAAAATGTAGCCATGGGTAAAATGTTCACACATTGTGCTTTGTTTTCTACAGCTATTTCTTTCAAAATGTGTTTATGGTTTGAATGACTATTGTATATCTAATTCTACATTAGCTTCTTAACCTATTATTACTTTACATTTGAAGTGTCCTATTATTCTGTGGCATTTTCTCAAAAAGCCACAGCGTAACCTTTCACATTTCCTAAATATTCTGCAACAAATAGAAATAAAATTATCTTTGAAGCATTTACTAATCCAATCAATATTGTTATTTGTATCTTTTAAATATAAATATAGATAAGTTTATGTAAGATATATGTCTATGTGTAAATCACATGTATATACATGTATGTGTAATATATGTATATCTGTATATATTCATATATTATATGTACTGCTGTTCTTTAGCACATAAAGTCTTTGCTATGAGTGCATCTTGAATGCACAACACACATACGTATTTTCCTCCTTGATTTGACAATAACTCCAATTTGTTTCACAAAGAGTTGTATAGGATAGGGTTATATAAAATATAAAAATTACCATTTTTTCCTCTTTTTGAAAGTGAATATTTTAAAGAGAGCTTTAATTTAACATGTGAATTTTTGGTTTATTGACAATGTAAATTTGTTTATTCACTAGAGATTGGGTATTTTATATCAACATTGATTATTTTGTTTTATAATCTATGTGAGCTTGCGATTCAGTCCATAGATTTGTCAAGTTCTTAACAGTTTTTATAGTTTTCCTTGAGATGTTTGTATTAGAGCCAATACTAATACTGTCATGCTCTCTTTTAATGCAGTCTATTTTACCATTTTCAGACAGCTGTATACATTATTAAATCTTTTAATATTTAACTTTAAAAAGATTTCATTGTAGTTCTAGCTTAGCATGCTTTTTACAAAATTTCACGGAATATAAAATTCCATTTTAAAAACATGCTGAAATACATAATAAGCAAGTTATACATTTTTGCTGACAATCTAAGAGCAAAGAAACAAACTGATTTTTTTCAAGCCATTTTTGTTGTCCCAGTAACACATGAGAATTATTTAAATTTTATGTCAGAACTCTATTTGCAAATAACAAAGACATAACCAAATTCCTTAAGTAAAAACAACCAACAAATGGATGAGTGAACACAATTATTTAAAATAAAGCATAAAGGAATAAATGGGTCTATGTTAGAATGCAGCCTCAGTTCCAGGGAGTGGAAACAAAAGTGAAGACACTGAAGAACCAAGGCAGGCAGCGGCTTCATTGCTTTCTCTGGGATCACACACTCTCTCTAAACCGCTGCTCTGTGCACATCTTCCTGCCTGGCCTGCTACACTTGTCTTGTTCAAACATGGCTACTGCCACCTTAGTCTACCAGTACAGTGTATGTTGGCAAGTAGACCCTGATTTCAAGCTTACTGAAACAGTCCTCTGAAAACATACTCCTTATCCAATTAAAACTCTGATTAAAAGGCTGCTTCAAGGTTGGAGAGATGGCTTAGCAATTAAAGTACTTGTCTGTGAAGCCTAGGAAGTCATGTTCAAATCTCCAGGTCCCATGTAGTCAGAAGTACAGTGATGCAAGCATACAATGTTGCACATGTGCCACCTGTTTGTTCACATCAGCTAACAGCCCTGATGTGCCCATTCTCTCTCTCTCTCTCTCTCTTCTCTCTCTCTCTGCCTCTTCCTCTCTCTCTCTCTGTATCAAAATAAAGAAAAGGCTGCTTTAATAACTATTGTTCATATTTTTCCAGTATTACTGGGTTTTTAATCAAAGTAAATAATAATTTCATTTTAACTATAAATTCTTCCAGTTCATTAAATATGGTTTAATCCATGTAAACAATACTTTATTACTAATATATCTACCTTACAAAATACACATACATATACATATCTACATAGATGATAGATAATCATTACTATAACAACTTGGTTTACTCTATAGGTGTTTATTACACAAATATTAACTTCTATCAGATGCAAGCTATCATAGAAAAAGCACTACCTGAATGCTGTGTGCGTGTGTATCTATGTATATGACTTATTCCTCATTGTTCTTCTCCCAACATGCTATCTCCATGTCAAAATGGCTTCTTAATCTCTTTATGTAGTTTTATATGTGAATTAGAGAGGGAATAAATCAAAGATGTTACTGAGATGCTGTCTTTAATCCTCGTTATTTTCTTGAAATAGCAGCACATGGGTATGTAATACATGAGCTCTAGGATCTCTTGTATTAAAAGTATTTTAATGGTAGATTTATATTTCGTCATCTTGCTACATAATAAATTACTTCTTAAATTAAGAAAAAAAGCCAATATTGGCTCTTAGTGAGTCTTCTTTGGTGGGTCTCTCAAGGGCCCATGTATTTAAAGATTAACCCAAGGGTCAAAGTATGGGAAAGTGGTAAAGCCTTTAAAAGTGGGAGGCGAACGGGTGGTCCCCAGCTTATTAGAAATGTGCTTGCAGAAAGGATTCAGGCTTAAACTTAAACCCTGAAACTCTGGACTACCTATAGGAAGAAGTCGGGAATGTACTTCAAGATAGGAACAGGGAAGCACGTTTTGAACAGGATCTGATCTGGTTGCCCAGAAAACAAGGCAAACAATCAACAAATACAACCTCACGAAAGAATCAAACTAACAAGCAATCAAATAAAAAAAAACCTAAAAGCTATTTTACAGCAAACTGAGTTAAGAAGCAGCCAAAAGAATGGAAAGAGGTCTATGCCAGCAATGCATCTGATAGAGGACTAATGTCTTTAATATCAAGGAACTCAAAAAACTATAGATCAGGGCTGTAGAAATGGCTTAGAAGTTAAGACACTCGCCTGTGAAGTCTAAGGACCCAGAACGCACATAAGCCAGATGTACAAGGTGTCACATGCATCTGGAGAACGTTTGCAGCAGTGGGAGGCACTGGCACACTCATTCTCTCACTCTGCTTCTTTCTCTCAAATATAAAACAAAACAAAACTCCACACATCAACTAAATGAACAACCCAATCAAACTGTGGTTTATGGAACTGAGTGGAGAGTTCCCAAAAGAAGAGATACATATAGTTAATAAATATTTTTGAGGCAAGCTCAACAAACTGCTATTTTTATGTGTGTGTGTGTGAGAGAGAGAGAGAGAGACAGAAACAATTGGTGCACCAGGGCCTACAGCTACTGCAATCAAACTCCTGACGTGTGCCCCCTTGTGTGCATATGCACCCTGCATGCTTGCCTCTGGCTTTGCAATCAAGCACCTCAACTGCTAAGCCATCTCTCCAGCCCAATAAGCATTGCTTTAAATGTTCAATATCCTTAGCCATCAGGGAGATGCAAATGAACAAGAGATCCTGCCTCAAATGAGGTAGAAGAGAAGACAATGGCCAACCTTGAAATTATTCTCTGACCTCCACATGTGTGGTGTGGTCACATGCACACAAAGACACATGTTAGTTAATAATTAATTCATTAAAACCTTTACTTTATCATGCCATGAACAAATTACTTTTAAAAAATAAAAGATTATTTTTAAAGAGTTCCTGGAAATGGGAATGTGGACCATATGTTATGTGATATCAAGGAATTTTTAATATTATTGTGCATAACAATGGCACGGTGGTCATTTTTGAACAACTACTATCAGTTGAATCATAATAAAGCTTTTCTGAGGTGGGAAGGATAGTACCCTTATCAGAGATACTGTTTTCTGGCATGCATGTGTAGATGTCTGCTATGTGGTATGATGTATAAGTATGTACGTGTGTGTGTGTACAGATCTATGTGCCCTGTGCATGTGTGCAGAGGCCAGGGGAGAATGTTAGTTTACTACCTTGTTGCATTCGTCTCTATTGTTCTTGTGATAGAGGATCTTGATTAACTTGGAACAACCGTTTTTGGTCATTTTGGTTGACCAATGGGCCCCAGTGAATTACCTCCCCCTGCTCCCCACAGGACTGATGGTGCAGGAGTGCATAGACCCTCTTTACAAGGGTCTTTGGAATTGAACTAAGGTCTTCTCAGGCTGTAATGCTTGTTTGACAAACGCTGTCAGCGGCTCAGTCATCTTCAAGGTCTACTCTTTACTATCATCAGCCCATCCAAGGTGAAAATAGGAGATATATAACAATAAAAATGATTTCCAGTTGATTGGGGATCACTGCTAAAGATAGATGGTATGTATTCATTTCCTAAAACCATATGTTTGAAAACTGTCTAACATAAACTTAAAAAGAGAAAAAAAATTATCCAGAGTAGTTAAGGAACTGAACACATAACAAAATATAATTTAATAACTACATGAACAATTACTAAAATAGTAATAGTAAAATTAGTAATGAAAAATTACTAAAATAGTATCCTTGGAGTACTTTGTAAAATATTAAATATAGATAACACATAGATATGTATTAAATATGTCTTTAAAATCATTTAAAATAAAGAAAAAATGCAATCAAGAACGTCCTAATATTCAGCTATTCAGATTTGAAACCCCCGAAGTGTCATAATCGCGGTAATGTGTAGGATATGATTACCAAGGCTCTACAAACAGAGCCTTACCCTGTACACACAAAGGATGTGCATGCAGCCATTGGAAGGCTAGATCAAAGGAATGCTGCACAGCACACTGCAGGCCTGCCTGGGACCCACAGGATACTATCATAAGCTACATGTAAAAATGGTATAGACCTCAAATTTCAAAATGAGCACATAAACAATGTACTCAAATTCAAGTTGTATACTGAATTGTCATATGTTTTGGAAACCAGGCTTTTTTTTTTTTTTTTTTTTTTTTGCAAAAATAACCCTCTACTCTTGAGGTAACCAACTGCTCCATAATTGGACTGAAGGCCCTCTCTACGGGAGGGAACACATGCCTGGTACTGAACAACCTAAGCAAAAGTCTATGGCAGGGGAGGTCATGAGCCTTAGGGGTATAAAGCCTGCTCTTGTCTGACTAAATGTATATATTATTCCCACCAAGCTGCCCTGAAAGCACTACACTTAATGTTCACATTCACATATTAATGCTACTCTCACTTCTGATTAGAGAAGCTTCTCTTTTCAGATAGCGATGACCACTGGGAGGACCCAAAAGGCAACATAGTGCTGAGAAGAAGGGATGGAGGAGTGCCCAGCACTGAAACACCTCTGTCACACCCTCCAAGGCTCAAGGACCATTGCGGAAGAGGGGGCAGATAGAATGGAAGAGCCAAAGGAAGGGTACGACTCCTTACAATGCAACTGCCCAGACAGAAATTGGCCTCGATATCCATGACCTTGCAGTGCCTAGCAATACCATCCAAGACCCTCATAATAGAAGAAAAAGATGATGACATCAAATTAAAAGAGAGACTAATGGAGAGAGGGAGGGGATATGATGGACATTAAGTTCTAAAGTGGAATGGGGGGAGGGGAGGGAAATATCATGTGTTTTTTTGTATGTAAGTATAGAAGTTGTCAATTAAAAAATACAAAAAAAAAATAACCCTTAATGATAACTAACAGCTTATATGGGACAGTTCATTCTAAGGAATTCAAAGTACTCACAAACTTCACTTTACTCTCACTTATTTCTGAACCATGCAAACCTTACAAATTGCATCGCTGTAACTAATTGTCCTTATTATGCTACAGAGTAATTAAGAGCTTTAAAATTCTATCTTGGTGTTTTTTTTGTTTTGTTTTGTTTTGTTTTTTTACATATAACTTAGTTTTTGTAGCATCTTACATCTCTACCAGATGTCTGCATTGTTTAATATGGAACCCAGGAGTTGGAAAACTGCTCCTAGCCACATATCAGCAGTCTCCCCACCCCTCACTTTTTTTTTTCTTTTGGTAAATGGTTTTCCTAGAAAAACACACACATATTTGATTACATATTTCCACTGGTTGCTTTTAAACTACACACTTGAGTAAATAACAGGATCCATGGATACAGAAAATAAAAATAAAGAGTTTAGTTCTTTATTGAAAAAGATTTCTAAATTCTTTTTGAGTTGCACAAGCATGAGGTTAACAACCTTATTACAGTATGTCCATAATTATGTCTCCTGAAATATCTTATGAATATAGTACTAATTTTCCTTCACTAAAAACAAGTGGTTCCATTGCAAGTTAATGATCATTATTTCTTGAAAAACATCATTCCCATTTTTCCATTATTTTCATTTTAGCATTGGTAATGAAATGTTTAGTTGTGTCTAGAAAGAATAATGAAGTCCATAAATCTTTGCATTCTTCTCAGAAGCTTCCAAGTGTTGTAGCTATCATTCCTGGTTTTTTCTCTTTGGAAGACTTGATGTCCGGAATAAACACAGAACCAGTGTCCTTGGCTCTTTCTGCTGGTCATACAAATCTACGTGCAATTTTTTTTTTTTTTTATTTATTTATTTGAGTGAGAAAGAGGCAGAGAGAGAGGAAGAAAGAGAAAGAGAATGGGAATACCAGGGTCCCGGGGTCTCTTGCCATTGCAAACAAACACCAGACACCTTGTGTATCTGGCTTTATGTGGGTCCTGGGGAAGCAAACCTGGGTCCTTTGGCTTTTCAGGCAAGCGCCTTAACCACAACGCCAGCTCTCCAGCCTACTATGTGCAATTTTGAGCATCAAACTTTGTTCACTAAAGTCCTCCATGCATTTATTTTAGGAATACCAAAGAAGTTCAAATGGAACAGAGCACATATTTTGCCCCTTGTCTTTTGCCCAAAAACTTAGAATAACTTTAGCGATGACAAGGTTTTGATACCCAAATTTCAAAGGTCAAACTTAAAGGAGCTCAGTAGTTGAGGGTCATGAAGGTCAGATGGTGTGAGCCCAGCATAAGGAGTTAGATCTCATTGTGGCAGAAGTCTGTCAAGTCTTTGATACTTCCTGAGCCAGCACTCACATTGGATATGTGTCACCCAGTTAGCCAAGAGTAAAAACTGTTCTGAAGACAAGCGCCAGAGGAATCTTGTGCATTGAACATAACTCATTAAACAGCATTGTAGTTACCTTTGCATCGTTGCAAAGTACCTGACCAAAAGCAGCTGATGCAGGAAAAGTTTTGTTTTTTTTTTGTTTTTTTGTTTTTTCAGTTTTATTTTATTGTATTTATTTTGGCTTTCAGGTTCATGGGGACACTTCATAATATGAGGGGAAAGCATGCCCTGAGCAGAGGCTGGACATCACCTCTGCCACAGCAGGGGGGAAACAGCAGCAGGAGAGTGGCCCACTAACACTGGCAAGCCAAGGGCTGATAAGCCTCAAGGTCCAAGCCAGCAGCACACCTCCTCCATGAAGCTCCACCTCCCATATTGCCATCAGCTGGAGGCAAAGTCTTCAGAACACATGAGTTTACTAAGAACATCTGATTCAAACTACCACAAAGGGATATTTAAATTTTTCATATAGAAAAGCAAATGCTATTATTTTGTTTCTGCAAAACTTCAAAGGTGAATTGTCATCAATGGGACCCTCGCTTTATCCCCTTCTAAGGTTCAGGGAATATAGCAGAATGGAGGGAGGAAAGAATTGAAGAGCTTGAAGAAGGAGTGGAAAGACATGTAATGTTGGAGCCTGACAGTTCGATTGCACTCAAGCTCACAGCCGTCACGGTTGCTGGAATGAGACCTGCACAAGATAAATCCTGCAGACATCCTGGAATGGGGGCGGGGGCGGGCAGAAGGGCCCATGATGCCCTGTCCCTCGCTGAGTTTTTATAGATAAAATAATGTAGCTAGGGGAGAGGAAATCACAGGGTTCCACCCCTGCCTGAGCGTCTGTAGGAGGTGAATGAACCCTGTGGGAGGCAGAGCTGTTTTCTTCAGTGGTTTAGCCACCACTAAGGATCCATGTTCCTTCACCAATTCTTCACTTAGGATCCTGCGGACTACCTTAGAGAACCTCCGTGGGTCACACACATAAAAAAGAAAAGAAAAAAGAAAAACGGAGAAAGATATGACAGTAAAGGGAGAAGAGAGCAGCGGAAGTAGGAGGGAAGAGGAAAGAAGAATGACAAGCCAACATGATAAAAATATGTACACATAGGCTGCAGAGATGGCTCAGCGGTTAAGGTGCTTGCCTGCAAAGCCAAAGGACCCAGGTTTGATACCCCGCCCCCCGTAAGCCAGATATCCAAGGTGGCGCATGCATCTGCAGTTTGTTTGTAGTAACTAGAGGCCCTGATGGTGCCATTCTCTCTCTCTCTCTCTCTCTCTCTCTCTCTCTCTCCTTGTATCTCTCTTCACTCTGTCTGCTTGCAAATAAATAAATAAATAAATAATTTTTTAAAATATCATCTATACATGTATGAAAATGTCATTATGAAACACATTGTTAAGCACAATTAACAAAATTTAATTGAAATTAAATTTAAAAGGAAGAAAAATGAAAAGATGTAACACTTACGCACAGCTGGGGGTGGTGTGCTTGCCTATAATCCCAATATGGGGGGATAAGGCAGGAAAATATCCTGGCCTACACAGGGAAACTCTCACAAAACATATGCCCATTAATCATGCAAATATGTACCTCCTACTGTAGAAAAACAAGGTGTATGAACAATTGAGCCATCCGAGATTTCAGCAAATTCTTTTACTCCTAAAGGAAGGCTCTTTGACTCAATCATTGACAAACTTCAGGAGCAAACAGGATCCACAGATCGGTGCCTTTGTGTGGTGACACTGAGGGACAGGCTATCTAATTTCCTTCCCACTAGAAGTGAAGGGCGCTCCCCAGGTGGCCAAGAATCTGTTTTCAGTTTTGAAATGTATTAAGAAAATCAACTCTTTGTTTTCACAGGACTAGAGATTGAACTCTGTGCCTTGAACATGCCAGGCAAGCACTTGAACACTGAGCTATACCCCAACAGTCAATATTTTTCTAAAATAATATTACTGTTGATATTTTTGAAAAGTTAAGCGTTATCCATTGTGTAACAATACATTGTGACCAGTGTATTCTAAGTTTGTACAACATACTATGTAAAAAATTGTGACAATATTCTAGTCAGAGACACCTTATCTGTTTTTACATCGAAAAATCAATTTGAATAAAGAATATTAAAATTCTTATGACTTAATTTTTTAAATTATTAAATCATTCTTTGTTGAGAAAAAAAGATTTTTAATATCCTGGAGGTACTATTGTGATTAGTTTTTATTAGTTTTAATTTGATAGGGAAAGACTTTCTATCTCTATCCCTATTTTTTTTTTCTGCTGTACCACTGAGCTACATCCCCAGTCTTGACTCCTGATAGATGAAAACTGAAACAAGAACCACATCAAGGCAGAATTAAGGCAGTGGAATTTGGGGATTTTTTTCCCTTGCATTTAAGTAACATGGCTTCAATAAATGGTACATAAAGTTCTGCAATCTTTATGCATTTGCAAAAAATGTTTTGCATGAGGGAAGGTATTAATATTACACATAAATAAATCATAACTGGAAGCATTTTAGATTGACTCCTTATTACTGAAGGTTGAAATAAACGTGGAATTATCACTATTATAAGTATGCAATACAATGTTATGGAGTGGGTACTCACTTAAAAAATACACACTTTGAGGGCTGGAGAGATTGCTTAGCCTGCCTGCCTGCTAAGCCTAAGAATGCCAGTTCCAATCTCCAGGTCTCACGTTTAGCCAGCTTCAAAGTGACGCAAGGGCGCAATGCCGCACTTGCCCAAACGGGGGCGCATGTTTGTTCACAGCGGCTGAGAGACTGCTGGTGCACCCATTCTCTATCTGCCTTCCTCTTCCTCTCCCTCTCTCTCTCCAAAAAAAACAAAAAAAAAAAAAAAAAGCACACTTTGAGATGAAGGGACGGCTGAGTGGATAAGGTACCTGCCATGCAAGCTTGAGGACCAGAGTTCACATCTCCACTGTCCATGCAAAAGCCAGGCATGGACGAGCACTGTTCCTCGTGCTGGAGAGGTGGTGACAAGAGGAGGCCAGTGCCACGGTGACGGAAACAGGACTCGCTGGCTCACTAATCTACCCAAACTTGTGAGCTCAAGGGTCCGTGTGAGATCCTGGCTCAAAAACGAGGTAAAAAACCACTGAGAAAGATATTCCCTGTTGACCTCTGGCATCCACACCCATGCATACACACGTATGAGCGCTTCTTTCACACAAGTGTGTTCCCACATGCATGCAAACACATATACACCCATGTACACACACTCCCACAAAGTACAATTGTATCGAATGTTATAAAATGAAAACACAATGTATTTTTTTTTTAAATCTTCCTCCATGTAGTATGTTGAACCGTAAATCTTTCACTGGGCATTTTGAAAATTGAATAATTATAATTTGGTCTATTATTTGCCATTATTTTAGGAACTTCACAATCTAAAACCAGAGTTCAATCTTGCAGACTCTTCTCTACATGGCAAAACCATCATTTTACTCGGGGAGGAGAGGGAAGAAAGTTGTCAGAGGCATGTTTGTTGATGTGCTTTTGTTTGTATATATTTTTGTGGGTTTTGATTATCAGCATATTCCTTAGTCTTCAACTTATCATTCATTCTAGGAGTTACAGGATTGTTATGAATCACAAAAGGATTCAGCTAATTTTATTAAGCAAAATACCAAAATAGAAAACAAATTTGCTGCGTTTTTCTGAAACACATTACAGAAATATTTTAATGCTAGTCATCCACAAAGTATTGTTAGATAATACCAGTATGTGCTGCATGGGTAAACGCAGTGGTTTGCTGAGTTGTTACACACCGACTGAAATCGCTGTATAACTTCCCAAGGTTCAGGGAAAGCTAAAAGTCAGAGCATGAGGCTTGGACAGTAAGCCCTGTCAATATTCTTAAATGCTCATTTTACCCACTTGTTTCAAGTTCTTCCTTCAACAAAGTGTTTCCCATCCCTGCTCGGGAGCTATGAAACTGACTGATTGAATTTGCACCTCCTCTGCCTTCCCTTGTCACCTTTTAGGTGACAGTGCTAACGAGCCATCAGATGCCTGGAAGTGAGCAGTCACACGCTGGCAGCTGGAAGATGCAGGGGACGTGGGACACAGAGCTATAAACACTATTATCATTTTTTTTTCTTTTACTAATTGAGAAGTGAACGGAATGAGCTTCTGCTTAACTTGGAAGGTCCACAGTTTTTATCATCTAGACAGAAAGCATCATCTATCTATCTGTCACAGGGAACAGAATTACATCACCGAAGAAATTCTGTTGACACTTTCACTGTCTAAACATAGCGTGTCAATCTTAGCACTCACCTGGAAGTGATGTATCATAGGAACAGTTCCTGATTGTTTTCAGAAATCTTCATTAAAGAAGTGTCAACAGGTCTGAAGAGATGGCTTAGCAATTAAACACTTGCTTATGAAGCCTAAGGACCCTGGTTTGAGGCTCGATTCCCCATTACCCACGTAAGCCAGATGCACAAGGTGGCAAATGCATCTGGAGTTTGTTTGCAGTGGCTAGAGGCCCTGGTGTGCCCATTCTCTCTCTCTCTCTGCCTCTTTCTCTCTGTCACTCTCACATAAATAAAAAATAAATAAAAATAAACAAAACTTTAAAAAAGAAGTGTCAACAGTCTCATTTCTGGTGCCAAAAGTAGAATTTCCTTAAGCATTAATATATTTTGGACAGAAATCTACATTTGATTTGTACAACTGGAAAATAACATGGGTGCTACAACTTCCATTTGTCTTAATCAAATGTTACTGACTTTTGATAAATAAAGCCTAAACCTATCCAAACCAATGTTAACTGGCACTATACAACATATTAGAATCTGAGCTTAATTTGAAATAAAGAGAATTTCAATGACACGGTGCATGGATTAGGCGTGTGTAGAACCATACTCAACAACCATGAGAGAAGGTATATGGAACTCATTTGACCGAAGTTAGGTTTGCAGTCACAGGTTGAGGAGCACAAAAGAATGAGAGAGGGTTGCTGAAAACCCACTCTCGAAAGGACCCTGGCAAGTGACAGAGAAGCAATGAAGAAAGTTTACCTACAGGATATAAGAGGCACGTGAGCTTAGTTGTTACAGTTCTCAGGGGCAAGGTTCACTTTGTGATTATCAGCGAGATGAAAATTAATTTGGGGGAGAAGGGACTGCTTTCATAGATTTTGTTAGAATCATGGGGTGTTATTGGATTACTTGTTATCACTGTTTCCTAAGCTGGCCTGTCTTATGGTAATCATGTCTTGTTTTAGCTTGTCTAGTTCCCATGGAACCCACCGACTGCTCCTCGACGCCATTTGGTGACCTAACCCTTTAGAATCATGGGATGTTATTGGATTATTTGCTATCACTGTTTCCTAAGCGGGCCTGTCTTATGGTAATCATTTCCTGTTTTAGTTTGTCTAGTTCCCATGGAACCCACCGACTGCTCCTCGACGCCATTTGGTGACCTAACCCCTCAATTCTTCTTACTGTCTGGCCTCATGTCCGTCCCTGGCATCCTGTTCGCCCCTGGCATCCTGTCCAGTGTCCCCTTCTTCAGGGTTGTTTGTTTTCATCATACCACAAAAGCAGCTCTGGCCATCTCCCTAGGTGTCTGTTTCTGACCAAAGGCCAGATGGTTGTATAACGTTCTAGCTGGGGATCGTAAGTCCATCGTATGCTGTCTGAGCAGTCAGTACGACTGCTTCTTAAAAGCCCACCATCATCCTCTTTGGTTTTGTCTGCACCTTTGTTCACGTGAGCACACTGCACAGTAGTCGTCAAAGTTCACCAAGCTTGATACTACAAGGAAAGATGGAATCAGAGATAGCCTACAGCCTTCAGTGACTACATTTGTTATACCTGATGCTGCTCACGGTTATGGTTAGTTGCATGGAAGCTTTGGTCCCATTTGGAAATATACTCGAAAAATTAAACATCTCATAATGAGCTTGGCCCTGCAGAGGATTGGACAGTTAAAAAGACTGGTCTTTGGGTTGGAGAGATGGCTTAGCGGTTAAGGCACTTGCCTGCAAAGCCTAGGGATCCAGGTTCGACTCCCCAGAACCCATGTAAGCCAGATACACATGGTGGCACATGCATCTGGAGTTCGTTTGCAATGGCTAGGGGCTCTGGTGCAACCATTCTCTCTCTCTCTCTCTCTCTAATAATAAATAAATAAACGTTTTAAAGAAAAACAAAAGACTCTCTGACCTAAAACAACCAGAACAGGAGGTGTCCTGTTAGCAGCCCTGAGTGAAACAAAGCCAAGCAATTTAACAAATTACCCTTATGGAGCTTCAGTTAAGCGGACTGCAGGGGAGGGTGCTCAGAGCACCACGGGTGTGTCCAAGGCTGTGAGGGATGTGTGCCTGCATTGGAGGAGAAAACTTCACCTACTATCTTCCATAATGGTGTGTGCATGAAAGAGGATGCTCAGCCTGGGATACCCTGGTGTTCAGATTGCCGCCTTGTCTAATGGTTATGCTGGGCCACAAATTATATAGACGACACAGATTTATCAAAGAAGAAATGCCCCAGATAATAAACAGGACTAAACTAAGACTCTAGTCAAGGCTCTCAACTGACAGCACAGAAGCATTTACTGGTATTTTCTAGTAATGGAAATAGCACTGAGCAAAATTCTAAATGCAACCTCATTCCTGTAACTATGACAACGTCCCAAAACAAGGCAAAGACAATAGTAATTTTGACTGGACAGCTCTACATGCATCATAATAAATGCTTGGCTGCATTATTTTTTATATCTGGTGGAACATATTTACACAGAAAAGAAGGAATATTGTCTTTAATCCTTGATCAAGGATGAAATAAAACTTTACCAAGCATCAGCTATAACATGACTATAGTAAAATGTATTCCCTATAGATTTATTTATTCCCTAGAAAATTTATTCCTTACAGATTTCTCACTGTGCTCTAAGTATTGTTTCTTTATTTAGAAAAAAAATGACTTTGGTTTGACTTAAGATAATAATTTAAATTATATTTCAAGAATACAAAGGATCCCTTTCCTGTCATAGTGACTGTTGCACTCAGGTTCGCATTGCTGGCAGAAATCACCCAACCAAGAGCAGCTTGTGGGAAAAAGGTTTCTTTGGGTTTACAGACTCGAGGGGAAGCTCCACGATGGCAGGGGAAACAATGGCATGAGCAGAGGGTGGATATCACCTCCTGGCCAACATCTGGTGGACTACAGAAGTGTGTGCCAAACACTGGCAAAGGGACACTGACTATAACACCCATAAGCCTGCCCCCGCCCCCCCAACAACACACTGCCTCCTGGAGGTGTTAATTCCCAAATCTCCATCAGCTGGGAACCTAGCATTCAGAACACCTGAGTTCATGGGGGACACCTGACTCAAACCACCACACCGGCCCCCCAACAACACACTGCCTCCAGGAGGCGTTAATTCCAAATTCTCCATCAGGGGGAACCTAGCAATCAGAACACCTGAGGTCATGGGGACACCTGACTCAGACCACCACCGTGACCCAACAGTGCTCTGGATGGAATCACAATTCATAGATGTGACTTGCCATGCCCCTGTACCTGTGATGTTCCTCCTCTAGAGACTGAACGGCATTTTCAGTATATGACCTGAGCTCTTCTCTCTAATGGGCCAGGGAGAGCCGACTACTCTACGTGTCACGATTGTCCCTGCCGTGACACTTAGGGATAAGAACATCTAAAGACCTCTTAGTGACCACGGTCCGAGGCTGGCGGGACATTATACATGTTACACCTCGGTGACTATAAAAACAACCCACCAAACATTTCAAAGTCAATTTTGAAAGCATATACTCTTACCTTTCTTTGGCAATATTGGAGCCAAATATTAAGGGAGCAGCCTGCATATTGAACATTTTCCCTCTGTCCAGAACAACATTTTCGAAGATTCACAGCTCAGTAATATTTACAATCCGAATGAAGCCCTTCCTAAGTCTGATAAATTACCTGGAGCTCAGCATGCCTAGGTATAAGAATAAAACCTTCTGTAGCACACAAACTGAAGTCGAGGGTCCCTCGCCAGCATGAAACTTGCAGAAAAAGTTTTGGTTGGAAATAGAAGGTTATTAGAAAATCATCACGACCTTTTCAACTCAGCATTAGGCAACTTACAGGTCTGTACCTGTAAATGCACGGCGAAATGCACTTTGATAAATGTATTTAAATTTTACATTTGAATTGTATGATCAACAAATCCGACACCAGATTGTCATCTAAATAGTTGCCAGGACAATGCTTCACTTGTCTTCATTTGAAAAGTTGTCATTTTAAATGTGGGTATGCATACCTGTTAAACTTATTTACTGTCCCTGCTAAGCTGACTGGATCATGCAATCCACTCCCTGCCTACACATGACTGGACTGAGTAAGCCTCCATATTCCCTGAGAAGACCAGTCATGAACTCTATTACTGTCCCTTATTGAAAAGATGAATAGTGAGTTAGACCATTCATCATAGGAAGTAAACAAAAGTAGTGTAGTTCAGGAGGTAGCATACATTGCAAGAGGAGTATACAAATATATTTGAGATTTAATGAAAGCATTTTTAAAAATATTTGCTTGCCTATGTTTTAGTAAAAGCTAGTATATTAAACTCACTTTTTTATAGACAGTGATTATTTCAGACATGTTAAAAAAAGTCTGGCATGGAGGCTCACATCTTTAATATCAGCATTCAACATTCACCCAGACTGAGGAAGACCAACCTGGGCTAAAGAGTGAGTGCCAGGTCAGCTTAGGCTACAGTGATACCCTGTTTCAAAAAAAAAAAAAGAAGAAAAAAATAATCAATTCTAATTGGTTAAAAGATATTAAACAAATAAAAGAAGTTACTGGAATACATGTTGAGGTTAATTACTTTGAGATCAGTTTGTATTACAAAATGTCACTAGCCACCCTTCCTAGGAATGCACATGTTCAAATTTAATTTAATTATATATTTAATAATTTAATTTTATATATTTAATAATTTAATTATATATTTCATATCCATTTTAGCCAATGATAAATGGGAAATGTAAATTGTAAAAAATAACCAAACTAGATGCCATCGGTACATATTATTTTTATCAGCTAGCATCCCACTTTTTTTTTTTTTTTAATTTGACAAAGAGGGAGAGAGAGAAAATGAATGGACGTGCCAGGGCCCCAGCCACTGCAGATGAACTCCAGACGTGTGTGTCCCCTTGTGCATCTGGCTAACGTGGGTCCCAGGGAATCCACCTGGGTCCTTTTGGCTTTGCAGGCAAACACATTAACTGCTAAGCCATCCCTCCAGCCCAGCATTCCACTTTTTATAGATCACCTACCTTGGTGCCTCTTCTGTCTAATAAAGCAGAAAGCTTAATTCCATCTCTGTGTTTTTATGCTGATTGCTTTAACTTCACCATTGCAGAGTTTTGAGGTCCTGTCCACTTTGTCCACTGACCAAAAGTATATGAATGCCTGTACATAGTATCTTAGGTGTACTGGTATTATTATTTAATCAAACAAAAGATTGTGGATGAAACACTGTTATCACTTCAGGATTGACTTCTTCAAACAAAGGAGATAAGGAAAGGTGAAGACAGAAATATTACAGGGTCCTGAGAGCAAGTTTTTTAACTCTGACGAAGAAAAGCAGAGCGCAGTGAAGAGATCGACTTGGGGCAATGTAGGTGGAGGTGAGTCTGGCTCTTTCGCTTGCTCTTAAAGGGCGCCAGGCAAATCGTTTGCACACAAGTCTCAGTATTCTTGTCTGTGAAATTGGGGCCGATAATGTAAAAGTTTTGATTGGGACAATGCAAATCCATCCAGTAACTGTGATCACCAACACACTCATGTTTACTTTGTAATTCAGAAAGAAAAGATGGTAAAATTTGAAAATAAACATTCATCTAACTCATAAATATTGTTTTTACCAATATGCCTTAAATAGACAATCAAGCACATAAAAATATTGTATTAGTGTAATCCACTGCCTAATGAAGCTTATGAATGATCTAAAAGTTACAAGTAATCAAAAGAGAACATATTTCATTACTCTTTAGTTTCCCATGCAATTAAAAATAATAATTTGAATTATTATCAATTCATTAACATCAGGGCTATTTTTTCTGAAAAAATATTTTAACCTGATAAATATCACTCATTTTTAAAAGCCTAAACTACACTCATAAAAACTTACTCTAATTAAAAAAATTTGACTAACTAGAAGTAATTTAATTCTAAGTGATAGGAATTCAGTCACAAGGTCCTCCAACACTGTAAGATTATAAAGTCTGAAAGTAATCTTTCTGAATATAATATGAAATTAGACTGATTTTCCTTCAAATTAAATCCAACTTTCCTCAGGGAAATATAGTCTAAGATATCTAAATGCAAATTGGTTTATTTCTTATGTTAATAATTTTCACCGTTATTCACCAATATTCAGTGTTTTGGAAATTTGAAATCAGAGAAAGCATGCATCAATGGAATTGTATTTTGTGTTTCATTGTAAACTGACAAGGTACATTTAATGAAATAGGGATGGTAGGAAAATCTGATAGTTTGATTAATAAGCAGGCAGAAATAAATTTTTCAAAGATTTCCTTCTAATTAGACACTGTCACTGAAGTAGACAAGTTATGTTTAGAGTGTGTCCTTCTACAGAGCAGGAGTGTGAAATGAATGTGCAATATCAAGGGAACATGATATAATTAGAAAATACTTGGTAAATTGCTTACATCAGAAAAGACATTAAAAATCCCAGACATGGTCCTATTAAAAAAAAAAAAATCAAATTCCATTAAATGCAAACCCTGTGAAAATCAGTGGAGTCAGTCACAGGGATAAATAAGGAGATTGAAATGGTCAATACTTCACAGCCCCGTGCACTCGGCTCTCTAAGATTTGTTTTAGGAACAGGGACCCTGGTGACAGGAAATTGAAAGCGGGACACTCCCGCAAATAGGATTCCTTACTGCACCTTAGTTAACAGGTAATGGCAGCCGCTCAGCCAGAGGCCTTCCCGCAGGCGGATGACTACTCAAGCAGTGAGGAAATGATCTTCGTGAACACAGATTGTTAAAACAGAAGTCAGAGGGTTCCATGTCCAAAAGCTACCAGACACTGTCATATGCTAGGGTAGAGATCACATGTGTTTTGTTTGTTTGCTTTGCTTTTTTGGTTTTTCGAGGTAAGGTCTCACTCTAGCCTAGGCTGACTCTGGAATTCACTGTATTTTCAGGGTGGCCTTGAACTCACAGGGTTCCTTCTACCTCTGCCTCCGAGTGCTGGGATTAAAGGCGTGCGCCACCACGCCCGGCTGCAGGCTGCAAGCGTTCTTTCTGGTTCAGATGTTCTCTTCCTAGATGACCACAAGGCTTCCCTCCATCACTCATGTTTCTACTCATCTATTACCTACTCCACTTCCTTTCCTTTGATGAGCATCTCACCAACGTGAACAAGCTGGTGCCTGCTTAGTCCTTTTGTGTTTCACTGGACACTTGACAGCGCTTCACTCACTATGTACTGGATTTGTCTTCATTATTTGAACGTGTCCTGCTAGAACAAACTGTAACTCTGCCACCACACGAGTGTTTAGAAAATAACCTGGAACAAACTAATTGATCAGTAAATTACTGTGGAATAGCTTAATGAAGAAGGGGGAAAATGAGGGTATTAAATTATACCTGTAATCTAGAAAGAAAAAAAAGACAAGCTAGCTTTATAAAAGTTTCAGTGAGATCTGACTAGTTTATGGTCTAGTGAGACATTGGTCATTTCTCTGAGAAACAGAGAATGCTAAGCAGTTGGTGACCAATGAGGCTTAAATATCACCAATAAGACAGAAAATATACAGAAATATTCTGTACTCACCCAAAGAAATTAGGTGTTTGAATGGAGAGATAGTCTTTGAATTGGTTTTAAAAGTGAGAGAGTAGAGAGCCAGGCATGGGTGTGTATGCCTTTCATGCCAGCACTCAGGAGGCAGAGGTAGGAGGACCGCTGTGAGTTCGAGGCCACCCTGAGACTACACAGTGAATTCCAGGTCAGCCTAGGCCAGAATGACACCCTACCTCAAAAAAACAAGAAAAACAAAAACAAAAGTTAGAGAGTGGATGCAGAGAAGACAATGCAAGACAAGTCTTAGATGTCCCTGGTCTACTGCATAAGACATAAAGTGAACAGAGGGGAAAATTGGAAAGACAGAGTTAAATTACAGAGGGTCTCATCAGAGACTCTTCATTTCAGTATGTGTTGGAAATCACTTTTAGTACTGCACTGATCTCTCAACAGCCTCTTACTTTCTGTTTTAATGAGTTCTGAGTCACCCCAGTGTCTGCCACCTTCTCAGCAGAGAAGACTCTCTGGATCACAGTGAGAACAGCATTCCTATGCAATCCACCACTTCCTCTGCAATATTGCCTGAGCCCTGAGCCCCGAGCTCTGGTGGATGTCATAGACATGACTCATCAAAAGATAAGCATTTGTCTTCATCGTCTTCTCATCAACTTGATGACTCTTGGGTCGCCCCATATTCACTGCCATGTGTAAAAAAAGAAGAAGAAGAAGATGACTCTGTTGCTCACCGCTTCTTTC
Organism: Orientallactaga sibirica; assembly: GCA_036365145.1. Classification (NCBI taxonomy): domain Eukaryota; kingdom Metazoa; phylum Chordata; class Mammalia; order Rodentia; family Dipodidae; genus Orientallactaga; species Orientallactaga sibirica. The sequence goes on along the minus strand of JAEOAD010001894.1, from coordinate 3,373,804 downwards.
CTGTGTTGCTGAGATGTTCTCCTGCCCCACCCTGCATTCTCAACATTCACACACTGGAACTGCAGAAGCCGCCACAGCTTCCAGCTTTTATGTACAGTTTGGGAAATCTAAACTCGAGTATTCAGAGTTGCACAGCAAGAATTTTATCCACTGAGCCATCTCTCCCGCCATGATTTTTAATTTCCCTGATTCAAGGTAAATATGAATTCAACTTTCAAAATTTTCCATTTTCCCTTATTGGTAAATTTTTTTTTCTTTTGATCTCAATATTTTTGAAACTTCATTAGACCTGAGCCTTTCTCCTTCTTTGAATGCTTTTAAAATTCTTGTTTTTTGGGCTGGAGAGATGGCTTAGCAGTTAAGGCACCTGCCTCCTACGCCTAAGAATGATGGTTCCAATCTCCAGTCCCACATTTAGCCAGATGCAAAGTGACGCAAGGGCGCAATGCCACACTTGACCACAAGGGGGCGCACGCATCAGGATTTTGTTCGCAGCAGCTGAGAGGCTGCTGGCACGCCCATCTCTATCCGTCTTCCTCTTCCTCTCTCTCTGTCTCTCTCTGTGTATCTCTCCAAAAAATAAATAAAATAAAATAAAATAAAATAAAATAAAATTCTTATTGTTTTAAAATATCACAGTATAAAAATTTTAATTTTCCCTGTTCTTTTGTACTTTTCAGGATAGGTAGCATTAATTCTCACAGCCCTATAAAGCCTGTATTAGTCAGGGTTTTCTACAGGAACAGAACCTATGGAATGAATGCATATTAAAAAGGGGATTTCTTAAACTAGCTTGCAGGACATGGGTAGTTCAGGCCAGAGAGTTGGAGAACTCAATGGCTGCTCAGCAAACCTCTTTTCTTTATGACTTACTGTTTGCAATATTGTGTTTTCTAGCCACAGAAAGTAGACTAACACAAAGTTCCTTCTGGCACATCACAAGATGCATACACACAGGGACACTATTATGCTTTGATAGACTTGAGGGCACATTGTAAAAATCATTATACATCTGTAAGGAAACCCACTCTGGGTAGCTCTGAGACAATGCCTCTAGAGATCTTTAAACTTTAAAATGAAATGCTTAGATGTATAAGTGATTACAGAGACAACCCCTAAATTTTCTGAGATAGAATAAGACATCAATTTTTGGAAAATGTTTATGAGATGAGATTACACAATTCACTTAAAGAAGTGACTTTTAAGAAAGATACACAAAGAAGGAAGAAAGGAAAAAAGAAGACAGGGAAAGTAAACTTGTCTTGTATATTTTTATAAGGAAGATCTCTAATTTCTCCTCCTATTTTTTCCCTCACTTTAATTTCCTCCATTATAAGTTTCCATAGGAAGTATATAAAATCATAATGCATTAATATAATATTCAACACATTCTTTTCCTTGATTTTATTTTTCCTATTTTATTTTGCTCATTTTTATTCCATTTATTTCCTCCCTCTTTATTCCTAAGCCTCTACTTCAGAAAGCATACATTTTCATCTCTGCTTATGGCAGAAAGATGAGACCCTCTCACTAAATGATGATTTGGGGGGGGGGGAGAAACTACAGTTTATACCATATATTCCCTACATACTATAGCGAAAATTTCTGCCCTTAGAACATGAAGGATGCAGGGGTTTATTTGGCTACAATACTGTAAATAGAAGAGGATGTCAGTGATAGACCTTAACAAAACGCAGCAGTCCCCCCCCCAGTCTCTGGACCTGGATGTTGCTTCTATTTCCTCCCACACCCACTGGTCCTGTCGTGAAGACTCCCTAGGTGCCACTCCCGGGTCTCCAGGGAGCACCCCACAAGTTTGTGTGATCAGGAGATTATTTCATGAAAATCAGCCAAGATTTCTTTCATCTCCTTTCATCATCACTTGCTCGCAATTAAGCCTCCAGTGGGGAAGTTGTGAGGTGACCTGCAGTTGTGTGTCGCTCACGGAGGACTCATCACACTTCGTTATTGGAGAATGTGTCTCAGGGCTAGATGGGAATTTTATCGCAAGAAGGGCCTCAAAGTCAGAACAGTAATTAAAACTGGGGGGATCTTGTCATTCACATGCTCTCCCCCAACATATGGCAGAGCCTGCAGATGCCAGCTGTAGTCACTCTCAATTACAAACTTCGAGGGTACATAGACTGGAGTATGAAGGCTTTTCTCTCAGCTCTCTTACATTATTCAGCCTGTCCATATGTCCACTGAAGGGAAAAAGTGTAAAAGCACAAAAGGGCAAAAAGCCCACAGATTGGATTGGACATTTGTTTGTCTTGATTTAATATCATATTATAAGTCAATATGGAATACTGACATAAAGTTGATAATCTAATGGGACAAGAGTGATTTTATATTACTATACTAAATATAAAAATGTAGACAATATTAATATTCAACATACTGTCAAAGAAAAACACATCATAGAAGAAAGACATTATAAACAATTTATACAACACATCTTGTATCAGTCATTTTTAGATGTATTTACAACTAATATATAAAAATTACAAATATTTTCAAATTTTATTGAGTCAGTAGAACATTTAACCAGCAGAATTTTTCCTATTTTTACATAGATTATACTTAAAATGAACAAAATATTTCTAATAAAATACTCTTTAGTTGAACTTAATATAATCTGCTGATTTTAACTATTTTCCTCCCAATTAGTATTCACAGATTTGTTTTAAATTAGTGGTATTCTGTTAATTTATCTCTTCCCAAACTTTGGAAAATCATTCTCACTCCAAATATTTCTTCTGTCTTGATCTTCTCTCCTTTCCTCTGAGATGCCAAGTAAATCTCTGTTAAAGCCTTCTCAGTATGTCCTGTGGGTAACCCCACCTCTGCTGTGCACTGGATACGTTTTACCATGCTGGCTTCGTTCTGGGTATTGTCTTCGTGCCTTTCTCTAATCCAAGTAATCTCTTTTGGCCTGGGGAGATTTCTCAGTGGTTAAAGGCCTTTGCCTGCAAAGCCTAATGCCCCAGGTTCAAGTCTCCAGCACTCACAAAAAGACAGATGCAAAAAAAGTTGTACATGCCTCTAGAGTTCATTTCCAGTGGCAGGAGGCCCTGGCGTGCCGATGCTTACCCTCTGTCTGTCTCTCTGTCTCTCTGTCTGTAATCTATCTATCATCTATATATCTATCTATCATTTCATAAATAAATAAAAACATTCAACACAAAAGGAGAAATCTTTCTCCACCTGTGACTAGCTTTTTTATTTAAAAAAATTTTCTGAGTTTAAAATTTTGGTTATATTTGTGTTGTTTTCTTGTTTTAAACTCATCTTATTACTTTCGTTTATAGCTTTCAATATTAGAGTGCCTACTCACTTCATTTCTTTAAACTGTGAATGCTACATTATATGGTTTCAACCTCTTCATGCTATTTAAAGTTTGTCTTTAGTTTTAAGAGAGTCATCTTTTCAATCTAAGCCAAGCGCTCTACTATATGGCATGTATGTGTCTTTGTTGTCTGGTGTAATGGTTGTTTTGTGTTGCTTTCTTTCCTATCCGCCCACTGGAGAGGTACCTGCCTCCTGAGGTGCCATAGATAGCATTTGAAAACTTTGGTCGAAATGTCCTCCAGCCAGCAGATTGTCATCTTCCACAGAGCATCGTATTCACTTTCTTAGCTGTCTGGAATCGCCTTAATTCACTTGTCTAGATGATTGACATTGGATGAAAACTGTTTCTCGACTGATAAACTTCTGGCTCAATCCTTGAGAACTTAGATTTTGATCCCAAATTTAAATCAAGGGATTTCATCTTTGAAAAGTTACAGACTTCAATGTTTTGTCCTAAAGCCCTGAAACTTTCAAACACTTGCTAAGCTTATCTTCTGAATCAGCAAATGCTCCAAATTCTGTCTCAAGCCTCAGAATTCCTTTCTTTAGTACATCTTGGTATAGTTATTCCTTCTTATTTTGTCAGTGATTTGGTTTAAATTATAATCAGCAACAGGGTGTGATCACATTACTCAGTTGGGAATTGCTGTAAAGGACTGCATTGCTAATTTATCCTAACTGGGGAGTTTTCAGAACATGAACAAATGACTGTGCTGATGTGCATATACAACCATGAAATTGTTTTCCCTGGGAACACAGATAAACGAGATCTAATTAGAAATTTCCCCATCAATGCCAGATCTGACCCATCTGTGATCAAGCATACATACAGCCCCAAGGGCTCTGTGTAATGACTTCCCTTTAATCCAGAAATATTTATAAAATACCTTGATTTGGGAGCTGGAAAGATGGCTTAGAGGTTACAGCATTTGCCTGCAAAGCCAGAGGATCCCAGTTCAACTCTTCAGGACCCACGTAACCCAGAGGACCAAGGGGGCACATGCATCTGGAGTTCGTTTTCAATGGCTAGAGGCCCTGGCATGCCCATTCTCTCTCTCTCTCAAATAAATAATATATATATTTAAAAACCTTGCTTTTGAATGAAAGGATAAATGAAATAAAGCAAATTTCAACATTTAAGCATTAGTAACCAAAACATACCACATAGAGAAATATTAAGGATCAAAACAATGTCCCTATAAAACCTATATACCAAGAAAATTATTTGAAAATGTTTGTGGATATGATAAAATTACTATAATCAAGTTAAAATGAGTCTCATATATACATTAACTTTTAGGTCTGTAGACATCAAACAATAAAGAGAGAAGTGGAGAAATGGAATGGACACGTGAGGACCAACTCTGTCTCCCCACACCAGTCTTATAAAACGATGAGGGTCTCCCAGTTGTCTGGGAGCCTCACAGAGGGAGATGGACACTGGACACGCACTTTAATAAGCTGACTTGAGTTAGGAGAGCAGAATGCAGAGGACTAAAGGTGTTCATTGTATGGCACAATATAGGCCTGGTCCTAGCCAGACCGCATGGCAGAAGAAAACAGGAAGTGGCTTCTATAATAATGGCGTTCTGCGCAGCCTTGATGTGACAACAGTTACAGTCCCATGCTCGCGAGAAGTCTGCTATGAGATGTCCTGTCCAGAGACAGGCTGTCATTGGTCACCAAAAGGGGACCACCCCATACAAGGATTAGCCAGCCAAGCCCCTCAAAACCCATGTACACTTCCTGAATAAACGAGTTTGTGGATTCTCGCTTCTGCTTTCACCCAACTCCCCGAGTCTGTGTCGTGACTCCGTGCTGCTCACCCCAATTCGGTAGAGGCCCTATTGTCCCTTCTGAGGTGGCCTTGGGGGGGGGACCCCAACAGTCCATGAAGAAGCTGACGATGCCATGTCAAAATGAGAATCCCAATCCCAGTTGTTGGGCACTTAAAGGGAGAGGAAGTCTTCTGAGTAGAGACAAACACTTCCTACCACAAAGGCAATAAATGGAGTGGTCACTTGAGACGTTAGAGAAATGGTGAAGTAATGAATATGGCTGGAGTGGAGTATGCAATAAATATAGTAAAATACAGGTAATAAAAATTATAAGATCATAAACATATAAGAATATGTGGAGTTTAAATCTGATTGCAGGCGGGCAACATGGCAAGTCTGGAAGCAAAAGGAGTGACATAATAGTTTGTGTAAGAATATTCTAACCTTCTAGGGAAAACCAACCCATGTGGAACATTTGCTTTATGAACTAAGAGAAGTCCTACAGATACTCATGGGCTACTGACATTGAATCCCTGCTTCTACCTGTTGTGGACCCCTACAGCTAATAAATGCTAAGAGTGACCCTTGCATAAAGCAGATGAAACCTGGGTTGGTCCTAAGAGCCAGTAACTCTGGGAAATTGGTCTTGCTCATGAGACACAAATGCAGAGCCTCTACTGCCATAGGAAAATCTCTTCCTCACCCATTGCTGTGTATTGTACACTTTCTCAGACAAAGGGATGTGCACACACACCAGTTACCCTCCACTTGTATGAAGCCAAAGAGACACATTCTATCTTTGTCTTGAGTGGTTTTCACTCCACACTGCATCACTAAAATCCTTCTCAAGGTCACCAATACACTACCAGTACCCAACCCCCTGGTCATTCCCCTGCCCAGGCTTGCTCAGCCTTTTTTAAATAGCATATGGCTTAAGAAGTAATACATCTGCAATGATATTTGTATGACATTAAATAAATAAAATATGTCTTACAAAAAAGCAGTTCATTATCTTGATGCCATGGAAGAGACTAATACAAGGTTACTGTGTAGGAGGCTTGCCACTCCCCCCCCCCATAAGTTCTGATACAGAAAACAAAGTGCACATCCAAGGGATTTTGTTGACAGAAAACTGAGCGCAATTTTGAAGACATATTCTGCAGAAGAGATATACAGATTGAGGAGACACACAGCAGAATGAGAAAAAAAATCAAATGTAAAGTATAACCATATCACAGTGAGTGCTCAACAACTATTTGTTATTTGTGATGAAAAGCTTTTCCAATGGGATCAATGAAATGCCTGGTACTGGCGTTTTTTTCTCATTTCTTCTCAGACGTGACAGAAATAAAGGAGACATCAAAAGAGAAGTTTGCACAGATTCTGTAGAACCAAAGAGGGTAGATGGACATCTCTTGAGAAAAATGACAATAGCCTGGGTCATCCATCTCACAAATGTGCATCATTAATCCAGTGGAGACAGTGAGAAAGAGCATGGACCAAACCCAGTCCAGGAGAAAGTGGGAATGGTGCTGACTCGGGAGTGAAACAAGTCTGAACACAACAGATGAATTTCTTAATGGGCAGTGTGACCTTGAGGAAGTCTTTGAACTTCTAGATGCCCATCAGGTAGCCAAACTATCAACTCCAAAGACCTTTGAGTTTCTTTCTCCTGCAATTTTTATTTCTAATCTCACCCTTAGAAAGCCAACAGATACTGCTGCAAATGTGGAAGGCTTATAGAATTACTTTCAGCTGCAATGCAGGCACAGCGTCATCAGAGATGTGGGAGAAATAACTGCTAGAAGGTGTCCCTCAGAGAGTGTTTCGAATCATTGATGGATTATACCTCACAAGTTCCCATTTGTTACAAGCCTTTTTATTTTAGAACTTATCAAGAGCTCATTAGTTGGAGATAAACAGAAGTCAGTACTTCATTATGTATAGTCTGAAATGAGATGGAAAATTTATCATCAGGCATAAAATGCTTTATGTATATACGTGATATGTGAAATCCAAGAGTAGTATCAAATTGAAGCTTTTTTTATAAAAATCAGAACAAAATAAAGACAGGAATTTTTTTTAAAAAACTTGAAATTTATAACATATTAGATTCCCCCAAGGCTGCAAGTAATATTTTAAAAATTCAAGAGATCACATCCAGAAGAAAGGACTAAATATTAATTTGGACAATATGTTTGTATCAGATTTTGTGTAAACCAAGCTTTACAGCTTTAAAAAAAAAAAAAAAAGGATAAACTCACTAAAACAACTGAGTAGTAATAATAGGCTCTAGGAGGTACATCTTGCAGAAATCACACTGGGAGAGGTACCATTACTTAAAGAAACAGGTCACCATGTATTGGAAACCAGATTTATTTAGCAACAGAAACCATGTTCATCAAAGTCAATCCCTGAGTAGAATGGTAAATAACAAAAAATTATGAAAAGTATCATTGACCTAAGCCTCATACACTGAATGCCCTTTAATAACTGCTTAAAAGTTCTCACTTTATTTAGTCCTGATAGTAAAAATGGAAATTTGGTAATGTCCTCAGTTTTGCATTTAAAGAAACTGAAGCTTAAGCAGAGTGGTAATTTCCAATGGTAATATAAAGCAACATGGAAAGTAAAATTCTGTCCTTCTGAATTTAAGTAACTTTAAGTTGTCTTCATCCTCAGAGAAGAAGTCAGGTAATAAAATCAAGTGAAAGGTAGGTGCATCATAAAGCGCAATATTCAGAAATGCAAACTTGAAGCTGAAGTGGTTGAGAGCCTGGAACCTCATTACTTCTGAGGTCCAGGGACAGATAGTAACTTCTTACCACAGTGGAAAAGCGTTCATGTATAAATTCCAAATTACCCAGTCGTCAAAGGAAATAGTTTGGGGCACATTCTTACATTTAAGTAAGAATGTAGATAGATTTTATTTGAAAATTCAAACATTACCCACCTTATACAAAACTACTGTATATATTCCATAAACAAAAAAAACTAAGGGCCAATTTAGACTTCTTTCTTTTATCCTGAGCCAGAAATTGGTTGAGCACATATCTCATGTGAGGATCATTGTGTCTCCTGTACATAAGCCAAAGCTCAATAATAATGGAAAGGGAATTTTTTAGTCATTCCATAAAAATTGATAAATATTGTCAAAATGTGTGGCTAGGGAGATGACTCAGCAGTGAAAGCTCGTCCCTGCAAGATTCCTTATCCAGGCTCGATCATCCTCAGCACCTAAGCACAGCTGCATGCAAAGTGGCACATGCGCCTGCAACCCGCACATGCCTGTACGAATGGTAGGCAGAGCCAGCAGCTCCGAAGCGGCAGGGACAAGAGAGACTCTGTTTCAAAGGATGAGAGTAAGGGAGGAGAAACACCCCAAGGTTGCTCTCTGACCTTCACATGCATGATGTGGCACAAGTTCCCATACACATGTCCATGCAGATAAACACATATACATACACATGCACACAAATAAATCGTAAAAATGGAAAAAAAATATTTCCCAACCTTCTGTGGGAAAGAGCAAGTGGAGCTTCCTACCTACTTACCCTGATGAGCACAGTTACCGCCTTCACATCACATGGGGTGAATTTCAAACTGGGAAATGTGCCATGATTCAGACTGCCCTGGAGTCTGCCCGATGGCCATGGGTCAAAAGTGGGTGAGGTTCACAGTACACTAGTGTGATGAACATCGCACGCCAAGTATGAGGACAGGCAATGTACTACGGAGGTACACCCCTGTCTTCTATAAGACAAGTCTTAAAGGAAAACTCCAAAGACTATCTTCAGAGGCCAGGACACTTGTCTATTGAAAAGATTAAGTTTGTTTTCCATTTCAATGGATTTATGAGCATTGAGGATGTGGCTTAAGGGTAGAGTATTTACCTAGCATGCACAAGTTCATTGCTTCAACCCAGAGAATTGAGAATATTCATTAATTAATAGACTTGTAGATATTCTTGGAATAGATATCAGTTATTTGTAACTTTTCCTCAGTATGAGTTTTCTGAAGTGTTAAAATCATGCAAATTAAGACACTTGCATTCATATAATTTTCATTCTAAAATCATTAAAACAAAATTATTTTAGTTGGACATCAAACTTGATCTAAGAAAATTACTTTTTTTACATTTGTTTTATTATTAATCCTTTCATAGGATTAGAAAGACTTTGAAGAATATGTTATCATATAGTGTGACTGAAAATAGTTATGGTCATAGAAGCTTTAATTAAATTATTCTCATTAATACCAATAATTGCTAGCATCCACTGGAATTGGTGTGATATTTAAATAAATATGATTATCATATGTTCATCTAAAACTGTTTCATGAAACAATAATTTATAGAAAAGGCTCTCTGTTGGGATACACTAAATTGACCACTTTGTAATCCTATTTTTATAAATCTAATAAAATTATCTCTATTACATCTAAACTGGTAAGGTAAAAGACAAAGGCTAATCAATTGCTATTGGTCTCCAACCTCAACTTAAACAGTAATGTTAAAGGTTAATATGGTAAGAGCTATAAAAGGCATATCATAACACAGCAGAAAAGGAAAATGGAATTGCTAGTTCTCACTATCTTTCCCAGCAAGGATCAATAGGAAAGCAGTATTTCTGCTAAATATGACGGAGGTTCAGATCATTTCTAAATGAAAGAATAGAAGGGCTCAGTGGTTATTTGAGGAACAATGAATAGAAAAGTCAAATGGAACGAGAAGCTCCACCTGGCAAGAATTCACTCGCATTTCTCTCATCCTCAATATAGCTCCTTTTCTTGGCTAGCATAATGTGATTTAAAAAAAAAAAAAAAAAGCAGCTGCCTTCATTCTGTAAGGCTCTCAGCTGCTTATAATGGCAATGGGATATCCAAATGAAAAGGTAAATGCATTTGGATAGCATTTGCTATAATTATGAATAATTATATGTGAATGGCACTTGTCTTTCCAACATTGTCTTTGCATGCCTAATACCTAATGTAGCATCGAGGATGATGTGATATATGTGAGTTCATTTGGTTTGCTCTTCAATGATGTTTCAGGTCCTAACTAAATATCAGCTTGTGGATTTCTGCTTTATTATATTAATATCTCTGAACTATTTATTGTTTGAAATTCCAAATTGTTCCTCATTTCTAATAATCACAGCCAGTTTTCCCTGTATTTTGTGTGACTTTCATCTTATCATCACTTCCATTTTCAGATTCCTTGCTTCTTAAGAAGCATTTTGGGGCTGGAGAGATGGCTTAGTGGTTAAATTGCTTGCCTGCAAAGCCAAAGGATCCAGGTTCGATTCCCCAGTACCTACGTAAAGCCAGATGCACACGGTGGTAAGTGCATCTGGAGTGTATAGCAGCCCTGTCGAGCCCATTCTCAATCTCTCTATCTATCTATATATCTGCCTCTTTCTCTCAAATTAATTAATTTAAAATATTTTAATAAAAGAAGCATTTTCTTTATTACTCTTGCAATTTTTTCTTTATTTGCCTTGTTTGCTGTCAGCTTTTCCCTTTGAAAGTAGGTAATGCTACAAAGATTAGAAATCTTGGCCTGATCTTAAATGCACCAATATTTCACAGGGAATATACTTATTCCAAAAACAAATCCACACAGAATTAATGTAGTAGGGAAATAAGATTTGCAGTCTAAATGTTTAGTGTTTATCTGTTCAGTTCTGAAGCCTACCTGTCACATATCCAAAATATAATATAATATAATATAATCCAAAAGATTACCTGTATGTATGCATCTATGATCTGTATAAAAATTATTTGGGACTAGAGAGATGGCTTAGCAGTTAAGATGCTTCCCAGTGAAGCCTTAAAACTCATGTTCGAATCTCCAGGTCCCACATAAGCCAGACACAGAGTGATGCAAGCCCACACTGTCACACATGCATACAAGGGGGTGTATGCATCTGGAGTTCATTCACAGTGGCTGAAGGCCCTGGAGCTCCCATTTTCTTTCTCTCTCTCACTCCCTTTCCCTTTCTCTCTCAAAAATAATAAATAAAAAGTAATTAACCGGAAGTTGGATGCATCTTCTAATTCCACATTAGAAAGTCAACAGTTGAAACCATGAAAAAGAGAAATACTATTTATTTAAAGTTAGAAGATGATAATTTGCTCCAGCAAAAATTCAACTTAAAAGACAATAAAATAGTTTGAGTTCCTCGTAAGCTCTTATTATCAATCCTCAGCGAGACAAATAGCTATCAATATTTTCTCAAATTCTACAGGCTGTGCTTCAATCAGTTTACTGTTTCTTTCATTGTACAGAAACGTTTTATTCCACAACTTTCAATTTATCAATTCTTAGCACTACTTCCTGAGCAATTAAAGTCCTCTCCAAAAGCCCTTTTTATGCTTTTATCTTGTGCTATTATCCCTGTTTTCTTCAAACCACTTCAGAGTTTCAGTTTTACATTATTGTCTGATTCGTGTGGGGCTGACTTTTAGGCAGGGTGAAAGACAGTGATGTAGCTTCCTTCTTCCACACAGCCATACTCTCTTTGCCCAGTAGTGTTGAGATTCCTGTCTTTCCATCAATATATATTTTTGGCATCTCTGACAAATTCACATGATGAAAAATGTGTGAGTTTATATCTGGGTCCTGTGTTGTGACTGTTTTTATGCCATCACCATTCCATTGTTCTGTTGTTGTTACAATGGCTCTGTAAAACAAGTTAAAAGGGACTATGGTGATCCCTCCAAGACTATTCCTTTTGCCTAGAATTGCTTTGGTTATCCAGGATCTTTGTATTTTCACATGAATTTTAATATTTTTGCTATTTCTTAGAAGATTGGTATCAGAATTCTGATGGGAAGTGCATTGAATATATAGATTCCTCAATCAGTAAATGGGCATATATAGTATAGAGTAGACATTTCTCAAGATATGAAGCACAAATGGCCATTAAACAAATTCACAAATATCCACCTTCGCTAGTCATCTTCAATACAAATTAAAAATGCATGGAGGGCTGGGGAGATGGCTTAGGAGTTAAAGCGCCTGCCTCCTAAGCCTAAGAACGCCGGTTCCAATCTCCAGCGGTTCCAATCTCCAGGTCCCACGTTTAGCCAGATGCAAAGTGACGCAAGGGCGCAATGGTGCACTTGACCACAAGGGGGCGCACACATCTGGATTTCGTTCACAGCAGCTGAGAGGCTGCTGGCGTGCCCATCTCTATCTGTCTTCCTCTCCCTCTCTCTCTGTCTTTCTACAAAAAAAAAAAAAAAAAAAAAGCATGGAGAGCTCCTGTCACTGGTTAGAGCAGAGCCAGAGAAAGCAACAAACGTTGCTGTGGGTGTCAACAAGAAGGAAGCCATATCACTGCTAGATGCAATGCAGTTTAGACCTGCCACACACACTACGGATTTCTTTCAACCATAAAGAGGAACAAGGTTATAATGTGCAGGAAAATGAAAGCAATTGGAGATAATCTTATTAAATCAATCATGCCAGCCTCAGAAGAACAAATACATGTTTTGTCTAATACACAATTCCTAGAATGTGCATGGATCTGTATAACCATGTATGTATATGTTCCATGAAAGTAGATGCAAAGCTGTCCAGAGAAACTAAGGGAACTAACGGGAGAGAGAGAAAAAGCAGGAGATAGTTTTCCAGAGGAATGTGATGAATGTACACTTTGTTTTGATAGGGAAGTATACTTGCATATCAAAGAACCATGTATAGTGACGGTAGTAGACAGCTTCAGGTTTGCTGAGATGCACTTCCAGACCAGGCACAGTTATGGAGGAAGGGATATTATTTATTGAAGCTTACAGATCCAGGGGAAGTTCCATAATGGCAGAAGAAGCTGGCCTGCCTTCACAGGGCCAAGCAGAGAGAGAAAAAAAATAATCAGGCACACAGCACACAGAGCAAAACTACAGTCCAAAACCACATAGCCCAGCACACTTCAGGAACTCCTATTAGGCACACTGCATATCTTTACAATGGAATCTCAAACCATCACCACACCTTAAGACCGGCCTCCAGTGACATTGCCTCTAGCAAGGTGATTGCAGATGCAAACTATAACTAATAAAACACTGAATATATTGGGGGAACATATATTCAAACTACCACAATGACCACATACATGGAAAATTAAAACACAATAATAATAACATCAGCTGTTTGGAGATAGTCATATTTTTAAAGTTCTGTACGATTTGATGTGTATTTTTACATATCTTGCTGAATAATAGGAAGAATAGAGAAGTCGGTGTAGTGGGAGGCTCGCTGGTCATGATTTGTATGTCTCCTTCAAAGAGACGCAGGTTTAACCCTAACCGGAATACTTTTCGAATGTTAGTGACACAGTATTAGGAAAACACCAATGAAAACAGAACCAGGAAACATGCAAGCCATGCCCCTTGCAATCAGAGTTTAAGGGAAAACTAGAAAGCCACAAGCAGTGAGTCCAATCTCTGCACAGGATATCAAGGGAAGGTAGGGTGTAATTCCAGATTGAAATTTCGAGCTAACTCCAATTATTATTTACACCCAGCCTTTACAAACCTGATTCAACTGAACATTAAGTATCTTTGTATAAATAACATGCTGACTTCAAATAAATTACCCATTTCTGACAGAGTAATTGGTATCCAATTATAATTCGGGAGATCTGCTAAAGCTACGGTATCTTTTGTCTTCCTAATGGGGATGGAGTTATTTGGCCAAAAGGAACTATTGTCATCTCTTTTGTCTTAAACATAGTTCTCAAGTTCAGTTTATTCATGCCAGAGATTAGAACACCAATTAATTATGATTAACTCTGTTGAAAAAAAATCCTATTACATGGCTCATAGGAGAAGATTGTTTCTTTTGTTTTGTTTTTACAAAAGAAATGGAATTTATAAAAGCCCTTACTTACCTTTTACTTCCTACGTGCACCCTAGGCTAATATAAGACCTTAACCAGGGCTGGAGAGATGGCTTAGCGGTGAAGGCGCCTGCCTCCTAAGCCTAAGAACGCTGGTTCCAATCTCCAGGTCCCACGTTTAGCCAGATGCAAAGTGACGCAAGGACGCAATGCTGCACTTGACCACAAGGGGGCGCATGCATCTGGATTTCTTTCTCAGCAGCCGAGAGGTTGCTGGCATGCCCATCTCTGTCTTCCTCCCCCCCCTCTCTGTCTCGCTCCGTGTCTCTCTCCAAAAAAAAAAAAAAAATTTTTTTTTAATCAAAAAATAAAAAGACCTTAACCAAAGGGGTGCTTCTTGATAAGAAGGTTCTAACTTGTCCCTTTTCTGGATGACTGTTTTACAGATATCTCTTCTCACTATTGCAACTAAAATTCCTCTGGAAATGAGAGTTTTGATGCCTAAGAAAGCATCGTTTCTGGGTCAGTTTTGACTTGAATAAAATTCTAAGCAAGAGGTATGATAAACTCTTTCACCTCTGTGCCAGGTCCAAGCGAATTTGTTTCCCTGAGGCCAGCCCTCTCATGAATGTTTTACCCAATGGCTTCCTTTTTCCATAGATACATTTATTTCTAGAAGATAGGCTTCTAGAAATGCATTGCCTTTCAAAATTGATGAGAGGAGCATGAGATCCCAGAAATGCTATACTAAGGTTACACTTGTGCTGCTCATGTCAGTGATGGACCAGTGGGTGCATTTGCAGACTGATGCTTGTGGCGTAAGTCTTGTCACTAGCTGGTCCTTTATTTCTCTCAGCTTCATCTTGGCTGATGACAATTCCTACTCTGTGTACATGGCGCTACACCTTTTTCTCTGTTTGGAATGTGTCTTTATTTTTTTCAGAAAAATCTCTAAGAGAAATAGAAACTTAAAATGACAAAATACCATTAGATTGTCCTAACCTGACATTCCATCTCATGTAACATTTCTTTTAAAAAAATATTTTATTTATTTATTTATTTGAGAGAGAGAGAGACAGAGAGAAAGGGAGAATGGGCACATCAGGGCCTCTAGCCACTGCAAACGTATGCTAGACGCATGTGCCCCCTTGTGTATCTGGCTTACATGGGATTTGGGAAATCAAACCGGGGTCCTTAGGCTTTGCAGGCAAACACCGTAACCGCTAAGCCATTTCCACAGCCCTAACATTTCTTTTTAAAATATATTTTATTTATCTATTTGACACACACACACACAGAGAGAGAGGCAGGTAGATAAAGAGACAGAAAGAGGGAGAGAGAAAGAGAGAGAGTGTGGGCATGCCAGGGCCTCTAGTCACTGCAAACGAACTCCTGAAATATGTGCTACCTTGTGCATCTGGCTTATATGGGTACTGGAAAATTGAACCTGGGTCCTTAGGTTTCACAGGCAAGCAACATAACCACTAAACCATCTCTCCAGCCTTTTATGCAACAGTTCTACAACAGCATCCCCCAGGGATGTGTGTCATTCCAACTAAATACTCAAAAAGAGCTATATACCTCACAGATAATGATGGAAAGCAAATGATTAATGTGCAAGTATTAATCACTGCCCTAGTTTATTTTTTGGGTATAGAACACATCTCTAAGTTTTCATGCACATAACATCCCATTATATATTTTCAAATGTTAATCATTTGTACATAATAATTTCTTCATTCCCCCGGCTTTTGATTTTCTTCGGTTATTTATACTATTTCATGGTACTGTAGTTTCAGTGTCAGCATCACAACAGGGTAATTATTGTGAAAATAAAATAACCTACACTCTATGTCATCACTGGCTCTATTGCAAATTATCTTCTAGAAAATAAAATTAAAATGACACAGGAGAGCCGGGCGTGGTGGCGCACGCCTTTAATCCCAGCACTTGGGAGGCAGAGGTAGGAGGATCGCTGAGAGTTCGAGGCCACCCTGAGACTACATAGTTAATTACAGGTCAGCCTGGACCAGAGTGAAACCCTACCTTGCAAAAACCAAAAAAAAAAAAAAAAAAATGACACAGGAGAGTGATTAAATAGACAAGCTTTTCTATTAACTTAAAATTTGGGTCAACAAACTTTTGCTATATGTGTCTTTTCAACAGCTCCTTCTGAGTCAAGTTTTTCCCATTTTGTACTTATTGAGATATATTGAGCCTTATTTTTAGTCTGCCATGGTTTTAGCTTGACACTGTAACCTACAATATAACTTTGAGTGTAGAGTTTTATTTGTCAACTCAACTTTTGTTACTTGAATAAGTCTTGGAGTAGTGTCAACATTCACTGTTTATAGTACAGTAGAAATTCTGATTTATTAATGTGCACATACCATGACTATGCAAGATGCTATCATTAGCAGAAGATAGCACCCAGAAACCCTTTGTCTACATTTGTAGCTTTTTGGTATATCTAGAAGTACTAGGAACTAAAAATACATTTTCAGCCAGGCGTGGTGGCACATGCCTTTAATCCCAGCATTACTGAGGCAGAGGTAGGAAGATCACCATGAGTTCGAGGCCACTCTGAGACTACATAGTGAATTCCAGGTCAGCCTGAGCTAGAGTGAGACCCTACCTCGAAAAATCATATAAATATATATATTTCAACCAACATACCAGCCAATACGTACACATTATTGTGATCATAATGCACATGAAAAAAAAAGATTGCAAAAATAATAACGATAATGCTACTTGTGAAAATAGAATTAAATATTTGATAGTGCCAACAATAATCAACAATGTTAATTGTTATAAATTGACAGAGTTTTTTTAAGAATTTATTTTGTTTTAAATATATATATTCAAGCTCTTAAGGCTATAATGACATAATAATTTTCAATTGTTTCAGAATAATCTAGTAGAGAATGAAAGTTAAATAATGAATTAAAAATTGAAAGCCTTCTTGAAATGAATTATTTCAGGCACATGTTAGCTACAGGTCTTAGTAGGGATTTCATGTTACTATCTAGTTCATTATCAAATATTGTGGTCTAAAGTGAGTTTTCTTCTTCTAGCCTTTCCACAATTCTGCTTAAAAGCAGAATTATTGGCTGTACTTAATAAATAGAAAGTTATTTATTTAATCGTTTTTAGATGGTCAAGCAGTTAGACCAACCTGATGATTTTCTTTTCACTGAGCAATTTTCTACCTCTGATTTGAACAATGACATTTCCTTGGCAGAGGCGCCTTGCCTTCTATCACTGCCCTGTCAGCCTCACAGCGTCTGGAGACAGGTCCTCACACAATTGCACCCTTTGGAGAATGAGGTGGCCACCCCTGTACTGTCTACATCAAGTCTAGAGGCTCTTAAGAAAACTCACTGGTAAACTTTTGTCCTTTCCTTCCCTGAGATCAAAGTGATATTGGTCAAAGCTATGGAAGAAGTTTTTATTGACAATCCCCCCCCGCCCGCCAAGACACCAATAGACGTCAGAAGTGGAAGAGGGGATTGTTCTGAGTTTCTTCTGTACAAAGCATCGGTTTGCAGCCTCTGTTTTACACCTTGCAAAAGATTGTACAGGCATGGCTTTAGCTTTTGAAATTAGTCTTTATTTATGTATTTATGAGGACAGTATACAGTGCCATATATCTTAAGTGTTTTGTGCATGTGTGTGATTAGCAGATTACAGATGTATGCAAATTCTTTATCATTCTACGCTATGAGAGGAGGTTTCGATGTCACTTCCTCTGAGTAGGGGTACTTTCTCCAACTACACCTGAACAACAGACTACAACACAAGCGATGCTATGAAAAACATCTTCCAGGTCGGCTTCCACTTCTACCCCGTGACACATCACACAGAGAACACTTGCAATGAACGAAGTCAACTGTTAAATAAGAAATCAGATGACCCTGAGACTGTCATCCTGTGAGAGTCTCAGATCCATAAAAAGACGCTATGGGGCTGGATGGATGGTTTAGGGGTTGAGGCACATGCTTGTGAAGCCAAAGGACCCAGGTTCCATTCTCCAGGACCCACATAAGCCAGATGCACATGGTGGTACATGAGTCTGGAGTTTGTGTGCAGTAGCTAGAGACTCTGGTGCACCCATTCTCTCTCTCTTTCTCTCTCTCCCCTCTCTCTGTCTCTAATAAATAAATAAATTAAATTAATATTTTTTTTAAAAAGATGCTATGATAAGATGCCAGGTGGATAGACTTGTGAGTGGAGACTCTACCTTGAAACTCAATCCTCACATACAGAAACTCTAGCAGTGTCATATGAGCCATGGGCCGTCTACCTAGACAGATGGTCTAAATGCCTATGCCCAGGAAACAAGGATACTGTAAAATACTGTCTGCCTCTAAGACTGGGGACAGTTTGTTTAGCAACAATAGACAACTAAAATGAATATGCTAAAATAATCACACATTATATAAAATATTTAACAGGAGTCTTTCTGGAACAATTAGCGAAAATAAAGGTAGGAAGGGAAAACTTGGCTAGAAGACAGTGAACTAACTTTTTTGAATTGGAAGCCTTCATTATCATTATAAGTTCATCTTGGGCTGCAGAGATAGCCCAGGGGTTAAGTGCACTTCCTGGGCTAGCATGAGGGACTGAGGGGGCTTGAGACTGCCCAGTTCAAATCTCCAGATCCTGCATCAACAGCAGGGTTTGGCCACATTCTCCCATAACTGCAGTGCTACAGGGGAGTAGAAAGCAGAGAATTGTTGGAGCCCCCTAAACTCCAGAATTGGTTTAAAAAGAGACTCAAGCTCAAAACAAGACCAGGTGGGAGACCATAGGTGGGCTAGTTCCTCTGCAGAAGAACATATGGGTGCCACAAGAGCACATACATGTGCATACACCACACACATAACACATTATGCACACACACAGGCAATATGTGGAGCAGGGAGAGAAGAAAAACAAAATACCTTAACTTTAGGCATTTGTGATTAATGCCCTTCATTTAATGCTTTAGAGAAATAAAGATAGGGATAATTTTTTAAATATTATATTTATTTGTAAGGAAAGAAGAAGATGGGCATATGGGCATGCCAGGGCTTTAGGTACCTACACATGAACTCCAGATGCATTTCCCATTTTGTGCACCTGCCTTTATGTGGGTACTGGGAAATCAAACCTGGGCTATCAGGCATTGCAAGCAAATACCTTTAACTGCTGAGCTACCATGCTAGCCCAAGAGAGGGATTAATTTTATACTGTTGATGAAAGGTAGTAATGTCTTAGAGATTAGAAAACCTAAAATAAGGATGCTTGTATAAATTGCTTTGGCAATACAGTAAATGATAACATCTCTCCTGTCAGAAAACAGGTGGTGTGTTTTCAGAACTGGATGCATAGAGAAATTCCAGCTCCCTGCAACAATTATGATATAGAAGTCAGGAAAATAAATCATTCAAATGTATAGAAATTTTGTCTTTCAGTATATAAAAGTACACGGCCTATAAATGCACATCTTTTGCATACTTTTTGGTTTACCAAAGTCCCAGATGTAAGCACATCCTGTTTAATGTGGCTAACTGAATGCAGGGAAGTCCTTTTAGTGCCCCTGTATAATTCCATAAAGCAACAGAAGTTTTTTCTAAAACACCATATACTCATAAATGTGACATAAGAGCAATGAATTGTTGTAATTTGAGAAACAAAACCAGAAACAGATTTAGTGAGCAGAAAGCAGAGGCACACTAGCCTGCACTGCTAATATCCCCAAAGAAGTGGAGCTGGGATGTATATACGTGGAGCTGACAAGAAGACACTTTGAGTTGCAGGTAGTCTCCTCTGCTCCATAGCACCCCCTCCTTGCCTTGTTTTAAAGCTAGAGACTTAATCCTTGGAAAGGAAAATAGAGGTGATTGCATGTTGAGGACAGGCTCCTCGACAGGATGCCGTATCAACAGCACAGTGACAATTACATATTGAGTATGTAGGACCTCATCCAACGCCATCCCTTCACACAGCTATTAGACAAGGCAGCTACCTCTATTGCCCCCAGACAAGAAATTCAGATGTCTGCTTCCAGCAATACAGGCCAATTCTATGAGGTGAGCTAAAGTTACTGACATCGAAGTAACAGGCTGTGTGACTCCGTATTTTGTTACGGAAGCAAATACCTGAGACAATTTGTAAGGGAAAAGGTGTGTTTGGGCTCAGGGTGTTTGAGGCTTCGTTTCTTGGGCACTTGGGCCTCATTGCTTTTCAAGCTATGGTGAGGCCGTATTTCATTATAGTAGCTCAGGAGAGGGTGAGCTATACACTTGTGGCAATCAGAAAGCAAAGAGAAAGAGACAAAGACTTGGCCCCAACTCTTTTTTTAAATTTTTTATTTATTAGAGAGAGAGAGAGAGAGAGAGAATGGACACACCAGGGCCTCCAGCCACTGCAAATGAATTAAAGATGCACGTGCCCCCTTGTGCATCTGGCTTACGTGGGTACTGGGGAATTGAGCCTAGAACCAGGGTCCTTAGGCTTCACAGGCAAGTGCTTAACTGCTAAGCCATCTCTCCAGCCCCAACTCTTTCACAGGCATGTGCCAATGGCCTAACTTCTTCCCACTAATGCTAACAGTACCTCTTAAAAATTTCTCCCAGGCTGGGCATGCACCCTCTCGTGCATCTGACTAACGTGGGTCCTGGAGAGTTGAACCAAGATCCTTTGGCTTTGCAGTCAGATGCCTTAACCACTAAGCAATCTCTCCAGCCCTGGCTGCCTTGTAGTTCTTGCACTCTTAATGCCCCTCTTCTGCAATGCTCCCTGAGCCCAGAGCGTGTTAGAAGTCTCCTTGAGTGTGGCACTCTCAGCAGCTTCTGATTTTCTGCTCTGATGAGTTTTGAGTCTACCTATCCCTGCAAGAGGCTCTCATGGTAGCATTGAGAGCAGATTTAGTGTGGTCTTTTCTGTTTGTGTCAGACACTTTTTGTTTGATTTTTCTTTTTTTCTTTTCTTTTCTTTTCTTTCTCTTTCTTTCTTTTTTTTTTTTTTTTTTTTTGGAATCAAGGTCTCACTCTAGCCCAGACTGACCTGGAATTCACACACATTGTAGCCCAGGCTTGCCTTGAACTCATGACAATCCTCCTTCCTCAGCCTCATGAGTGCTGGATTAAAGACATGCACCACCACACCTGGCATTCGACAACTTTTCAATGAAAAGAGACTTTATATAACCATCATTTTAAAAATTAAAATAAGCCAGACAGGCATTTGTTTGCAGTAGCAAATAAACTTGAAAAGGCTCTAGTAATTTGTATTACATCAATGAAGAAGGAAGATCTCCCTCCACCAAGTCCTCGACATCAAGAAAATATTCTAAACATTTAAATGATTCCATATGAGCGCCGAGCAAGGAAGACAGGGCTAGTTATCAACACCCATTTCAGTTGTCCTATGCCTACGTCTCAGTGCCATCCACGGAGGTGTGAGGTCCACTCTGTTGAAAACACATATTTGTGCCACCTCCAGAAAGTGCAGTCACAAATCCTGTATGGTGTGTGGGGCATTGTTTTCCTGACAAGTGTAAGCATGTTTCCCAAGCCCTTCTAAATGAACTGCAGCCACATACTGGTGGGTCACACACCACACCAACCTCCACTGAAGACTTCACGGACAACAGTGGCTCTTTAGCCATTTAGAATAACAAACACACAGGCTGGAGAGATGGCTTAGGGGTTAAGGCGCCCGCCTGCTAAGCTTAAGAACACTGGTTCCAATCTCCAGCAGTTCTAATCTCCAGGTCCTACGTTTAGCCAGATGCAAAGTGACGCAAGGGTGCAATGCTGCACTTGGCCAAAAGGGGACGCACGCATCTGGATTTCGTTCGCGGCAGCTGAGAGACTCCTGGCGTGCCCATCTCTATCTGTCTTCCTCTCCCTCTCTCTCTGTCTCTCTCTGTGTCTCTCTCCAAAAATAATAATAATAAAAAAAAAGAATAACAAACACACGGCACCGAGGCAGGAAGAGCATAAGGCATGTGCGTGTATAAATGCAACGTGGGTTTATGGGATGGGAAGAATCAGGTGTCCCCATAAACTCATGAGTTCTGAAGGCTTGATCCCCAGCTGATGACAGTGTAGCCCTGCAAAAGGAGGTGTGTTTGTGAGGGTGAGCCCTGAGGTTTGTTAACCCTTAATTTGCCAGTGTTAGTTGGCTCACACTCATGCTGTGTGCTCCATCCGCTGTGGCAGAGGTGACGTCCAGCCTCTGCACATGTCCTTCTCCCTGTCACCATGGAGCTTCCCGAATCCTCTCCATAGGCTGATTTTTGGATGGATGCTTTGTGCTAACAATGAGAAGTTAACTGCAGCATTTGATTTCTTCCTCAGAATACATAAACACTTTCCATAGATGTTTTATTTTCATTTTAAATTCCAATATAGCTTCTTCTAGTGTTAAAAAGGCTTGCCTTTGCTTCTCCATTTTCCAGTGGGAGGAGGAAGTATGATTTTCTTTTGCCAACAGTGTTTCTTTGACATTTTACTTAGAGGAAGTGATTTTCCTATTGATTTCTTTGGTGTTCATTCCTCATGCATTGTCTCTGCATGCTTACTTTGTGTTTGCATTTTTCCTTTTGAATTACAAGAGCCTGGTGATATCAGAGTCAGGGGAAACCTTTCCTTTCCTACCTCATTTTCAATTATTTCGATCTAAATCTCAGAGTCAAATGTGGTTTTCTCATTGAAAAAAATCTCTCGTTTTATTATTAGTGTTGAGAACACGTCCAGGCAGGTAAATTCGTTTACATGTAAGTAATGCTAGTGAAGGAGAAATAGGAGGAAGCTAACTTCTTTTAGGAAATTTCAGTGAGAAAATGAGACCCAGAGAGAACCAGTGCCACCTCCCCCTGGCATGAATGGAACTGTGTCTGATGGGGACTCACCTACTGCTGCTACAGTGCTCCAGGATGCCCGCACTCTAGCATACTGCCCAGGTGGGCTGCCCTCCGGGGTCTGCCCTTCAAATCTACAAACCAATCCTGTCTTACCTTGCATATGTGATGCTGATGAAAGAATCCATTTTCAATCAATTATAAAGGTCTCTCTCTCTCTCTCTTTCTGTATCCCCTCATTCTGCTCTGTAATCTCTGTTTGGACACACGAGTCTGGCTCCCGTCACACAAGCTAGGCTGGGTGTGGGGGAGAACAGAGAACTGCGTCTTGGTTTGAGCAGTTTTTCTGCTTGCTTCTGCATACTTCTGTTACAAGTGTGATTTCCCTCTGGTCTCTGAATCTACCACATCCATGTTTCACTTAACTCTCCAGATCTACCACGTGGGTGGCTTCTCTAACTCTAGGCCTGCTACCTGTGTGATTTCTCTAAAGTCAGCGTAACTGTAAGTGTAACTCCTTTACTACTCATTTCTCTAAATCTCTTGGTCTCTGTTTTGATATTTTCTCTCTGCTTTCTCCCTTAAGCCACCACCCTTTGCCCTCTTATCTTCTTCCATGGGGACTCTCAGAGTGGATTCAATGGGTGTTCCTTCTAAATCTCCCGACATAAGCACCTAGATTTCATCTCGCATGTGCTTATGGCTCCACGCCGGTTTCTCCCTAAGAGTCTGGATTTCTCTTAGATGGATCTCACAGACTATGCCACGTTTTCCACATGAGTGCATGTTTCCTGCTTTCACATGTTGGACTCTGCTCTAGCCTTCTTCCTAGACCCAATTTCCCTCAAACCCCATGATTTGAAATTTCCCTGTAAATAAAATTAATCATAATTTATACTTCTTGAGTCAACCTATCAATTCTTTGCTAAAGAGAGGGCAGGATCCCAAATTGGGGCTCATAAATTTGGGGGACCTCTCTTGAATCCCCAAATCCTGCATCATTGGTTGTTTACACTCATTTTTCCCTCAGGATTCTTAAGTCTTCTGGTTGAGTGGTTTTAGAAGACTTTAGGCATTTTCTGTGGCTTTGTTCCCTGATAAAGGAATAACACTGGAGAATGCAGCACAGGGGGACCCTACAGGCAACAGCATTACACTAGCATGGAAAATGCAAGCCTCTCGTTCATCCCTCCCAGAGAGGGCTATTAGCCACAGTGATTCTGATTTCTGGTGTGACCATGTCCAGTGAACTGACTTTCTCCCATAGCACTACGTGACAGAGCTCAGTGTGACAGGGCTGTGATGGCACAAATGTTGGAGAAGGAATAACAAGAAGGTCTGTGTGCTTTCAAGGTACTCAAAGAAAGACCTAGCCAAGAACATGCCCTCCCTTAGCTCTAAACAGACATGACTCATAAGGAGGAAAGATACGTATACAGACACCAGGATTTCCACTCTGTTATTCCGTGCCCTTTCGACGAAATGAAATTATTCAATGAATTAACTTTAACTAGATTTACACACACACACACACACAGACACACACACACACAAAGACACAAGATATGCTGATATCCCCATTGGCACCAACTTCACACTGTTCATACTATCATCCAGGGGTCAGTATTTCATAACGTTTGACATGAAAGGTGCTTGTTTTGCATTTGGAAGAAATTTTGAAGACTAGAAACTAAGTAAATGATCACTGCAAGAAAAGCCAACCAGAAAATTTGAATGGATTCTTGATGAGGAAATGATAATGAAAAATTATTATAACTAGGTAAATATTTTAATTCAATTGAGAAAAAAAAGATTTCAATATGCACCAGACATAACATATAAATACAGAGTCTAGATTGCCTCCTCTCACCTTTCCAAGAGGTAGGTGCTGGTACGAGGCTATGGTAGTTTGTGAATTGTCCTTCATAAACTCTTGTGTTTGAATACCTAATCTCCATCTGTTGTCACTGCTCTGGAAGGATGTGTGTCATTGAAGGGATGGGCTCTGAGATGTGACAGCCAGGTCTATGTCCCATTCTCTCACTTTGCTTCCTCCCTGCTGATGTGATAGTGAGACTCTGGCTCCCTGTTCCTGATATGCCAAAATAAACCCTTTCCTTCCTTCAACTGCTTCTGGTAAGGTACTTTGTCCAAGCAACAAGATGGCAACTGAGACGGAGGCATTTGGTAGGCATTTAGTATGTCATTCACACTATTCACGAAGAGGGGATTTGATGACTACATTTAGCACCTATTGAACCTGATTATCTTTTTAATAAGGTGGGAAATTGCACACGCATGCCTCTTCATAATGAATTTTTGTGAAATCTATTTTATAACATTTTTAAAGTGTCGTGTAAGCTGTACAGATCTGCCCCATGGAGATTAACCAGTGTTTGATCGTGTGACAGTGAGCGACTCAGGAGAAATTTTGCTTATCTACTGACAATCTCTTCGAGCCTGAACATGCAACAAATTAAATTACCCATTAAATCTGATCTATTTCTGGCTTAATTTTATGTGCGTAAGGGCAATTCACAGTGGAAAATACATGTGTTGAAGAACCTCACTCTGTATGTAGTGAACTTGCTATCCTCAGTAATGTAATAAGGCAGTACAGTTTAGTGGAAATAGTGGGACGGCAAAGTCAAGAGTTTTCTGAAATTGAATCACCTGAACTATTCTGCGTTTGTGGGCTATCAAGCAAATCAAATATCTGCTTTGATGCTGAAAACTTCCTCTGTGAAATGAGCACACGACCAACAACATCGTCAGGTTGCTATAAAGACCTGACATAACATACGTAATATGCCTACTGGAATGTTCAGCAGAGTGGTAGGAGTTTTACTGTCTCTATTTTCAGGAAGATTTCAACACCTTCTATTGCAATCTTGCCTAAAAGATATTTCCATTTGTGAATACTTTGCCATGGAACGAGTCCTACTTTTAAAACACCCTCAGAAAAACCATCAAGGTCAACTTATTTTCTCCAAAATTGTCCCTCAAGGGTTTACCTTCTTAAGACTTCTACGTTTATAACTTACTAAAGAAGGAAATTATATCTCTGTCTCTTATGATCTAGAAGAGAAAAAAAAAATCTACCTTTCTCTATTATGTATTTGGTACTTCTCTTACAGAATACTTTAAATATTATCCTACAGAACAGAATTCTGATTTATAAATTGTTTCTTCCAAGGTGATCTAAAATTGTGCTGTGGATTTTCTATCTTCTGAATTATATAAATAAGTTAGCACAAAAAATAATCTATTGGAAACATCCCAAACCACTGCTAAGTCTTATGGGGCTCACGTGGGGATGGCTGTTCAATGTTCTGATTCCATTACCTCAATGAGAATAATTAATTCCACTTTCCTCTTATAATATTCATGCCACAAGGATGACTATCCGTTGCTTTCTGCTTTTATTACTGTCAGAAATGTGGGCAAAGGCTGGCAGAAATTGGAGACAACAGGAACAGACAGTCTTTGCATGCAGTTGCACAAACACTCTCACTACCCATACATCTTTCTCCCCAAAGCTGTACATTATCTCCCCCTTTTCTGAAGACAAAATGCCATTTTTTCAGGAAAAAAGTAGAATACTAGTAGTAAAAGAAGGAAGCTTTAAGAACACAGAATTGGGCTGGAGAGATGGCTTAGCGGTTAAGGCGCCTGCCTCCTAAGCCTAAGAACACCAGTTCCAATATCCAGCAGTTCCAATCTCAAGGTCCCACGTTTAGCCAGATGCAAAGTGATGCAAGGGCGCAATGCCTCACTTGACCACAAAGGGGCGCACGCATCTGGATTTTGTTCACAGCAGCTGAGAGGCTGCTGGCGCGCCCATCTCTACCTGTCTTCCATTTCCTCTCTCTCTGTCTCTGTGTCTCTCTCCAAAAAAACAAAAATTTAAAAAGAACAGAATTTCCAGCATCACTAGGTGAAGATATGGGCAAATTCTGGAGGCGGCATAAAGCTAAACAGTAATTGGTAAAGAATGCAGTGTCACACAGGAAAATGAGTGTCTCTAAAACATTTGTTTTAAATATGTAAATATTTTAAATTATTTATATTAATATAAGTTAATAATTTAAAATATTTAAATATTATTTAAACTATAATTAATATTTTAAATATTAATAACTTTCTAAAAATAAAGTTATAGAGAATTTATTTTTATGTAATAGATTATTTTCCCCCTAAGAAGCAAAAACCCTCAGCTCCTCTCTGATGTCAGATGTCCTGGACTATCAGGCAGGATCTCATGTAGCCAAGGTTGATCTCAGACTCATTATGTAGCTGATGTGGATCTTGAATCCTCATCCTTCTACCTCCATATAATATTAAGTGCTGGGGTTACAGTAGTTTGCTATAACACCTGGAAATTCCTGCACCTCTGCTTATGGTTTAATTGCACATAAAACCTATGGGTGTAAGCTATTGCAAGATTTTCTGCTTTTCTTTCTCCCAATTCCTATAGCCAATATTGCACTTTACTTTTCTATAGTCCTAATTAGCAGTGACAAGCTTTAATGAACACCAACTGGGTGCTAGAGGACATGACTGCTGGTTGTTCAAAACACACAAACAGCAGGCAAATTCAGAGTTGTCTAAAATTTAAAAGTGATCAAATTCCTAAACTTCAGAACCACGGAGAGCCTCGGTTCCTGTTCATAAACTCTTTCCAATAACCGCACAGTTCTGAAAGGACATTGACCACGTAATACAAAATGGACATTTGTCATTTTGCTCAAAGCCTGTGAAATGTAACGTTTTAAA
Source organism: Orientallactaga sibirica (assembly GCA_036365145.1). Classification (NCBI taxonomy): domain Eukaryota; kingdom Metazoa; phylum Chordata; class Mammalia; order Rodentia; family Dipodidae; genus Orientallactaga; species Orientallactaga sibirica. Next base: position 3,346,203 of record JAEOAD010001894.1, on the reverse strand, counting down.
CGAGTATCGATTAAAGGAACCCAACCATCCTTCACACATGTCCCCCGAGTCAGCTTGTAAGCCAGTATGATTAAAGCTAATTTCTCTGATCAGACGAAATTGTAGAGGCCATTCAGCTAAGGATGTTAATGTTCAGCCACAGAGCTGAGGCTGTGCTTCTAAAAATTAGACCGCATAAGAAAATACTCTCATCTGTATAATCAACAAAATGATGACTATGCACAAAGAAACCCCGGAAAATGCTCTAGTAATCCTTGCAATGAGAAGTAAACAGGAGATGTCCAAAGAAATTCAGAAAAAGAAGGTCAGAAATGATTTACAATTAAGAGGTGACAGAAGGGCACATGGGAAATTTTCAGTTGGCTATGAGGTCATCCACTGTTCCAGCCCCTGTAGCTCAAAGTAATGACTATGTAGGTGTGGTTACTGTAAAATTGCCCTCCTTCCTACTAAGAACCTTATTGAGGAAGGAACTTGTGATTTCTTATCTCTGGCTTCAGAAAAGTAATACTTCTATCTAAAATGCCACTCAGTTGATAATTCCAATGTCTTGGTGGGCAGTGAGCTGCCTTGTGTGTGGTATTTACGGTCGTAGGCAGCTTGTTAGCAAAAAGAGCTTTCTTCCCTGTTGATGGGAGTCTCGGCTTCCAAAAAAAATGGAGCCCTTTTAGATTTTGATGTTTCCTAAAATTGGAAATTGAAGTTGAAAATTGAAAGAAAATAAGCAACGTTCACTTCCTTGTGCTGCAGGACTTTTGGATTCCCCTTTTAAGCACCAGTTATCATAGGTGCAAATAAATCCTTTTTTAATAAACGAAGGTTTATTTTAGCTTACAATGAAAGCAAACATGTCACTATAGTGGATTTTACTGTCACTAGGTTCTTCATTAGTTGGATAGGTAAATTCTTCAAGCTGAACTTGGACTAAAGGGCAGGGAGAAATTTCCCTGAAACTTCCTAATGTCGTTCACCACATTTAATGGATTTAATGGCACTCAGCAAAACTCATATTCAGAAACACCAAGAGAATTAGAACTCTAGCATCCCTCACTCTACTTGCCAGTGTCACATGGACACATTCACAGAGTTACTATTTGTAAGAAGTTAAACAGCACTGACAAAAAAAATAGAAGGAAAGCCAGGCGTGGTGGCACAGGCCTTTAATCCCAGCACTCGGGAGGCAGAGGTAGGAGGATCACCGAGAGTTGGAGGCCACCCTGAGACTACATAGTGAATTCCAGGTCAGCCTGAGCCAGAGTGAGACCCTACCTAGAAAAACAAAAAACAAAAAGCAAAAAACAAACAAAAAAAAAAAGGAAAGAAAAAAACAATACACGTGTTTACTGGAAAATGATGGAAATGATACACATGTGTCCAAGTTACCAGGATCATTATCAGAAAACAGCCTTTACTGTTGACAGTTAACAAAAGATGGTGTGAAATGCTGTAATGCGACACCAGAAACTAGCTTATGAAAAGCCAATGTATGCTAAGGGGAGATGGCTCCATGCTTAAAGGTACTTGTTTGCAAAGCCTGCCATCCCAGGTTAATTTCCCCAGTACTCACATAAAGCCAGGCGCACACAGCGGCTCATGCATCTGGAGTTCATTCACAGTAGTGAAAGGCCCTGAGAACGTTGTCAAGCTATTGGGAGAGTCAGAGACAACGCATGTTCTGACAAGTGTTGCTCATGTCTACTGTTAGTTCTGCCCGATTACTAGTGGTGGGGCAAGTGTATTTTACAGACATTTCCTCTAATAGTCACCAATGGTCTTTCCAAGGACTGAGGCAAAACAACATCAAAACAATTTTTAAAACACTAAGGTTCCCATATTGTTGCTCTTGACACTCCATAAAAATAGTTCATAGCTGGGTTTTGAGCATCATTATGTGCACATTTACGTTTTTATGTTTCAGGAATTTCACAATATTGCTCATTTTGATCATACCATTTAAGTTTGAAAGCACTGAAGTAGAAACATTTGGCCATTTCATGTATATGTTCAAATGAAAGGGATTTTACAGGAAAGTGCACTATTTATAAAAGAAATAAGCACATGCTAGAGTAATTTTGTAGGGGAAAAAAGTTAACTCACTTCAACGAATACTGTGCAGAAGGTCAAGGGAGGTTAGAAGGGCAGGGACAGAGTCACAGCACACAGTCTAGAGGCCTGAACTCCCCCTCATCTATCAACTCTCCTGATCTATTGTTCTCCGCATTGTGGTCAGCAGGTAAGCAGCTGACAGACACTGCCTGCTCAAAAATGTTCCAGAACAAGATTTGTGAAATTAGAAGAAGAGAAAATGTCGCAATGGAAATTTCCTGGAGATGCTAATGATATGCTGAAAACCTAGGAGGAGACAGAGTACAGCAGAGAGCGAACTTTGAGAAGAAAGAGAGGCCAAATGTGGAAGGCTAGGAGAACTGCACTCAGGGAAAGCTCATTGACTTGGTTGGCATGTCATTCCTCAGACCTATATGCATATAAAATAATAACAAAAGGAGGTGCTACCAGTATCTGTTTCCTCCAGGATACAGAACCAATGCATCACTCTCAGACTGGTGGTAGGAGGGCAAATTAATAAAACCATTTTGGAAAAACTGTTTCACAGGGTATGACCCTGAGACCCAGTAATTTTAGCCTTCACTAACTACTTATGAGAAATGAATGCTTGTGGCCACCAGTGGTATGTGTGAGAATGTGTACAGCAGCAGTGTGATAGCAGATATAGATACATGTGCTGGAACAAACAGAAGTTATGTAGATTTTAGGACCGTCTATATTTCTTCCAAACATCCAAAGCAAAAAATACTCAGTGGAACTAGTGTTATACATTTGGACATTTGTGAATTAAAAACAACTAATTCGGATTCTTATTAGTTTTTCTACTCACTAAAATGTCAATATAATAACATTTATATTTACAGGAATATTTCTTTGGCATTGGTAATACATTTCATTTTCTTTTCAATCAGAAACAAATACATTTTTGGTTATTATTACCAGATATAGTTATCTTCAGACTGTAAAGGTGATCATGCAAAGAGAAGAAGTAAATTAAAAAATGAAATTATTTTAAATATACAATTATTATTATAAAACCACCTTGAAAATATGTGAAAGTCAAAGAAAATTAATGAATCTTTTGGAATTTGCTATAACCCCAGGAATACAATTGTTAAAGAAATAATGATTACAGGACCAGAAAGTTGAGCTATTTCAGTATTCATTTCTGGCATTTATATTATTAATATTTTAGAGAAACAATGCTAATTTAAATATTTTAATACTTTCACTGTTTTTATCAAGAATATAAATAAACCCCAGTTGAATTCACATGCACGTATACATTTAGATATTATATTAATCCAATCTGTATGATTATTCTATTTGTTAAACAGTGTTAAACTGTTAGTTTTAAACATCTGCCAAGGACTGCATATCCAACTTTGTAAAGAGAAAAGAGGTAAATATAATTGATATGTATTAGAAGCTTACTTTGAGAACTGCTTTCTGAAAGCGATGTTTCTTGCTGGATCTGGCGACTACCATTACTCTATGAGAACCGTGTTCACCTGTGTTTTGTGTTGCCTCACAGATGAGGCTGGAAGTGACACGCAGAGTGATACCTTCCCCAGGGCCATGGGGAAGGCAGCCCACATGATGGCTGTGCCCACCTTGCCCTGTGATGCTTTGCTCTTTAATTAGCAGGATACCTATGGAACTGTGGAATGGCCTAAGTATAATTTTATATACAAATCATTTTTTTCTAAAAAGCAGCAGAGCTATTTTGCATGTCAATGGAGGAAGAAGTCTTGAGTCCAAAAAGATTTAACCATGTTGCAATTTATTTCAGTGATTACTTAACTGTTTTTAGCTAAACCTGTCAGGTTGGAATCTGTAATTATGGCACATATTAAAACCAGCCAAGCTTTTAAGTACACGCTCAGTTGTGTGGTACTGCTGTGATATATCACTCAATCATTTCCCACTATACCATGCAACATTAGCCACCATTACTGCAGTGCACTGTCTTAATAAACACTTAGTGTTAAAGGAGAAAATGTCAGGAATGTTGCCTGGTTAATTTTTTTTTTTTAATCCCGGCATCTACATCACACTTCTCATGTGGCTTTCCATGCTTGAATTCTTCTGGTCTCATTCATTAAATTTGCACAAATTCTTAACATAAAAGTGTCCCCAAATGTATGAGTTATAATTGGGTTCAATTCTGAGCAGAAGTTCTAATGACATTTAAGAGCAGATTGTTGGGCCAATGGGACCCTTCTAATTCTGGGGAATGTAGACGGACAATGCAAGAGTTACTTTGTTCAAGTCTGTTTTATTCCCAGCTATACACAAAAGGCAAATTCCTTAGCTGTTGTCCCTCTAATATTGCACTCATAATATTGTACCTGTTAAAACCCCAGTGTTTTAAGGTGCATCTGCTTGAATGACATTATGAAAAGCAATTTGCTTTCCTCAAAGTCTCAACTGGCGCCTCAGATTCTGGTCTAGAACATCTGGAGAGGGTGCCAGGTACCCCAATGCTAAGAACATCCCAAACAAGTACAATGCTGCTGTTGCCTGGATCATACTGTGAGACGGAAGGTGCCAGTTTCCTGATCCCCAAGTGCCCACTTGTGGAAACAGCCATGTGGATGTCACTGGGAGCCACTGGAGCAGAACGTCTTCCTGACTCACGTCAGGTGAAAACTGAACCTGCAGGTGAAGGAACCCTGCATCTACATTCTTGACACAGACTGCAACTTACACTAAGGCTCAGCCACGAATGAATGCCAGGCCAAGGTCTGCATTTTGCTGAGAAGAACAGCCCGTAGGCTTGTAAGAGCAAACACAAAACAGTAGACACTATGTTTAATCTTTGAAACTGACAGACTTTGGAATTTGCCTGGAAGAAAGAGCTCTCAGTTCCTAACCTTTCTATACACTTTCCCATGGTTAAAATCTAAACAGAATGACCGCCTTCACAAGACCTGCGTCAAGGTGGTAAGAGATAACATTTGCAAGGTATCTACGCTGGAGCAGTGACTGAATCTATTTTGACTGGAACGTCACTCCCTAGTTTGCTATCATTCATTCTTTTCTAAACTAGATTACATGCTATTTGAGTGCTCTGCTCAGTGGCTTGCCCAGCCGTTTGTGCTTTACCTGCCCCTCACAGTGTGACAAGAACAGAAAAAAAAAAGTTACCGGATGCATTACGATGTGCTACAAAACAGAAATCTTTTCTTAAATATACGATCTCCACACACATGAGCCAGAAGCAGGGATCTTTTCCTTTGATCCCGAACAAAAAGCCATTGAATTTGATGTCCTGAACAACTGATTCATGTCCGTGGAAAGCTGACCTCACCTAGAACTATAAATGCCATTCTCCAGGAAAATCAGGGTTCAGGGTCCTTATGAAGGCCAATCTGAGGTTCAAATCTACTTAAGTTTAGGTTTTAGACTCAGAATTCAAACTGAATTCTACCTAAACTCCCAATTCAACCTACCTGGTAACTAACCTATATACTTCAGAATACTTTGGGGCTGGAGAGGTGGCTTAAGAATTAAGGTGCTTGCTTGCAAAGCCAAAGGACACAGGTTCGGTTTCCCAGAACCCATGTAAGCCAAATGCACAAGGTGGTGCATGCATCTGGAGTTCATTTGCAGCAGGTGGAGGCCTTGGTGTGCCCATTCTCTCTCTCTCTCCCCCCTTTCTTTCTCAAATAAATAAATAAAAATAATTTTTTTTAAAAAAAAGATTACTCTGGTGAACAAATGAACTACATTAAGCTAATAATTACATCATCATGCTACCACTGTACTCATTGTACCCACCTCCTAAGTCATTACTACACTGCAAATAATTTGAAGGTAGAACATCTTTTGCCTTTTTGTATCCAAAAAGCCTCGCCATATAAGATATACAGTAGAGAGCAGGTTTGTAGGCTAACTATAAGCCACTGTACTTGTACTGACTTGAAAAAGAGAAAAGGCAACTGACTTGATGTTTATTCATCTTCTTTTCAAAAAAGTTTTTCATACTTTTAGAATCCCTCCTAGTTTTGTGTTTCTATAATTGCTGATCCAGTCATACCTATAATTCACTGGAGGAGTTGAAAACCCAAACAGGAAAATAGCCCAGTAGGGCCATTAATGAGAAGCAAGCTCAGGCCAATCAGAATTCACCAATGCTCCACTACCTCTCTTCATTCTGAGTAGCTTCCTGGAGAAGCTGTAACTTGTCCCAGGTCACAGAGAGGATTAGTTATAGCTGGAACCATGACTCCACTCCTGCATTCTTCTTACACTCTGAAGGGGTGGGGCACAAACACACCCACTGGCAACACAGAAACTGATGTGGGCTATTTATCTGGCAAAACCAAGTGTGGAATGAAGCTTAGTCTGGGTTTATGAAAAGCAGAATTTGAAGTATATATCATACTAAGTTTGACTCACTTAATTTTTTTCCTAATACATAATACAGTGCTATCTGGCATTTTTCAGAGAAATGTATGCAATAACTAAAGCTAAATGTCTTTTAAACTATAGAATATATTTGTATCTAAATTTAGTCATGGACTCTACCCTCTTAAATTTATGACTTACTTTTTCTCAGTTAGGTTATTTGCCTTTGATTTTCATTTACCTTAAGTAAGAGCTCCCACAAGAATATTGCTGAATGAATTCATAAATTTGTGACATTTAATAGCAGCTACCCTAGATTATTTTATATCTTGATTCTCTATTATTGTGGATCAATACATAAATTTATTAACAAATTTTCTAAGGTCTTATATTCATAGTGATCCTATGAGGTGAACATTATTTCTGTCTTCTCTTCACACACCATTGCAATTCACTGCAAATATAATCATTTAAAAATACTTAATTGAAAAAGTTTTTATGAACTGAGTATGTTTTAAAATGAAATTTAATTGTTTTCCTTCATAGTATTGCTACTGGAAACCTCTTTTATGTCTTTATATCAGAGAGCATATATTAATTAATTAATAATCCATTGGCTGCCTACTAGGTATCAGACACTATCTTAAGTAGAAGAAAATGAGGAGCATGTAGAAAAATGCTTCTTACCTTGTTTTGGGGGGGACCAGTAGCCCAAGCTAGCCTTGAACTCCCTGTGTATTCTAGCATAACCTTGAACTCCTGATTCTCTGGCCTCCACCTCCACAGTACTGAGATTATAGTGGCAGTAGCACACATGGTAAGGTGGCTTTATCTTCCTCCTCCTCTCCCTTCCCCCCTCTTCCTCCTCTTCTCCTCCTCCTCCTTCTTCTCCTGTTTATTTTAATTCATTTATTTTTATTTTTATTCAAAAAATGTTCCTCAGTTTCTAGTCTAGGAACTTTAGATTTTTCTCCTGGAAACATATGTTAATTTTAGTTTTTGATGACTTTTATCTATATATACATATTTGAATCATATTCACCCCGTTACCTTAACTTGTCCGTTTTATTAGGGTTTCCTGCATGAGCATGGCTAGGGGGAGATTTATCAGAGTGCGGGCACCTCACCAGTGACTGCAATCCTGAAGACAATGTCTTCGCTTTTTCCAGCAACCACTAACTGCCCATCACTCCTCTGCAGAGACCACTAAGTGCCTCGTGAGCCACTCCACTGCCGTAATGGAATGGAATGCCAACAGCCCGATCCCTTTGCAGATGCTCTGAGGTCATGAGTGCAATGGCCATGTCGTGTCCAGAAGGCAGCACTCCACAGCGCTCCTCCTCGCCCTCTGGATCCCACAGACTTCCCACTCCTTTCTCCACAATGTTCCCTGAGGCTTGGAGATGCGATATAGATGTCCCATTTAGGGACGCACAGTCAACGGTCATTGATTCTTCACGCTTTGATGAATTTTGAATCTCCCCAGTAAGTGATGCGCAAGGTGTAGAAAAACACCTTGTCCTACCAAAGCTGAGAACAGTATTATTTTATGGGATATATATATATATATATCCCATATATATATATATATGGTGACAATTTTAAATCAGAAAGCACTTGGTTATCCTCATGATGGTCATGCCACTGCTGCACCAGCAGGCACATCTTCCTTGCTCGTCAGTCATGGAGCCCACAGCACCCACTGCTGGGTAAGACCAGTGATGGCATTGTCCCTCCAGCTGTCTGCGCAACATCTAACAAAAATAGCCAGTTAGAAGGAAGCTTTGAGCTCAGTTGTAGCTTGATTTTTCTGTGTCCTATAAATGAAACATACGGTACCTTCTGAAAGATCATCTTTTCATTCTGTTCTGGTGGGCAACTAAACTACTAGAATTCAAATATCACAATAACCTATTATGTAAGTGGCCTCAGACACATTAAATAACCTCGTTATTGTAAAACTAGCATCAAAAATGAGTTGGATATATGCATTTCAGGCTTATTGGTAAACAGAAGACAAATAAGTGCCTGGCATAAAGTCCTCCATAGAGGTATTCAACAAACAGCAACTACTGTCATCTTCCTCTTTCCCTCTACCGAGATAGCCTGCAGGTTCTTTCAGTTCAAATTATCCCCACGGAAGGGCAAAATTTCCCCTTTTGTCATTTTCTCCCTTGTAGTTTGGTGATAAGTACATATCAAATTGTATCTTCAACTTTTTCTTAAGGAAGTAAATACAAGAAGAATATTCCAAAAATCCTCGCTGGTTGGAACATTTTATTGTAAAAAAGGAATATTCGGATAACATTGGTTAAGCTGATCAGAGGAAATGGAAATAATTACTTAAATGCCATTACTTTTGTTTAATATTTAGCTAGAATGGTAGAGAACAAGTTTCTTGGAGTGGCCTTAATCCATTCACATCTACCAGCAAATAGCTTTAGAATTTTACAGGGTATACTAATTTCTCTTTAGGGGGAGACAGAACATTTGGTATTGTTTCTATGTAGAGTCTCATTTTTTAAGGTTTGTTCTCTGATTCATGGTGCTATTTTAAATTCTTTTATTTTTTAATTTAATTTATTTATTTGTTAGCAGAGAGAGAGAGAGGAAAAGAGAGATAGAGAGAGTGGGCACACCCAAGCCTCCAGCCACTGTAAGTGAACTCTAGATGCATGTGCCCCTTGTGCATCTGGCTTACATAGGTCTTGGGGAATTGAACATGGGTCCTTTGGCTTTGCAGGCAACGCCTTACCGCTAAGCCATTTCTCCAGCCCTCATGGTGCTATTTTGAAGGCTATGAAACATTTAAGAAGTAAGACCTAGAATGTGTATGTAGGCTACAAAGGGCAGATCACTGAAGGTCACACTCACACATTATTCTGCTTCCTGTCCTCTGCCACGAAAACAAGCTGCTGCCTCATTGTCCCACCACCAAGAATGGAACACCTATGGTGGTCTTGCTTTTCCTGACAGGATAGACAAAAGGCAACCTGAAACTGGGAGCCGAATAAATTTCCCTTTCTTAAATTGCTTCTGTTACAGAGTTTGTCTCAGCAAAGAGAAAAACCCCTACTTGAGCATTCTGAGAAAGGATCTACCTTCTACCACAATCCTTGATTTTCTTCGTTTTCATTAATGGCATTTTGGCTCTTTTGGTCCCAGAAATCTCCTCTTAAACTATAACACTGGCCTCCTGCCTTGAAGCATATCATCAGGATATCCTGTCCCAATTACCTTCTATGTTAAAATTCTCTTCTACAGTAGAAATATCATTGCAACACTCACCAATGTAGTTCTCTATTGTCCTATTACAATCAAGTCTGAAGCCTTAAGCTTGCTTCTTTATACTTTGTTCTCTCTCCGGGTTTGAACTCAGAAAATCTGGTTCTGAATGTGTTCAGAGTTCTGTGTGTGTGTGTGTGTGTGTGTGTGTGTGTGTGTGTGTGTGTGTGTTACACGTATACATGCGTGTGAGCACACAAGTGTGGGTGGGGGCTGTACAGTTCAGAGTTCAGAGGTAAAATGTTCCTCTATTGCTCTCCACCTCATTTTCTCGAGACAAGGCCTTTTGCTGTTCCCAGGGCTTACCAACTTGGCTAGACTAGCCAGCAGCAAGCCTTGGAGGTCATTCTTCCCCAGAACTGGGATTACAGCACACACCAGCACACTTGGCATTTATTTGGGTTCTGGGATCCAAACTCAGGTACTAAATTGCTTGCAAGTATTTTACCCGCTGAGCCATCTCCAGCTGAGTCCATATTTTTAAATATTCTGCTAACATGCTTCTACAGAATACACATACTGTATTATAGACATGGCACAATGCTTCTAACACTATAACTTTTTTGCTACCATATTTCCATTTCCTTTGCTAAATTTCTTAAAAACAGAAGGATCTATTTGCATTTTGTCTCCCCAGTTCCTGGCTCAGCGTATGCCATGCACTGAGCGCTCAGTAAATGCTTGTTGTGTTGAGTCGAATGAGGTTAAAAGCTATTTTGTCTGTTTCTTCTGCTGATAAATGCACTTGCATGGTGGTAGTTTGCCTTGAGGCTTGTTTGTATTCAATGAAAGGAAAGGTAAGGAAATTTAAACACAGTGAGATAGGTCAGCAAAAAAGCAAAGATAATACTAGCAAATTATCATAAAACACTGTTAAGTCACTTTGCAGAAGTTCTTCTTAGGAATAGACATTTACCTTATTTTTTTATTGAAGGAGATGGAAGGCTACACCATAATAGATCAGCCAGTTTATGCTCTCAGTAATCTACATACACTGACCAAATAGAACTGGAGTCATACACACAACACATACACAGCGTAAAAACAAGTCTGTAGGCTTCAAACATTGCTAAGTACCATTGATCTGTTTCTTGGGGAAGGAGAAAGCTGCTTCTGATGCAAATCCTGACAAGTCCAGTAAAAAAAAAGAGAACTAACTGAATCATTTGAGGTAAAAAAAAAAAAAAAAAAAAAAAATCCCTTCAGAGGGAAAATATAATAAAGAGGATCAAATAAAAAACTAGTCATTTCGACTTTATCATAATGGATTATGAATATTCTTGTGGATGTTTTTGGCACTAATGAGCTCTAATATGACTGCTGGATCATAAATATGTTGTCATGGCAATTGATGGCACACAGGGTGTCTACTGAAGTAGCAAACATGTCTATTGTAAAATGTACATTACACTTGAATAAATGCCAAGTGGATTTACCAATATATATTTAACACACACACATATAATTGATGGGCTGCATCAATGAGTGATGAGAGCACTCGCTTTTATGTAATGAAGTATTCAGGTGAATGTGCCCATCATATTATAAATGATTGGCTTCAAATTCTTCTGTCGGTCCATGGAGATATAATTATACCAAGTTATTAGAGCTTGCTATACAGGGAAGTCATAGTTTTAAAATTGGATTCTTAGATGACAGAATGTTCAAAGTCTATTGAATTCAAACTTCTACTAAAAGTAGATTTATTTTTAGTTTTGACAACAATGCCTAGAAATATTCATTCTTATGAAACCTAAATCAGAAACTCAATACTTTACGCAGCAATCTTGTACTATCCTTGCCCAGAATCCATTGCTAGAATGCCCTCAAATAGGGCAAAAGTAACTAATATCTGATTTTAAAAAATCAAATTTTCAAATAAAATGCAGCTTTTCCTAACCATAACATTAGCAGTGATTGGTCACTTGGAGAGCAGTGAGTGTAAATGCAGCATCATAATGTTTTTGTGAACACTTGCTCAGGTGACTTCACCTGATCTTTCCATTTGGGTTAGTCTTTATTCTAACACCTCACTAGCAATAGAGTTGGTTCATATTCTTCAAAAGAACAAAATGCCTTTATCTCTCTGGTGGGTTATTAACATAACTGCCCCCCCCTTTTTTCCATGTAGGGCTTATAACCTCCCCAGCCATTTCTTTTTTTTTTAAGTTTTTTTTATTATTTATTTATTAGAGACAGAGAGAGAGAATGGATGCACCAGGGCCTCTAGGCACTGCAAATGAACTCCAGACACATGGGCCACCATGTGCATCTGGCTTACGTGGGATCTAGAGAATTGAACCGGGGTCCTTAGGCTTCACAGGCATGTGCCTTAACTGCTGAGCCATCTCTCCAGCCCTTCTTTTTTTTTTTTCTCTTTTTTTCTTTTTTTTTTTTTTTTTGGTTTTCAAGGTAGGGTCTCACTCTAGCCTAGGCTGACCTGAAATTCACTATGTACTTATGTCATCTCAGGCTGTCCTTGAACATGCACTGATCCTCCTACCTCTGCCTCCTGAGTGCTGGGATTAAAGGCATGTGCCTCCATGCCCAGCAACTGCTCGCATTTAATTGAAAATACCTAGAGGGTTTTTTGTTGTTGTTGTTGTTGTTGTTGTTTTGTTTTGTTTTAGAACTTTGATGAGAAGGAACATTCTAAACAAAATGCTAAGATCCACAAGAATTCTGTGTACATGGCTTTCCCTAAGGCTGTATCCAGCACACAGCTCTCCAGAAGCAGGGGCCTATTGCATAAACACACACACCACACTTGGATTTAGCATGAGTCTAAATGTCATTTCATGCACAACTCATGTTTGATTGAAGTCAGCTCACACACTGTGCTCTAGTGGGGAGAACCAGGCTCTCTTCATCTCATAGGACAATACAGTCACATTAGCTCAGAAGACAAGATGCGTGTAAGTGAGGAAAATTCTCTCAAGTGAAGAGGTCAGTTTTCAGGTATATTTTTCTGTTGGACTTTGAGCCACACAGGTTAGACACCCTTATTTCAACAATCAGGTAATGCTTAAACTGAGGTTTTACGCTGACATATCCCAAACTCCAAGTGTCTTCCTCCCCTGCAGTGGAATTCACGGCCCTCCAACACTATCCACTCCATCCTCATTTTCAGTACTCTTCCTCCAAAGGCCCGCAACCAGACAGCTCTCAGGAAGGGTTGATTCCAGGGTTTCAGATGGGCTCACAAAGCCCATGTGAGACATAGCTTAGTTTAACTCCCCCAGAAAGTGAACAATGAATGTGAACTTGCCTGTGATCTGCCTGTAAGTGAATTAACTCTGACAAATCATCGTAAGACAGAAATGCCAATTCCAGTGATGAATGCGCACACGTTCTCTCAATGTGCACGTTTTGCCATCAAAGAGAATTAAGTGAGGAATGTACACAAAACTGACAAAAAAAACTACCTGACAATGTTATTCAATGTTATTCAAAACTAGTAGAATTAAAACTATAAATATGACGATTCTTAAACAATTTTAAATTCCTCAGTATAATGTACAGTTTTAGTAAATTGCACATCACAATTACCCACCTACATATTTTAAATTAGAATCACAAAGTTTACTTTTAACATGAGACAGGCAAATTCTCTTAAGTATGACTAACTGAAGTATCACCTTTGGAAAATTCTTTCTGAGCACAAAGTATTAATTCTGTGGATGTGATTTCATCAAATGTTTATGTTTGATCCAACATTTCCCTGAGGTCAGGGGTTAAGAAAATAGTTGTGTACCCTTCTGAACCTTCTCAGAGGGTTAAGGTCATTTTCTCACAATCACAATTCTCAGATTGCCTTCCATTTTTAGGCATTATATCTTACATTCTTTAAGTTATGTAACCTATTTGTCTATGGTTGAGTCATATCATTACTTCGTCCTGCCATTTTTAAATATTTATTTATATCCTCCTACCTATGTATCTATGTCATTAGGTCAGAATGGATTTATTTCCAATTCTCTACATTTCCTAACTGCATATGGACTAGTCCATTCTTTTCTAATCTACTCTGACGTCTAGAGTGGAGAATTTTCAGATTTTTAAAAATATTTTATTTTTATTTATTTATTTGACAGAGAAAGAGGGAGAGAGAGAGAGAGAAAGAATGGGCATGTCAGGGCCTCCAGCCACTGAAAATGAACTCCAGATGCATATGCCCCCTTGTGCAACTGGCTAACATGGGTCCTGGGGAATTGAACCTGGGTCCTTTGACTTTGCAGGCAAACACCTTAACCACTAAGCCATCCCTCTAGCCCAATTTTCAGATTTTTAAAATGGTAAAATGACATGCACAGGAGTTCTGCAGGTGTTCTGTCTACACAACGTCACCATCGCTGTGCTGCTGTGACTAAAGTAACGGAAGTACTTAGCTGAGATAGAAACACAGAAGTCAGAAAAAGAATGTTAACTAAACAAAGGAAGATAAATGCCCTCAGGAGGGTCACTCACAAGGGGACCTGAAGGCAGATCTCATGTCTGTGCAGGAATAATTAGAACAGCAATGGAAAGTCAATGCTAGTCTGAGCTTCGGTTCAGGTGGAGGCACAAAGTCTGCACATGTGTGATCAACCACCAACATGAGATCACTGTTAGTTCTGATGGACGGGACACAGACATAAAGAAAATGACCAAATGGAGTGTGGCAACGATGGTCAGGAAGGGTCTAGTGTCGGCAGCGGTGCCTGGGAAATCCTAGGGAGGTAGTGTTTGAGTGGAGTAATGAAAAGTCCCAGCTCCCTGAAAACTCGAGAGAAGGCTTGCTAAGCAGGAGGAATACAGAGTGTCAGACATCAACTGTCAATGGCAGCACCCTGGACATGTTTCCAGGAAGGGAGAGCACCAGCGTGGCTCGTGGGACATGAGCTGGACAAGGTGTGACGTGAACCCAGGGTGAGCAGAGTTGCTTTGGGACTAGTAAGTTCTCAGACAGTGAGAGTACAAAGTGCATACACATTGAAAGGCTTTTAAAATGCACTCTTTGAAGCAAAGCAGCCATGCCATTTGATTTGAGTTTGATATAAACCCTACAAATTTGAGACAAATATATTACCTACCATTGCTCAAGATATTGAAAAGAGGGGAATGAGAAATTTGCAGATGTTCTTTCAAAGACAAAACTGAAACCACCCCAGCTATCCCCTTAAAGTAATAGGGGAGGGCTGGAGAGATGGCTTAGCGGTTAAAGGCACTTGCCTGAAAAGCCAAAGGATCCAGGTTCAGTTCCCCAGAACCCACGTTAGCCAGATGCACAAGTAGGTGCATGAGTCTGGAGTTCATTTGCTGTGGCTGGAACCCCTGGCCCACCCATTCTCTCTCTCTCTTTCTCTCCCTCTTTCTCTGCCAAATAATAAATAAATAAAAATAAAATATTTTAAAAAAATAATGGGGGAGTGAAGTCAGTATGAAACAAAAGAGGAGAAAAAAAAGACTTTTGGGTAAACACACACACACACACACACACACACACACACACATGCAGCAACAAAATGGAAAATTAAAAGAAGCAGGGAAATTGGCATATAGAAATTAAGGTTTTAGATTGTGTACTTGAAAATTTGTTCTATGTAATGTAAATAGTAGTTCTTCAGGTAAAAATTTTTAAATGGCTGGAGAGATGGCTCAACAGTTCCATAAATAAAATATTTTAATTTTTTTAAAAATTGAAAGAAGTAATGATACTATTCTGATATTCCTTTTACTCCTTTACTAAATTTAGTTCATTTGCTAATAAAGTTTTTATACAAGGAGGAATACAATTGAAACTAAATATGAGTCTTCTTTATGTGGTGGGAACAGACATGCTTCAGTGCTTAACAGAAATCAGTTTATCCATAATTTATCTCTGGCAATCATAAATACCTTATTTCATTTTTCTACTCCATCTTGTGATGAATTTACTGTAGATAACAGAGCATATAATCAGAAGATTAATTTGCTTTGGGACCGTGAAGCACACATTAAAAAGACAAGCAGTATTTTTGTATGATATATAATTATTTACCAGTGTGGGGCTACTCATTGACATGTAAGGAAAGAAGTTTGCCAACTCAAATCAATACAAATAATAATTGTCACTCCTGAGAGAAGTACCAAAAGCTAGAATAGGGAATACGAGATGGATTTTGTTATTATTCTTATACCTGCTAGTATTTGGGTTTGGGTCACCCTGCAGTTCTGTTTCCTCTTACCTCTTTTATTTTCATTGATACAAAATTCTACTGCTAGCTTATACAGGTTTATTTTCTAGACAGTGACTCTATGTCACACACAGGGGATGAACATACACACACACACACACACACACACACACACAGTTGCATATGCCAGCAGCAGACAGTCTGTAATGATCTCCCTTTTCAGAGTTCAGCTATCTAGGAATAAGCATTAGTTTGGAGTAGTCCATTTTATATTAGAGTTCTACAGCTTACTTTTCTACCAGGTGTCAAAAGAAGTAACTACAAAAAACCCTGCACTCTCTTGCACCACTATCTCTTTTCTATATAGCAATTACTCTAAATAAAAAGGGCAAATAAAAATTGTGATATGTGGGGCTGGAGAGATGGTTCAGCAATTAAGTCACTTGCCTTCAAAACCTAAGGACCTGGGTTTGATTCCCCAGTAGCCACATAAAGCTATATGCACAAGGTGGCACATGTGTCTGGATTTTGTTTGCAGTGGCTACAGGCCCTGGCATGCCCATTCTCTCTTTTTTTTTTTTTTTTTTTTTTTTTTTTCTGCCTTTTTTCTCTCTCTATCTCATAAAGAAATAAATATGTTAAAAATTCTGGCATATGATTTGATCTAGGAAAACCTTACATGTAGCTGTATTGAAATTGGATGTTGGCTAACTAAGTCTATCATAAGTTCTATATGATAGAGAGGATTCAACTATCAAAAGAAGTCTTTCCAGTAGTATCCTGAGAATATAAGAATAAGTTTTTTGTTTTTTTTTTAAAAAAAAGGGGGAGGGGGCTGGAGAGATGGCTTAGAGGTTAAGGCTCATGCCTGCGAAGCCTAAGGACACCGGTTCGATTCGCCAGGTCCCACGTAAGCCAGATGCACATGGTGGTGCATGCATCTGGAGTTCGTTTGCAGTGGCTGGAGGCCCTGGTGCGCCCATTCTCTCTCTTTCCCTTTCTCTGTGTTTAATAAGTAAATAAATGAAAATAAAAATTAAAAAAAAAGAATAAGAAGAAAATTATATAAGTCAAAACCACTAATAAAAATACACGGTAAGAAAAAGTTTGGTAGGAGAGAGGGGGTCTTCATGATTAATGAGCACGGTTATAAGGAGAATTTATAAAGACAAATCAAATTACCTCTAGGTGCTACTACGATGGTAGAATATGGGATGACTTAAATTTTGTACAGACTTTGTGTCTGAATGGATATCAATCAAGTCAGTCATTGAGGACTCACCAAATCTGACCACAGACTGGAAATACGTGAAATATTTTCTACTCAAAACTTTCCTAAGAAAGACAGCCAAGTAATTTTTAAAAAGTAGACTTTATATTTTAGAACGAGGACTTTGAGTTGAATATGATTCTATACATGAAGGATTTAAAGTATAGAATAATCTGCCCACAGGTAATAAATGTCAGAGATAGTATTCAAAATAAGGAATCCCTGGCTCAAGGACCATGATTTTCCATCGACAACCAGCCGCCTGATTCACTAAACATTTATACGAGTTCAGAAAGAGGAGGAATTAACCTGGCTGAAGTCCTGCAGTGGGCCTTCTGAAGGTGGCTCCAGTCGGTTCTTGAGCAATCAATAAGATTTTCAAAGGTAGGACAGAGGGAGGGGATTGTCTAGATGGACAGGAGTACTGGATGGCCAGGGCACAGTCATTAAGACAGAGAAAGAACATGATCATGTGGGAAAACGGACAGTCCTGCTGGACCCGAGTAGATTGCATGTGTTGTTGAGAATATCAAATGTAAAACTGGAAAGAGTGGTCTTGGAGATCCGGGTAGTGGGGAGCTGGAGAGTGGCACAATGTTTCACTGTCGGAGAGAGAACAGCAGGGTTTGCACGGAAGGAATCAGAATCGATGATAATTCCCCTTGCGTGATGAAAACAGAGCCCTTAAGATCCAACGGGAGAAAACTGCATTTTCTCTGCATTGAGTTGTCTGTTTGTGGTTACATTTATGTAAAGACGGTCCTCTGAGCTGGGGACATCAGGGAGAATGCTCCTGGAAAACCTCCCAACATGGAGAACAATTCTGTCATGCCAAAAGGGAGCCATTTTTTTCCTTACACTGAGCTGAGGGGCTTCAGAGAACCATGAGTTAATCTAATATATGATAATCTAAAAATCCATACTTCTAAACAAAATTAATTTGAAAACACAACATGCTACCTTTATGTAAACCTGTTTTGTATTGTAGGAGCGACATTGATTAGCTATGTAACACTTTGTCTCATAGCTTAAAGGAATGTGTAGTGTCATTTCTATCTTTATGATGCGTTCCTTGTTTTACAATTAACACGAAAGCTCAAACTCTATCACGTGACAGTTCTGTGCGCTGCTTTTAATTAAAAAAAAAAAAAAAAAAAAAAGGCTGAGTATGTTGTGCTCCAAGAGAAGGGAAACACTGAAGCATTTGTGGTCAGATTGCATTCTGACCACCAGTGGAAGATGAATTTGAAGAGATCAGCTCTAAAGGCAACACGGTTGCGGCCCATCTGTGAAGATGACAGCCTGTGCCTGAGTTCTGCCATGGGCACAGAAACAGAAACACTCCAGCAAGATGGACAAGGCGAAATGGCGGAATCAGTGTGAAGAGAAAAAAAAAAAAAAAACGACAAAGCAGCCTGGGCTTGGCAAGGGCTCAATCAAGAAAGAACCCCTCAGGCAAGGTGCAGGTTCCCAGCACCCATGGAAATGGGCTGCGTGGTTATGTGATTCGGTCATCCCAAGGCTTGGGAGAAAAGAAAGGCAGACCTCTGGGACAAGCTGGCTAGCTAGACCAACATGGCTGAGTTCAATGATGTCATTTAACAAGACATTGTGGCAATAAACAAATGGAGGAGGCAGCCAAAGTTGACCCCCTGACCCATAAACACACAGGAATCTTCACACCTTTGAGCCCCAACACCCCCACACACACACATGCGTCCTTCCTTAAAGAGCAAAGAACACGAGACGTCAAAGACTAATGAACAGTGTTGTAATAAGTAAAAGGAACAGGAAAGAGGTTTGAAACAAAGTTGATTGATTTACTTCCATGGGGCATTTTGAATTTGAGCTACTCTGATTCATTGGTCATTTATAGTGGTTTACTTGAACTATACTGGTGTATGCTTCATATTTTAACATAATTATTAACGAAACTCTCCCTTTTGCCTCTCAAAAATGTTGTGTTTTGGGAAGTAATTAATTATGTCAGCATTCTTTTTAGAAAAAAAAAAAATTTTATTTTTAATTATTTGATTGAGAGAGAGAAAGGAGAGAGAGAGAGAGAAAAAAAATGGGCATGCCAGGGCTTTTAGCAGCTGCAAAGAAACTCCAGATGTATGTGGCACCATGTACATCTGGTTTATGTGGGCCCTGGAGAATCAAACTTGGGTCCTTTGGCTTTGTAGGCAAGTGCCTTAATTGCTAAGCCATGTCTCCAGCCCAGTATGAGCATCCATAACATGAACACTGCAGGTTGAGATGTCCTTCACATGATTGGCAATTAGTCTTTCAAAACAGTCTGGACAGAACATGTGATTTAGGAATGATCTGAATATTTATAGTGTTGTGAACCATGAACGTGTATGGAATTATGTATATTTTTGTCATAGATAAAGATAGTGTCTTTGTTGACATTAAAACAACAACAACAACTGCAGGTGAGAGGAGAAGCACAAGTCACATGCTCAGAGAAGCAATGGCGAAAAAAATGACACAAGCCCCAAAGTCCTTGAATGTGACAGTCACAGGATTATTGCATACAGTTGCACCAATGTCGCTTCTTGGCCTTTTGGCTAAGATCAAGGGAAGATTGCACCACCAGAGTAGAAAGCTCTGCATAGAAGCCAGAGTAGAGTACACTGAGAGCTCACGGCTTTCCTAGGAAAATGACAGACATGTTCCGCAGGGAGATGGCCAGATGAGCATCGCAGGAAGGCAGGACCATGAAGGCAGGTCAGGGTTTACATTTGTTGCTTCGGAATCGGAGTGATATGAACAATGTCTATAGATGGGAGAAGATTTGGGAGGTGGGGGAGGAAGGAGGGACAGAGTGACAGAAGGAAAAGAACAAGAATAGGAGACAGGCGGATAAAAGGAAACAGGAATATGCACAAAAGACACGAAGGAAGAGAGGCTGCTCACTGATGACGCCTACGCGTGGGGGTGAGATTTCAGGAAGATTTCAGGGCGAGAAGTGTCGGTGAGCTCAGTGACCTGGCCAGGCTCCGAACCGCCTGTGCCTGGAATTGTCAGTTAACTAGGGATAAACACAAGGCCATCAGAAGAAAGTCAGGTTGGAGAGGTGCTTCAGGCAACTCTTGAGAGGTGCCCACAGGCAAGCCAGTGCAGAGCTCAGCTAGGCCCTGGTTCAGGATCCTCTGGATATTTCCCAAGGTACAGGAAGACAGAGCAAGAGTGTGAGGGGAGCTCCACCTCAGGAAGCAGTTTCCCACAGAGGGGAAGGGAGCACAATGGGCTGCCTTCGTCATGCCAAGGAGGCAGAACCCCTAAATCTATACCCGAAACAGCAAGGGAAGGCTGTTACTTAGAAATCCCTAAGGCTGGTATTGGAAATGCCATTTGGAGATAACTCAGGCAGGTTCACTGTGTGAAGTTAAGGCACCTTGCCTGAAGTTTAACACTTATCTTGATTCCAAAGACGTTGCTAGGGAAACCTGGAAAGGTGGAAATTTCATCATGGAAGAAGAAGCAATTGTGTGGGTTGTGGGAGATGTAAACTAAAGGTAGGACACAAATAAATATTCTCAAAGAACTTGGGGGAAGCCAGGATTTGTGGGAAAGTTTCTAGAAGGGTGACCATTAGTTATATTTCTAATGTGTTTGTTTTAATGCTTTTCTGTGTGTGTGTATGTGTGTGCATATGTGCAAGTGTATGTGTTTGTGTAGAGGCCAGAGGACAATCTTGGCTATTCCTTTTATTTTTTTTGAACAGTTTTTTTTTTCATTTTTATTTTAATTATTGATTTCTTTGAAAGAGAATGGACACACCAGGGACTCCAGCCACTGCAAATGAACTCCAGACACATGTGCCACCTTGTGCATCTGGCTTTACGTGGGCAATAGGGAATCAACTCTGGATCCTTTGGCTTTGCAGGCAAACGCCTTAATCACTAAGCCATCTCTCCAGCCCAGTCTAGGCTATTCTTCACTGTCCACCTTTCTTTGAGACGTTGGTGTGTAGCTCACCCGTTAGGCTAGACTACTGGCCAGTGAGCCTGAAGGATCCACCTGTGTCCACCCCTCAGACCTGGGATTGTAAGTGCACACCATCACTCCTGGCATGGTTATGGGGGTTCTAGGATCAAACTCGCGTTTCCATACTTACAAGATTAGCACTTTACCAGCTGAGCTCAGCCCCTCTTCTAGATTCTTCTTGAAGGATAGAAGTTGCTTAAATCTCTAGGTTTTAAATCCTTTCTTCATCTCGAAAGAGTTAGGGAGGAGTACAAATTCAAGACATTCTAAATTCTTCCACAATTGTTAGAATTATTCAGTGAATGTGGGGAGAACAAAGCCAATATCCTTTGAGGAACAAATCAGTAAGTCCAGTTTTTAAATTTAACTTGCACTATAAAAATAAAAGATAACTTTGAGGGATGAATGGAGATGGAGTATCTAGGTAGTTGCGTCTTAACTTTCTAGGAAGGTTTGCATGTATGGCCCGTAAACTTTAAAATGTTTTATCAAGATTGAGGGCTGGAAAGATGGCTCAGCAGTTAAGGTGCTTGCCTACAAAGCCTAACAACCAGGCTCGATTTTCAATTCCCCAGTACCCATATAAAGCCAGATGCACAAAGTAGCACATGCATCTGGAGTTCATTTTGCAGTGGCTAGAGGCCCAGGCATGGCCATTCTTGAAAATAAGTAAATAAAGGTTGAGCTTGCAGCTTGAGTCCCAGCTGGATGATCCTTGCTTAGGGAATGGGTTCCCAGGGAGGATCTTCAGTCCAGGCCTACGAGGTGTGTTCAGAGCAGTTTGGGCTCTGGCTATTGATGTTTACCGGTGTTGGCTTTATCTATCTATCTATCTATCTATCTATCTATCTATCTATCTATCTATCTATCTACCTATCTACCTATCTATCTCTTTATCTCTCTCTACTATAATGCATGCTAGAATGAGCCAGCTTTTTCTATCACAATGAAATGTTCCCCAGATCTTGAAGCCTTACATGAACCCTTTCCTCCCATAGGTTGCTTGTGGTCTGGTGTTTATCCAGCAACGGGAAACTGACATGAACACCTCCCCAAGACCTTAGATAGAAGCCGCAGACCAGTGGAGGGAAGACCAGCAGACAGTAGTCACAGGGAGGGGTGTTGGGGATCAAAATCAGCGGGAGAAACAGAAGGCAACACAAAAGCAGCTGTTTCCTCACAGACCTGCTCCCATTGAAAGGAAAGCCTGGAGTTTGATCTTATGGATTCTTGGCAGGTGTGCATACACTGAACTCTGTACCCTGCTATGTTGGACTTTGGGACCAAGAAATAAATGTATGACTGTCATTGTCATCCAGGAGCTCACATTCTGGGCCACAATGAGCACATCTTCCCTGAGGTTTTTCTCAGAAACTAAGAAATTAGCCTGTTTCAAGAAGATCAGGAAACATTGCTTCTGTCTGACAGTAACCTGTGGGTTTTCCAGGGACCGTCATTGATCAGTGCCCATGAGTAAAGGCAAATAATGAGATCATTGAGTTGATACTGACAAATAATGAGATCATTGAATTGATATTGACAACATAAGTGGCTGAATTCGAATCAACTCCACGTGCCTGGCTCAAGAGGTCAAACCATCACTTGGCCAAGACAGCTGACCTCGTACACATCTGCTGGGTTTTCCGTTTAAAATATATAACAGTAGTATCCTTTAAGGGCATAAATAACGAAATCCATTTTAAACTTAACAGTGTTAAGCCCAGGATATCTTCTGGTGAGTCTGTAAATATTATCTTGAAATCAAATATCCCATACAGTGCAACACAGAAATACCTATGGAAAGAACTCACTAGGCGGAGAGTGCTGCAATCTTTCCTACTGGAGTCTTCTCAATCTACTTAATTCTGTAACCACAGACTTATTATTTACATAAATTTGTGCCCATCATGCTTGCAGTGCCCTTTATGGAACAATTATTGCAGACTAACTTTAGTTAACTCCTCATATGCCTTGAAAACATGAAAGGTATCTCTTACTGCCCCCTAGGACCATGATCAAAGAGGGGATTTATCCCTGGATAGAAGTTCATCCTTCTAGATATGCCTAGGTGAGGTGAGCAGAGAAGAGCTCACTTCTCCTCATTCGTAGGTGTTGATCAATCTGAAAATTCCAAGGTTTATTCTGAGTAGGTTTTATCAGTGACACATCTCAGAAGACAGCAAACATGGACTGCCAAGATGAGGTACTCAACAGACATGAACTTGGGACTTAAACTGTGATCTAATCATTGGAATGTAAGAAGTAGGTGTGTGAATAAAGGATTAAAACAAATGGAAACATTTTTTTTAAACTCATGCAGTTCTAAACAATAAATCAGTCAGATTTCCAGAGAACTGAGAAACTTACTCATAAAAACGTAACAACGTCTGTCATTTGTTGAAGGAGGAAGTCCAACTTGTGTAATCCTGCATCTGGACATTCCAGTCCTTTGTAAACCTAGATTGGGTTTGAACTACCTACAAAGGCAAGGAAGGGCTCTCCCTGGTTCTCTAAAGCTCACTGCTGTGTGACTCCAGAAAGCTGTGATCGGTTAACACCTATCTGCCTCTCTCATCTTTTTCCGTCCAAAGATAAACCTGGAGCTAGCTGGAAGTGGTGACGTAGATAAACAGTGATGCAGCCAAGGGAACAACGTTCTCTGCATGTCCCATGTCCCAACACCTTTGGCACCCCACTCCATGCGTGTCATAAATTACAATCCATATGAACATGATTAGCACCCCTGGAAGACTGAGCCTTGGCCCAGCTAGTTGAGTGGCTTTCTGTCTGACCAAAGTTTCAAAGCATGTGCTTTGTATGTGGAAGATTAATACACTTTTGAATGAGCAGTAAAAGTGCAATCATATATTAGATAGCTCATGTTATATCTCAACGTCCTACACTTGTCTTTTTCTTAAAACATTTAAGATTAATGGTATCTTAGATGATGTGTGAGTTAGTACTGGGCATAAATTAATATCATGAAGATAACGCTAACTAGCAGATCACTATCAAATACTGATTAAAATGTTTTATACACCATGCATAACATTCTAAGAGCCTCCTTGTCTATCACCTAATTATCCATCTTTGTTTTTCTAAAAGGGAAAGTTCTAATCATCAATTTGCTTTTGATAGGAGTAAGTCTGTATAAATCTGCAACTCTTACTCATTTTGTTATGCAATTTTTACCACTTAAAAATTAAAAAATCGGGCTGGAGAAAGGGATTAGTGATTAAGGTGCTTGCCTGTGAAGCCTAAGAACACAGGTTTAATTCCCTAGTACCCACATAAGCCAGATGCACAAGGCGCACATGTATCTGGAATTCATTTGCAGTGGCTAGAAGCCCTGACGTACCCATTCCCTCTCTCTATCTTCCTCTCTCTCTCTCTCTCTCTCTCTCTCTCTCTCTCTCTCTCACTTTCTCTTTCACTCTAATAAAAGAAATATCTAAAAAAATTAAAAATATAAAAAAACCCTACCTGTATCCTTTGAATATTATAAAGGGAATGAAATGAAAGTGAAGACTATATTTCCTTGGTACCAACATGTGTTATTTACATACTAAACATGTCCATATGTAATAAAAATAAATTTTAAAAAAGTATATATTTCTTTGTCAAATATGAATACAATTTTCAACATTCTTCATAATCTCATTTTGTAATTCCAAAGAGTGACTCCTGTGTGCCCCAATAATCATGAATGAATAGGATCCTGGCCACTCCCTCAAGTGTGGAGTCTAATTGTGGTTTTCATTTTATTTCAAGGTTGTATTTGAACCCAAATAACTTCTCATTTGAAATCAGATCTACAATTTTCGTATTTGGTGGAGTGGATATGCCTACTCCATAAGTACCCAATAGCTATTAGAATTATACTTTATTATGAAGTGTGGTTATACAGCCATCAAGAAGAGAATTGCCTTATTTACATGAAAAGAGATGTGACTGAAAGTCATCTTGTTAAGCACAATAAGCCACACTCTGAAAGTGCTCAATCCACCCTCCACTGCTCTCTTCTACCTCCTTTCCTGAAAGTGCTCAATCCACCCTCCACTGCTCTCTTCTATCTCCTTTCCCGCCTCAACCCTCCACTGCTCTCTTCTACTTCCTTGCCTGAAAGTGCTCAATCAACCCTCCTCTGCTCTCTTCTATCTCCTTTCCTGAAAGTGCTCAATCCACCCTCCACTGCTCTCTTCTGCCTCCTTTCCGGAAAGTGCTCAATCCACCATCCACTGCTCTCTTCTATCTCCTTTCCTGAAAGTGCTCAATCCACCCTCCACTGCTCTCTTCTGCCTCCTTTCCGGAAAGTGCTCAATCCACCATCCACTGCTCTCTTCTATCTCGTTTCCTGAAAGTGCTCAATCCACCCTCCACTGCTCTCTTCTGCCTCCTTTCCTGAAAGTGCTCAATCCACCCTCCACTGCTCTCTTCTACCTCCTTTCCTGAAAGTGCTCAATCCACCCTCCACTGCTCTCTTCTACCTCCTTTCCGGAAAGTGCTCAATCCACCATCCACTGCTCTCTTCTATCTCCTTTCCTGAAAGTGCTCAATCCACCCTCCACTGCTCTCTTCTGCCTCCTTTCCGGAAAGTGCTCAATCCACCATCCACTGCTCTCTTGTATCTCCTTTCCTGAAAGTGCTCAATCCACCCTCCACTGCTCTCTTCTACCTCCTTTCCTGAAAGTGCTCAATCCACCCTCCACTGCTCTCTTCTACCTCCTTTCCTGAAAGTGCTCAATCCACCCTCCACTGCTCTCTTCTATCTCCTTTCCCGCCTCAACCCTCCACTGCTCTCTTCTACTTCCTTTCCTGAAAGTGCTCAATCCACCCTCCACTGCTCTCTTCTATCTCCTTTCCTGAAAGTACTCAATCCACCCTCCACTGCTCTCTTCTACCTCCTTTCCTGAAAGTGCTCAATCCACCCTCCACTGCTCTCTTCTGCCTCCTTTCCTGAAAGTGCTCAATCCACCCTCCACTGCTCTCTTCTGCCTCCTTTCCTGAAAGTGCTCAATCAACCCTCCTCTGCTCTCTTCTATCTCCTTTCCTGAAAGTGCTCAATCCACCCTCCACTGCTCTCTTCTGCCTCCTTTCCTGAAAGTGCTCAATCCACCCTCCACTGCTCTCTTCTGCCTCCTTTCCTGAAAGTGCTCAATCAACCCTCCTCTGCTCTCTTCTATCTCCTTTCCTGAAAGTGCTCAATCCACCCTCCACTGCTATCTTCTATCTCCTTTCCTGAAAGTACTCAATCCACCCTCCACTGCTCTCTTCTGCCTCCTTTCCTGAAAGTGCTCAATCCACCCTCCACTGCTCTCTTCTGCTTCCTTTCCTGAAAGTGCTCAATCAACCCTCCTCTGCTCTCTTCTATCTCCTTTCCTGAAAGTGCTCAATCCACCCTCCACTGCTATCTTCTATCTCCTTTCCTGAAAGTACTCAATCAACCCTCCACTGCTCTCTTCTGCCTCCTTTCCTGAAAGTGCTCAATCCACCCTCCACTGCTCTCTTCTATCTCCTTTCCTGAAAGTACTCAATCCACCCTCCACTGCTCTCTTCTACCTCCTTTCCTGAAAGTGCTCAATCCACCCTCCTCTGCTCTCTTCTATCTCCTTTCCTGAAAGTGCTCAATCCACCCTCCACTGCTCTCTTCTATCTCCTTTCCTGAAAGTGCTCAATCCACCCTCCACTGCTCTCTTCTACCTCCTTTCCTGAAAGTGCTCAATCCACCCTCCACTGCTCTCTTCTACCTCCTTTCCTGAAAGTGCTCAATCCACCCTCCACTGCTCTCTTCTACCTCCTTTCCTGAAAGTGCTCAATCCACCCTCCACTGCTCTCTTCTACCTCCTTTCGAAAAAGTGCTCAATCCACCCTCCTCTGCTCTCTTCTACCTCCTTTCCTGAAAGTGCTCAATCCACCCTCCACTGCTCTCTTCTACCTCCTTTCCTGAAAGTGCTCAATCCACCCTCCACTGCTCTCTTCTACCTCCTTTCCGGAAAGTGCTCAATCCACCCTCCACTGCTCTCTTCTATCTCCTTTCCTGAAAGTGCTCAATCCACCCTCCACTGCTCTCTTCTACCTCCTTTCCTGAAAGTGCTCAATCCACCCTCCACTGCTCTCTTCTATCTCCTTTCCTGAAAGTGCTCAATCCACCCTCCACTGCTCTCTTCTACCTCCTTTCCTGAAAGTGCTCAATCCACCCTCCTCTGCTCTCTTCTACCTCCTTTCCTGAAAGTGCTCAATCCACCCTCCTCTGCTCTCTTCTACCTCCTTTCCTGAAAGTGCTCAATCCACCCTCCACTGCTCTCTTCTATCTCCTTTCCTGAAAGTGCTCAATCCACCCTCCTCTGCTCTCTTCTATCTCCTTTCCTGAAAGTGCTCAATCCACCCTCCACTGCTCTCTTCTACCTCCTTTCCTGAAAGTGCTCAATCCACCCTCCACTGCTCTCTTCTACCTCCTTTCCTGAAAGTGCTCAATCCACCCTCCACTGCTCTCTTCTACCTGCTTTCCTGAAAGTGCTCAATCCACCCTCCACTGCTCTCTTCTGCCTCCTTTCCTGAAAGTACTCAATCAACCCTCCACTGCTCTCTTCTACCTCCTTTCCTGAAAGTGCTCAATCCACCCTCCACTGCTCTCTTCTACTTCCTTTCCTTAAAGTGCTCAATCCACCCTCCACTGCTCTCTTCTAAATCCTTTCCTGAACGTGCTCAATCCACCCTCCACTGCTCTCTTCTATCTCCTTTCCTGAACGTGCTCAATCCACCCTCCACTGCTCTCTTCTATCTCCTTTCCTGAAAGTGCTCAATCCACCCTCCACTGCTCTCTTGTATCTCCTTTCCTGAAAGTGCTCAATCCACCCTCCACTGCTCTCTTCTACCTCCCTTCCTGAAAGTGCTCAATCCACCATCCACTGCTCTCTTCTACCTCCTTTCCTGAAAGTGCTCAATCCACCCTCCAATGCTCTCTTCTACCTCCTTTCCTGAACGTGCTCAATCCACCCTCCACTGCTCTCTTCTATCTCCTTTCCTGAAAGTGCTCAATCCACCCTCCACTGCTCTCTTCTACCTCCTTTCCTGAAAGTGCTCAATCCACCCTCCACTGCTCTCTTCTACCTCCTTTCCTGAAAGTGCTCAATCCACCCTCCACTGCTCTCTTCTACTTCCTTTCCTGAAAGTGCTCAATCCACCCTCCACTGCTCTCTTCTACCTCCTTTCCTGAAAGTGCTCAATCCACCCTCCACTGCTCTCTTCTACTTCCTTTCCTGAAAGTGCTCAATCCACCCTCCACTGCTCTCTTCTATCTCCTTTCCCGCCTCAACCCTCCACTGCTCTCTTGTATCTCCTTTCCTGAAAGTGCTCAATCCACCCTCCACTGTTCTCTTCTTCCTCCTTTCCTGAAAGTGCTCAATCCACCCTCCACTGCTCTCTTCTACTTCCTTTCCTGAAAGTGCTCAATCCACCCTCCACTGCTCTCTTCTACCTCCTTTCCTGAAAGTGCTCAATCCACCCTCCACTGCTCTCTTCTACCTCCTTTCCTGAAAGTGATCAATCTACCCTCCACTGCTCTCTTCTACCTCCTTTCCTGAAAGTGCTCAATCCAGCCTTCACTGCTCTCTTCTGCCTCCTTTCCCGCCTCAGCTTCCTTCCTCCTCCCTAACAGACCTGCTTCCTCTTACATGATCATGCTGCCTTTCTTTTTAGACTCCATGTGTGTAAACGATGCATGCACTATGCATTTTCTCACATACAGGATGAGAATGGTTCATCTTGCTTGTCACCTCGTATTGAGAAGGGCCTACAAGATGATTAAAGCATGCCTCAGGGTTTGTCTGTGAGGGTGTTTCTGGGAGAATACAATCACATTGACAGTAGATGGATGGTAGGCCAGATGGAATAGAGAGAGAATAAGGAGAAAGCCCATTAAAACAGGTAATTTTTCTTTCTGATTCTCGGTTGCCATGGTGTGACCTGCTCAGCTCTGCCACGTACTCCCTGCCAATGTGCTCTAAAATCTTTGAAACTATGAGCCAAAATATATAATTTTCCTTCTATTGTTCTCTGTACTGTGTGAAAGTAACAAGATTACACATACAGAGCCTGAAATAAAACTATCATAAAAGGCTTGTGTGTCTGATGGTGATAGACTTTAAATATAAATATAACTGTCAAATTTCAATAACAGTACAAAATAATGACAAATATTTCAGAATTTCATCTTTTAATCATGCGTTGAAGTAACAATGATGAAACAAATTAATTAAAAAATGAGTAGAGCTCAGGAGTGCGTCATCAGCATGTTTTCATTTTTGCCTTCTTGTCGTTGTAGCAGCCCAGAATGATTGCAATGAGACGCATGCATAGAAACTGCACCAAATGAGGACTCTGTGTGCAGTGCTAAGTGAAACCCAAACCTATCTTTCTTTTAAAATTCTCTGCTTAAGGTTTATAGATCACAAAAAAATGTCCATCATTGTACTCACTTTTCGCTTCCTTTTCCTGTATTTACTGTGTGGTAATATGTTTCCATTTTTTAGAGACAACAATACACCTTGAGACCATGTAAAGCCAATCTCTGCCTCAGGCTGGCAAGATCATCCGACCGACATGGTGCATAGTGTGAGTCTTAACCTTTTCCTAAGACATGAATGACTCTCAGTGTCCTAGAGGTGGAAGGGAAGTGTGAAATACTCTTTCTATTTCACTTCACCTGGCAGCTTGTCATAAAATTTAGCTGTATCACTGTGCAATTTAAACAACAAAAAGACACATAGACCACAGAAACTCTATGAATGTGCAAGACTTCTAGTTATGTTTTGTTGGGGAAGTTAGACATCAGAAGTCAATATAAAAGTGATACAGCCATGTGTGGCAGTGTTGGCTCATGTGAGAGGCAGAAGGCTGTAACAATGAGGTTGAAAGATCCAAAGGGCAGGAGGCTGAAACCTGTGCCAGAAACCAGAGCCGCTGTGACATCACTAGTGCAGTGGCCATGTTGAATGCAGAAGATGGCATTCTGCAGTCCTCCCTCTGAGCCCTCTGCTCTTCCTTTCCTCCCACCTCCTCCTGCATGAGGTTCCTGCATCTTGGAGAGGGAGGTTTGCATGTCCTCATTAGGACTGAGAACCCGATGGTCACTTAGGTTTACAATTCTTTTTATTAATTAGGCACATGACGTGAATACATTCATATTGGTACCATAGTTAGCCTCCTCCCTGTCCTCTCCAGTCTGAAGGGACCCTCCTCGTTGGGGAATGTGGGTCGTGCATTATGGGGGTAGCCATCAGTTATGGGGAAGAAGCAGTGTTTCTGTGCATAATGTCCCTCTAACACTTTTTCCACCCCCTCTTCCGCGAGTTTCCCTGAGCCATGTTGGGTTCATTTTAGGTCTACTTCAGTGATGAGGTCTTGGGAGCATCTGTGTCTCTGGATCTCTGCTTTAGTAGGCGTTGAGTGTTCTCTGTGTCTGTCTCCTTCACCCTTGTGTCAATAACACTCTTGCTCATTTTGCTTCTCTTTTTCAGATGGACACCAAACCAGAGAGGATCAGCCTATCGCACCTCACCAGGGCCCCAGCTGAAGCCATACAGTAAATGGGAAAGTTTAGCGATTTTGCTAGCTGTTCATCTCTGCACTAATGGCTACCCGTCGCAGGAAGAAGCACTAGTCTACGGGAAGAAACGGAGACATCTAGAAGGCAGTGTGTTCATGAGACCCCCACACTCCAGAGGAGCTAATGGCAGCTAATAGTGGAGGAGGAGAAGTGATGTTCTTCAGTGATGTCACAACTGGTAAGTTGCCCGTATCTCAGTATATAACCTTACCCTCACTCCCATGACTATGCAAGTTAAAGAAAAAAAGAAAGAAAGAAAAGAAAAGGAAAAAAAGCCGTGCATGGTGGTGCACACCTTCAATTCCAGCCCTTGGGAAGCAGAGGTAGGAGGATCGCTGTGAGTTTGAGGCCACCCTGAGACTACACAGTGAATTCCAGGTCAGCCTGGGCTAGAGCGAAACCCTGTCCCAAAAACAAAACAAAACAAACAAACAAACAAACAAACAAACAAACAAAGATGTGAAAGTAAGATGGGGATTAATTGGGAAGTAGGAGGGGAGGAGAGAAAGGGAGTAATTGGGGGAATAAGATTGAAATACATTATCATACACTGTAAGAAAAAGTGTCAGCACTAGATGTCTGGACACTGGTTCAACAGATTGCAAGGCCTAATGGGAGAACACAAAAGAAAGGAAAAGGGTGGCTGTTAGAAAGAAATAAGATATCCCACTAGAGGTAGCATTTCATCCATGAGCTCTCTCAGTAATGTGTTCTTACAGATTAATAAACTGTAGTCTGCCACTAGATGAATGCGCCCCTCACTTCTTTAACAAGGGTCTAATGCTTTCTGCTGTGAGGCACTCTTCCAGATTCTGGAAATGCAAAAGAAAAAAAAAAAAAAGGCAGGAATATATTGTTTTTAAGGGTTTCTGTTTTAGGAAGTTGAATTATCTAGCTCCACAAATATTTGACCCTGTTCGTGTCTTTCCAAAGCCAATGTAAGTGCTTAATATTGCCCACAAAACGAAGACAGAGCTTCCTGGATGCATTTCCTGAGGCAGAAAGCAAAGAGAAGCCAGCAGGACCAGTAGCTGCTTACAGGGGAGATTTGTCTTACTTAGTTCAGGTTACAGGTAGCTTGACATCCACATTAGAAAGTCCATTTCCAAGTGGCTTTGAAGAGCAGAGAAATGTTCTTGGATGGTGGCCAGCGGCTCTCTTTGGCTTTTCTATCTACACTTGCATGAAAAGCTTGGTGCGTGAACTATAGCACACCTGACACCTATGCTACAGGAATAGCTAATTGCTTCGTTTAAAAAAAAAAAAAAAAGAGTAGAGAACCACTTTAGAGATTGGGAGGCAGTATAGTGTTTGGGGTCAGCCTGTGGATGCTTTCCACATGAGGCCAAATATGCTTTGAATTTGCAAACACAATTTGGCATATGTATTGTTATTTCTGAGCTAATTGTTTCAAGAAATGACAATTGTCGATGTGAATTAGTGCATTCTACGCAATGAACACATGAAATAAATTTAAAATACTACAATGAAATGGAAGCAGATACCTCTGGATAAAGAGACCCTCAGCATAACAATTATAGCTATTTCCTTTTCTTATTTCAAAGAGAAAAGCCCCTGGCATCCAAAAAATATTTGCACCTATTATTCCTTTCTTGTCAATCCATACCTCGGTAAGATTTTTCCACTCTTTATTATTTACCACAATGTTTCTAAAAGACAATAGAAATTCCACAGGCTTTCCAGAACAGAAGGTAAAAACACGCCAACAGAACGACAGCTCCTCAATCACACTGGTGCCTAAGATGCGATGTGCAAGAACTAAAGAGAGAAACTGGAGATGTATCAGGCTGGGAAACATTCCTGGGACCTTAGCCTGTCTGTGTTCCAGTAGCCAGGGCCTCTTGTACTAAGCGGAACAGTCATAAACAGAAGGATCATGTCAGAACTTGTGATGTTCCCCCTTTCCTGAGAGAACAGGGTCGGAGTGTTCACAGATCAAAACGACTAGGCCTATTCCAACATTATTTTACTTAGATTTATTTTCTCCCGCTCCCAAAATAGCATGTTTTCCCAATATGCATTTAAATTACAGTTTCCAATTCATCAGCAAGGTTTTCAAAGACAATGCACTTTGAAACAATGCTATAAAAGTACCATATGATTCAGTCTAGTGAAAAAAAAAGGATATTTAAATTAGATTTCCTAATGTAGTGGTGAAGCCAATATGTGTTTTTATTTGTATATTTTATTTCACAAAGGAAATGAGGCTTGAATCAGAATTGAAGGGTAGAAGATTTTCTATCCCACTGGTTCTTAACTACTTTTAATCTATAAAACCTTGAATCAAAAGCAACTTTACAAAGAATTCTGGTAAAGTGATGCTGCTACTGACACTGATATATAATCTCAGTCCCACGTAAGCTATCAGAGGATGGGACAATCAGAGAATGGGACTGTCTACTCAACCTTCTCCCTCTCTCTCTCTCTCTCCATCCTTCACAGCCCATCTCTAGCTACACGTTCCTTCTCACAGAGTACCCTACTTTCTTTCTTTCAGTTTAACATCTCAAAGAATGCACCTGTTCCCGTGCTCTGAGAATCTCTCTTGCATCCTGCAGCCTCAGAATGCCACAAATGTCCAGAAACCTCATGACTTGAGCATTTCTGCTTCTAACTCTTCTGTCTATAAATAATATTGAAGAGAGTCTTTCAGAGTGGAATTTGAATTATAGGAAAACTAGGAATAACATATTTACTGCGAATTTTATTGAGAAAGAAGAGAAACTAAGTATTTCCTTGAACATGGATTTTTAAAAAGATTTTATTTATTTTTATTTATTTATTTATTAGAGGCAGGGGGAGTGAGAATGAGCACTTCAGGGCCCCTAGCCACTGCAAATGAACTCCAGATGCATGTGCCACCATGTGCATCTAACTTACGTGGGACTTGGAGAATTGAACCGGGGTCCTTAGACTTCACAGGCAAATGCCTTAACTGCTAAACCATCTCTCCAGCTCATGAACATGGATTTATAAGGGACCATTTCTGTACAATAAACTGTTAATGTCCACAGTACATGGCTCCCTGGGAATGTGGGTAGGTGCCTGTGGCTCTGTTTGGACTGGCTCAGTTTGACTTCCAAATAAGAGAAATCAGTTCAGAGTTTCCCTGTCCACACCTTCACACACAGCCAGGCTCTTTTCGCATAGCTGGGACGACAGCTCCAAACATCTTTCACTCTGATTCCTATGCAACTAAGTTATTTTCAGAAGCTCAGGTTGAATATGCCCATGTTTCAACAGCAGAAGGTGTACTATTTGTGGAAAATAAACTAGGATGGCTCTCATAGATGCTGAGACACTTTGTCTCCATTTTTAGTGAGGCACGCCACAGCTCAAGCAGCCAGGATTAGCTTGTCTGTGTGGTTTACCTTGACCGACAAAAACAGGAAGACTTTCTTAAATTTACCTGAGAGTTTATACTTAAAAGCAACTTGTTTAGCACATCAGTTGTTTTACTTCCTCTCTTAACAAACAAAGCATTTTTGCCAGAATTTGATTATTATTTTTTTTGAGAGGTACTTTATTTTTATTAATTTTTAATGTTTTATTATTATAATTATTAACAACATATTTTGTATGCCTACATCATGTGTCTGAACCTTCTTTTCCCTTGTCCCTGCCCCCATTCCACTGGGGACCCTCTTCAGTGCCGTTGCAGGTATTCCGCATGAGTTGTGGGTTATGCATTTTGGGGGGAATGCCTCTGGGCATGATGTCTCAACCTGTGAGGACAGCCTTTCTGTTCCCTTTTCCTCAAAACTCCCTGAGCCATTGTGGGTGATTTTTTTTTTTAATTTATGAACAACAACCTCCATACATAAACACGACGTACCCTAATCATAATCCCCTCTCTCTACCCTTTTTTGAATTTGTTAAATAAGGAAATCAAGTCCGACTTTACAAATGGCATAAGTCTATAAGTTATCCTGAAATTGACTAACTCCCATCTTGACAATTAAATTCTCTTGTGTCACATGGAACACATTTGAGAAGGAAAGTTTATGAGAGAGGAGAAAAAGTGTCCTTTAGAAATTCTGAAAGATAAAGATAAAAACATAAATTAGGTGGAAGTGAAAGACTGTGGAATCCATGCGCTTTCTGCTCCAAGACCCTTAGTGAGACCAGACTTGCTAACACTGGCCAGCCCCTTGCAGTCACAGGACTTCCACACGGCTCACATCTGTTTGCACAGTTAGTTCCTTGGGTTATTAGCAAGATAAAATGTCTGTCCTCAATATGAAAAGCATTAATAGTAAATGTACCCATAGCCACAATTTTGTGATTTCCAACTAGTTAATTTCGAAAAAAAAAAAAAAAGAAAGAAAAAAATGTCAAAATGAATCGTTACCATAACAACTGCATGCAAGTTGATTTTTGGCAATCACTTCATCATTATTTTAGCATTTCAGTTTCCAAGACAACCAAATGCAGTTAGCATTATCTCTAAATATACTCCACAGGTATTTTTTTTTTCTTCAATGGATCAAGGGCTTTCATTTTTATACTAAAGAGATCAAGGTTATCTGAATAAAGTTAATGTAAAATCTATCAAAGGAAGCTTTTATCATAAAAAATGCTCAAAATCAAATAGATTAGCATTTCTATTTTTTATTTCTATATTTATAGTTATTATTATAATTATTTCTATATTTCCTGTTTATCAGGGAGTTTTACAAAAACACACAAAAGGACAAAAGGAAGTTCATTTACATTTCTAGCATAGGTTATGGCCCATATATGGAAATATTTCGGTCGAGAGTCAGACATCATCCTCTGTTGATGCCAGCTCAAACACTTACGCACTGCTGCCATTTTAGTCACGAAGACACAGGGAGCGTGCAGTTGTAGTCTGGATTCTCAGCAAAGGCTTTCTGTATGTGAACCTGTTTCTGCAGTGGAAGCTTCATGTTTTCTATCTAACTGAACCACTTGTCTGCCTTTCTTTCACTATCACTTGCCTTTCATTCTCCTCTTCTTAAGACTCCCCCTTCTTCCAGCCTTTCCTTTCCTCTCTTGACCCAACAAATTTATATTTTATGGCAATAGTAATGGTAATACCAGTAGTAGTTCAGCAGCTCAAAGACAATGTGTTCAATAAATTCCTTTCTTGACTCAAAATGTTACCTGTGAAAAACTTCAATCAAAATCTTTCAGACATTTGCTGGAGAGATGGCTTAGCAGTTAAGGAGCTTGCCTGTGAAGCCTAAGGACCTAGGTTCAGTTCCCCAGTACCCACATAAGCCAGATGCACAAGGCGGTGCATGTATCTGACTTTGTTTACAGTGTCTAGAGGCCCTAGCATGCCCATTCTCTCTCTCCCTCTCTCTATCAGATAAATAAATAAAATATTTAAAAAATTTCAGACATTTAAGTACACACACTTTTTAGTAAGAAATCATAACAGTATAACCTCAGTATTCCTACAAATATCTGTTTTGATTTTCAGAATTATATAATACTGAGAGTTCAACATCACGAGAAATACAAGCAAGTATACTATAGCCATACGGCTTCAACTGAGCAACTCTTAAAAATAGACAATTATTATTTGTTATCCATTATTGTTCAGATATGTCCTCAACAGGTATACCCAAAAAGCCAAAATTAATGTAGTTCTAAATAAAATACTTTCAAATATTCTATGCAAGTAAATTCACCTGGGATCAGCTTCATGTGAATCAACATGATAATAGCACATGAAATGCCACTTTTCTGTCCATTTCATAACTCAAACTCTGTGATATCATGGATATTGTTAAGATCCAAGGAGTCATGATTCATTTCCACAGTTCAATTATCTTTACTGTTGCCAACTTTATAATCTCAGCAAGAGCCTTAGTTAGTAATTTATAATTGTATTTCCCTTTTAGGTATTCTAGCGAAATTATCTTTTATACAAAATGATTTCATTTTTTATTATATAACTTCATATTTTTACAATTAACTGCATTTTATTTTCCCTTTTATGAATGGGAAAAATAATTATCACCCAAAATAAACAAATTTAGGAAACAGTAGATAATATATCAAACAAATCTTGTGATGTAGTAGGATATTACTTCAATGGCATGCAACATAGACACAAAACACCAATAGTTTAAATAGGGCAGAGCTATTATATACTCTCAACTAATACATTTTTTAGAAGTACTTTATAAACTTATTTAAGCACTTTTTATTTTGTCTTTCCTGGGATGCCATTCTCTCAAGTTTCAGAATGTCTTGACACCATCTTTGTAGTCCAAGGAGCAGACATGAGAAAACTATGCCTCGCCCTTCTCTTTTAAAAATAAATTTTTAGGGCTGGAGAGATGGCTTAGCGGTTAAGGCGCCTGC
The DNA here is from genome assembly GCA_036365145.1 of Orientallactaga sibirica. NCBI lineage: Eukaryota > Metazoa > Chordata > Mammalia > Rodentia > Dipodidae > Orientallactaga > Orientallactaga sibirica. The sequence goes on along the minus strand of JAEOAD010001894.1, from coordinate 3,309,110 downwards.
CCGCTAAACCTAAGAACGTCAGTTCCAATCTCCAGGTCCCACGTTTAGCCAGATGCAGTGATGCAAGGGTGCAATGCCGCACTTTCCCTCAAGGGGGCGCACACATCTGGATTTCGTTTGCATTGGCTAAGAGGCTGCTGGTGCACCCATCTCTGTCTTCCTCTCCCTATATCTCTGTGTCTCCCTCCAAAATAAAAATAAAATATTAAAAAAAACTAAAAAATAAATAAATTTTTATTAGCTTATAAAAACTTCGATTTCATAATATTGTTTCCATACAAATTTTTGTTTCTAGTCCTCCTTATTTTCCCCTCCTCCTGTCTTGGGGTCCCCCAACTTAACCTCTCTTTTGCTTTCATGCTATGCTTCCTTTTGTCCTTTTCCCCTTGTCATCACCTCTTCTTCCTCTCTCGTGATCTCCTATTGACAACCATAGTCCAGACTCAGTCTCACATCCTCTTACTTACACACAGAGAAACTTTAACACTTAGGAACCACATGCTAACCTTTCCCTTCTGCTAAAAGGTTTGGTTTTCTTTTATTCTTTTATTTTTTTTCCAAATCTAGTCTCTCAGCTACAATGCCTGTGGGGAGCATGTGCTTGGTTGCTCATGTGAGAACTAAGGATAGACGATTCTGTGGTAGAAAAGAAGCTAAAAGTTGGGCTGATTCACTGAGTTACTATACGAGTTAATTGGTGCGCTCACTTCGGCAGCACATTTGCTAACATCGGGACCATACAGAGAAGGTTATGGCCCTGTGCAAGGATGACACGCAAATTCATGAAGCATTCAATATTTTTAACAAGACAGACTTCTGTCAGAGCACTTGATTACCCACCAGAGGTTAATGGTAAGACCCTACTGCAGAAGACACCACAGGCTGTCGGCACGAACCATGGAGAGACCAGGTTAGAATCCAGAAGAGAGCCAGTTCCCAGACAATTAGCCCATTTAGTGCTGGAAGGCGCTACATTAGCTACGGGGGAAAGTGGCCAACGTCTGTCCAAGCAACTCAAAGTCTAAGATACTCAGAAGCAAACAACCTGACACGATGCTCACACAAATGCAATCATGGCAAACAGCCTTGGTGGGTAACCAACTGCTCTTGGATTGGCTAAACAGATGCACTCAGTGGAAAGGAAACCATATCTGGAACTGGGAAACAAGTTAATGATTTTGCTTTCCAGTGTCAAGCTCCCACTAATCTTGGGCTACAAGAGGGTCTACCCTCTTTAAATTCTCTCTAAATTAATAATGGTTTTCCCATTTAACCAGTGCTGACTTCACTCTCTGTTGGAGAATCTGCTTCTCTTTTCAGATGGGAGCAGGACCTGAGGAGATAAATGACCCATCCCACTCTATCCCGGCACCAGCTGAAACCACAGAGGAACTGGGGAAATGAGCTAGAGAGCTGCTTTCTCCGTGAACCTGATATCAGCACAAGGGTGAAGGAGATAGACACCGAAGACACTCAACACCTACCAAAGCAGAGATCCAGAGGCTCCTAAGAGCCCATCACTGAAGTAGACTTAAAATTCATCCAACACAGCTCAGGGAATTTTGTGGAAGAGGAGGCGGAAAGATTGTTAGAGAGATTCAAGTTGGGACATTTTGCACAGAGACATTTCCTATCCCCCATAACTAAATGCTGCCTCCATAATGCATGATCCACAATCCCCATGGGGTTGACCTGCATCCCCAATGGGGAAGGCCTCTTTAGAAAAGGGGCAGCGAGGAGAGAAAGGATGGTATCAACATGTGTTGTTTACCTACTAAATATGTCCATATTTAGTTTTCGAATCTAGTTTCCTAGATAACTCACAATCTGTATTTTATGAGTACCACTTACATTATTATTTCCTTGTTGGATTTTTTTTTTCCTGACATAGTCTCATTGCCTATTATCTTTTCTGGGATGAATTTAAATTTCAAGTTTCATTCACTGAAGAAATTTCTGCAAAGCTTTACAATTAACTCCACGTGTAAGGTTCTTTCTGTCACATCAGAAGTAAAAAAAAAAAAAAAAAAAAAATGCAAAATTCCAGTGTTGTAGAGGTGTGACAGCTCTGCAATGTGAAGCAGGGAGTTGAATTTGCAAAGGTTCATCTTGTAAGTGAATCAAATTGATGTGGTCTTGGGCCATGAGTGTTAATGATAGCATTATTGAGATGTCTCAAATCTGAAAGTAACATAAATGCCCATCAGAAGATGAGTAAATTAAATATTAGCTACATAGAGGCAGCAAAATATTGGTAATGGAAGGACATGACCACCATTTATGCACGCAAGTGATATGCTAAGTAAAAGAAACGTGAGAAAAACAGAGGACATAATGATTATAGCTACATAAAATGGAAAATTAATCTACAGCATCCCAAAGCTAATTAGATGTTATCTAGGGCAAAAAGTTCAGCGAGAGAGAGAAAGATTAACTACAAAGGAATTTGAGGACTTTTGAGAGCAAAGTGAATGTTCTGTTCTTGCTTGCAATGAGGTTTCAGTGTTGGATAGAATTTATGAGACTTCCCAGATTGTACATATCAAACAAATATATTTATCACGTGGTATCATTCTTTAATATAACTAATAAGGACAACAAGTACTGGAGAAAACAAGAGAAGGGAAGAGTAGCAGATAAATAAAAAATAGCTTCGTTTACTATTGGGATTATCTGTGATATTTTATTCTCATATGCACTACTACTTCATGAGGAAGAGAAAGGAATTTGGCCTTAAAAGTCCTATTGAAATATCCCTCTCTTGCTTAACATGCACGCACACATGCATGCACACAAACATACACTTGGCATCCAAATGCAAAACCATTTTGTCTCCTGTACTACTTCATATGCTAAAGCCAATGTAAATCTATCCTGACACGAATGAAAACATACAGAGATGACAAACTGAATTTTTTCCCCTTAAATTTCCAATGTTTGAGTGACATTTCAGTCTCCATCCTGGTATCTATGAGGCTTAATGGTGTTAATTAGGCTTTCTGAAGTTTCCATGTTTCACTTCAGTCTAAGGAAATTCAAACCACCAGGGGCGATCCTTTCCCATTGTAACTTGAGCTGGAAATAATCACCGTGTCATTGGACAAGCTGAATAAACTCAGGAGTGAAGATAAAAGTTAATATTTTGATCGCCAGCTCATCAGAAGATACAAGGAACACTATTAATGTAGAACAGAATGTGGGTCATCTCATATCAGAGTTCTGGGATACACTCGGAGCATCTCTGATGGCTTTCCCAAGGGCAGATGCAGTTCTCATAAGTAAATGAACGTTCTGGGAGGGAAGAGTCACATCGAGTGCAGTAAGAACCTTCTTATACTGACATGAACATATTTCTTATGACAAATGCCCTAATTCTCCTCTGCATAAAATAATTCATTTTACTAGGAATTGTATTATTACAATATTGGGATTGTAGCTTATCCATAGAATGCTTGCCTATTATGTGTGAGGCCCAATCTTTAATACCTAGGAGTGCTAAAGTAAGATAAAAAATTAAATAAAGAAAGATTGTATTGTCACTTTCGATCCTCCTACCTCTGCCTCCCGAGTGCTGGGATTAAAGGCATGCACCACCACACCCAGGTCAAGTTTTTTTGTTTGTTTGTTTTGTTTTTTAAAATGATATGTTCACGTGCGAGCATGCCAAGACCCTTTGCCACTGCATATGAAATCCAGTCACTTGAGCCATGTTCGGCATCTGGCTCACCTGGGTGGCTTGGGAATTAAAGCAGGTCCACAGCAGCCTATGCAAAAGCCTCTAACTCCTGAGAAAGCTCTTAGCCCTTTATAAAAATGGACAAACCCAAAGAAATATAAGTCACTGTACAATAGAGACACTCGTATATCTCTATTAAGTCTGGCCCTTTACATGGTAGTCAAGTAATTGCATTGGCTTAGAAGCTCACAAGAGACAAACGTGTAAAGAATGTAGGATACACAATAGGGGTCTTAGTCAACCGTGAATCAACCGTGATGTTTTCAGGAAAATGATAGTGAATGATAGTGAAATCATGTTGTTTTCAGGAAAATGGATAGAATTGGAGGTCAAATAAGCAGGATTCAGAAGAACAAAAATTGAACATTTTCTTTTGTATGTGAAATCTATATTCCCTCCCCAAAATACTTGAAAGCGGAAAGATGAAGGAATAGGAAGAGGAGGGGATATGATCAAAGTACACTACGTGCATGTATGGAAATGTCACAATAAAGTCAATTATTGTGTTTAATTGCTTTGTGCTGATAAAATAACACCATAAAAGAGATGTGCTATTTAAATATCTGGCAGAATTTTCAAAACCCCACAGGAAATAAATCAACTCAGTGTTCTGAGTGCCTGCTGCGGCTGACGCCAGTGTTCCTCCCAGCCAGGGCATGGCGTGCCCTCTCCCCTCCCCTTCAGGTCCTTGTTAACATGTGACGTTCTCAGCAAAAAGTTTTTGATATTCTAGTTAAAGTTGAACGACACCAAAAGCTACCCAAACACAGGCATACAGGAGAAAGAGAGAGAGAGAGAGACCACACTTGCAATATTCCCAGAATGTGTTACATTATATGCATCAAATGAAAAAATATGCTTTATTCCTTTACTCTTTTCTATTGTTGCCCTTCTTTCCACCAGAAAACTAATAAATAAAATTCAAAGCTACATCCCCTTGGTTCTTAAGCATTGCACATGAAAAATCACAAAGATAAAGAGAAATGGCAATTTCAACATATGTGCAACATTTATCTTGGAAACTGGCAAGTGAGAAGTCAGGAAAAAGGGTGACGCATGAGAGGCGACTTCCGTTTTCTAGGTAATGCATTCTACATTGTTAAATATTTTACAACAGTGAGTACTGCTTTTATAAATCAACAATAACAGCAAAAATACCACGCTGGAGAAAGTACCAAAGCAAACACACCTATTTGACATAGGCATGCCTTCATGTAACACTGATATTTCCTGTGAAAAAGAACGTGCTGTTGATGGTACTCCATGTCTTCTCCACTTCAGATTCTTAAAATATTTTTAGAGCATGACACTGTACTGAAATTAGACGTACCTGTTTTTCCTAGATTCCTATCCACTCATCCTTTGATTGGGGGAGGGGGGAGCTTCAAATAATTTCTTTTTCAATCCTTAGAATTGAGTTCTCCATGATTTGATTAGTACTATTAAAGGATTAGAATAAGATTTAATAGTGAACTCAGGGGATGCCATTTTAAAATCTTTTTTTTTTCATCTGGACTTGAAAGTGAAATAAGACACTGAATTGAGACACAAAGCTAATCTGAAAGTTAAAGGCTAACCCCAGGATTGTGTGTTTTAATGGCTGTGCGTGTCATTTCATTATTTGAAGGCAATGACTTAAATGCTATTTCCATGTTTGCTTAAACAGTCTCTCACTGTAGCAGTTCAGAGGGATTTAATCACAGCCTGGTGCTAATACTCCTGCCAGGCCTGTTTGTTCTCATCATTGCTCATTGGAAACTGGGATGCCATTCCAAGATGGGCACCAATAGAGAGGGTACAGAATGAGCAGACTGCAGGGAGAGTGAAACCTGGCAACTGGATGTCAGTAAAAAGAGCAATTCTATGAAAACACCTTCTTGGCACAAGTGCACGATGAAAAGCAAGCTCACCATTGCTTTGCTACTAAGAGTTCATTCTAGAACGAGACTTGTGGCGTCAGAAATTTGATACCGTCTGAACTACTTTTTTGTTGTGGTTTTTTGAGAAATATCTTACTAAGTGGTATATTTAAAAGTACCATTGAAATATTTAAATTTAATTTAAAACCACTACTTCATATCGGAATGGGCCTGCTATATTTTAGTGAATGAAACAAAAGTACTCAGTAACTAAATTAAGACGATGGCTTTAGATTCCAGTAGTTGACTTTTTATTAGATTTTATTAAAGTTTCCCATAGTTTACCTCAGTGAAACCTGATTTTCTAACATGAAACAAGAATTTGGCCTAATTTTCTATATATTAGCCTTTTGCAGATAGTAGAAATGCAAGAGAAGACTTTCATTTTTCTATCTTATATAACCTATAATATTTAAATGTTTTACAAGAGGGTATTGCTTTTACCAATCAATAGCAGCACCAGCAAAAGCCCATTTGCTAAGAGTATGGGGATGGCTCAGTGGTTAAGAGCACATGCTGGGAAAGCCTAAGGTCTGGAAAGAGTCAGATCATCTGCGTTCAACTGCACAGCATGCATATAAACACACGGGTGTGGTCACCCATGCTGTCACCCTAGTGGAGGAGAAACCAGAGATTCACTGGGGCTGGCAGAAACAGCAGCTCTGGTGTTGTAGTCACCTTCTAGTTGCTGGGATGAAAGAGTGAGCCAGAGCAGCTTATGGGAGGAAAGGGTTGATTTCAAGCTTACAGATGCTAGGGGAAGCTTCATCATGGCAGAGGAAGGTAGTTCACTTTATCACACATCCACAGCAGAGAGAAAGGAAGGGCAGAAGCACAAGCTGGCTCTGAAGACACACGGCAGGGCTAGACACCCAACCCAAGGTCCACCCCCAGCAGCAATTGTTGTAGAATTGCTCCCCGTCAGCAGGGCACTACCACCCAAAGGCTCCACCAGCTGGGAACTAAGTAGAAGGCCTAATCAAAACTACCTGAGATGTGGAGACATTGGGACATTTACATTCAAACCACCCTGTCCAGAGAGAGGGGGGAGCAGGGAGAGAGAAAATCTGTGGATGTATGATAGAAGGGGAAAGATGGATGAATGATGGAACGGGGAATACTCAACATTCTCCTCTGGCCTCCACACACAACACAAAGCAGTGAGTCCACACCTAATCTTCACATGCATGTATACATACTGCCCACATAGTATAACACACACACACACACACACAAAATAAAATAAAAATATCGGGGCTGGAGAGATGCCTTAGTGGTTAAGGTGTTTGACTTCAAAGCCAAAGGATCCAGTTTCAATTCCCTAGGACCCATGTAAGCCAGATGCACAAAGGGGCGCATGCATCTGGAGTTTGTTTGCCGTGGCTGGAGGCCTTCGCATGCCATTCTCTCTCTCTCTCTCTCTCTCTCGCTCTTGCTCTGCCTCTTTCTCTCTCAAATAAATAAAAACATAATATTTATAAAAAACTTTAAAAAAGAGTGTCAAAACTGAACAAGCTTACTTTGTGCATCTTCAGGTATTATTGTAATTTTTGCCAGTGAAAACAGAAGACAACACATTATGGAATGTGTGTGACTTACTGTCTAGCCAGAGGAGCGTCTCCCATACGGTCTTCTGCAGGAGTGTCTGGCGCCTCACTCACTCCCTTCTTCAATACCTGTTTCCAAAGGGATCATATTAGAATTCCAGGATCATCACAGCTCTCTTCCCCTGCATAAATAACTTGCCCTCTCATACCAGTCACGGAATAAATGTAAGCACTACAGATGGTCCTCACAGATTCTCCTGTCTACTTCTCTCTCGTCCCTGGCATGGCCATCAATTCCTTGCCCACATTGTAGTGCTGAAATACTGTTACCGGCTTCTCTACAGGGAACATTCAGCCCACAGGTGTCTCTGTTCTTACACCCACTCCTTAAATAATTAATTTGCTTAAATGTTATTTCAACAGAAAGTCCACTGCTGGCCATTCTGTATAAAATTATCTCCACTGGTTGTCTTATTTCATTGTTGTGTCTGATTATATGTTGTGTACAGTTTGTCCTGATCTTATATTGGCCTAATTGTTTTGTTGTTGTTTTTTACAATGGGGCAGAGGTCATGGGAGGAGTCAGGAATCTGGGTTGCCTTGGTACCTTTAGCTGAGCAGTGTGTGGCAGCCCCCACGGCTCCTGGCAGGCCACAGAGCCATGAGGGAGCTCTACTGACAGTTCTCAGCACACCGTGTGGCTCAGCTCTAATGTTTGGTGTGTTTCAACTATTAATTTATATTTGTCATAATGAGGTCCTCGACTTATAATGAGTTTATCAAGATCTATTTCTGTCGTAAGCTCAGGAGCACTGTGTTTGTTCTTGAGTTTGCTTTGCTGTGTTTTGTAGAGTCCTGTTGTATTTTACTGAAGGGGGCTTGAACTGATTTTAACACCAGATGCATTGCAGGTACTCAATAAATATTTTTGAATAAATTAAAGAAGACTAGAGTGAGTGGCCAATTTTATTTTATTTTATTTTATTTTATTTTATTTTATTTTATTTTATTTTATTTTATTTTATCAGAGTATGTAACTCTGATATCATATTAACTATTGTCCATAAACCTTCATATCTAAAACAACCACGATGTGACTACTTACTTCCCCTTTGTGTTAAATTATGAATTTCGGCACTAGCCACTTGAAGGTAGGAGGGTTGTCATACAGAAGCTTCAGTACGTTTAAGGATATACCTGACAAATTAGCTGAGGAATTCTGGTCTAAAGTCATTCCTATTGTTTCACAAACGTTCCGCCTATACTTGGACTTGATCGTGGTATTTGAAAAATGCTGTTACAAGTTCTTAATATAATCAAGTTGGCAATAATTACAAGTCCTGTTTGTTACTTTCTCTATTGGTTAAGACTGTCTTAACATACATGCACTATGTGTCACATGATATGAATGATATCAGTCATAGAGTATTATTAGAGTGTATACTATAATATATAGACTACAGTGATCTTAAATAGATCTAACAATATATAATATTAATGCCTATGCCATTTTATGTACAGTATAGAGGCAGCATGGTCCATCTGCCTATTTCAAATTCTAACTGTGTACATGATCTTTTAAAAGTTGCTTAAGCTTTTGCTACCTCATTTTCCACGCTTATAATATTGAAATAATGATAGTTCTCAAAATTTTGTTCAAACAACTGAGTATATTCACATAATTTTTAAAAATGTGTTTTGTGTATATAAAGTGTTCAGTATAAATTCAAAAGAAAGTTCCTTACTGACGTTATTATTCCCACTTTTCAAGTAGGTAGACTCAGTATTAGCACGAAACTTGCCCAAAGTCACAACATAAGTGGCAGAATACACTGAAATGAGCATGAATTTATTATGTTCTAACATTTTTAGTATTTTTACTTCATAGCAGTGACTTCTTTTTGAGCTCACTGTGTGCCCTCACTTGACTGAAATCAAAGCCTTAATATTGAATATATCAGATTCCATCCCTCAATATGCAAATTTCATGTATAATTTAGTCCCTCCTTATGTCTTTATTTCATTGACTAAACTGTATGGAGTTTTTTTTTTTTTTTTTTTTTTTTTTTTTTTTTTTTTTTTTAGTTTCCATCAACATTACATTCTCCCTACCTACAAATATGGTTCTATTTTCTAGTCCAAGACTATTAAATAAGCAATAAAGCATTCTTTCATGAAACGCTCATATTGCTATTTTTATATCCACTCTTTAAAAACAAAGTTTTTTTCACTTCCCTGTATTACCAATCTACTACTTAATCTTGTGACTTAACTTCCATTCTCATCATTCAATAGAAATACTGTTTTGAGATGGAAATTTCATGCTAATTATCATTGCTCTGTCATTCACTTGTCCTTCCTAGGATTTTTACCAGTGGTGTTTCCCTCCTGATTACTCCATTGGGTTTTGTGTCACTGGGTTATCAAGATTCCCATGTAAGTTATTTATGATTGGTTAACTTTTTAAAGAATATTCTAATAGTATTTTGTCAGCTAAGTAAATGAACTCCCAATTTTATGTATTATATATTATACACACATACATTATATGTGTATTATATACTTATATGTGTATAAATAAATAAATAAATAAATATTTATATATATTGTATACACAATAGGTATTATGTCTATAATCTTTTGACTCAAATCCAGGAGCATTTTGACTACTTGGAGAATTCAATTGTGTGACATCAAAATTATTCACTTACAAACATTATATAATTAGTTTATTTAGAGAAAGGCCGACAGGTATTGCTCTAAGGATCTTGTACTCTTGTTGAGAGATACAGACCTCTAATAATAACATCAAAGTTAACTAAACTTGTTTCCCATATATGTTTAATAATGAAGAAAGTTGAAAAAGAGAATTGTTAAGCTATGTAACAGAATGGTTTTATTTTTACTTCTATTGTCTCAACCCCAAAAAGATCTTATCTAGTAGAGACCTAATGTCCTACCTTACTTTTTATAGTCTTGAAATCTGTTCATTTTAGCTTGTTCTTCAAAGTTTGATGCATTTTCAAAACTTTTAGGAATTAACTGACCAAGATTTTAAAAAATTGGGGAATTTAGTGGCATATATATAACTAAAAATGTGCATTCCACTGCCATACCTTCTTCAGTGCCAGAGGGGAAAAGATGTTCTCAGAGTCATAAACTCACTGACCTTTAATATTGAAAGGAAATGAAATGTGGTCAGTCATAGAGTAAGTCATTGCTTTTGAGGTTTGAGGGTCTCTTAGGGTTTTTTTTTTTTTTTTTTGCATGTTTATTATTTCTAAACTATTTGCAGAAATATACATTATGCTATTGACATGATTTGAATTCATTATAAAACCATAATTTATCATTAACAGCATTAAGCAATTATATTGAAACAACTGCCAATTAGCTTCCACATAATATCGTTAGGGAAATGATTATAGTCTTTACTCGTTGCCCTAAGAACCATATAAAAATCGTGAGATATTTACTTATCCAACTAATAGATAATGTATCATGTTATAAATGTATTACAGGCCACAGCCATGGGTCATCTTTGTGTTCCTTATTTCACAATATTTTTCTATTATGACTTGAAGATGGTATGACAATATTTTCTTATTCAAAAAGCTACATTGCAAACAGCTTTCCTCCAACCTCAAGCTCTAATTCAGACAACCACTAGGGAATGTATTGTTATTTTCATTACAACATTATTCATTTATATAACATCTCTCTACCTCAGGTACCTCAAGGTGATTTATAAACATTAATTGCCCAATACTCATAGTGTTCCTTTGAGATATCTAAGTCTGAAGTGTGCTAACTAGAAATTATAATCAAATCCCATTAAACACACATACACAAAGAGAGAGAGAGAGAGACTTTTACAGTATAGCCTCTTGTAGTCTCCTGAAGGCATCTGATCAAGAATCTATGAAAGGACACAAGGGACCGTGGGTTGTCTGGATACCATGAGAGCTGTGCAACCGCAGTGAGAATTATGTATGCATTCATTTATTTAGTCCTATGGATTGAACACAAGGTCTTGAGCACATTAATCAGTGATCTCTACTACTGACCCTCAAAGCCAGCATTAAGCCTAACTTGTAGTAATTTACTGACCTCAGAAAACAATCCTGAGAGTATGAAGCAAAGTGCATACCAATAAAATTTTACCAACAAAAATGATTTCAGGACTGGAGAGATGACTTAGTGGTCAAGGCGCTTGCCTGCAAAGCCTAAGGACTCATGCTCAACTCTCCATGTCTCACATAAACCAGACACACAAAGTGACACAAGCGTGCAAGGTCGCACATGCACGCAAGGTGGCACATGTGTTTGGAATTCTATTACAGTAGCTGGAGGTCCTCTCTCTCTCTCTCTCTCTCCCTCTCTTTCTGTCTCTCTCAAGAAAAGGCCACTCTATGGGCTTGCCTCAACAGAATGATTTTAAATACAAAACAAAATTGAGAGAGTATAAAGCTAAGTTCATAAAAATTTTTTATAATATGAACACAAGTCTAAATTCAGGCTTGCTGGTCTTTTGTCATGGTAGAGAAATTTCACTAAAACCATGATAGACATTACTTTTCCATTCTCATATTAAATTAGAATATATATACATATATATATATATATATATATATATATTGGTGAGAGACACAGAGAGAAACAGAGAGAGAGGGAGAGGAAGATAGACAGAGATGGGCGCGCCAGCAGCCTCTCAGCTGCTGTGAAAGAAATCCAGATGTGTGCACCCCTTGTGGTCAAGTGAGGCACTGCGCCCTTGCATCACTGCATCTGGCTAAACGTGGGACCTGGAGATTGGAACCGCTGGAGATTGGAACCAGCGTTCTTAGGCTTAGGAGGCAGGCGCCTTAACCGCTAAGCCATCTCTCCAGCCCTAAATTAGAATCTTAAAGGCTCATGTACTCAGAGTATGTGTCTGTAATACTCAGTATCCCTTAATTACACTATCATCAACAATGTTCATACTTTGTTTTGATGACTCTACTTCTGAACCATTTATCTAGCATAAGACCTCTGATCACACCATGAAACCCACCACACATGTTCTGCCCACTTTATTTGGGTAGCTTCTATAGCTGATAATCAACAAAGTCCAAAAAATATTTTTTTTTAGGTAGGGTCTCACTCTAGCCCAGGCTAACCTGGAATTCACTATGTAGTCTCAGGGTGGCCTCCAACTCACAGCAATCCTCCTACCTCTGCCTCCTGAGTGCTGGGATTAAAATCGTGCAACACCACACCCAGCCCCCCAAAATATTTTAATATAGATAAATTTAACGAACCACTAGTGATACGTAATCGAGATTTTAAAAAATGATTTGTTCCAAATAGCCAATTTAAAATTAAAAATGTCAATACAGAGCAGAACAATTAAAAAAATAACAGGATAATATGATCATTCCAATAAGTAGAATTTTAGATTTAATAAAATAATTCTTAGAAAACATAATTTATAAATCCAAAAAAATCTTGTATTTTACTTTAGTTATTAAATGTATTGACTTGAATATTTCAAGAAAGTGAAGAAAGTCAAGAAAATGATCTGCTTGACTTGCTTTGGGTCCATCAGTCAAAAACTGTATCACTTGGGCTTGAGAGATGGCTTAGTAGTTAAGGCACTTGCCTGCAGAGCCTAAGGACCATGTTCAACTCTCCAGATCCCACGTAAGCCAGATGCACAGAGGTGAGGCAAGTGCAAGGTCACACATGCCCACTAGGTGGCAAAATCATCTGGAGTTTGATTTCAGTTGCTGAGGCCCTGGTGCACCAACTCTCTCTCAAAAAGATAAATAAATAAATAAATAAATAAATAAATCACTTGTTCATTCAGTTTCCTGTATTTATTTTCTCCATATGTAAATGAGGAGGTTGAACTACACATAATTCCACAAAAAAAAAATAAAAATAAAAACTCCATTTTTACCAGGTTTTACTAGCTTGTTGTGCTAAGTGGGAGGAATAAATGTACCAAATTTACAACCACTCTTCCAAAAATAGGGAAGTTGATATAGTATTCATTTCTACCAAGCCGTCATAATCCTCCCACCAACCCACAAAATGGATAGGACAAGAGACATAGGCAAACTTCCTTATGAACATAGTCAAAGAATTATAAATGAGTCATTAGCAAAACTATGTCAATGAATGCACTATATTATGCTCAAGTAATCATTCTTTCAGAAACACAATGTTGAATGAACATTAGACAATCAACCATTGCACTCCATCCACCTTTCAACAAAGAAAAATCACATGACAGACTTAATAAACATAGAAAGAAATGTGTTGAAAGAGCTGTTCACCCAAGCTGGTGCACACCTTTAATCCCAGCACTGGGGAGGCCGAGGTAGGAGGATCACTGTGAATTCGAGGCCACCCTGAGACTACAGAGTGAATTCCAAGTCAGCCCAGGCTAGAGTGAAACCCTACCTCAGAAAACCAAAAAGAAAAAGAAAAAAGAAAAACCTAGGAAACTAGGAATGAAGAGGACATTTTAAAATCTTTTATAAGGTATTCACCAAAATCCAAGAGCAATTTTTTTTTTGTTTTGTGTATGTATGTCTGTATGTACAGTGGTGTGTGTGTGTGTGTGTGTGTGTGTGTGTGTGTGTGTGTGTGTATACGCGCTGTATGCATATTATGTGCTCATGTGGCACTCCATGCACTTCCAGGCAGCCAGGCAGCCTGCTTCACTGACTTTACCTGCCTGAAATTCCCAAGTCAACATCTTTTTGTGTGTGTGAGTTTGGAGGTAGGGTTCCCTCTAGCTGGAATTCACTATGTAGTCACAGGGTGGCTGCAAACTCATGGGATTGAAGGCATACACTACCACCCCATGCCCAGGTCAACATTTTTAATAGCTAAAGTAACATTTATAATTTTTTGTCTTTATAAATTGTATTTTCTAAAAGTTCTTTTATCATATCCAAAATTGTTCTTATCATCAGAATTTTTATACAATCCTGCTATCTTTTAAAAATATTATTTAGTTATCTATTTATTTGAGAGTGAGAGAAAGAGGCAGATAAAGAGAGAGAGAGAGGGAGAGAATGGGCACACCAAGGCCTCCAGCCACTGCAAACCAACTCCAGATGCATGCTCCACCTTGTGCATCTGGCCTACGTGGGTAGGAATCAAACCTGGGTACTTAGGCTTCACAGGCAAGAACCTTAACCACTAAGCAATTTCTCCAGCCCAATCCTGTTATATATTTTTAAATGTTTCCAATCTGTACTGATATTTTAAATTTTTAAATTTATATTATAGCTTATTCAGACCAACTCTTTTTTTATCTTGATGTCTCCCTAGACGTTCATTAAATTTGTTTATATTAATTGACACAATTTTAATGATTTTAAATTAATATCCCCTTTATCTCCATGAAGGTCATATCTATACATATGTCACTGGTGTCTTGCTAAAATATTGAACTGAAGTTGTGAGAGACTTCTGAAAGCATAGGGGCCTGAGGAAGCCAGAGAGACTCTTGATTTTGGTCCCCAAGACCCACATAAACATGCATCTGTAACCCCATGTTATAAGGAAGCTGATATTTGAATTATAAAAGTTCATAAAAAGCCCAGAGGTGGCAAGCTGTGGATCAGTAAGCGATTCCAGGTCAAAATAACAATGGGCAGAAGAGCAAGGGTTATGGACACCCAACTTTCCTCGCCAGCCACAGCAGGGGACTGGAGCCCACCATGAAGCAATGGAGGGCAGTGATTGCTTGAAAAATTGAGTATGCTAACTATGCATGTGGAAGTTGCTGCAAGCATGGCCCTTCTGTTACCTTTTGCTGCCCACGTTGGGGGCATCAGACGGTATCCTGAAGTCTTTAAGGAATGGGGATTGTTTGAAAATGAATTCTTAGGTGAAACTAAAATCCTAAAGCAAATATTCAGGTGTGGTGCAAATAAAGAGAAGTGATAGAATTACTTCAGTAGTTTTCTCCAAGTAAGTTGCTGGGGAAGCTGCCAATTGTTTCCTATGCTTATGAACCACTTCAGTAAGTTTCACAGTCATTAAGTAAGCGGGCCTTGTCCTATTGGCTCCTTGCCCCTAACATACTTTGCAAGGAACATGAGTCACATTGGATGTGATTATTTGTGAAAATAAGCCCTAATTAAAATGCAGTGGTGGAAGGCACTTGCCTTCCTCACCGTTACTCCCTGCAATGGTTTTCAAAGTGAATTTGCCAACCCCAGGAAAAATAAAAAATAAAGCTCATTAGCTCATAAATGTGAAAAGGAACTGCAAATACAAAAAGAGCTTCATTATTTACACATTTTAAGATACATTCCCAGAGCCAATTTACTTCCAAATGCTTTCTCTCTTTTCTTAAAATATATATCTTACTGTTACAACATTCTATTAATTCATGGAACCATAAATACTTGTCCAGTTACAAGATTTAAAAATTGATAATTATTCTAATATCAACGAAGTTTTATAATGAAATATCTGATTAAATTATCAACATATAATATAAATTATTTAGTGACATAAAATAATATTGGCATCTACATAGATATAATATGTCATGCATAGGACACAGTAGCTAATATTTATCTTGAATACTGTATTTGACTGCGGTATGGGGACAAAATCTACACAGAAGAAAAGAATCTTGGAGGCTTCATTTGGCAACAATAGTGATGTGTGACAGTAGTTAATAGCATATCACATCACTTCAATTAAAATTTTATATGCTGTAAGTTTACTTAAATGACAACAAATTATTTCTCCATCTAGAGCTTGTGAAGCGTCAGAGAATGAACTGTGTGCTATTTCAAAGCATTCATGTGAACATGCCATTATTTTACATCATTAAAGTAACACTTTTCCCCCAAATAAAAAATATTGAGAGAAACTAGCATTCTATAACACAAAATCTATTTTTATTTTAAAAGGTTTATCCATTTCTGAAGAGTCAAAAAGAAAATTAAGCTTCATCAAAAGTCCTGTGCATGCTTTCCAAACCAGAATTAATAGCCTGTCATTTTCCTTCTGCCGTCTTTCAATTCTGTGATTATGGAACAGTGGTTTCCTGATTTGTTTCTTCTAGTGCGGGCAGCTGATTGGATGCCAAAGTTAGCTGAGTGTTGTCTTCACAGAAAGTTCCCACTAGTGCATTGTGGGACGCTGCAGTCCAGGTGCCTTCCATTGGCTCTGAGTATCTGTAAAGCATAGAATGCACGCAGCACTCCTTGTTTTAAAGTCACAATTACAAAAGCAGCAGGCATGCACATGTTATAGAAGACTGATTGATTAAGTACTGCCTACAGTCCTCTTAGATGGAACTGGTGGTGGTGGTGTGTGATTGTTAGGAGAGGGCAGAAAAAGGAAAGGGTGGTTTTAGATGAAAAGAGTACTTTGTATTTATTTGTATGATGTCAGTGTGTGTGTGCATATGACACGCTAATGACCCTCACAGTGATCAAATTAGTGCATTTCTCTTTTCCCTAGTCTCGTGGCTAATTCATTTAACTTCTTTCTCATCAGGAGTTCTTAGCAAATGGCACCAGCATTTAACTGGAAGTGATTTTATATGTGGCAAAATCCTTCAATGTTTAGATCTAATATTTATTCTTCATTATACTTTTGGTAAAGTTGAGATGATATTATTTTGTTAACAGAGAACTCAGAGACGGTACACAACTTAATATCTAGAACTCACAGTCTTTTTGACAACAAGGGCTAGGTTAGTCATTCTACTCAATCCTATGCCCACTTCAAATTTCATTTCTTCATGAATTTTGCCTGAACATCAAAAAAAGACAGCATAACTATTAATTTGGTGCATCTTATGTGAATAACTTTGTATACCAACACTGCCCCATAATGCAGTAACTACTATACACACCCATTTTACACAGAAAAGAAAAAGTCACAAAATAGCTGGTGGCACTAAGTAGCCAGAAGTATCAGACCATTTTCCCTTTTTTTGATGTTAATGACAATGCAACAGAATGGTTAAGTTCTAAAAGAAAGGGGTTGCAATGAGCTCAGGGCTCTGGAGTCCAAGGCTGAAGGGCATACCTCATGACTCTCCTCTGCCTTGTTGACTCCCATAGCCCTGCAAGTTCTCCTAGGTGAGCTACAGGGAGCTCGAGTGTGTTTCTCCTCTGCTGTCTCTTCCTATAGAACCACCAGTGTTCAACCGTGGGTATTCTATCCCAGTGATCCTGTACACTCACAATCAACACTCAAAGACACCACCTGTACACACATAAGCAAATTGTCTTCTCCACACCCCTCATAGGGATTAAGCTCCAACATAAGTTTCAGAGGGGAAGTATCATGTTCAAGTGACAGCACAGCCCACGTTGTAGACAATTTCTTTTTTTTTCTTTTTTTTTTTTTTTTTATTTTTTGGAGAGAGACTCAGAGAGAGACAGACAGAGAGGGAGAGGGAGATAGAGATGGGCGTGCCAGCAGTCTCTCAGCTGCTGTGAACGAAATCCAGACGTGTGCGCCCCCTTGTGGTCAAGTGCGGCATTGCGTCCTTGCGTCACTTTGCATCTGGCTAAACGTGGGACCTGGAGATTGGAACTGGCATTCTTAGGCTTAGCAGGCAGGTGCCTTAACCGCTAAGCCATCTCTCCAGCCCGGCAATTTCTTAAGAAACTACCACCAGTGAGATTGAGCCAGCTATTCTGCATGGGGCCAGCAGGAAGAATGTAAAAGGAGTTTTCTTGTTCTTCAATGTTGGCTTTATCCCCTCACCCCCTTGGAGTCATAGATTAGGTAGCTTACCTGGTGCTACGAACATATAACAAGTGCAGAGAAGAGACATTAATTGGATCTGCAACAGGGTTTTTGGTGTTTTTACTGGAGGGTATGAGAGTCTGGAGATGACCACTGGGTGATGTGAAGTAGGGTGACTGAAGTCCCGACATTGAGGCTCTGTAAGATCATGGAATAGAACTGTGGGTTGCAGTGGAGACCCCAAGAACTTGGAAACGTCAAGATTATGAGATGGCTGTCAAGGACAGCTTCCAGCTTGGGATGGAGTTGAGGGGGGCAGAATTAGAACCCCAGAAACCTTGTCACAGGTCTTCAATATCACATGTGGAGCTGCAGGATTTGGTGCTTGCCATTTGTCTTAGCTCTTGCATTGGTTTAATCTTTCCTAGCTATGCCCATTGCCATCTTTTCCAGAATGAGTATTTAGTCTGTGCCATTAGATGTATTTACCTTGTGCTTTGGTTTTATAGGCCCACAATTAAGAGACTTTGGACTATGGGGATCTTTGAACAGTCTTGGAACTGGTAAAACTTATGGAGTCTTTCCAAGTTGGGCTAAATGCAGTTTATATCACAAAATGGTCACGAGCCTATGAGTGACAGGGTGAAATTTGGTGGTTTGGTTCGGGTGTCCTCCATAAACTTAAGTGTTCTGAATGCTAGGTCCCCAGCTGGTGGCAATCTGTGGTGGAGTTTTGTTGGTGGAGACATGTTTATGAGGGCAGGCTTAGGAGTATTAGAGCTTCCTCTTGTTGGAGCTCAGCTCTCTCTCTCTCTCTCTCTTTCTCTTTCTTTGCTGGTTTCCACTTGCTGTGACAAGGAAGTGATGTTCAGCCTGTGCTCTACCCTCTTTCCTACCATCATGAAGCTTCCCCATGAGACCGTAAACCAAAATAAAAACTTTCCACCCATTAGCTGCTTCTGGTTATGTATTTTGTCCTAGCAACA
The DNA here is from genome assembly GCA_036365145.1 of Orientallactaga sibirica. Lineage (NCBI taxonomy): Eukaryota > Metazoa > Chordata > Mammalia > Rodentia > Dipodidae > Orientallactaga > Orientallactaga sibirica. The sequence continues at coordinate 3,290,197 of JAEOAD010001894.1, read as the reverse complement.
TGAAGGTAACTGCAGCACAGATTATCTCTTTAAGTTGTCTTCCACACTCGTGCATGCACACACACACACACACACACACACACATCAGGAAAACTGGACAGGAAGAAAGAAATACTTTCCTATTCTGTCAATGAGTGTGCTTTCTCTATCGAGAAGTAGCAAATTCAGCAATCTTGTGCATTTGGGCATGTATTATTTGGCGATGAAACATTTCAGAAATGCACAAAGATAAAAATCACCTCTGAGAGGCAGAGGCTCTGAGGATCGGTGAGGTTTCCTGGTCTCCTCAAGCTCCTGAGAGAAAGAGCAAGAGCAATAATTCAAAATTTAAACCTAGATTTAGCTGTGCTTAGCTGATATTTGTCAGCAAGGAAAACATGAATCACATCTATGAGAACAACAACAAAAAAGATGCCCTAAACTTGATTTGGAAATAGTTTTTGTTTTATTTTTCTGAACTATCAAAACGGGTACCTATGAACTGGTTGCCTCATGAGTGTTACATAAAGTGATTCTAGTCTCTCTCAACTTAACACCAGGGAAATGCAAAGACTTTCTATTATGTCATTTTTTGTTAACAAAACTGGTGCTACATAAGAAAATAAAGGCATTAGGACAAACAAAAAAAGAAAGCAAGCTTTATATTGACCGAAGTTTATACAATTTGAGAGCCCTTTAAAAAAATAATCAAAACTGATCAAGACAAACTTGGATATTACAACAAGTATTTCCTTAAAATCACTAAGAAATCCTAAACCAATCACGATAAAAAACTGGCAAATTATAAAATCCAGAAAACTAACAAGTAAATATGTATAAACATATACAAAATACTATTTCCCTATATTTCCAGCCAAATAACCTTTGATTGCCTCTCTGACAACAAGTATTTTGTCATATAATTTTCAATAGAGGAAGAAAATAAGATTACTCTCTCTCCTCTAGCCGGGTTCTCTTCCCAGTACACCGACTTGGAAGCCATCCTTACAGTAAGGGAACTCTGCTCTCCATCCTGTGTTGGGCTGGGAAGACTGAGCGTGTGGGGGAAGCACTATGGGAACATAGTCAGAAAACAGGAGGCATAAACCGAGGAGGCTCAGTGCTCCCTGAAGGGAGTTCTGAGTCTGGGAAGGTTGCTCAGTCGTTAAAAGTGCTTGACTGCAATGTCTGTCAGCCTGGGTTCAGTTCCCTAGTACCCACACAAAGCCAAATGCATAAGGTGATACATGTATCTAAAGTTCATTTGCAGCAGCAAGCAGCCCTGAGCACCCATTTACAGTACCCCACCCTCTCTCATATATACATACGTACATACATATGTACATGCATACATACATATGTACACACATACATGCATGCATACATGCATATATACATACGTGCATACACACATATGTACATACATACATATGTACATACGTACATACATACATTCGTATGTACATGCATACATACATACATTTTTAATAAAAAGAAATACATCCTGAACAGGTACTTGATTAGACACACAGTCACACTGGAACACACTTCTGCTGCCAAAACTTTAGGGAAGGAGCAGCCATTGAGATTTCTTCCTAACCTTAAAGATTTGGCAGAGGGAAGGATTTCCTACAGAAAGAAGAACAAAAAGAAGTGTCCTCAGGGCCAGCTCTGTCTGAGTTTTGTTTTCATTTATTCCTTCAAGACCACACACACACACACACACACACACACACACACACACACACACGACCTTCAATATCACAAGCATTATGCTAAGTGCTCTAAGTATGAGCAGAGTTCCATTTATACCAATTTAAAGTTCCCATTTCCCTCCTTGGAAGAAATTTTCATTCTCTGGTAAGTAGATAATCCCAGAGTGGAAATAAAGAACTCCTTGAGAAACCCGGGATGATTGTTTTATCCAAATTTTAATGGAATTCTAGATTCTCACCAGCATGTGGTGGTGACTGGAACGTGACTTAGCTTTCGTTGTCCCGGGGATTAGGACTATGCAGACAAATTTCATTTGCCAGCACTGGGCATTCTATCCTTACCATCCAAGTGAGTCTCTGTAGCAATAACTAGGGCAGTCACATAAAATTATGGAAGCAATTTTAGCAAGAAAAAGAACTATCTCTTCATGTGGACCCCATGACAGGACTAAACTGACCTACCTATGTTTAAATCCGCATCATAACAGAAAAGTAGTAAGTGGCAAAATTGCCTTCAACAGCTTGTACATACTCATCCCCATAATGTGTCATATTTAGGAAATGTGTCACATTTTCATCACCACTCATTGTACTCCTCACCAATACTTGACATTACAAACAAGACCTTCATTTCGCAAACTCATTTCCTAACATCTAATTATCCTCCCAAAGCTATAAACTTTTGTTTTTGAAATCATAATTCATTCCTATGGAAATACGATTATGACTTCAGGTAAAAGAACAAAGAGGAAAAAAAATAGATGAAACTTTTAAAAGTATTCTTTTCCATGCAAATATCCCTGAAAACAAAATAAAAGTTGAGAAAATAAAACATATGATGAGTTGGGTAAATTGTGACTAAATATACTGTTTCTAAAATTTTCTCAGCACCAGGTGTTTGCAAGCACACAGTTTATTCAGGTTTTCTGAAAGTGTTGCCTCTGAAAACTGTTTTTTTGTTTGTTTGTTTGTTTTGTTTTACAATGTGATTTGAGAGTACTTTTAATATTTCATGAATTTTTACCCATCTTATTTTTTTTGAGAGAGAGAGAGAGGCAGAGAGAGAAAGAGGCAGGGAGAAAGGGAGAGAGAGAGAGAATGGGCACTCCAGGACCTCTAGCCATTGCATACAAACTCCAGATGCATGTGCCACCTTGTGCATCTGGCTTACATGGGTCCTGGGGAATCAAACTGTGGTCCTTTGGCTTTGGAGGCAAGTGCCTTAAACTCTAAGCCATCTCTCCAGCCCCTATCTTAATTTTTAAATGTTGTTCTTCCTGTGAACACTTATCACTTCATCAGGCTTCAGTGTCAGGGTAAAATTTTTTGTGGTAGTCCATGCCGGTTCTCACAGCTGCTTGGTATTCTAAACCAAGAGTGAGAGACCAGATCGGGCAACAGTACGAGACCCCATCTCAAATTTTAAAAAAGACACATGTTTTCTCTAAAGGAGATATTGATGTCAGAAGTTTTCAGAATGCATTCTACAAATAGTCTTTTACATCACTGCCTTTCTCAAATAATTAAAAAAGCAAAAAAACTACTCCATAGGGCAACATAGTCATACAACCACCTATTGATGATGGTTCCCATACAGTAAGTAACTTCTTCAACCTACATACCTTCCATAAAATTCTTTTGGTCATTTTATCATGTCCAATACCACCTCTGTGTCTCATCAAAATTCTTATGGATCTAATTGTTATTGTTTTGAACAATTTTTTCAACGTCTTGACCCATTCTCCTTCTATGGAGGCTCTACTCTGCCTCTCTCTTTCTACATCACAGGCCACTGTTTTTAGACCTCTATCTTGGGCTTCTCCTCACCCAGCACCCCAATAAGGCAATTCCATGTTTCCCATCTTCTCTCTCTTTCACTGGATCTTGGTATAGGGAGAGAGACGTGTGACTAAGACTGAGCCATCAGGAGGAAGAGAGTTTCCGGGAAGTATCCCAGGGTTGGCTGTCTTCCGGTATATGGTATGGAATGGAATAGAAGCTTGATGAATGGGGTCCACCGTGACTATGGAGATCCCCTGAAAAATGGTTAAAGGATTTGAGGAAGTGTTAATGTCCCTGACTGTGGCACATAAGGAACTGGGATGCCAGCAAGCTGCCACAGAGGTAGCCTGGCCATTGCTATGGCTTATAATGTATGCAGCCGAGGCAGAGATGTCTGCACAGAGAGAACTGGGTTGTGTAAAGGAGGGATTGAAAAGGGAGAGGGAGACTCTCCAGCTGAGCTGCCTGCTCCAGAACCTCTGCGTGAGCTGCCTTCAAGTCGTGCAGTGTGCTCCAGAGATAAAGCTTCCATGAGTTGTCACCTATGCAGAGGTGAGCTTTCTGATGATGCAGCTACCTTCGAGTCATCCAGGATGCGATGAGACTTCTGGTATGTCTGTGTTTTGAGTCAACGATTGCTCCTGTAAACAACCCCTTACCCTGCTTTGTAAAGTAAACCCCAAAAAACTCATTGCTTCACCAAACTGGTTTTGGTGTAATTGCCTTTGGTCTGTCATTAGTCTCTCTGGTGAGAAGACATGTGTTCACGTCATCCCTGGAAAAAAGTTTCCCATGATGCTATTTCAACAGCGTAACATAATTCATTATTTCTTCTTGCATTTGGAATCTACTATATTCTCCTCATGCTATTTAACCAACCTGAATTTTGACTAGCTCTTATTCTGCAGTTTGTAACATTTCTTGTGTGATTTCTCTTTCAAAGACCAGCAGTTCCCTGTCCAAATGTGCTCATGTGCTACCTCACCTGTCTGTTCTATCTTACCACTATGAAGTTCCAATCCACTCGCCATGCTGTTAACATATGGCCAAAACAATCATAATCCCCATGGGCCAGTCTCGCAGGATTGCTGTACCTCAGTTCATCTAATTTCGTTCCATATGATGGTCATCTTTGTGCTTTTAGAAACTCAAAGTATTCTAATGATCCAGGTATGACTGGACCCTGGCTACTGAGAAGAGAAGGGGGCAGGAATTTCCTGGATTAATCCTAATAAGTCCATACCAATAACCCTCCATCATATGAACTGAAAAAAAAATGTACTCCAAATTTCTTAAGTCTTCAATTCCTCTTATTTAAAGTTGGGGCATCAATATCAACTTTCCTAAACACACTAGAATAGTTATAAAAATTAAATAAGCTAGGCATGGTGGCACACACCTTTAATCACAGCACTCAGAAGGCAGAGGTAGGAGGATCGCTATGAGTTCAAGGCCACCCTGAGACTACTTAGTGAATACCAGGTCAGCCTGAGCTAGAGTGAGACTCTACATCAGAAAACCAATAATAATATTATTATTATTATTATAATAATTATTATTATTAAATAAAATAATTCATGTTGAAGAACAGTGTAAAGCTTTCTACAAACTTAACAGAATGATTACTAATTCATGATTACAAAATTCACGAGCTACTTAGTTCCGAGACATAAAGTTAATTTAATAATTTATAAAGAGGAATAAACATGTCTGCTTACCCAAGAGAGGTATGTGTGTGTGCTCTTGAAGTAAAATTGGATTGGAAGATCTAAGGAGCTGAGTAAATAATGTTAAGGTTTGGGAAAAAAATAACCCTTAAGGTACTTAACTACTCTTGGATGATAGCTTGCAGTAATCCTTTGTCTTTTAAGGGGTGATAAGCAAGAGGTGGGGTTAGGAGTCGTGAGCTACTTTCCATAGATATCTCACCTAACTAAAGCATGTAGGATCTGTGGTAGTTTTGAGAAAAGAAGACAATTGTATATTCTGAATAAAGATACCCGCCCCCATGCAATGGGAGACCAGTTATACCTTACCACTGACAGTTAACTCACGAGAATAACCTAGCTCTGATACATTAAAGTCTCCCTATACAATACTGGCTGTGTGGATGGATGGTTTTCTCCTCAGCATGCATTACATTTTTATTTGCAGAATGGGAATGTGGCTGCCTGCGTTACTAGTTATCCTGAGTAGGATACTTCCCACACCTCTACGCCTTATCTTTCCTGTGCACAAAATGGGGACAGTCCTGTACTCCTCATAGTATAGGTTACATGGAGACCAAACAGTAAATGCATGAAATATAGTCACTGCTGGATACATTTCATGCATTGCTTTTTTCCTGTTCTGTTCTGTTCTTATTAGCTTTGCACATGTCTTGTCTGTTATACAAGATGGCAGCATTCTCACACAAAACAAAAAACAAAAAAAAAAAAAAAACGTGGGGCTCTGTCTTATTTGTTCTTGTAAACTTCTCAGCATCTCCCGTCATCTTTTATTCACTAAAATTGTTCAACATGTTTGATGAAAAGAAAACAACCCAGGGCTGTTTCACGTAGAGGTCTTTTGTTCCCATCTTCTATTTAGTTTTTGTAAGCTCTGTAAATCTTCATTCAAGGCTAATTTTGATTCTGGTACTTTGCATTTCTTTTTTTGTTCTTTTTTTTTGGTTTTTCGAGATAGGGTCTCACTCTGGCCCAGGCTGACCTGGAATTAACTATGTAGTCTCAGGGTGGCCTTGAACTCAAGGCGATCCTCCTACCTCTGCCTCCCCAGTGCTGGGATTAAAGGCGTGCGCCACCACGCCCGGCTCGTTGCATTTCTTACAAACAGCGTGGACTTGGTCAGTACCAGTGGTCGACCGTATGAAACACTTGCTCAAATCATCACGGAACGTGAACACCACAATGACTGAGAATTTCTCCTTGAGCAACAGCTGTGGGCAGCAGTTACTACAACAGGACTGAGTGTGGGCCAAGCCCATGATAGAAAGCCTTGTACGTTTCATGACGGAACAACACTTATGAGATCATAAAGTATTAACTGGTATTTTACTATGGCTTTGAGAGAAAAGCTAGCATCGCTGAGAATAAGTGGGCACTGTGTACAACAGGACAGACAGTAAAGTCCTATGGGTAAGAGCACTCTATCCAAAGAGCCTGAACGGCAAACGGTGGCATGGACACTCTGTTTCTTCCATGAGCAAGAAGCAAGCCCTCTCCTTCACCAACACCACAAGTAATTGTGAACGGTACCACTGTGTCATGAACCACACTGCCATACGTGGATCCCTGTCTTTATCTTTCATAAACATATTCTGATACCACTTTATTGTCTAAAAAGACTGCTATTCTCATGGTGCTAACTTAATTAAAACAATAAGAGGGCTGGAGAGATGGCTTAGCAGTTAAGCACTTGCCTGTGAAGCCTAAGGACCCTGGTTCAAGGCTCCATTCCCCAGGACCCACATAAGCCAGATGCACAAGGGGGCACATGCATCTGGAGTTCGTTTGCAATGGCTGGAGGCCCTGGTGCGTCCATTCGTTCTCTCTCTCTGCCTCTTTCTCTCTCTGTCACTTTCAAATAAATAAATAAAAATAACCAAAAATCTTTTTTAAAAATAACAATAAGAAACACAGTGATGTCTTTGACTCCCAAAGAAGTGCTGCAACCCAGTTCCCCTTTCTTGTACTTGAAGCTACAAACAATTTTTAAAGAATTAATTTACATGACTATTCCACTAAAAATATCTCTTCTTCAATTACATTATAAACAAATATAGGTAATTATCCCTGTAAGTACCATGGACTATATCAAATGCATAGTAGGTGTTGATTTTAAAACTGTGGAATAATTTAAAGAATGAATGCCAAATTTCTTGGAGTTTCATATAAAATAAAACAGTTTGACCTTGTGTGTAAAAGTCTTACATTCAAGTTGAAGACATGCTATATTCAATTCAAAGATAATAACAATATAAAAGCTTAATTTTAGTTGCAACACCATCTGATACTAAAGTAATCCCCTTACCATAAATAACTTTAAAACTAAATAAAAGTTGCAGAGATCAGAGTCATATGTTTTTACTACTTTGATCTAGAGAATCTGTTTCTCAAAATAGCAGAGAAAAATGATGCACATGGGTCATAACGCTGTACTAAGCTGAGAAGGTAGATGAGTAGATGAGATGAGTTAAGGTTGCCAAGTCTATGGAAATCTTGATGAAGAAAGCCAGAGAGGGGACTGGAGAGACAGCTTAACCTGTTAAGGTGTTTGCCCACAAAGCCAAAGGATCCTGGTTCAATTCACAAGGGAGTGCATGTGTCTAGAGTTCATTTGCAGTTGCTGGAAGCCCTGGAACACCCACCCCATTCTCTCCTCCCTCATATATATATATGGAGAGAGAGAGAGAGAGAGAGAGAGAGAGAGGGAGAGCCAAAGATGACTGACTTGGTAATGAGGTGAATTCCAGAAGTCTGGGTGGAATACCTCATAAATCCTGGACCAGAATCTGAATTCTGAACTTAACAGGGTTAGACTCCATGAAACTTACCAGTAAGTAACTACTGTGGTGTAGGGTTTGAATATAAAATGTCCCCCAAATACTCATGTGCACTGTGGTGTGGTGGTTTGAATGTAAAATGTCCCCCGTGTACTCATGTGTTTGAGCACTTGGTCCCTAGTTGGTGGTGCTGTTTGGGAAATCAGTGGTACCTTTAAGTGGTATAGGAAATATGTCACTGGAGGTTGGCCTTTAGTTGTTAGAGTCAAATCCCATTTGGAGCAATGGAGGAATACACTCAAAAGAAAAAAAAAACCTTTAGCCTCCATGTAAACATGCATACAGATGTGCTCCCACACACAGGAACACTCATAAACACACACATGCCAACATGCCTGAAAAATATTCATCACAGTTTGAATTCTGAATCTGATCATCTCAATAGCTATATCATTTCTCATTCTGTGTCTAATGTTGGTTTTGGCTCCTCAGGGTGAATTTTTCTTATCTCATGTGTTCTTCTACTCTGAATATATCATTTATTAAATGTACCAATTAACAAAACCCCAGTTAACTAAGTTTAAGTTTGGCCACTGATCTGTCCTTCCTCTTTGCTGGGGGTGGAGGAGGGTGAGTCTTCAACATCCTCTACTTTCTTTGTTATTTATTTTTGTAAACATTTTAATTGAAAAAATTTCATATGTATACATATGCATTTTGATTTGTTTGTGGGTTTCTCTGAGGATATCTTAAGCCAGACCTGCTTTTCACAGCTCTTTCTCTGCCTCTAGCATTATCACACTAGACCTGTGTTTCACGGCTCTCTCTATATATATCTGCCTCTAGCATTATTACACTAGAGTTGATGCTTGGAAAAGAACCAGGGAAACAAGCATTCTATAATCTTACATTTGACTCAGTTTTGTAGAGAGCCTGAGCCCCTAGGAAGTAACCTTTATAACCAATTTTATTCTCATTTTGTCCTTTTCTTTGAGGAAAGGAGGCTAAAAGACTCTACTATTTGTCTTTCCTTCAAATTAATTAAGACTCAGGTAATCCCATTTCTATTAAAAGATGTAAAGAACTCTTAATTTACTAAAAACTTATTAATCTTCTCCTTTATTGTCTGAAACATGGGTGATATTTTCTGAGAGAACATGGTGGAGTTAATGGGGGTAAAAGCCATGAGAAGATGAGGCGGCCCACACAATTGAATAACACCAGGTCCCCAGAAGATTGGATACTCAGGAAAGCCACACTGAAGCTCCAGCAGTTCCTCAGCACCACCACACAAGTTCTCCAAGGGCCGCTGCTTCTCTTCGGAAGATCCCAGCCCTGTGGTCAACTCCCCCGCCTCTTCACATTTCAGAGCAGTGGTTTGCCCTTGGATTTTAAGCCTCTGATGCATCTAAGTCATTGATTTTCAGTTCATTTGGGTTATTTGTGAGGCCATGAGTAATAACTTTCAACCTTCGACATGTCAGAGCTTAAGCCAGACACCACTGAGTGAGTGGCAAAGCCATCCAATACATGTGCTTGTCACTTGAACACAAAACAAGATCCACTTGTAGTGTAAAAGAAAAGAGGGGGAAAGAAGGAAAGGAGGACTCTTTCCTATCCCTTTTTAACCCCTGTGCCTTGTGGTACTTTTCGTCAAACTCGTTATGGCCCTGTGAACACATGCTGTTTGGGTCTTCGTTGACTTACAGATCCTCTGCATCCGCAACCTCTAAAGCCCGACTTCTGTGAGAACCGATGTTCTCCAAAGTCTGTCTTGAGGGAACGAATCAAAATTCTCACCCTTGTGGCATGAATAGCAGAATGATTATGCATTCAGTGATGCTAAAGATAAGACTTCCTGGGACTGGAGAGATGGCTTAGCAGTTAAGGTGTTGCCTAAAAAGCCTAAGGACCCAGGTTCAATTCCCCAGTACCCATGTAAGCCGGATGTACATGGTGGCACATGTTTCTGGAGCTGGTTTGCAGTGGCTAGAAGCCCTTTCATGTGCATTCATTCTCTATCTATCTATCTATCCATCTATCATCTATCTAATCTATCTCCCTCTCTGCCTCTCTCTCTCAAATAAATAAATAAAATACTTAAAACAAGACTTCTACTACCCAGATTTATGAAGACTAAATTAAATAAAATAAAACTCAATATAGTGCCATCCCAGACTAAGTAATGAATTATAAGTCATTCTCATGACTAGACATACAAAATGTATCTAAAATCTTTAAAGATGGCAAATGTTAAGGATCTTCCATCTGTAGTCCATACATGCTCCATAATTCTGGGTTTTCTTTAGAGTTTCCATCTAAGTAGCCCCTTAAGCTTCCTGAAAAGACCATGTGGGAGAATATCAGCACTTTCAGAGTGTACAACTCTGTGTTTTTACTTATTTTTAAAACAAATACAACTCACATGCTATGTCTGTAGGACAACCATTTCTAGAACTTATAGTTATTGTAATGCCTGGAGGCAAACTGACTATAAATTTGTTTAAGAGAAAAAAAGCCACTTTCGTATCAGTTCGAGGTATTTGGGTTTGGATTCTTACATGATTCTGAGTACATACACAGTCAATGTGGAGTGCAGATGTTTTCAGCACAGCTGGTGGGTATACCATAAAGTGATGGAACATAACATCACATAAGCCATGCCAGGTAGACAAAAGCAGTTTCCAGGCTAGGTCACATGAGAAAGTAAGCACGTCTCATTCCCACCACCATGGAAAAGTGAACTTCCTGCAGCACTCTTCTGGATACTGACATATGCTTTGGCTTTTTCAGGTAAGGTCTCACTCTAGCTCAGGCTGAGCTGGAACTCACTATGTAGTCTCAGGGTGGCCTCGAACTCACGGCAATCCTCCTACCTCTGCCTCCCAAGTGCTGGAATTAAAGGCATGTGCCACCACACCCAGCTGACATATGCATTTTGAAAAACATTTCAGTTTTAGTAAATGGCTTGAAAGACAAAAGGAATGCTAATTTTATTATAGCTATATTATTTTTGAATATTTGTCTCAGCCACATATAAGTGGTCCTTGGGTTTCATAAAACATATTTTATATGGAAACAAACCTTTTAACGAAATACCATACATAAATCCAAATCACTCTTCAACTTGTCTCGCTACCCCAACTTTATTCTGTTTTAGTAAGTTCCAATGGAAGAACTCAGCCAAAATTCAGTTTTTATTTTTCCTGCAAGTCTTTTCCACGTGTGAGCTGGCTCCCCATTGTTTATGGTTTAAAGCCCAATTCCTCAATTCTAGTTCTCACATCCTTACTACTGAGTGGATAAATCTCCTTATCACTGAAATAGGAAATAAATAAAATGTTTTAGAGATCATGGTTTTGTGTTTACTTTGGCCAAGTTGAGATTGAAGAGTCATTAAAAGTCTTTATACATGACCAGAGGCACAGAAAAGAGGCATTGGCTACATATATAACTACGCGAGCCAAGTGCTTCCTAAGATTAGGAAAGTATTCACTGGTTACAGTAAGTTTGCGTAGAAGAAAGAATACAGAAGCAAACCATGGTGAATTCCCAGTGATTGTTTTTAAGGGGAAGAGGCCACATCTGTAATGCAATTACCGGCTCACAGTTAGAAGGAAAGTCAGAGTCAGTATCTCATTAAGGAATGACCAGTAGGAAAAGCAGGATTCCTGAGGAAACTACCGCAGGTAACATTTTGATCTTATTCTCTGATGTTACACTGGGAGCAAACAAAAGGGGGATAAATATCCAGTAATCTGAGGCTGTGACTAAAGGTCAAAGTCAAACTGCTAGGATGAAGCAAGCTGTTCAGAAACTGGAAAAGAGCCATAGGGAAAAGTGTTACCTAAGAAACGATAGCATCATTACCTGAGGTTAGGTAATCCAGGTAAGAGACTTGTGTTGTGTTATTTGACTTACTCTGCCAAATGGGGCTTAGAGTAGAAATCACTTGGAGGATTTTTCAGGGTCGACAGAATCAGAATTGTATGGCCAGTGCATTTCTACGAATGATGACAATATAAATAAAAAAATCAAAAGGGAGAGAAATGCACTTAGAAGTCATCATCTAATGTAAGCTTGCCTGTCTCCCTTTTGATTTTTTTGATTTTTATTTATTTATCCATTCAAAGAAAGAGAGAGAGGGGGAGAGAATGGGCACACACACCAGGTCCTCCAGCCACTGCAAATGAACTGGAGACTCATGCACCCCCTCTTGTATCTGCCTTACATGGGTACTGGGGAATCGAACCTGGGTCTATAGGCTTTGCAGGCAAATGTCTTAACCACTCAGCCATCTCTCCAGCCCCGTTTTTGTTATCTTTAATAATAAAGCTGTCTCAGAAAGCAAATATAACTGATCCTATATAACACGTTTGGCATAAAAATGAATGAATTTAGTGTAAACCTTAGCGTAGATTTGGATCAGGAAGGGCAGCAACCACAGGAAAGAGCACAAAGCCAGCCTTGTTGGGACACACTTGCAATCCCAGCATTTAGGAGACGGAGGGAAGGAGGATGAGAAATTTAAGAGCTGCTGGGTCTGCACAGATGCATCCTGTCACAAGGGAGGAAGGGAGGGAAGGAGGAAGGGAAAGAAAGAAAAGTTGGAGAAGCAAAGAATTGAAATTGTCTTTCATTATGATGCAGGGTTGGCGATTGGAGGATTAGATCTCCATAAAGATGAGGTCTGTGAACCCCAACTTCAGGTCCTTATGATCAAAGAATTGATAACGCAGACTGAGAGGGGTCTAAATTATAAATTATGAGATTCATTTTAGGGAGAGTTAGGATTAAAAGAAGAAAGAGCCGGGCGTGGTGGCGCACGCCTTTAATCCCAGCACTCGGGAGGCAGAGGTAGGAGGATCGCCGAGAGTTCGAGGCCACCCTGAGACTACATAGTGAATTCCAGGTCAGCCTGGACCAGAGTGAGACCCTACCTTGAAAAAACAAAAAAAAAAAAAAAAGAAGAAGAAGAAGAAAGAGAAGATAAAAGAGAAAAGGGAGGGTTTTTTGTTTGTTTTTTCCCATGTGTGGTAGTTTGAATATACGTCCCCCAATATATTCAGTGTTTTATTAGTTTATAGTTTGCATCTGCAATCACCTTGCTAGAGGCAATGTCACTGGGGGCTGGTCTTAAGGTGTGGTGGTGGTGATGGTTTGAGATTCCATTGTAAAGATATGCAAAGTGTGCCTAATAGGAGTTCCTGAAGTGTGCTGGGTGGCTGGGGGCTTTGCTCTCCTGCCTGGCCTTGTGAGAGCAGGCCACTTCTTCTGCCATTATGGAACTTCCCCTGGATCTGTAAGCTTCAATAAATAATATCCCTTCCTCCATAACTGTGCCTGGTCTGGAAGTTCATCTCAGCGAACCTGAAGCTGTCTACTACACCATGGTAGGGTTTCCCTCTAGCCCAGGCTGATCTGGAATTCACTCTGTAGTCTCAGGGTGGCCTCGAACTCATGTCAATACTCCCACCTCTGCCTCCCGAGTGCTGGGATTAAAGGCATGCACCACCATGCCCAGCCAGGGAGGTAGCTTGGTTTAGGTAGTTTAGGGTGAATGGGCCCTGAAGGTAAGGCAGGAATGTCTGCCCTCACAATCTAACAGAAGAAAGAAGGACCTGACTTCCTATTTCTTGTCTAAAGGAGTTCTAAAGGAGATCTGTTTTTTCCCAAACCATCTGAGCCCCTCCTGGGAGGGAGGTCCTCTTTCCTAGATTTTAAATCTAATCCTGACATTGTGGTTGGTCAAGTTCAGCGTCCAGAACTTCGTGTCATGGCTGACCTCTTCCCCAGACAGCCTCTAGCTCAGACCAGTCATCCTCACTCTGGCTCACCTGAGCCACAAGATGAAACGCACCACAATAAAGTTATGAACAGGTGTGTGCCAGGGGACAAGTCTCTCTCTTGGCTGGCTCCCGAACTTCAAAGTTCTGTTAAACTTCTCTTGTGGCCCAGAAACCGCATCCTTTTACTCCCACATGGACTCTCTACCCGCTCCTGCCCTCCACGTGGCAGGAGCTATCTACTCTTTCTTACACTTTCTTCTCTTAATCTAACAAATCCCTCTAAACCTTACCCTCTGGTCGATGGATTTTAATTCTTTAAGTTCGTGAGACAGGAAACTGGGGTAGTCTAAATGTATTGGTGTGTTGGTATATTTGTGTTGGCTGGGAACCCCAGAATTCCGGTTTCAATAGCCCAGGCCAAGAGAACTTCTCCCCACTTCCAGGAGGTGGGGAAGAGAGAGAGAAGACAGAGAAAAACTCAGGCACATAGGGAAAGGTCTGTCAAGAGGAAAAATGCCTGTGGGAAAGGGCTCACACATATGGAAAGCAAGCAGGAAGGCATGGAAAACAAAGCTGAAAAGCATATAGGCAAAAAAAAAAAAAAAAAATAGACCAAGAAGATGCCCACTCACATAGGGGCTAAGAAAGCAGCAGGAGAGGGTTTAGGGGTACAAGAAAGATCAGAATAGCCAAGAGGTTCAAAAGCCAACTAGCTTGTAAAAGGGGCTAAAAGGCTTGCAAGCATGTTTCAGGCCCATTTATATGAAGCCAACGTCTAACTAGAATGAGCTTTTCGGTCAGACTCCCGTGTACAAGGGAGGGCCTGGCTGGGTGGTAGGCTCAAAAGGCTGACTCAGGGAAGGCCAGCTCGCTCATGTGATAAGCCAGCGAGAAGTTCAAAAAGAAGCTAGAAAATCTAGAAGCACGCCCCCAAAAATTTTAAAAATATTGAAAAGAAAATACATACTCTGGTTAAAGTCTTGTGTAAATGTGTAATTCCTATGTGTGTGTGTGTTTCATGTTTTTTTTCTTTCTCTTTCTATTTATTAAAAGAAAAGTTACAAAAGTTTAAATTCTCTGAGAGATAGGAAGAGTATTGAAAGGAAAATAGAAAACTCCTGAAATTAACAATAAAAATGAAGATAAAATAAAATGAAGATTAAAAATGAAGCCTGGAATAGAGGTATGGGAATTATAATTCCAAGAAATGTAGTGTTTGTTTTTTTTTCCCCCCTAAATGACAAATGAAGTCAGCAAAGACAAAAACACTGGGAAAAGGTTACCTGTTTTGAACAGATTAGCTGACAACCAAACAAGCAGCAACGACAAAAGTGAATGAAGCTATCAAGGAAAGCCAGAGGCAGCTGTCACCACCTTGCCTAGAAAGTTGTTCCAGGGCTGGAGAGATGGTTAGTGATTAAGGCATTTGCCTGCAAAGCTGTAGGATCCAGGTTCAGTTCTCCAGGATCCACATAAGCCAGATGCACAAGGTGGCATATGCATCTGGAGTTTATTTGCAGTGGCTGGAGGCCCTTGCTCACCCATTCTCTCCCTCTCCCTTCCTCTCTCTCCTCTCATAGATAAATAAAAAAGAAAATATAAAAAAAGAAAGTTGTTCCAAAGAGCTACTTCAAATAATATGTGTAGTAAATCAGTGTCACTGGAAGAATAATACAACTTAAATTCAGATCAAGGAGAATATATTCGTACAAAATGTACCATTTGAGTCCTTGATATTTTCATTTTCTCATATTTGCCTTAAATTGCTTTGTAGAGCACTTCCCAGGAAAGATTAACTTTGGTTGAAATATATTTTTATGAAGAAAGAACTATTGAAAAGAATTTTGTTTAGTTTATGAAATATAATTAGCAGTTATGGCACTGGTCTCCAATGTGATGTCAATTCATATACCACCCTGAGCTAAATATAAGGAACTAATGGGGACTAATGAAGGCACTCTCCTCCAAAGGTAAGCAGAATTTTTTTAAATTTGAGAGAGAGAGAGAAAGAGGGAGAGACAGAGAGAGGAAGAGGCAGAGAGAGATTGGGAGTGCCAGGGCCTCTCATCTGCTGTGAATGAACTCCAGATGTGTGCACCCTCTTGTGCACATGTGAGACATTGCACTCTTGAGTCACTTTTGCATCTGGCTAAATGTAGGACCTGGAGGTTTGAACAAGCATTCCTAGGCGCCTTAACTGCTGAGCCATCTCTCTAGCCCATGCAGAATTTTTAATTTTTTTTAAATTTTTGTTTATTTATTAGCAACAGACAGAGAGAGAAAGACACAGAGAGAGAAAGAGAGAATGGGCATGTCAGGGCCTCCAGCCTCTGAAAACATCTGGATTATGTGGGTACTGGGAACTGAGCTTCAAACCAAGGTCCTTAGGCTTCACAGGCAAGCACTTAACTGCTAAGCTATCTCTCCAGCCCCTTTTTAGATTTTTTAAATTTTTGTTTATTTACTAGCAACAGACAGACAGAGAAAGAGGCAGAGAGAGAGCCAAGCAGAATTTTTAATAGAGACATCCCACCTGGATGGTAATTTGTTCTGTAGCAATAATCAAGAACATATAATACATGTCTTATGCTTATCTTTCATTTTGTAAATTTTCACTCATTTTTTCCATTTTCACATTTCCATACGTGTTTGCAATGCATTTTGATCTCATCTCCTTCAGTTAGCTGTCTGTTACCTCCCCCCTTATTACATTATAAATCCCCTTAAATTTTGCCTGTATGTCAGAAATCAATACATTTTCTAGCAGGTCACTGTAGCAAACGGTTGCCAAGACTTAACTCACCTTGTGATTTTTTTTTCTTTTAGTTCACACAGTGCCAGGAATGTGATTGAAGGCTAAAAATGCATATGACCTCAGTCAATACAATAAAAATATGATTTATGAACCTAAAACTTTATGTAACAATCTCAGTCCACATTTGCACAATGATGGAGTGACCATAAACCCAAAGTGGACTCAAGGCAAGTGTGCTTTGAATGTATGGGACAAGATATAAGAGGACACGGGGTAGCAGCATCCTGTACAAACCGCAAACAGCACACGTGTCAGAGAATGATCTAGAAAGAAAGTAACCAAAAGGGAATGCTGGAGCTGTATTTTAACTGCTGACTAGACATGTGCCAAAAACAGAAGAAAAAAAAAATGAAGGAAAGAAAAGAAAAACAGGGAATAAAGTATACTAGACAGAAAAAAATAATAAAAGACTCAGAAGGGCAGGACATATTTGCAAACTAAAATTCACCTGGCATTGATAAATACGCTTAGGTCAGAAATAGGAAACTTGAGCTTGAAAAATCTAAATAAAAAGCAACAGATGGTGAAGGCTGTCATATGCAGTCTAAAGGAGTTTGGGATTCATGCTTATATACTAACAGGGAAAATGGTTTTCATGCTTATTTGTTTTTAAAACGATAGGTTTTGTGAAAGTATCACAAGTTAAGAATGAATAAGGATCAGAGCCCCACGCATTTAGTACCCTCCTAGAGAGTTGAAAACAAAAGAACTAAGAATCACCAAGGAAGGAGTTGACACCCTTACCCAGAAATGAATACGAAATACCACTACAAAAAATAACAGCCACGTTGCAGGGGAGGGGAGGGGCAGGTGCTGGTGAACATGCAATCTCAAGTTGACAGGCTCTGGATCACACACAGGACAAGAATCTGGGCATGTGTGTGAGGAGTTTTCTAAAGGGTAACTGAGGAGGAAAGGCACACTCTGAGTGTGGACAGCAGTACTCCATGAGCCCTCAACTGCACAAAAAGGAGAATGGAGGAGGGATGGCTTAGCGGTTACAGATTTGCCTGCAAAGCCAAAGGACCCAGGTTCGATTCCTCAGGATCCACATTATCCACATGCACAAGAGGGTGCACATGTCTGGAGGTGGTTTGCAGTGCTGGAGGCCCTGGCGCATTCTCTCTCTCTCTCTCCCTGTCTGTCAAATTAATAAATAAATAAAAATAACTTTTTTTTTTAAAAAAAAAAAGAGAAAGCAAGCTGAACACCAGCATTTATCATTTTACTTCATGACTCTGGATGTAATACTGACCAGTTACCTCATGTTCCTGTGGCCATTCCTTCCCACCAGGACAGAGTGTAAAAGTAAAGCTGGAGTCAAAATAAACTCCCTCTTTCCTTATGTTGTTTTTTTTTTGGGGGGGAGGGATTATTTTGTTACAGCAATGGAAAAAGTAATTCGTATAGAAAATTATTGCTAGAACTGAGGTTGTTCCTGTGGTAAACCTATCCATGTGGTTCATAGGTCTTAGGAACTTAGGTTTCCAAAGGAAATGTGGAAGAATTTAGAACTTTGGCTAGAAAATCTCTAGAATGCTATAAACAGACATTAATGGGCCATCCTGGTGGGAGGCTGAAAGACTCAGATGCCCAACGGAAACATGGACACCAGAGGCGGAGCTCCTGAGGGTTCAGAGGTTCAAGGACTCTTACCAGAAATGGCTGGAGGTCATTCATGTTATCTTCTGGCAAAGATCCCAAATGCATTCTGTCCATGTCCTGGGAACTTGAGTCACAATGCATTCAAAAGTAAGGGACTAATTTTGTTTGGCAGAGGATGACTTAACACAGGACAGCGTTCGAACTGTGACTAGATTAATGTTCACTGTTCTTATTTGAGTCTACAGCGAGAGGGAGTAAAAGCAGAGCAAGAAATATGAAAACTTTGCCAATTTGCCTGGGAACAGAGGGAGTTTCAAGCTGCCGACAAGCAGGTGTTGAGAAAGCAGCTGCTTCAACTGAAGAGATCACAGCATTAGCGAGAAAGCTTGCACTGTGCACCGCACCGGGACAGTTAGAAAGATGCCCTGACAGCAAGACCCCCAAGCACGGAGGGCTGGATCTTAAGAAAATACAATTTCACTTGAAAGCAAACAGACTACACGGAGAATGCCACTGAAGGGACTCTGTGCTTTGAAAGAATTGCTAAGGGAAGTGGTTCTCCAACGACAGCCCTGACATGTACAGAGGCGAACATATTTTGCACTGTACAATGGTCCAAGAAAGCCAGACAACAAGGTGTGCTAGGACCAGAACATGCAAGTGCTGCCCATGTGTTACTAGCTTTGTATACATGAGAAGATTCAATAATAACAGGGTCATGCGGCTTCCAACACTGCAGAGAGATGCTGAGGCCAGGCAATATTTGACAGTATCAGGGTCCCTGCAATAAGACACCGAGAAGCAATTACATGAAACAGTGTAGCTGAAGCCCAAGTTTCAACAGAGACTAAAAGATCTTGCAGGTGTCAGGACCATGGTACACCCACCAATGGAAGCTGTATGCGTAGAGGCGAGCCAGCTCAAGAGAGAGGCTATGCATGATGCCAGTGGCAGAGCTGGAGGGGGCAGAGCTAGTCAGACTCTTAGAAACTGTATTAGCCAATCACAAGCCCTCAGAGTCAGGCATGTAGCTGAAGGACTGGGTGTTTGCTTCCTTTTTAAAATGGGGATATTGAGCCGGGCGTGGTGGCGCACGCCTTTAATCCCAGCACTCGGGAGGCAGAGGTAGGAGGATTGCCAAGAGTTTGAGGCCACCCTGAGACTACATAGTTAATTCCAGGTCAGCCTGGACCAGAGTGAGACCCTACCTCGCAAAAACCAAAAAAAAAAAAAAAAAATGGGGATATTTACTCTGTGACATTATGTTTGGAAATATCTAAGTTGGTTTTGCTGTCACAGGGCCTTAGAGTTAAGAGAATGCCTGAGTCTTAGAAGAGACTCAGCAATTGCAGGGCATGGTGACGCACACCATTAATCCCTGCACTCGGGAGGCAGAGGTAGGAGGACCGCCATGAGTTGGAGGCCACCCTGAGGCTACAGAATGAGATCCAGGTCAGCCTGAGCTAGGGTGAGACAAAGAAAAAAAGAAAGAAAAAAAAGAAAGAAAGAAAGAAAGAAAGAAAGAAAGAAAGAAAGAAAGAAGGAAGGGAGGAGGGAGGGGGGGAGGGAGGGAGAGGGAGGGAGGGGAGGGAGGGAGGGAGGGAGGGGGGAGGAGGGGAGGGGAGGGGAGGAAGGAAGGAAGGAAGGGAGGGAGGGGGGGAGGGAGGGAGGGAGGAAGGAAGGAAGGAAGGAAGGAAGGAAGGAAGGAAGGAAGGAAGGAAGGAAGGAAGAAAAAAAAAAAAAAAAAGTATAGGAACGTCTGTTAAACTGAATGCATCTTATATTATGAAGTTGCTATGAGATATTGGGACGGGGTAAATGTCTTTGTCTTAAAAGCAAGATGTTTAGTGTCAGGTTGATAAGGGGTGGATTGTGATGGTTAACACTTATCACTTTGATAGGAGATAGAATCACCTAGGAAGCAAAACTCTGGACATACCTGTGTGAGAGTTTCTAAATTGCTTAACTGAGATAGAAAGACCCATGCTGAAATGGGTGACCCTATTCCATAGGTTGTGATCAGTCCTAAACGGAATAAAAGGGGAAAGGAAAGGAGGCTGTAGAGATGGATCAGCAATTAAGGCACTTGCCTGCAAAGCCTAACGACCAAGGTTTGATTCCCCAGTACCCAAGTAAAGCCAGATGAACAAGCTGGCACATGCATCTGGAGTTTGTTTGCAGTAGCTGGAGTTTCTGTGTGTCCATTCTCTCTCTCCCCCATCCCCAGGCATGGTGGTGCACATCTTTAATCCCAGCACTCAGGAGGCAGAGGTAGGAGGATCACCATGAGTTCAAGGCCACCCTGAGACTACAGAGTGAATTCCAGGTCAGTCTGGGTTAGAGTGAGACCCTGCCTCAAAAAACCAAAACAAAAAAAAAGAAAGAAAGAAAGAAAGAAAGAAAGAAAGAAAGAAAGAAAGAAAGAAAAAGGAAAGGAAAGGAAAGGAAAGGAAAGGAAAGGAAAAGAAAAGAAAAGAAAAGAAAGAAAACAGGGAGCTGAGCAGTATTCATTTCTCTTTCTGCTTCCTGATTATGGAAGCAATGTGACTAACCACCTCGTCCTCCTGCGGCCATTCCTTTCCTCCCTCAGACTATGAGCCAGCATCAATCCTTCCTTGTATGGCTTGTGAATCCATGATGAGAAATGTAACCAACATAAGAAGTCTTGGCCATATTCCATCCCGGTCTTTCTTGAACCCATCCTACCTCGCCTGCCTGCCAGTCATCACCATGGGTTTATTTTCACCTATTAGTCTCGCACATGCTTGACACGAGTCACACCTTGAACCATTCATTCATCTATATGCATTCTCTTAATAGTTTTTGTTGTTGTTGTTTGTTTTTTCAAGGTAAGGTCTCACTCTAGTTCAGGCTGACCTGGAATTCACTATATAGTCTCAGGCTGGCCTCGAACTCACAGCAATCCTCCTACCTCTGCCTCCTGAGTGCTGGGATTAAAGGTGTGTGCCACCATGCCGGCTTCTCACAATAGTTTTACTAAGACAAGTACACTAATGATATTCATTGTTATCCTGACATTTTACTGTAGATTAAGGCTGTGCATTTTATGTTTTTCCCTTCTCAAACCTAGGATGCTCAAGGTGTCTCATTAGAAAGGATTTAAAAAATCTTCCCCTCCTTGTCACACATTATTAATGAAAAACAAACATTAGGCATGTTTTTTATCCTCCCTGAGTTTTTCTTTTCTCCCTAGTGCCTAAAAAGAGCACAGAACCCAAAGGGCCTGACTCCTGTTTCTAATGTTGTCTATTATTTAATATGTTTTATACGTGCACTCCCAGGGCAGCAGAACTCCCCTTTGGGAAAAACGCTGTTTCAAAACGGTGAGCAAGACACTTCAAACAGTCCATAGTCAAGTACGGATAATAAATATGTGCTACAGCACTGGGCACCATGACAACCGTGAAAAGGAGAAGCTATGGGGCTCAATGAAGGACTGTACACTTTGTTTTTGTTTTTTTTTTTTTCCTTGGATTTGTGGGGGAAGTGGGTGTATGCATTAGTGTTTGTGCCTATGTGTACATGTGCGGGGATATGAGTGTGTGTGTGTGGTGATGGTGGAGTGTGTGTATGTATGTATGTATGTATGTATGTATGTATGTATGTATGTATGTATACGTGTGTAGGTTGACATCGGATGTCTGCCTCAATTGCTCTCTACCTTGTATTTTGAGACTGGGTCTCTAGCTGAACCTGGACTTCACTGATAGGCTAAAGTAGCCACCTTGCAAGCCCCAGGGATCTGGCTTTGGCTGCTTCCCGGCTCTGGGACTCTGAGAGCATGCCACTGGGCCTGGCTTTCATGTGGATCCTGGGAGCTACAGGTCCTTATGCTGACGGTGCGAGCACTTTCCCCAGCGAACATCTCTCCAGCCCCTGCAGTTGTATTTTTTTATGTAGTATGCATGTGCACGTTTCTCCATGAGTGTAGCTATACTGCAAACCATCTGTCCTTTCCAATATCAAACATATAATTGAGGTTTTCGTTTGCCCCAATTTGTAAACTCATCAACTCTTTGCGTCTCTAGTCGTTTTGGGGTGGAGACAGACACAGGAAGAAGTCAAGAGAGCATTTCGATGCAAGAGCAGCTGCAGTGCTGTAGAAATTGCACATGACCATGAGACAATGCATCAGGATTTCTCCCCATACTGCCCCAGCAGTCCACTGGAGCCTCAGGTTCCGAAAACAACCTGCTTGTTTATTTCAGCTGCAGGGACCATAAGAGCTGGCCTTTGAATTACAGCATCCTCTGTCACTCTTCCGGTCTTCGGTGAGACTTCTCCAGGATTCGAACTCATCAGGAAAGCAAAGAGCCATGCCGAGCTCTCGGGAGGAGAATGCATATCACTGGGAACCTTTCCCCTGTCAGCTCCAGAAAGAGCTGTACTGCACGAGCACTCTGATGTCCTCTCACAGACTGAGAGTGACGGATATAAGGAACAAGCGGACAGCAACACTCAAAGTCTAAACTTCAAAATGAGTGTGATTGGCATTGGCCCAGGTTTTAGCCTCTGTATCAAAAAAACAGAAGGGAAATCATGATGGTGGAAAGGCTAAACCAGCCCTGCTCTGGTCTCCCATCACTCCTGAGCCTGCAAGATTCAAAGAAGCAGAAAATGATCACAGAATCATTCGACAGGAATAGGACAGTGGGGGAAAGGGCCACGAGCCACAGGGAAAAGAGAAGGGCATGAACTTTCATAGCAAAGCACAAGAACCCCGAGAAATTCTTCTTCATGCCATCAGTACGCAACGCATTTACACAAAGACATCATAAAATATAGCATCAGGACGTGCCAAGAGGTAGCGTGGTATATGGCATCAAATCTTAATGAGAAGCTAAATCACCTGGGGGTTCAGTAGGCCTGGCACTGACACAGAACTCTATGGTTTTGACAAGTTCCCAGGTGAACTATGGCAGAATCTGTGGGCTCATGGGCCACACTGGCAAGGAGAAGGAAATGACATTAGATTGGGGGGGAATGCCCCTGCTCTCTTCTCCTTCCTACACACACAACCAAGCCACTTTACACTGCATTATATGCAGCCAGAAATCTAATTTCATTTAAACTTTATTCCTATAAAATGGGATATAATTATATATGCAAAATAGATCTAATTGAGAAATAATATATACGAATATGCTTTAATAATAAAGCAGTGTAGAAATACAATGTTAATTACTATTTGAGTAAACATAAGTGTGGAATTATCTTCCAGGAAAAGTCAGTGGGATCAGTGATCGTTAATGTAAAAAAAAAAAAATTAAACGGCTCTCCATTCTCTGCAGACAGTGGTTCTGCGTGTAAGGAAGAGATCAAGGCTCACCTCCAGTGACCCTCTTCCTCCAATAAGGCTCCATCTCCTAAAGATTCCCAAAGAGCACCACTTTGCTTGGAACCAAGTGTTCACACACATGAAACTGTGGGAGACGGCTGGAGAGATGGGTAAGCAGTTAACATGCATGCCTGCGAAGCCTAAGGACCACAGTTCAATTCTCCAGGTCCCACGTAAGCCAGATGCACATGGTAGCGCATGCATCTAGAGTTCGTTTGCAGTGGCTATAGGCCCTGGTGCATCCATTCTCACTCTCTCTCTGTCTCTCCCTCTTTCTGTCTTTAATAAATAAATAAATAAAAATTATAAAAGAAAGAAACTGCGGGGGACATTTATATTCAAATCACAATATCATGAGACTCAAGCAAAATGATGTCTGTAAAGATACTTGAATATTTATTAATTGCTGTGAAAATATGTATTAATGTCAGTCAGAGTCATTAAATACCTGTTAAAACTGTGTAGCAAAGAGAAAGTATGACCATTACATGGGATCTTTCCAATGTCTCTTCTAGCCTGGCAAAATTTCAGAAAGGATTTGGTATGGTCAAAACTGAGAAGAGTTTCTGGGGCTTTGCTGGTCATACTTTGACTGCTGTTGTTGCTCGTGACTTAATGAGCACTGTGGTAGTTTGAATAGATGGCCCCCAATATAGTCAGTATTTTATTAGTTTATAGTTTGCATCTGCAGCCACCTGGCTGAAGGCTGTGTCACTGGACGGATTTTAAGGTATAGTGGTAAGTTTGAGATTTCAATCTAAAAATATGTAGAGTGTGCCTAGCTGGAGTTCCTGAGGTGTGCTGTGCTGTGTGATTGTTTTAGCTTTTGCCCCCCCCTTCTCTCTCCCTCTCTCTCTATCTCTCTGTCTCTCTCTTTCTGCCTGGTCCTGTAAGAGCAGGCCAGCTTCTTCTGCCATTATGGAACTTCCCCTGGGTCTGTAAGCTTCAATAAAAATCCCCTCGTCCATAACTGTGCCTGGTCTGGAAGCTCATCTCAGTGAATCTGAAGCTGTCTGCTACAGGTACTCAATGCTATATTAACTAAGCATGCCCAAAATTTCAGTTTTGAAGTAAAAACTAGTTTTATTGGTAGAGAAAATTTCAGAAGCTGTAAACAAAAATAAGGGGGAAAGTTAAAGACAAATAGGTGTATCACATGGATAAATTTATATAACAAGCATTGGTTGAAAATAAAAGTCCAACAGCAAAGAAGGAGCCTCTCCCAAGAAAGAATGTTGCAAGCCTTGTTCCAGTCCAACTAAACTAGTCTCTATTCCCAGGCTGTACTTGTGAATTTTCACCTCGTTGTCATGCCTGTCATCCTGTGGGGATTGTAGCTGAAGTGCAATGTGATATTGCCTCAACATAAATGCCTTCTGAAACTTGGTCCATGCACTAAGCCTCTGAATATGTGTCTCTTCCTCTTTTAAGTTTTCCTTTCTCTAACCACAGAATTAGACTTCACTGGGTTCCTTTATCACTTTATGCTTATCATATCATACTCACTGCTGTCAACTATGTGGGAGGAGCTTAGGATCACCACGAAACCCGCCATCTAGCATTGATAATTCGTGGATTGGATTACGTACTTAATATGGTTTACTATATGAATGAGAAATTAGCATCTAATAAATTTTCCTCTCTTTCTCCTTTCTCTTTCTCTCTGTCTCTCTCTCACTCTCTCTCTCTCTTTCTCTTTCCTATTCTGATCTTTCAAGATTAGCTTCTGCTATAAACTTGGGGCAATTCTCTTGCTTGTGCCTACCTCATATGTATGCACCCACATTAATTTTTGTCAATGTTATTTTGTTTTATTTATTCTTATTTATTTATTTGAGAGAGGGAGCAAGCCCATCAGAATCATAATCATTTTCTCAACAGAAACACACACACACACACACAAAATAAAGCCAGGAGAACATGGGATGTTATGTTCCAAATTCTCAAACATAATGAATAACAATCTAGATTATTGTATCTAACAAAAAAATCATAATTGATAACAACTTTGCTTTATAAGCACAAACTAAAGGAATCCATGACTACTAAGCCTGTTTTGCAGAAGGTACATGAAGGAATCCTTCAGATACAAGAAAAAGATAATCCTATTCTATGAGTGACAGCATTACAAGCTCCCTATCTGCCCATTTGCTATCATAAGTCCTTCATCTATTTTGAAGCAGATAGATTTAACATATGCACAAAGCCATGCATATTTTATATACTTTGTCACCAGTAATGATCTCATGATCTATCTAAGCACTTTGGCTGCTAAAGCTAACATTCCACCTTTTAGCACGTCACATGGAAGGCTTACCCTAATGATGTATTTCATATTATGATCTTATTAAGTCTATCAGGAACTCAAAACAAAAAACAACATTGGGGCTGGAGAGATGGCTGAGTGGTTAAAGCATTTGCCTGCAAAACCAAAGGACCAAGGTTCAATTCCCCAGGACCCACATAAGCCCAATGCACAAGGTGGCACACGTGTCTGGAATTCATTTGCAGTGGCTGGATGCCCTAGTGCACCCATTCTCTCTCTCTCTCTCAAACTATAACAATTAATTAATTTATCACATAATTAAAAGGAAAATAAAATTGTTATTGCCATTTGAAATAGTGTATTTATTTAGTGTTAGTGAATGTTAGAGATAACTGAAATGAAGAATAAAACCTATATTTTTTAATTGTAGGGATTGCTGTTGGTATTGTAAATAAATTCTCCACAAGAAAATTTCTGTTTCTGTGATATCTTCACTTTTGCCTTTGTGACAAATGCCACATTCTATCTTTTATTAAAATCACTCATACAGATTAATAATTCTTGAGAACAGTAATCTTGGAAGCACTTAAAGATAGTAATTGCTCCATAGATACTGATTAAAGATATAAAAGCAAATTGCTCCTAAAGAAACCGTGCCTCGTGGGTTTTACTTATGTGTGTGTGTGTGTGTGTGTGTGTGTGTGTGTGTGTGTGTGTGGTTTCCTTCCATATATAAGCACCAGGTTGACCATACTTGAGAGTCAATGCTAGCCATGGAATAAGCTCTTCCTA
Organism: Orientallactaga sibirica; assembly: GCA_036365145.1. Lineage (NCBI taxonomy): Eukaryota > Metazoa > Chordata > Mammalia > Rodentia > Dipodidae > Orientallactaga > Orientallactaga sibirica. The sequence goes on along the minus strand of JAEOAD010001894.1, from coordinate 3,263,591 downwards.
CTTCTTGGTTTTCTATGAATAAATCTAACCATTTTCTCGCGTTACTGAATACACTGAAGAGTTAGCAGCAGCAGACATCAACGCAGATAGCCTTATGCAAATGCCAGCTGTCACCTCCCTTTTGGTCACCTTGTATCCACCTTGCAGTCTTGACTGATGCCCAAACATCTGGATAACAGCACACCATCTGGAGTTGTTATCCTCCACGTATACTCTCCATACTGATCCCAGCCCAGATGTTAATTAGTGACTCAAACCAAATATCCTATTCATGATCATTCAAACTAGAACAACTAGAAGTTTTTCCCCAACAGCTATAATTGCCAAATCTCCTTCATTCCTAATGTAGTAACTGTCTCATTGCTGACATAGAGCACCTGATGGGAAGAGAGATTTTTATTTTAGCTTATCATCTCAAGGGGAAGCTTCATGATGGCAGGGAAAGCATGACATGAGCAGAGGCTGGATGTCACCTCTGCCTTTTAGGTAGAAAAAAGCAGCAGGAGAGTGAGACAAACTCTGGCAGGGGCTGGCTATAATACCCCTAAGCCTGCCCTTCCTGAAAAAAAAAAAAAACAAAAAACATCTCCAGCAAAGCTCCACCTCCAAAATTTCAATCAGCTGGAGATATGAGTTTATTGGAGACATCTTATTCAAACCACCACATTCTGCCCCTGGTTCCCATAGTCTGATTATCATATATCATATAAAATGCAATGATAAATCCAACTGTAAAAGTCCCATAGGTTTTTTTTTTTTTTTTTTTTTTTTTTTTTTCAATTCCAACATTCAAACATCCCTGTAGTCCAAGGTCTCTTAACTGTGAGCCTGTAAAACCAAAAACATATAATGGCACATAGTAAACATTTAAACATTTCCCCAAGTTAATAGCAGAGAAGGCACACTTTTTCAAAGAAGACATTAAAAGTAAAAATCAGGGGCCTGGAGAGATGGCTTAGTGGTTAAGGCACTTGCCTGTGAAGCCAAAGGACCCAGGTTTGATTCCCTAGGACCCACATAAGCCAGATGCACAAGGTGGCGCACACATCTGGAGTTCGTTTGCTGGAAGCCCAAGTGTGCCCATTCTCTCTCTCTCTCCCCCTCAGCCTATTTCTCTCTCTCTCTCAAATAAATAAAAAAGAAAAGAAATGTAAGAAAAGGAAAGTAAAAGAAAGAAAAGAAAAGAAAAGAAAAGAGAAAAGAGAAAAGAACTAAATCACTTCATTGGTCAGGGTTGCTCTGCTGCAGATCTCCCAGCCAGGTCAGCCAGCTTCCTGTAACTTTCCACACAACAAGAAATTCCCTTCATAAAAGCTTTACAGCTCAAGCCAGGCTGGTTTCAGACAGTGTTAAACTAATACCACACAAAGAGTGAGGGGAGAACAGTGTGAGACCAATTAAAACAAATTGGCAGTGAAAGCAACAGCTGGATGCCAACATGCTCTGCTCGCTTACTGACATGTCAACAGGGTGATTTTTTTTTTTTCTTTTAGAGAAACTAGTACTGTCTGAAGGAAAAGAGACACTTCTAGCCCAACAAGGCAAAGGAGGCCTGTAACTCACCAAGGAATTCATGCACCCTCATTCCACAAGTTCTGCATGGTTGAAAACACCTGCAAGCATCTTCTTGTTTTTCTAAAGAGTTTTCAATGGGATTGCTTGCATAGGAAACAGCATCCCTTCCCGTTAAAGCTCAGCTCAGAGCCCATTTGTCCGATATAATCCCAAGCATGAAGAACTCAGATGACCTGGGTTCTAGGTGCAGAATGTTTACAATATCCTACTACATCGCAAATACCCCATCTCTAAAAAGAATAGCATTTTTGCCTTCACTGTGGAAAAGAAATTTGGCAGAAACCAGAATCAGATGATTCCTCTAAAACACAGTCTCCACTGTGCAAGCCTTTTCCTGGGAGAGAGCTCAGCCCTGAATCTCCTTCCCCTCTGTGCAGCTGTACCCCGCTTGTATGTTATCTGGTTAGTGCAGACACAGACATATTCCCCTGACTTTCTGTAGTTTAACCCACCAATAGCGTAAAGAACTCAACATGATGTCAAGCAGCCCGCAGTACTGTCTATATGAGCTCAAGACTCGGGCTTTGGAAGTTACTACCCTGAGCCCATGTCAACATGAATACATCTTCTGAGTCTCCACTCTGTCTCTGGTACCGGTTCTGTGTACCTCAGTTACCCATAACAGTGCTATAGAGGAATCTTGACAATATCATGCAAAATTAAAGAGTTAACAAAGTTTGAAACTTGCAAACCTTCACTAGCACGCAAGGTTGGCTGGGGAATTTTTGGAAACTGATTTTCTATTTGCCCCAGAGCCTGTCATGCTAAGCCAAGGAATGAAGCACTTGTTTCTTCTCATATCACAGGTATTGTACAGCACATTCCTCCCAACTGAAATATTTCCTCCTGAAGGGAAAGAGGGAGTCAGTGGGTCAAAGAGTCTGGGAGATCTGAAATTTAAAAGGTCACAGGATGAACACTGAACACTTCCCAAGATTATAGGAGCAATAAACCCTTTTGAGGAGCAGACTCGGACAAGAGTTGTAGAGCAATTTTCTCTGAGTTGAAACATTGCCTCCTGAGGAGAGGACAGGATGCTCGTGAGGGCAAGAAGCCTGGGAAGGAAAAATGAAACTGGAAAAGACACCTCCCTAAAGTACAGGGTAAACAGCCGTAGGGTGCAGCACAGTAGCACACTACTACTGTTGCATTGTCTGTGAGTTGTCAGCTATGCTTGGGGGTGCTTTTCAGTGACGCCTGAGTCAGTCAGTGCTTCCTCAAGCGACCCCTCACCCTCCTCTGTAAGTCACCCCAATAAACTCATTGGTTCGCCAAAACTGGTTTTGGTACAATTGTGCTTTGGTCTGTTGTTTGTGCCCGATCTGGGGTGAACATACATGTGTTCTTGTATCCCCAGGGGAAAGTTTCATTGGTTAAACCACATAATTACTAAGAAACTGCAGATCCTGTGTAAGATGCCATGTTGGATGAGTGCCCGTGTTCTAGATCTTTTTCCTTTGACATGTGCACGTGTGTGTGTGTGTGTGTGTGTGTGTGTGTGTGTGTGTGTACGCACACATGTGTGTGTTATGGTCTGTAATGTGATGTGGGTTCCTTCCTTAGGGTCAAACAGAGAATTGGATGCCCCATGACAGAGAGAAGTTTGAAGTCACAGACAAAACAGAGGTAACTGGTTTATTATGAAAACAAAAGTTCACCAAGATGGGAAGGGGATCCTAGAGTTTAGAATGTGTCTAGGTGGGCTCTAGGTTGAGTTTTATACTGTCGGCCACTTCTCTCACCTTATTCAATGATGAGAAAACCTGTCATTCCATTTCATGCTTATTTCATACCTATGGTCCTTCTACTTTTCAGTCCATCCTCAGTATTAAGCCAGAGATTATGTGGACAGAGTACACATCTATCACATCAAATAAAAGGAGACATTCTTGGGGCTAGAGAGATGGCTTAGTGGTTAAGGCATTTGCCTGCCACAGGACCCAGGTTCAATTCCCCAGGGTCCACACAAGCCAGATGCACAAGGTGACACATGCATCTGGAGTTCGTTTGCAGTGGCTGGAGGCCCTGGCGTGCCATTCTGTCTCTCTCTCTCTCTCTCTCTCTCTCTGTCTCACTACCTCTTCCTCTCTCTCAAATAAATAAATAAATAAAATATATTTTTTAAAGGAGGCATTTTTATATAGCATTCTCTCTCGTTCTTGGTAAAAACAATATATGCATATGCCACAAAATAAGGACTGTATAGTCTTTTTGTTGTTGTTGTTGTTTGTTTTTTGAGGCAGGGTCTCACTCTAGCTCAGGTTGATCTGGAATTCACTATATAGTCTCAGGGTGGCGTCAAACTCAGAGCAATCCTCCTACCTTTGCCTCCCAAGTGCTGGAATTAAAGGCACCACCACATCAGGATCGGGACTGTATTATCTAGATGATACCACAAATCAGTAAAATGATTCAATGTTTGCGTTTAAATCAACCCCATGCAACAGGGAAGTGAATGGTAAAATTTACTCAAGCTGCTTAACATGTAATTTTTCTAATTAGGTATGCAAGTTCCAGCCTATACAGTATATAATGACAAGAATATAGGGAATTCCCAGAATCTATAGGCAGAGAGACTCAAGAGGAAAAGCAAAGTAAAATTAAATTTTCTATATTAAGAGGGGCATTAAATAGTAAGTGAAATTATGATGACAAACTAAAGGAGAATGAGGCCACTAAAGAAAGAGAGGCATGGGGCTGGAGAGATGGCTTAGCAGTTAAGGTGCATGCCTGAGAAGCCTAAGGACACAGGTTCACTTCTCCAGGTCCCACATAAGCCAGATGCACATGGTGGCACATGAATCTGGAGTTCATTTTGGTGGGCCCATTCTCTCCCCCTCTCCCCCCTGCCACCTTTCTCTGTCTCTAATAAATAAATAAAAATAAAAAATAAAGAAGAGAGACTTTTTATTTTAGAACCAGGCATGTCCCCCTGATTGTTTTACTAGACCTAGAAGGTTAAGGGGCTGGTCACAGACTCAGGAAAACAAACATTCTACCTTCTTCAGAAGTGCAAGCTTGGGTTCTGTACCGGCTTGTCTTTGGGTAGCCTGGATTAAAAGTGTTACCTCTAGAAATCACTTCAGCCTACAATAGAAAAGGTGTCAGCAATGGCAGGTCAAAGTCACAGGTTTAAGCACACAGGATCAATATTCTGTTTCTAGAGCAAATATCTAGGATGTTGATGTCATAGGTGAACATAGTTTGTTAATCTACAAATTAGCCGGTAGCTGAAAAATGTGAAATACACACATTGGTCCATGTGGTTTTAAGACACGGGAAATTAAACTTGTGTTATGTATTGGGATTTGGGCTATAAAGTTTCATGACACTGGACAAGGACACTTTCAGTGTATCTTCATACCAACATGTTTTCTCCCGTCATTCTTTTTTTTTCCTTTTTGTCCTTCCTTCTTCTCTTCCTTCATGAACAGGTTCTCATATAGTCCTGGCTGAGATTGTAGACATAGGCAACTGCATTCAACTTTATGTGGCTCCTGGGGGTCTAAACGCAGCTCCTCACACATGCATAGCAAACACTTGACTGACTGAACCATCCCCCAACCTTGAGAACATCTTGTGCATAACTGTGAAGATGTGTTTTCATCAGATGCATATTTGACATTCATGAAACTGAGGTTTTTGTCTTTTGTGAATCAAAAAATTTCAATTATCATTACGGTTTGCAAAATTAACTAAAGAAAAGTGTAAGCGGAAACACTGTGATTTCTTCAAGCTGCTGACAATTCTATAACTGTAGAAGGTATTTGAATACTGGTGTTTCTCAGTAGTTCTCAGTAAAAGTCAAACATCTCAAAGCCTCGTAGTAACATTTGGAACACTGTGCTACTGTAAACAAACCATTACAGAGGAGATGTGTTCAACAGATGCAGAAGAACAATTATTTTACAGGCAACTTCAACTATGAGGTCAAAACCTGAGAATTTTTTTTTTAAAGAATATACTGCATTCTTATTTTGTTTGTTCACAGATTTTCTTTCAATTTGTCTTCTGACTTTCTCAATGGCCTATGGTAGCTAATTCAAAAGTATGAGAATCTGAGGCTATGGGTCAGAGGTCAAGCGCTTGCCTAGCACACACCAGATAGACCCCCAGTTTGATCTCTAGCACCACATACATACACTCTTCTGTAAAACTGACACACACACATACACACCACACACACACACACACAACAAACACACCTACCTGCCCACAATTAAACTCATTAGATATTATTTACTGTATAGCATTAATTTGTGTTCAGTATATTTTATCAACTACATAAACACACATAGATGATATACTAATTTGTAATACTATTTTATATAAAACTCTTATAAATATGAAACTGACATATTTATTCATAAAGACATTCATTCATGAAACACAATGATAAAGAATTTCTATATTACTGATACATATGCATATAATTAAGTGATAGCTATATATTTAAGTGATGGTCTTTCTCTTTGCTATTTCAGATGAAACGATTTTAGTCCCTGTAACAACATTGTGGGAAGTTCTATTTTATAGAGAATATATACTTTGTCTGTGGTAGGAACAATGCCTGTGAAGGTTAGGTTGGCTCCAAAACCTCACGAGCTCTCATCCTAATACTAGGCGTGAACATTCATCTGGAAGATGAGCTCACCATGGGGCCGTTCAGTTAAAGGTAACCCTAAAGAGAAAGCGAACCTTTTCAATTACAGAAGTGGAAATGAAGCTCAAACCAAAAAAGTCCTCGGGCAAGCCCATGTATCTGCTAAGAGGAGATTCCACATTGCCTGACACACTGTGCATCCAGAGTGCATCCCATTGTGATAAATGTCCTCTTTCAGCAACACGAGAAGTCACTTGTCACCTCATAACCCTGCATCAGCTGCCTATGACAGGTTGCACTCAAATCAAATCCAAGTTGCGATGCGTTCACAATAGAACTGTGGCAACCTCAGGGAGGCGGATCGGCATCACAAAAGGAGAAAAATGGCCCACTTTCCCTTGGCTGTAACAAGCATCCTAATTATGCTAACACGGTTAGAAAACATCCTTCAAGGATGGTACAGAAGGATGCTGACAGGCAAGCCTGGACTTGGAATGGCCTGTGATCTGGGGTTGCCTTTCAGTTATACAGCGAAGGCGCTCCCACAGGAAGGCGTGTGATTCCCACTGTCCCTGCACATCATGTAGGGCTCTCATTATCGAAGCCATTCTTATTTACTGGAGCTATCTGCCTACTGCTCTGCTACCCAATAGTGAGCAAAGAAGACGATGTCCCCACTAAGAACATTCTAGTAGCTGCCAAACACCGAACAATGCATATCTGAAACAAAGACTTACTGAGCACCTGGCCCCGCATCCACTCTGTGACAGAATTCAGGGAAGCCCAACCACTGTGGCAGACATCTGCTAATCACAACAAAGTCTGAAGGAACGTCATTTCTCCACCGATACAAACAGCAAACGTGAGCTACACTGTAATTCCCCAACCTCCAATCAGAGTGTGTGGATATGTAATTCAGCTTTGGGGCCTCATAGTTCACGTGTCTTTTTGCTTCTTTATTCTTGTTTCCTCTGCTGTAGAATGGAAAGGGAGACATGCTTTCTAAACTTGGCTCTTTTTAGGTCCTCGTAATTAAGGCTCCACCTATTATTAAAGGTCACTTTAGGGTTGTCAGTGGAAGACAGAAAAGTACCATCAGAGCAGGTAATAGGAAATCGAAGCTACTTCAATAGAAATGAGCTCGTGATCGGGCCTTTAAAGGGCATGTGCCTGCCAAGTCTTATTATCCAATGGCAGACTTTCCCCAAGTCAAGATCGATCTACTGAGGCTTAGGGAAGCAAGAGAGTAGAGTGGCAAGTGAGGCACGTGAGATTCTTGCGTAAAGGCTGTTAAATGATCAAAGGAGAAAGCAAGGAAACTGGAAAACCCGTGTCCGCTTCCTCTGTTACACCACCAGGACTGGCTGGAGCCATGAGTGCAGAAGCACTCCAAAGCGTCTTCTTATACGCTAAAACTGCACCACTGAGACACATGCTCCTCCGTGGAGATTTAAGATGCTAATGAGATGTGAGGCACGAACTGTTGTATAGAGCATATAGTAAACAGAACATGCAGGAAATGAGAAAGCCTTCACTATGCAAATGACCCCCAAAGCACCCAGAACGGGACCTCAAAGCCCCACCCTTTGTACAGCAAGACCACTGGGCTGCTAATCTCTTCTCTCTGCAGCAGCCCCCTTCCTCCCTGGGAAGTACGTGTTTGCTCTCATAAACTGTGCCGGCTTGTGCCACTGTATACAGAATCATCCAGTTCCTTGCTCTTCGACCCCTTCCTTCCACAAGTGTCCAGCACACCTCACTAACTGCTGATATCACTGTGACTTTTTCAAATATGATTACCTTATAAGCAGTATTTCCAGCATGCTAACTTCTGATGTTATGATTTTCTGTTGTTAAGTATTAGCATCTGGACTGGGGAGATGGCTCCATGGATAAAGTGCTTGCCACTCAAGCCTGAGTACCAGAGTTGGAATCCCCACAACCACATTGGTAATCCCAGCTGCCTAGGACAGGAAGGGAGGGAAGACAGGACAATCTCCAGCCAGCTTGAAGGTCACAGTGGTCACATGAGCAACAAGCAACCTTGCCTCAAGCAAGGTGGACTCTTAACATGGTTTTGGGAGTTCCAGTCCTTGAACTCCAAACTCTGACTTCATGTCTGTTTTACCAAAGAATCAAAATCAAACACAACTGAGAGATAATTATGAAATTATAACGTGTTTTATTCAGAGGTCAGGAGAGGTGAGGGAGAGTCCACAGACCAAGGAAGGGGAGTGCTTGCACCCACTCGGTCTACGAGCTCATGTGGGAGGTGAGCACAAACCTGAAACATGAACAGGGATAGAGGGAGGAAGGACAAGAAAGAGCAGAGGGCTTCTGCCATGTGGAGGGAGGGCAGGAGCAGGTCGAGATCCAGTGTGGGAGCAGGGGTCAGGAGATGTCCCCCATCTCAGCTTGGCAGGACCTAGAAGTTCAGAAGGGATGGACATGCAGAAGAAAGAGCTTGCCCACCTAATAAGCATCTACTGATAACCTTACTGGGGTGGGCTTCACCCTCAGGCTCTGGTGAGCCAGAGGGAGGGCAGATTGGTCTGAGCTGGGGCTGCCTCAGGAAGAGGTCAGCCAAGAGGTCAAGTGTTGGGGCCAGGATCGGATGTAAATTCTAGGAAAGGGGGGCCTCCCTCCCAGCAGGGGCTCAGGGTGTTCATGGAAACACAGATCTAGAAAACTCCTTTAGGCAAGAGATAAGGAGAGGAGAGATCCTTTTGTGACCGCTCGTAAAGTGGAGATGGAAGGGCACACTTGAGGGCATTTCTGCTTTTACCTGTCAAGGTCCGGTTACTCTAAACTACCTAAAAAACTACCAGCCGGGCGTGGTGGCGCACACCTTTAATCCCAGCACTCGGGAGGCAGAGGTAGGAGGATCGCCATGAGTTCGAGGCCATCCTGAGACTACATAGTTAATTCCAGGTCAGCCTGGGCTGGAGTGAGACCCTACCTTGAAAAATCAAAAAAAAAAAAAAAAAAAAAAAAAAAAAAAAACCCGACTCCCTCTCAAAAGACCAGGGCAAACACATACATCATCATCTATACTCCACACATGTGCCCACACTTACACATCTGAATGTGCATGCACGGACACACACACACACACACACACACACACACACACACGAATCAGCACCGGCAGAGCTATGTGAACCACTGGAAGATCACAATATTCTGTAAAAGTGTGGTTTAGTATTTCTGTCCCAGACCTTCAGGAATCATCATTTGTTTCCCTGCATGTCCAATAGATGGAATGGGCTCAGGCACAGGAAAAACAAACAAACACTAGAACCAGCACCCCCCGCTTTGCTTAAACCAACACAAGAAATGCCCATGGCTGACCCAGGGAAGACCGGAATTAGTCTTCTCTCTGACTTGAACTAACCTGTGGGGGGTTTTCTTACTGTTTTGTGCCTTTCCATATACACAAATACAATGCTACACACTATGGATATCTTCTGCTGTGATTTCATATTCTCACACACACAAAAAGCAACATGTCACAAATATGCTTTCACTAAAAGCGTGAGATCTGTGTACTAATGGCAATGCCATCAATTTCCAGCTAATTTTGAAAAAAAAAAAAAATCTCTGGACTGTGCTTTTCAAATGTATAAAGTGGGCTTAATTGCACTCTGTCCTAATTTTTTTTTTTTTTTGCCAAAAGTTATATACATCACAAATGGGAAACTTTATATGCAAGCTAATTAGATAATGCAAATCACAATAAACTTGGAGATGCTATTATCAAAATAAAGATTGATTGTAGTAAAAATGATTACATAAAAGACATTACTGACTAAATGAATATCAACTAGAAGTGGGCCTAGACAGATATGTTTTATGGTACCTTTTTCTTCCCAGAAGTCTTGTTATAAATATAAAATTTAAAAGGGAAATTTTAAAAGGCAGAGTTGGATATTCCAAGAAACTATCGATCAAATAAGCCAAGAGAAACCATGAGAACCTTCCAGCATATCTGTCCTTGTCCCTGTATCACCACTAGAACCACTTCTGGCCTTTTCTGGTGTCCGTCACCGGCTTTCAACCTTCATCCAGAATTTCCTCAACTTATTGGCCACTCCCTTTTGTTCACTATCACATCTACAACTCAAACAGGCCATGCACCATCACCCTGAAGGCCACAACCTGCTCAGTCTGGAAGCCAGAGAACCATGGTCTTTAAAAGGCTCAAAGCAATACCACATGATTTTTAAAATGCTCTTATACATATCACTGGGTTGGACAATATGTAAAAAGAAAACCTTGACATGCAAATCATTCACATGAGCACTGGCGAAGCTCTGTAAATAAGTGACCATATATCATGTTTTTGACTCAACCAAGTTTGTGAGGTGGTAATACATTAGGCCTGATTAACGGATAGTTCATGCTAACCGCAATAGGGTTATAAAACTAAACAGTTCTACACATTGTTTGTAAGGTGAAAAATTTAAAAGAGAATCATTACTTAAAAATAGCCAGACATTCAGTGTACTTCATATACTGCTGGGTAAATCAATAAACAAAAGTGTAATAACTGGCAAATCTATCACTGCACTTGAGTTATAATAAAAGAACCATTGGGATGCAACATATAAAAGGCTAAAGGTTGTGAACTTGGCCTTTAATGCTGTTGAAAAGAAAAGAAAATCTCCCAGGAAAACTAGATATTTCTATCCTTGCTATAATTGCTGCTGTGAAGTAAAATAAGAATGAAACTTGCAGTCATACAATAAAATTCCTCATCATCCACGTGCTAGAGGAATGACTTAACCTGATACAGCAACTTAGTGGTCCCCACGACATGAAGCCACTGCCCAGGTCCAACAAACCAATGTGTGATATGACATTAAAATCTGTGGCACACCAGGCATGGTGATGCACGCCTTTAATCCCAGCACTCGGGAGGCAGAGGTAAGAGGATCACCATGAGTTCGAGGCCACCCTGAGACTCCAAAATGAATTCTAGGTCAGCCTGAGATAGAGTGAGACCCTGCCTCAGGAAAAAAAAAATCTGGGACACAATAAATATAGTAGTTAACTTAATCTATGTTTATTAAGTAAGTAATTAGACTGTACCTACCCTATGTCTAAGAAACAGGCACAAATTAGATGTTTTCCTGACTAGAGAGATCCCATATTAACAATATGCATTCTTCCCTTCTTCCAGTCTCAGAAGACCATCTATTTTTCAATATATGTATTAGCCTTTTTTTTTTAGTTAGGTCTGGTCATAAGATCTATGCTGGTATGTGAAACTTGTGGGAAATAATTTACACAGGTGAGAGCTATGCCTTCCGTCACATCTTTACTGACTGGAATCTGGTGGCTAAAATGGGCAGACGATGACGTAAGGAAACTAACGTCAACACCCTCATTAACCTCACACCAATTTAAAACTAAGCCACAGGGCTAGAGGGATGGCTTAGCAGTTAAGGCGTTTGCCTGGAAAATCAAAGAATCCAGGTTCGATTTCCCCAGGACCCACGTTAACCAGATGTACAAGGGGGCACACACATCTAGAGTTTGTTTGCAGTGGCTAGAGTCCCTGCCATGCCCATTCTCTCTCTCTGTCAAATAAATAAACAAATGAAAATAAGCTACATACAGACTAATGAAACTAGCTTACTTCTTTCCTATAGAGAAAATGAGGTTTTAGTTTTGCCAAATATTTGAGCCTCAATGACAACTCTAATACTAATTTATAGTCATAATCCCCAAACAAAGCTAACTCCAACCTTACCTCTCGCATAGAACCATTAGCATGTTTACCAAAAGATCCTCATTTTAAAACTGTGAAGCACTTGGCTTTTGACATCTACTTTCTCATGCATGTGTGTAATGTATATATGATGCCGGTGAGTATGGTGTATGTGTATGTAGATGAACTAGGTAGGGTCTGCCTCTGTTCTCGTTGGTCTTATTTTCTAGGCTGTTCTTAAGATAATAAAATGAGAATGCTACAGAACACATGGTGATATGTACTGAGAAACGTTTGCCCTCTTCCACAGAAATAAATCAAACTTATCTCTCAAGATCCAGTTTAAGGGACTGGGGTGATGGCTCAGCTATCAGAGGTGATTTCTTGCAAAGCCTTTTGGTTCTGCTTTGATTCTCCAGCACCAGCATGACGCTGGGGTGTAAAGTGATGCGTGCGTCTGTGACTGCAGCATGGACCCACAGGAAGGGGAGTCGTTTGTCAGGTAGTCTGACCTGCCTTTGCAGCCTGTTAGTTCATGTGCAGAGGCAAGAGATCCTATCTCAACGAGAGTGGGGCACACACTTCAAAGTCGTTCTCTGATCTTCACATGGGCACCATGACATGTGCACCCATCTAGACACATACAAATAAATATTTCTTTAAAAACTTTTTTTAAGATCTTATTTTTATTTATTTATTTATTAAAGATGGGGAAAGGGAGAGATAGAGAGAGTAAGAATGGGTGCACCAGGGCCTCTAGCCACTATAAACGAATTCCAGATGCATGTCCACCATGTGCATCTGGCTTGAGTGGGACCTGGAGAATCGAACCGGGGTCCTTATGCTTTGCAGGCATACACCTTAGCCACTAAGCCATCTCTCCAGCCCCTAAATATTTTCAAATGATCTGCTTTAAGAAGCTATCTTTGCTAAGACCTCTCATTTGTGATCCAACTGAAAACAGATTCTCCCTGCCCCCCAATTCTGATAGAAGCTAATTCATCTATGTCTTATTCAACATACATTGCATGAGCACCCACATAAACGGTCACTCAAGAAAAAGCTGTTCAGTGAAGGAAACAACAGTGCATGGATGTGAGACAGTAAAACCCATCCACTACCTACTTACGAAGGGCCAGGCTTGATTAACTGCCTCTCATGAATCTCATTTTTAAATTCCAGTAAGGTCCAATATGATAGAATTCTTTAAAAGACTGGGGGTTGGGTAAACAAAGGAAGCTCCTTTGAAGTTTATCCCCAAGTAAAAGGGCCCAAAATAGAAATAAGTATAGTCGGTGAAATGTAAGTACGATATGCAGACAGTGTAAGGTGCTGTGAAGAAAGGAACGTGCACGGTGGGGTAGGGAGTAGTAGCAGTATAATTTCGCGAACGAGTTGAGTTTGAAGGCAGTTGTAACTGAGGTGACAATGGGCAGATCTTTGGAGAAGATCGTTTTAAGAACAAAACTGAAGTAAGATAGATAAGACCCATACCTTGTAGGTCAAAACAAAAAGTTTAGGAAGAAATTAAAATATTGCTACCCTAAAACAAAAACAGGACAACTGGGTGTGGCTGGTACCCTGCTTGTGTGCGGTGTGAGTAGGCCTGGACACCCAGCTCCCCTGTCGCTGGTGTGGGGCGGCCGGAACCCTGCGTGCAGATAGCAGGAGTAGGCCTGTGCTTCTGGTTCCCCACCTCCTCATTCCCCACCTCCAGGGTGGTTTCCCTGCAGCTCTGTGGGGGTGGCTGAAACCCTGCATGTATGGGACGTGAGCAGGCCTGCGATCCCAATTCCCAGGCTCCCAGGTCCAGTGGCTGGTATGGAGTGGTTGGGACCCCGTATGTGCATAAGTAGGCCTGAGCTTTCAGTACCCCACCTCCTTGTTCCCTGGAACCCCAGCTTCCTGTTCCCTCGTGGGCTGGCAGGGAATCTCTGGATAGAATCATGCAGTGGCAGGCTCACAAAGCAGGGATTCACCTTGGTATCTCAACCCCACACTCGTGACTCAGGCCCTGTAGTCACCGTGATTGAGATTCAAACCCCCGAGTGGTATCCCTGCTGGCCCCTCGCCCTGCCTCACACCAGTTGCCACAGCCAAGCCCACTACCAAAGGCAGAGAGTACCAGAGAATCAACAGGACCCTCCCGGGTCATTGAGTGGACAGGCACTCCAGGACTCCACCAAGAATTCCCAGGAGGGTGAAAAAAGAGCTGCTCATTTAAACCTGTGACAACACCACCTTCTCACTCCTGCCTTGATCAAACCCGAACCAGGCAATCGGTACACATTCCACAGAAGATACTAACTGCCACAGTCCTGGCAAAATGAGACAATGACCTCAAGATGAACAAAACCCAGTGTAAAACAAAGAATGCCCATAATGGAAGCTTCCACCACAAAGACAGAGGAAACTCCAGCCTTAGAACCCCTGAGTGAAACTATGGCAAGCATATTCACGGAACTTAATAAGGCCAGGAATAAAAGGATGGAAAAATTAGTGGAGAACTGAAATAAATGGCCCACAAAAGATTTTAAAGCATGATGATTGAATGAAGAAAATCAACCAAAAGAATTCAAGAAGGAACTCAAGGAATGGCTGAAGGAAATGGAGAAAAAAATTCAGCCAAACAATCCAGTACATGTCTCGAAAAAATGAAGACACTCAAAAGGAAATTGATAGAAGGATAAAGGAAATGGAGGAGACCCAGTAAATAAAAGATCTCAGTAGGCAGTGGAATAAACTCAAAGGAGAGATAAACAAATGCAGGAATGAACACCAACAAACAAATCTAATCAAGAAATGAAACTGGAATTCTACAAAGAGATACCGGTGCTGGAAAAAATAACACACAATAATACGCAATAACAATGAAATAACTCTCTTACAAGGCTCCCAAGAAAGCCTTGTCCATAGAGCAGACCACATGGAGGACAGACTCTCAGAAGCTGAGGACAAGACAGAGGAAATAGCCCAGCCATCCAAAAACAACGACAAATCCCCCCCCCCAAAAAAAACGTGCACACAGAATATGAGGGAAATTTTGGACACCTTAAAGGGACCAAATATTTGGATCATTGGCATGAAAGAAGAGGAAGAAATACAAACAAAGGCATAGAGAACATCTTCCAACAAAATTATCAAAGAAAATTTACCTTCACTCATAAAAGAGAGTCCCATTAAAATACAAGAGGCACTCAGAACACCAAACAGGGCCTGCATAGTGAGCTGTTAATCAGGGAGACATGAGGTCCCCAAAATAATATAGGTTATTGCCAAATGACTTAGCTACCTGAAACAGCTAGAAAGGTAAGTCCCTATTGCTGAAGACACCACAGCCTGCAGCCACAGGACATCCAGTGACCGTGCTGGAAGTGAGAGGGAGTCCAGTTCCCTGCTGGCTAGCCCTTATAGTGCTGTGAAGTGCTACGAGAGTGGCTGGAGAATAAGAGTTGCCAATTGATTGATTAAGCAGAAGATCCTGCTGTTTACAAGATCAAACAGCCAAGCAAGAAGTACTCACTTGTGCAATAGTGGCACACAGCTGATGTGGGCAACCAACTGCTCATGGATTGAACGTGAGACCCACTCAGTGTGGGTGAACCTATATCTGGCTCTGGGAACAAGCCAGATTCCCTAGAACAGGAAACCTATAGGTTGCAGATGGAATGTCTACTCTTCTCTAAGGAAGAAGAATGGATACACACATCAATATATCTTCCTGATGACTAGGATTTTATCCCCTTTTATTCAAACTGTTCTCATTTGGTGGAAGAATCTGTTCTATTTTGCACATGGAGGAGAATACAGACAAGAATAAGGATACATCACTACATCAAGAAGAGAGGGCTGACTGTGTACCAGGAGAGGGGTCACCTCTGCCTCTTCTGCCTGGGCCAGAAGTCATGACAGGGAAGTGGTAACATGAACACTGCTCTCGTGACGAGCCTGCAAAGCAGTTCCAAGGAAATGGGGACAGTGTGTTCACTCAAGCCTCATCAAAACAGAGATCCAGATTTACACAGAAAGCCACACTAAGTAAGATCTCTATCTTGCCACCAAGGCACAAGAAATATCACCGAAGAGGATGCGGAAAGATCGTAAGAGCTTTAGATGAGTGGGAATAGCCCGAGGCACCAAGTTTCCCCACCCCTGCAGAGAATGACTGAGGTCTCTTGGTCCCCAAAATGAATACTAATAAGCCCACAACAGAATCAGCACAGGGGAGAGGGGGGTCTATGAGTGCAACCTTTTTTATAAAAAGTTAATGTATTAAAAAAGGAGGACAGTGCCGGGCATGGTGGCGCACGCCTTTAATCCCAGCACTCTGGAGGCAGAGGTAGGAGGATCACCGAGAGTTCGAGGCTACCCTGAGACTACATAGTGAATTCCAGATCATCCTGGGCCAGAGTGAGACCCTACCTTGTTAAAAAAAAAAAAAAAGAGGACAGATTACACTGTACAATAATAGATAATATAGATAACATAGTAGAAAGAATATTATATTTCAACACAACAAGCAAAAAGCCCAGATAACAGGTAAACAGAAGAGGTCCTTCCTCAAACGGAGTTATTAACATTTCCAGGGGCTGTTGTCTGTCTTGTAAAATGGAAACAGCCCAGCCAGAAAGCAGGGATGAGGACAACGCAGTCTGAGAGCTGAAGTAAGCCTAAAAGCTGGCACGCACTGACTAGAAAGCCTTGCATAGGATCAAGCCTTTTAGGGGAGGGAAAACATTCCCAATAGCCGAATGAGGGAGGAACCTACTCCAGTTGCTATTTACTGATAGAAATCATGCAAGTAGAATACGAGAAGGCGGGGGCAATGTATCAGTATGCTTCCACCACGGGGAACAAAGAGTCCTAAGAAGATAAAATGGTGCAAACACGGGCAGTTCAGTTACTGTCAAGGTGGGTCTATCAGAACATCAGCACTGACTGTTAAATACGACTTTCCAGACCCCCTCTCCCTATGCTGGCTCCGTGCTCATAAGCTTATTTTCTGATAAGCTAGCTTCCCGGATGTTTCTGCAAGGAGCTAGTGTTCTGGCATGCTAGTGAGTTATATTTCTCTTGATAAATGAGTGCATTGGCATTCTGAATTCCATCTTTACCCTCCTGTGGACTTCGTTGGAAGCAGCATGTGTATAAGTCGGCTACAGCTCAGAAAAGCCGGCACTGGCTCTGTTGTGAATCTGCAAGGCAGGCGGAGGGGTCAGGTCTCGGGCTGGGATGAACTCAACAGGCAATGCCTGTCAGGGGAAGCTGGCTATTAGCCAGCCACTCATGTCCTCTTTTAGCGTCTCTACAATCTACTTCAAAAGGATTGTGGAGTTTAAATAAAATGATATATTTGAAAGAGTTTACAAGATTGTGAATTGCTTTAGAGAACTTAAAATGTTAAATATCTAAAAACCTACATATTTTAATATAATCTTTCAAATATGCCTTTGACTTGAATTGTTGTTTATTTATTAGTTGATGTTTAGTGTCATCATAGTAAAGAATCATTTGTGTCTGTGTGTGTGTGCGGTACAACAGATCTAACCTGGGTCTTGTGCATGCTAGGCAAGCCCTACCACTGAGCAACATCCCCGCCTTAAAAATAGTTTTTCAAAATATTTTCGCCTGAATTTCATTGTCAATTTTTACATTGTGCAATAGTAGTTGCAAAGGAAGATATAAGAGATTTTTTTCTTATGTGTAACGTCTGGAATTACCCAATTCATATTTCCGCAGTTGTGTATACATATGGTTCTTGGCAGAACAAAGGAGAAGGCACAAAGCAGCTCGGCTGATCTAGTTTCACATTGTGATTGTACCAACATTCTGCCTTCAGCTTACCGATGAGCAAGAAAGGAAAAAGAGCTTTGCTTTCATTCCCGTTCCCTTTTATGTCGTCATCTTCAGGGTAGAGACCGGATAATAATGGGAGGTACAATGAGTAAGAAAGAATTCAATAGGGTTTGGGGATCATTTGTATTTGTTAGAATAGCATTTTTGTCTTTTTGCCTTTGAAGAAAGTTCTGGGTTGAGCAGAAACCCCTGTGTCTCGGGGCTGACAATGCTGTTAGAGTGATAGATGGGACACATTTATTCT
This sequence comes from Orientallactaga sibirica, assembly GCA_036365145.1. Taxonomy (NCBI): domain Eukaryota; kingdom Metazoa; phylum Chordata; class Mammalia; order Rodentia; family Dipodidae; genus Orientallactaga; species Orientallactaga sibirica. Next base: position 3,245,600 of record JAEOAD010001894.1, on the reverse strand, counting down.
ATGTTTGCTTCGTGTCTCACTAGATTCTAACACAGGAGACAAAATGGAACTCTGCTCAGAAGCCAAATGTGGGTTCATATCCTGCAGGTCTCCTCCATTTATATGCAAGTTTAAAGTAACTAAGAATAATAAAATATTATTAATCACTTTCAGATCGCACAGCTCAATGTTACCCTGAGCATAGTATGCTTGTGAGCATGGCACCTTATGCCATCATATAGGTCACACAACAATGAGGCCAGTCCTGCCAGGCACTGCCTTAAGAAAAAAAAATAATTAAAATTTAATAACAACTGTAGGAGGTCAACACTATAATTATCTCTCATTTCACAGTGAAGGAACAGTCAAAGGAAGGTTAAGTACTTCATTTACGTACTAACACTTGCTAATAAGTGACAGAGCCGAGATCTGAATCCAGGATTTTAGGCTCAGGAAATAATGATCTTAAGGAATACACATAGCTGTTTCTCTGCAGGCATTAATTTCTGTTAATTCAGACCTGGGTTTCCTTGGGGGACCTCCTTCTTGGTTTATCATAAAGAACCCACAGACACTGTGGACATTTTTGCAATGGGCTACAGTTTCTTTTAGTAACTACAGTGAGTCGTGGTGGTGGCTACTGGGAAGAGCCTTCTAGGGCCCAGCAATGGATGTGGAGTTCACAGTTAGTAGCTGTGCCACAGCAGAGAACACAGAGGTTTCGAGAAATGAAGTGAACTGCCTCGGCTTCAGAAACCAAAGGCGAAGACGGGGTTGGGCCTCCAACCATTTGACAACAACATAAACACATTTGCGTATTTTATCGTGGAACTTAATGCTCTGGATGCCCATTTTAACTGTGTTCAGAATAAGCAGTGGCATCTTCAGCTCTGAGGGTGCAGTTCACAGCCTCCCTGTTTCTCTTTAATCTCACAGGCAGAGTGAGGGTCAGACTCAACTGCAAGAGTTGGACATTGAATTTGTACCCTGGTGCAAACGTATTATTTTCCTTGAAGAATTTCTTCCTTTTCTTGAACAAAGTTCAAATACATTTAGCCTCGAATGGAATGCCAGACATATAAAGAAATCCAGACGCTTGTGATGCCACCCTTGGAGAAATTGTTATTGCTAATTGATAACCTCTAAGCAGATATAGTCAGGAATTGGATGAGCTCTTTTAACTGATTGTAATAGAGATTTTAAAAAAATGCTCAAACCCTGGTCTTGTTCTACTGTCAATTAACACTACACAATTTTTTTGAATGACCTTGGTATCAGAAGACAGGACCATAAAACTGAAATGCTCCCAGATCCACGTCAGAGGAGGGGTCTTCAACGGCCGCTTTCATCACAGCAAAACTGCTCCACCAGATCAGGTAATTAAATAACATGGTCATAATCACAATAACAATCACAAGAAAAAAAATTCTTACTAGCTTAGGACATTAAAAAAAGAAAAGAAAGCCTGAAGAGGTAATTTCGGTCTAGGACATAAAATTAACTAAAGAGCTGGGGGACTATGAAAGTCCAAAAGCCTTGTAAAATGATGGAAGATATTTAAATTTTTGGCAAATTTTCAAGGAATATAAAGGAAAATTAGGACAGTTCCTCCTAACAGATTTTTTAATTATAAAAGCATTTTATTCAAAAGTAGCTTAATTTTTTTTTTTTATTCTCCATTGTATATTCTGCAGTTAATTGAGGTTCCATTACACAACGCACACTTCTACTCGTGCTCACGTACCGATCTCATGCATAGAATGCATACAATGCATTTGGAATATAATTGAAGACCTAAGCTCATTCAGGAAAGAAAAAAAATAAGGTGACAAAAGGTTTCCAAGGTATACTTGGCTACTGCACAACAGGGAAACAAAAACACAAAATAAACCCAAACAACCAAAGGCCTCTGCTCTGCCCCCATGCTTTTATCGGTTATATTATGCTTTAGCAGTTTTTGTTCACAGCAGCTATCTTAGCTCGGGTTCCCTAGGAAGCAGAACCAGAGACGAAGGTTTTAAGAGCGATGATTCAGTGGAGAGCCGGATGGATGGCAGTGTCAGGAACGAGAGCTGGGAAACAGAAATGGAAGCAGAATGAGGGAAATATGAGGGAGTCGGCTCCTTCTAGTATGGGAAAGTCACATGCCATTTATCTCAGGGTGTGTGTCTGCCTCGGAGGAAGAAAAGATCTTGATCCGTTAGGGTATATTCTTTGGTTAAGGAACCATGGCTCAAGCTTTTAGATGCACGCACATGTGCACAGGCACAGGTACATGTGAACGCGCGTGTGTACTTCCAGTGTCCACAAGTGAGGAAATGAGAAACTGCAAGTCAGGCCGCCAGAGACGTGTGTGGACAGCCTAAGGGGACCATGGGGGTGTGATTTAGGTGTCCCCCACCAACTTAGGTGTTCTGAATGCTAGCTTCCCCACCTGATGTTAAATGGAAATTAAAGCCTCCTGGAGGCAGTGTATGGTTGGGGGTGGGCTTCTGGGTATTATAGCCAGTGTCCCCTCACCAGTGTTTGGCACACTCTCCTGTTCCTGTTGTTGGCCAGGGGGTGATGTCCACCCTCTGCTCATGTCCTCATTTTCCTTGCTATCGTGGAGCTTCCCCTGGGGTCTGTAAGCCAAAATAAATCTTTTTTTTTTTCCCCACAGGCTGCTCTTGGTTGGGTGATTTCTGCCAGCAATGCGGACCTGACTGCCACAGGGACTACCAGGGTGTTCCTGCCTGAGGCTGGGTGAATCTTCCATAGAACAGGTCTGCAGAAGTGGGAGGAATCCCAGAGTAAGGATGTGTACCACGTAGGATCTGCGTGGTCTCCAAAAGGAGCTTGTGAGTGGCTATCTTCTCTTCGGAACCATTTCATGTGAATTCTGAGCAGCTGTTTAGCATTTTGTTGGCCTCCAAAAGAATAGCTACCACTGTCGTCTTCTACGTAGGGTGGTAACATTATTTTAAAGGATTCACAAACATCTGTTATATTGGACCCAATTTTTTTTTGTCTTTAACCAAGTCTCACTTTATCGTGCTCTCCTTCTGTTCTTCTGTGAAGAAAGTGAATGTACACATTGCCAATCCAATCACAGCCCCATCTGCTTGCTGTTCACTGGATGCAGACAGACCCCAAAGGTGAGTGACGCCACCCTGAATTGAAAATCCAGCAGTCCCCTCTTTGTCTGGAATGTTCTCTGTTGCACAGGAACTAAGCAGTCAACGTCTCTGTGTGGTTTAATACTTCCCAGTTCCAGTGGCAATCTCTTCCCTTCATTCTACTTCCCATTGATCTTTGTCATGCCTTCCAGCCTCACCTTCTCTTCCTTCTCTGTACAGGTCTCGCTTTCCCAAGGTTATGAAGCCTCAACGGCCTCTTAGGGACTGGCATCAACATCTGTCTTCCCACCACAGAAGCCCATTTCTCCATCCCCAGGTGTGTTGTTGTGGCAAGACACCTGACAAAAGGCATGTGAAAAAATAAGGAAATCTTATTTTTGGCATACAATTTCAGACATTCGAGCCCATAGCTGTTCACTCCCGCAGTCTTGGCGTCTGTGGTAAGACAGCACAGAAAGGTAGGGAGCACTTGGCAGGGCAAAGCTGCTGATCTCACTGTAGCCATCAAGCAAAAGACAGAGGGAAGAGAGACAAATGAGTTACAGCACCAAGGTCATGTCCCCAGTGACCTCACTTCCATCAACAAGATCTCGCCTCCTAAATCATCCATCACCTGCCACTGGCATCATGAGCTGCCGCCAAGCTGGGCTGGCAAGGATGCTTTCAGCAGATGGCCTTTGCAAGACATTCAAACGCCAATGTTTAGCACGTATGGTCTGTGTTTCTTAGACTATCTCCTCCACATAGTCTGACCTCAGTACTAACACCAACCTCTAACGGAAGGTGCTCTGTCTAGTTGAGACTCCTGTTGGCTTTCTTGTTTCCACTCTTGCCTAAGCCCGGTTTATCAACACTTGTTCTGGACAGTTCTCAGGAGGAAACAGCACATGATTCATTGCCTTGTGAATTAAACTCAAATGCACCCAAACCATAAATCCCCCATACGTTGCTTCCATCTTCCCTGTAAGAGGAAGAATATCCAACATGGAAAATCCCTGATCCTAGAAAAATTTGAAAAGTACATTTTCCCTGCAAGGAGTCCATTCACTTAGTACCAGCCAAGAGTTTGACTCGAACTTTGTCTAAAAACTTATGTTGCACATACTTCTAAGTTTACGTGTATGACTACATACAATTATGCTATGCATTCCTCTTAATGCATTTTTAATTTGTACCTTGCTTTTTTGAACCTCTTGTCATTCTCCATTCCATTGAGATAAATTCTTTCCTGGCTGTTCCCCACTAGGTAGCCCAAGTTAATCATCCAAAATGTGTACTTCCATGTTTTCATCTGTGTTCATATGCTCTCCATAGGTCCATATATAAGTATATAATATTACGTGTACATATCCATAGGTAGGGCTTTAGGAAAATGTTAAAATGTGTATGCATAATCTCGTGGGATGATATTAAAACAGCATAGGTCTTATCAATTGTTTCTAGTAGTTTAGAAGAATTAAAGTTTATTGTATGTTTTCTCCAGTTTTGAACAAATATGATATCAAGCACATTGTAGGTAACCCTTACATGGTGAAGCTTTTCTCAAGGTAGAATTGATTATCTGGAAAGAGATCACTGCATTATTAGGGTATAATATGCAATTTTATAGACGTGAAAAGACTGCTCTCACATAGCTTTTAGAATTTTATGAACTTACGTTCATTTCAATATTGGCCATTCTGTAAGGTGAAAAGTGACATCTATTGCCTTAATGCATTTCTTAACTAGTAATGTGTTTGTGCATCTTGTCACTATTTCTGAACATGTAGATTTTCATTGACATAAACATACTCTTCATATTTGTTGGAATACTTCATTACTTATTTTTTTAGTGTTTGTATAGTATAGGTGCTCATTTTATTTGTTTATGGTATCATTGCTATAATGAAGACTTAAAATTTACAGACTCAATTACTTTTCTTTTACAACTTCTCAGGCATTACTTGAAAATAGACTGCTCACATAACCTCTTAGTATCTTCTTACACTTGCTTATTTTATATTTTTTGTTTGTTTGGTTTTGGGTTTTTCTATGAAAGGGTGAAATGTTATCCAAGCTGGTCTTGAACCAGCTATGCCCACAATTGCTGGAGTTACATGCATACACCACCACACCTGGGTATTTTATGCTTTACCTAGAACTTTCTAGACTGTGATGGCTTGAATCAGATGTCTCCCATAAACGTACATGTTCTGACTGCCCGTGGCAATTTGGGAGGGGGAGCCTCTCAGGAGATGGTGTGTTTCTGGGGGCAGGCTTACAGGTGCTATAGCCAGCTTCCGTTTGCCAGAGTCTGGTTCACTCTCTGGCCAAGTATAGGCATGCCAGGGCCTCTAGCCATTGCAGACGAACTCCAGACACATGCGCCACTTTGTGCATCTGACTTACATGGGTATTGGAGAATCAAACCTGGGTCCTTATGCTTTGCAGGCAAGTGCCTTAACCACTAAGTCATCTCTCCAGCCCCATACTGATTTTTATACAGGCTATCCCTATTTACATTACCACAAAGAGTGAATAAGGGTTCCTCTCTCCTCACATCCTCACCAGTAATTGTTGTCTTTTGATGTTTTGATGATAGCCATTCTTACAGGGTGACATGGTGTTTCAAAGTTATTTTAATTTACATTTTCCCAATAAATAAGGATGTTGAACTTTCAAAAAATGCTTTGTGGATGGTAATTTTCTTTGTCTGAGAACTCTGTTTAGTTCCATAGCCCTTTGTTTTTTATTGCATTCTTTGAATTTTACTACTTGTTTTTTTGTTGTTGTTGTTCTTTGTATATTCTAGATATTAATTCTCTGTCAGACCTATATCTGGCAAAGATTTTCTCCTATTCTGTAGGTTGTTTGCTGATTTTCTGGATGCCTTCCTGAGCTGTCCAGTAACTTTTTGGCTTCATGTGATCCTATTTGTTGGTTGTTCATCGTGTTCCCTGGGCCACTGTAGTCCTATTCAAAAAGTCCTTGCCTGTGTCTGTGTCTTGGAGTACTCTCCCCACTGTTTCTTTTTAATCATTTCAGGGTTTCACTGAAATCTTTGATCCACTTGGAATGGAGTGTTGTGCATGGTGAGAGATAAGGGTCTATCTTCATTAATTTACATGTACATATCCAGTTTTCTCAGCACCATTTATTGAAAATGCTTTTGTCCCCAGTGTGTTTTTGGCATACATGCCAAAATAAAGCAGGTGGCTGTGGTTACATGAACTTTCACCTCGAGCTTCTATTCTATCCATTGATCTAAGAGTCTGCTTTTGTGCCGGTGCCATCCCGTCTTTATTACTATGGCTCTGTAATCGAGTTTGAAATCTGATACTGGTTATGCCTCCAGCAATATTCTTTTTGCTGAGAAGATTTTTGGTTATGCAAGGTCGTTTGTGCTTCCATACAAATTTTAAAACCGTTATTTTTTCCATTTCCATGGAAAATATAGCTATCATTTTTATCAGAATTGCATTGACTCTGTAATGACGGCCATTTTCACAATAATAATTCTTCTAATCCATGAGAATAGGTGATTTTTTTTTCCATGTCTTGGGTGTCTTCCTCAATTTCTTTATTCAGTTTTAATTGTAAAACTCTTTCACTTTCCTGGTTCGGGATGTTCTCAGATGTTTAATTTTCTTTGTGGCAATTGTGAATGAAGCTGCTTCCCTGATAACTTACTTGGTGTGTGTTCTGTCATTGGTATATAGGAAAGCTACTGGATTTTGACTGTTAAGTTTTGTATCCTGCCATGTTGCTGACAGTGTTGATCAGATCTAGAACTTAAGCACCCTGTTCCCATTGGGTCCCAATGAAGACGCCAGGTCCTGAGTGCTGCATGAGGAAGGGGAGGGGATATATACAGGTCTCTGATTGTTTGAACTTACATGTACCTGTCTCCGACAACATGGTGAGTCAGTGATGTGATATTTTGTAATAAGTATCATATTCTTAAATTGTAATATACTATCATTTTTTACCATTAAAAGCCCTTTAAGTCAATTACTAATAAGTTTTCTGCACTAAAAATGCATTAAAGATTTATTCTCAAGAGACAGGGATAAGCCATAGGATTTACATGTGGGTGCACTGGAAAGTTTGAAATAAAATTTGAATTCCATCACTTAAATGAAAAAAATTCCTTATCTACCTAAGTGGGGTAAGAAGAAGGGAGGAGGAGGGAGGGTGGGGAAAGGAAGATGGAGAAAAGGCAGTGTCAGGTGAAGTAAGAGAAGTACTAAGGCATTCACATCAGAAGGAAGTTATTCCGAGCAATCACAATCTATTACATGGGAGGAAGATCAGAGAAGCTCTGGTAATTCAGATTAACAACAGCAGAAATCCACTATGGCCCAGAGCTATGGCATTGTATGGAGAAAGAATCAGAGTGGGCAGACCCCTGGGTCAGTAACACTCACCAAAACCCAAATGTGACAGACTTTTGAGCAAGGACCTGGAGTCTGAGAGGGGCCCAGGCCAATGAAAGTGGACACTGGAGACAAGATGAGAATTGAATTACCTCCCATGTTCCAGATTTCCAACAATAACTCTTTTGAGTGATCAGTGTTGGAAGGCAGTTGTCATGAAAGCTGGAATGCATGTAAATGCCAGCTTAGCTACCCTGTGATCCAGAAAGCACGTGAGGACAGCAAAAGAGGAGCCCGAGGACTATCCATGAGTCTTGCTCCCAGGTAAAACCTGAATGCTTATTGGGTTCAAGCCGAACATGCTCTCCTCATAATTGAAGTGTGTGATTCACAGCTACAGTTCAGATGAGAAGTTAGAAAATGATGGCATGGCTCCAGATGAGAAAATTCTACCTTAAATGTCCATGCACTCAACGGAAAGGAAGGGAACCATTCAAACGTACTTATTAACATGAATTGTTCAAACAAGAATGGTGTGCCAATAAATAATTGACCAGGAACACCTAGGATGCTTTTCAACACAGTGGACAATGAAAAATCCGAGGTCCTAGACCTAAACTGGCATTATCCACTGGGAAGCAAAGAGGACCTGGGAAAATATTCATTGTTTGAGAGGAATTAACTGTATTTTGAATTGGCTAACTTACCTAGGGAAACACAAAAAGCCAAGCACCTTACAGAAGATGAGAAAATTAAATGGGTGTTTTAAGTTTTATTTCACCTCAGATCTCGGGTACTCCTTGAAAATGAACATGAACGTGAAGGGTAAACACTAGGTACAGACCCTCAAGGCACCACTCAAACCTTTCCCTCACATTAACCTCTGATTGGTTTATACTTAAAGTCTTTCATCACCTCCTCCACCCCAGGTTTTAAAACTCCATAGGCTATGAACACAAAAAGGCCATTTATCTTTGCATTACTGATTTCAAATTGTACTTTGTGGAGCCCTAACTGTATTCATATCAACCTCATGCCTCATTCAGGGTCACTTGCCTAATGAAAACCTGGTGGGGAGGAACAAACCTGTGCATTCCTGTTATACCCCAGCTGTTGTGTTCACCTACTTCCACTTGAGAACTTCTGTGTGTGACTATCTATAGGACCCTTTAGGTCACTAAAAAGAGGAAAAGAGAAGGAAGGTGATGACAAGAATATAAAATTTCAACTCTCCACTCATCTCTCTGTAATAGTTTCATATATTTTCTGCTACAATCGATGAGGAAGAGATGTATAGATTAGATACACACATAGATGATAGGTAAATATACAGATGATAGAGATATATGGTTGTATAAATAATAGAAGATAGATATAAATTGATAATGGGTAGGTAGATTAATGGATGATAGATAGAAGGATGAGAAAATTAGCTCCACCTGTCCTGCCTTGCAGCCACTCTACCAGACTATTTCAGCATATTTATTGTTTTATTTTGTTCAGAAGGCAATATTTCCCCCTCTTCAGTATCCCAACCTGTGTTATCTCATGATTTCTAAAAGAAGGATCATGAATTATGCCTGTGTGGTCTGTAAATGTTAGTGACCATTTTCAATGAACCAGGAACAAATGAGGCACTGTCTAGACCCTGGGGTCAAGATTAAATTAGCCAGGTATGTGCAATGCCCATTGCTATCTCTGATGGAAATCATACACACCTGAAAAAGTGAATCGTATCTCTTACTTACATTTCTTTAAATTTTGGCAGCTTACATATGGGAAGTCCTATTGAAAAGTAAATCAGAATAATGGAGTTGAGATGGAAAAATTAGACCATTACTATACTATGCTAGGTTCTCATTATTTATGTCATTACAAATATATCCTTAAATATCAAAATGCTGTTGCTTTTGCTTTGGATACAAAGATTCCAAAACCAGCTCTACATTCATTTCTGCTTCAGCTTTGTTATATGTCTCTCATTCTGTCTTTTGAACATGGCCTCAGATGTGTGCAATCATGTTTTAATAAATGTTTCTTTGCACCAGGTGACATGTCATATGCTATCATGGACAGTTCAATAATAAGCAAGATACAATAATTTCCCAGTGTTCTGTATAGAATATGTAACACTGTTAGAAGAAAAATATTATTTCTGTGCAGTTTAAACCAAAATATAAATATCAATATACAGCAATAAACTTTTAAAAGACTTTCCAGTCTCCAAGGAAAAAGTCATGGGTTTACAACACACACACACACAATGTATTATTTTACTGTTTTAATCAGTTTTTTCATTGCTGTAGTATTGTTTGTATAGCTTGTGTTTTGGTGATTATATGGTTTAGATGAATATGTTTTGTATTTTGGATGAATACTATACAAAAAAAAAGAAGACAAGCAAGTAGCTAAGAAGTGTGTGAAACCTTTCAGGATATCACTAATCAGAAGTGCACAAACCACGGTGAAATATCACCTCGTGTGCTCCTATAAGGACCATCATCAAACACACAGGACACGGACAACTGCTGCTGAGGAAGCACGGGACAGGCATCCACCTCCATAGCTGGTGGTGATGCATACAAGTTGCATCTTCCCAGGTGAGCTCCGTGTTCACTTTCAGTTCTGTATCAGTGCACTCAAGGATCCTCCCTTGATTAGCTTCTCCCAGAAGATGATTCCAAGTCAGTCTGAATGTAAGAAATTCTTTAAGGCAATGTTTTACCAACACACTGCCGAAGAACAGGAGAAAAGAAGAGATGGGCAAGTCAAATAAGCATGTGAACTCAGGTGAAGTTTCAAGCTGACACCAGAGAGCTCTGGAGCTGGAAAACAAATGGAGTTTGTTTTGCGTCCCGGCAAAGAGGCTGGGCTGTATATTCACTGCACTTCTGGGCTCATCTGAGACCCATATAACATCTTTTATTACCACGAGCTCTCTCTGTCCTTCTCTTCCTCTCTCCCTTCCTCTCTTTCTCCCACTTACCATATGTTTCCATCCTCAGAATATTGAAATTTATAAGGAAATGACAGCAACAGAGCTCCTAGAATTCAAGAAGGGATCACAAAGGACTGGAAATGAAGACCAGAGGCATCTCTCAGGATATAGCTAGTGTCCACTACAGGTCATCTGGACCATAGCATATTCTTTACCACACAGTTGAAAATGATGGCTGGAAAGAGCCGAGGACAATTCGTATGCTATAATGCTTGCAGAAGGGCAGGTGCTCCAGGCTGTATAGTCAGACAGTTGAGAAGCACCCCAAGGAACTCACAGAAGACAAACAGAAAAGTGGATCTCCAGGAGGCATCCAAGGAAGCCATCTGCAGAGATCAACATCGAGGGCACAAGGCTGAGCTGCTTGGCATATCTGAAGCACCCATCATCTATTTTGACTAAACCAGTTTCTCCTGTAGAGCTGTTAATAAATTGTTCTTTATGCTTAGGATGCTTTACGTTTCTCTTACTAGTAATCTTACCTGTTAATTATTATTAATAAGGCAAAAAGATTAATTTGGTTTCTGAACAGTTTACTAACAGTCAAAACTCTTATACATCTGTTCCAGAATATCCTTAAGCCTGGTGTAAGATCCTCTTCGTTATACTCCTGCTGAAGGGCGCTATTATGGTAATCTAGGGAGGAATCATGGACCCTCCCAAGGAGCACTATTCATCTCTAACTAACTCTGTTCAAAACAGACCTTTTTTATAGCTTAATGTCTTTCTTTCCATCCAAGAAGTGTAGAGGAGAAAAGAAATGATGGGGTATCTTTCAATGCCACATCCTCAGACTGGACACAAGTGGTCAGGGAGAGCTAGAGAAAAAGACAGCAAAGTTCCCAACACCAAAATAAAACTCTAAGCACCCAAAGAACAAAACAGAAAGAGTGAAGCCAAAAAACACTAAAAGTCTGAAAAATTAGAAGATTGGGAAAACAGGAAGATAGAAAAGAGAGCACTAGTCATCTGTTTTCCTTCCGTCATTTATTCAGACATCTAGCCATTGAGTAAAGATTAAGTATAAGTATCAGGCGATTCTCTGTGTCTTGTGTTAGTATGAGAGATCAACAAGTCCTTCTTTCGTGAAGTAACTTATCTTTTGTTCTGCCCCTACTTTGTCATCACCATTGTCATTGATGTTACGTGATGTTCTGAATTAAAGAATATTACTATCTGACTTGGCGATGACCACTGGGATGACCCAATAGGCAACCTAGTGCTGAGAAGAAGGGACAGAGGAGTGTCCAGCACTGAAACATCTCTGTCACACTCTCCAAGGCTCAGGGTTCATTGCGGAAGAGGGGGAAGAAAGAATGTAAGAGCCAAAGGAAGGGTACGACTCCTTACAATGCAGATGTCCAGATAGAAATTGGCCTTGATATCCATGACCTTGCAGTGCCTAGCAATACCTTCACAAGACCCTCATATGAGGAGAAAAAGATGATGACATCAAATTAAAAGAGAGACTAATGGAGAGAGGGAGGGGATATGATGGAGAACGGAGTTCTGAAGGGGGCTGGGAGGAGGTGAGGGAAATATCATGGTTTATTGTCTGTAAGTATAGAAGTTGTCAATTAAAAAAAAGATAAAAAAAGAATATTACTATCTGACAAAAAAAAAAGAAAAAAGAATGGTGGAAAGGACAATAATTAACTGAGTCAACAAAAGATATTTGGAAATGGTTATGTAAAACCATGAGGGAAGACATAACAAGGCCAATGTGTGGTTTATAAAAAACATATAAAAATGTATAAAATGGGAAAATCAAAAATATTTTCTCACTAACAGATACCTCATATTTACCAAATACAGTCTAGTACTATTGAATTCAAGACTCTAATATGAAGAGCAATCAAATATTATCATTGACCCTTGCTATCTTTTATACAACTTTTATAATTATCTCAATGAGATCATGAAATATGTTCATAATAAATGATTGTGAATATATCTCAAAAGAGAAATAAAAATTTTAAGAGAATCTAACATAAAAATGAATGATGCTACTATTTGTTTCTGAACAGCTCCTAACATATTATATTGGTAAACAGCAGAAATGTGTAACATAAGTTCCATTTCCTGTCGGGAAAGGAACATAATAGTCTTGCCTGGTTTGTTTATGGTGTGCCCTTTACTGGTCATAGCTATAATCACAGTATGATCATATTCTATCTAATAAGCAGTTTCAAACAGAAATTCTTACCTATAATAACTGCTTTGTAAATGCCTGAATGAAGAAATCAGTACTTTTGGCTTAAAAATTCTTTGAAAGAATAGATGCAATTTTACAAATAGCAAAAAGAATAAAATCAGTAAGACTCAAGAGAAATGAGAGAGATTAATGAAAACTTTTCAGGTATGTTTTATTTAACACTCATTTAAAAAAATAACCTACTATGGGATATAGGAAGATACTCCGAGGGGAAAGTGCTCACTCTGCAAACATGAGGATCTGAGTTGATTCCCAACACCCACACAAAAATGTCAGGTATAAACCGGGCGTGGTGGCGCTCACCTTTAATCCTAGCACTCGCCAGGCAGAGGTAGGAGGATTGCCATGAGTTCAAAGCTACCCTAAGACTACATAGTGAATTTCAGGTCAGTCTGGGCCAGCGTAAGACCCTACCTCAGAAAACCAAAAAAAAAAAAAAAAAAAAAAAAAAGGTCAGGTGTGATGGGACATGCAGGAGACAGGAGTATCCCAGGTACTTGCTGTCATTCTGAGTTCAGAAAGAAACTCTGTCTCAAAAAGAATAAGGTAGGGCTGGAGAGGTGGCTTAGCAGTTAAGGCACTTGCCTACAAAGCCAAAGGACCTTGGTTAGATTCCCCAGGACCCACGTAAGCCAGATGCACAGGGGCGCATGCATCTGGAGTTCATTTGCAGTGGCTGGAAGCTCTGGTATGCCCATCCTCTCTATCTCTCTTTCTTTCTGTCTCTTTCTTTCTCTCAAATAAATAAATAATAAAAGAATAAGGTAGAATGCTAATTGAGGAGGACATCTAACATCCTTGACCTCTGGTCTCCATATGCATGAACACACACATCTGCACCCACACATATATAAAAACATGAATGAACACACACACACATACACACATCACATTCACATACAAAATGACAATACACTCAGTAGATCTTGTGTTTTGTCTGCACATGTTCACATGCACACACATATTAGTGTACACACATTGAGAGCTATATGAAGCAGTGTCTATGATAATTAGCTTACTTGTCATAATCATTTCTTAGTGCATCACATCAAACTTTGCACACTATAAATTTATACAATTTTATTATCAGTTATACTTAACTAAAGATGGGTAAGCTAAACTTAATTTGTTTATATTTCACATTCAAGCTCAAATCAATGATTAAAATGTAAAGCTAAATATTCTGTGACCACACATATATTAAGAGCTATTTATAAGAAATACATTTTTCCATTTGGTTCTGTTTTATAGTTTATATTTCTCTTCTGAGATTTTATAACCTTTCCTATATTATGAGCACACTTATCTTTATATTTATTGAGCAAAATCATGAAACTTGCTTTATAATATATGCCCAATTCTGTCATTACCTCGTGTTGGAGTAGGTCTCTATGGACAGCCTTTTACTCTCTCTGCAATTAGTAGATTTTCATGAAGGCAGAGAGTTTCTGAATAACCCAGAACCACATATATGTAGATATGTCCACATATGTATGTATGTATGTACATGTATCCATACATGTATATGTGTCATTTGTATGTCACATATATTAAATGAATATGGCTTTTTAAATAGCTAACACAATCAATAGTCTCAATTTATGCATCAGGATATAATATTCCTGCACTTTGATCTGACTTAATACAAGACATACTCTATGGGGACAAAGTTATTTAAAGAAAATAAAAGCCAAAATGTGAAATAGAGTCTTCAGAGAACAACCAAAATTACATTAGACACTTGAGTGGCTTTCTGTTTAGGTTCATGTGACAGAGCTAGCTTGTTGCTCACAAGCGCTTTCCCTTTCCTCCTGGGCTCACAGGTCGAATGCATTTTGCAGGGCCCTATTAGCCTGCATTTCTCAAAGACGGTGGCGCATACTCTCTTCCCACAGCATCATTTCCTTTTCGAATGGATAAAAATAAGTTTCTGCTTCTAAAGCCACTGAGATTTGTTTTCCTGCCTGTCATAGTTAGCTTCACGTTGCTGGTATGAACTTCAAAACCAGGCACAAAACATGGGAGGCATGACATTTATATGAAGCTTACAGATCCAGGGAAGTTCCATGATGGTAAAAGAAGCTGGCCCCTCTTCATAGGTCCACACAGAGAGAAGAAAACCACCTCCTATACCACACACAAACCCACTCCAGAAGGCCCAGGCAGAACTCAAGCACTCTGCGTATCTCAGCTGGAATTTCAGACACTCCTTAGGGCTGGACCCCAGGATCCACCCACAGTGACACCAAGTTTAAGCTTGAATGTGATAAAACTCCTGAACCAACTGGAGGACATCCATTCAAACTACCACACGCCCTCAGCAGCTGCCATCCCTAAACCCAGCGCACAGACTCAGATCTGGTGGAAGATGGCTGACTGTCTGCAGTCTAAATTGCCTCAGAGTAAACATTTATAAGACAAACCAGCCTCCTCTTGTTAGCTGCCCTCTTAAAAGATGATCTTCTCCTCCTTGTGCTAATAGAAGCACTCATTTTATTGCACCTCTCAAAGGCCCCTTTCCAAGAAGAGTGAGGAAAACAAAAGAGCTGTTTGCCACATTTATGTCACTGAGAAGCCATCTGGTAACATCTGCATACTAAAGCCGATTATTTACTGGCTACAGAATGTCAGAGCTGGCGCATGAGAGAACATGTTTCAAAAAATGCTATTATTTCTAATAAATATAGTCAAGTGTTGTGACTACAAGAGCAGAGGGTATTGAGTGCAATCAAATCGAGCAAGAGAAGACTGGGAAGAGAGGAGGGCTTTCCGGAAAATTCACCAGCCCCGATCTATCTAAGCCCCTCTCCCCCTTGTAAGATACCTTCTGGATTGACATCACACAGGTTCCTGCGCAGTCTTTCAGCATGTGGGGGACCCTTCCTGGTCCTCGGCCACAGACCCCTGTGATCAACACTATTCTCTGTGGTTTTCCCTTGTTCCAGGTTTCTCAGTTTCCCACTATTAAATGAGCACAGAGATCCCTCAGGTGACGAAGCTGAGGACTGGACCCTAGACAAAGCACCCTCCACAAGCCACAGTGAGCATCAGTCCATCCGTTCTCTCGCTTCAGCGCACTGCAGCACGTGGACCACTGCCTCCCACCCAGCGGGGCAGGCTGGGAATACAAGGGACAACAGGATGTCCCCATATTCTTCAGTCTCAATGTCTTCCTACGAGCTTTCTTGGTTAAGTCTATATCCAAGTGTTGTTGTTTTTTTTCCCCAATTCTTAGGGTTAAATACTTGCTGCAAGTTTTTTTCTCTTGATATGTCCGACAAATATTTCCATCAAGCTTCCCTATGGGTTTATTTATAGGTAAGTTTTATTCTGTGTTTATGGTTTCCACAAGCTTGGGGGAACGATCCATATTCCCTAAAAAAAAAAATTACTCTTTTCACAAATCGACTTCACCAATTTGGCTTCTGGGTAAATATTTGAGGGTACATTGCCCTACCTACCCCAATCATTGGGAATGGAATCACTTTATAAATTACTATGCTCCAGAAGATTCACTCTGGCCAAATTTGCTGTCACTTGAGCTCTGGGGAGCCAAATCTTTCAAATAATAACTGAAGCTAATCAGAGAACAGTAGCAAGAATGCACAAGTGTATTCCCAAGACATTGTTGCATTTCATAAACTCTGCATTAGATCAGGGTACCTCGAGAGTACCCTCTGCCATGAATCCATCAAAAGTGCATGACACAGCTTGCTTTCTATCATGCAAATAAACAGTGACTGGTGATTTTAAAAAATCCCATGTTTTTTAGTCTACCTAAATCTTTCTTATTAAACAATCATATTTTCTCAAATTATAAGCTCAAGCCTCTTCTTTTTTGTCTTTTTATTGTGTTTACTTATATTATGGCTCAGAAAGAATATTTCTAAGTGCATTTAAAGAGACACTAACCTTGCTCCCTATTTACATTGCATATAATACTTACACATTTCATAACACCTGTAAGTACAGATCCTAGCATTACCTGAACAGGATGAGGCGGCAACTGTTAAGAAAATGCAATTATTATTCTAGAAGTGTTAAGTAGCAATGCTCTCTTGTCATTAAAAGCTATAATTAAATGTGACATAACCAAAATCCTGTGTCTACAACACTTGGTATTAAATTGAGGATCTTAACAAATGTGTAACATACAAGAATTTCTAGTTTTCAAAACGTTCCTTCTACCATTAGTAGTTGACATGAACATATTGCTGAGAATAGCTTGTTCTTTGATGGTCAAAATGTCGTAAATCCTTTCTGTGTCTGAACATGATTTAATAAAGATGTGCTGTATGTCCCAAACAACATGCAAGGCTCAGGCATGGTTTCTATAAGGCACACGCAGTGAGCATCCAGGTTTTCCCTGCAAGTATACTGTTTTACCACCAGTCACACAGAAACCTGGGTGTCGGGAATTTCACAGTTTTATAGATTCCAACTGACAGGATGCCAGATGTCAGGATGGTTGTAGTACAAGAAAAGAAAAGGCTTTAATGGGGGGGGGGGAGCAGAATATTCTAGACTCTTCTTTCACATATTTTTCCTTGTCATAGAAAACCCATTTTTTTCTTCTCTGAAAATCTCTAGAGTATGCAGTTACAACCCTTTTCCTATGGCATTCAATCTCTGGTCATGAAGACTTCTCTGTTTTGACTTCAATGCCTTCAACTCCGGGTATATGGGGAGGGGTGGCGATGAGGTTAAAATCCAGAAGGTAAAAGCCGTGGAGCAGAAACTCAGAGGTTCCTTCACTGATAAGTGCTTGTTATCATTTAGTCATCGAATGAGGACAGGGAGGGGCATTAAGGGAAAGAGGCACAGCAGTCAGCTTGGCCGCAGGAGGATGACTCAAGGACTTGAACATGTCCCCGCTTAGTACTCAGAAGGAAGCACCATGTTAACATAGCACCATGTTAACAACAGTCCAGTTGGAAGATGTGCACCAGCAGGGCATCAGCCCTGCTCCTCGGTGATGACCTTTGCCTCTGACCAACCAAACTGGGCAGCATATTCCAGAGGTGACTCGTATCTAACTAGCTGACATCCTCTGAGTTGTTTCCTACTCGGCTTTGGAAACTTCCTAAAATGTTTCACACATATAATCAGCCTTGTAGACATGTTGTTGCATTGCGGTGTAATTCCCTCGGCTTGAATGCCTTTATGCTCAACTCTTCATCAGCCTGGAAAATCATGTCCTCTAGTCAAGCTTCCTAGAGAACAGGATGCTTAAGTCCCCTGCATGAAAGTTCCTGACCAGCTCCCCTCCCTTCCTCACATCACAACAAAGATGCCATGCGGCTAAAACTGTGACCCTAGAAAACATAACGGATCTTGTCACTTAGGTGAGGGCAGCTTTCTTTATTAAGAGAATGCTGCATTTCGGTGGGACCTTGTTTCCCTAATCCCTAACAGCATGGAACTTGTCATCTATATAATAGACCCTCACTAAATATTAAACCAATGAAGTTAGAACAGCTTCCATTATATTTTGAAACCCGCTTGGTAAATCTTATCCCAGAGGCAATTTCTTAGATATTATTACACTAGTGGATCCCAAGCCTGATAATCCATCAGAGCTATGTTAAAGGTTTAACAGCATAGATTTCCCAGCCCATGATTCAATAGGTCAAAGAACAACTGTTATTCTCAAAGTGTGACCCTCATACCAACATGTCAGCACCATCTGGAAACTTATAAAAGACAGATATTGGGGGCTGGGGAAATGGCTTAGCAGTTAAGGCGTTTGTAAGCGAAGCCTAAGGACTCTGGGTCGATTCCCCAGGACCCATGTAAGCCAGATGCACAAGGGGACGCATGCATCTGGAGTTGTTCACAGTGGCTGGAGGCCCTGACACGCCCATTCTCTCTTTCTCTCTGCCTCTTCCTCTCTCTCTCTCTCTCCCTCTCTCTCTCTCTCTCTCAAATAAATAAATAAAATATCATAAAACAGATATTATTGGACCCCCCCCCCAGTCCTACTCTATCAGAAACTCTATGATGACACCTAGGTAGTTGTGCTATTATGATCTTCTCTTCACAACAGAGTGTGAGACTTCTGTTCTATCAGATCCTCCAAGGAGAAGCAGTGCCTTCTTTTATAAAGTTACCGGTTTGACTAGGATAGGGTTCTGTTTTATCTGCTTCCATTTATTTTAATGTCAACTAACATGCTAACATACAAAGGGACAAATTGCCAGATCCCTCCAAATTATTTTCCACACAAACCTTGTCCCCTGGTACCATTTCTCATGCATAAGCTCTTTCCTTTCATTAGAAGAGATTCACTGGATTGACCCAGTTCTTCCACTTCACATGAACTGTGACTGACAAGGACAATCTGATAAGATTGTTATCTTGTTTCCTGAGATACTCTGAGTCAATAGAGTAAGTGGAAGGACTTGTAGGATAAAGCTGACTCCCAATAAACAAGGAGGGTAATGACCTTAATATTGGCAAAGCAGTCTCATGTTCCCCAGAATAAATTGATTGATTTTCATTCCCACTTAACAATAAAGAAGTTGGAGGAGGGAGCTGGGAAAACATCTGCTGGAATTTGCAAGAGTGTGGTCCCAACAGATTTCCCCATGCGAGGAAGTGAAAGGTCCTGCACTAAGCTACGGGACACAATGTCCCAGGTGACACATTGGGTGTGCCATGTGCCACACCACCTCAGAACTTCAAAAAGCGCACCAGGTGATGATTTGTGAGGGTGGTATCTTTTACCCTCTAATCTGCAATCTAGAGAAACAAAATGACTCACCCAATGAAGTCAGTCCAAGGAAGTTTATATTTACAGATATCCTCCCATTCACTTGAACAGGTTGTTGATAATCACTTTCTGATTTAGGTTGTTACATCGAAACTGATAGTTGTGATAAGGGAAGTTGGGGTAAGAAAAGAAGTACACAATGATTATACTTCAAACAAGGCCGGAGTTCAAGTCCCAGAGCTCCTTCCTACAGCTGTGCAGAATCTGATGCCACTGCACCTAAATGTTAACTTTTCATTTTTAATTTTTTTACCTTTGTATTGATGATTTTCATACATGAACTTAATATATTTTGATCACAATCTCCTCTCAAAACCTTCTTTGGTCATTGCTCACCCATTTCACTGAACACCTTCTTTCTAATTATACCCTCTTCTATTTTATTTATTTATTTAAGGGAGATAAAGAGAGAGAGAGAATGGGCACACCAGGGCCTCTAGCCACTACAAATGAACTCCGAACACTTGTGCCACCTTGAGTAACTGGCTTATGTGGGTATTGGGGATTTGAACCTGGATCCTTAGGCTTCACAGGCAAACACCTTAACCACTAAGCCATCTCTCCAGCCCCCACTCTTCTATTTTGATGACAATTTTTTTGGCTCTCTTCCTCATCCATGTTGAAATGTTAATAAGCTCAAAGTCATCCCTCCTCAGCTGTCTCAGGATCTGTAAGTCCAGTGAGCTCCTTCCCAAGTTGTTCTGGCCAGGTATTTTGTCACAACAATGAGAAAGGAACTGACACACTGAGCAACATCTATGCTGATGATACTCAAATATTTCCTTTTAGCTGTCAATTGAACCCAAATCCTATACCACTAGATATATCTTAGCTATTGTCAGCATCAACGTATCTAAGGTGATTTTGATTATTCACCAATATCTAGTCATTGGTCTTTTCTGTAGATACGAGAATTTACACTTGTGAAGTAGCTTACGTTCACTGGGAGTTTTGACCAGCAAATATTTGAACAAAAGGGCCAAGTGTCTCTTCCAAAATTAAATATTCCGTAGACTCTTCTGATCTCTCTTTTCCTATTGCAGCAGTCAGCAGGACACTTCATAGGAAGAAGAAAGATCCACAGAACCAAGGCACCGTGAATCAGAGCTACCGCAACGAGGGATACTGCCTGCCAGAGAGACTGGGAGCTGAACTGAACTGTTCTCACAAGAAATACATTTTCGTCACGTCAGAACACTGAGAACTGGGTGTCATTTACTATTCAGTGTAAGTTTAACCTAATTGACTAACATCATGTCCCAAAACAACTGTTACCTCTCTTCAACCTAACACATTACTCTTTCCAACGCCATAATTTCTATGAGTCACCCTGAAAGGTGCATTTTTAGTCACTCTATATTCATCGTGCTCCAGCCCCTAGGCCCTCTGTATTTTGCTGTATTCCATCATTGATATTGTAACAAAAGCTCTCACTTTTCAAACGCTCATAAGTCTGGTGGAGAAATAACTGAGCCTTCTCTGTTGCTTCTGGATAGAACGCATCAGTCATTGTGTTAGTTTGAATAGATGGCCCCCAATTTATTCAGTGTCTTATTAGTTTGTAGTTTGCATCTGAGGCCACCTGGCTGGAGGCTGTGTCAGTGGGCGGATCTTAAGGTGTGGGGGTGGGTTTGAGATTTCAATCTAAAGATATGCAAAGTGTGCCTAGCTGGAGTTCCTGAGGTGTGCTGTGCTGTGTAGCTTTTGGCTTGTGGCTTTTCTCTCTGTGTTTGGTCCTGTGAAAGCAGGCCAGCTTCTTCTGCCATTATGGAACTTCCCCTGTAAGCTTCAATAAATCCCTTCCTTCATCACTGTGCCTGGTCTGGAAGTTCATCTCAGTGAACTGAAGTTGTCATTTTGAACCATGAAGACCCTGATGTTCCTGAGGATCTGTGGCTTGGAAGTGTCCTTTGTCCAACATGAAAACCCTTCTGTCTAGATTTTGAGATGGCCAACTGTGCCCCCACCTTTATTGCAATGACACTCCTCAGGGCGTGTCCACTGTCACAGGATGCTCTTTCATGTGACGACACTCCTCAGGGCATGTCCACTGTCACAGGATGCTCTTTCATGTGATGACACTCCTCAAGGCGTGTCCACCATCACAGGATGCTCTTTCATGACATGACACTCCTCAAGGCGTGTTCACTGTCACAGGATGCTCTTTCATATAACGACACTCCTCAGGGCGTGTCCACCATCACAGGATGCTGTTTCATGACATGACACTCCTCAGGGTGTGTCCACTGTCACAGGATGCTCTTTCATGTGACGACGCTCCTCAGGGCGTATCCACTGTCACAGGATGCTCTTTCATGTGATGACACTCCTCAGGGCGTGTCTACTGTCACAGGATGCTCTTTCATGACATGACACTCCTCAAGGCGTGTCCACTGTCACAGGATGCTCTTTCATGACATGACACTCCTCAGGGCGTGTCCACTGTCACAGGATGCTCTTTCATGAGATGACACTCCTCGGGGCATGTCCACTGTCACAGGATGCTCTTTCATGTGATGACACTCCTCAGGGCGTGTCCACCATCACAGGATGCTCTTTCATGGGATGACACTCCTCGGGGCGTGTCCACTGTCACAGGATGCTCTTTCATGACATGACACTCCTCAGGGCGCGTCCACTGTCACAGGATGCTCTTTCTTGAGATGACGCTCCTCGGGGCGTGTCCACTGTCACAGGATGCTCTTTCATGACATGACACTCCTCAGGGCGTGTCCCCTGTCACAGGATGCTCTTTCATGACATGACAGTCCTCAGGGCGTGTCCACTGTCACAGGATGCTCTTTCATGACATGACACTCCTCAGGGTGTGTCCACTGTCACAGGATGCTCTTTCATGGGATGACACTCCTCAGGGCGTGTCCACTGTCACACGATGCTCTTTCATGACATGACACTCCTCAGGGCGTGTCCCGTCACAGGATGCTCTTTCATGACATGACACTCCTCAGGGCGTGTCCACTGTCACAGGATGCTCTTTCATGTGATGACACTCCTCAGGGCGTGTCCACCATCACAGGATGCTCTTTCATGTGATGACACTCCTCGGGGCGTGTCCACCATCACAGGATGCTCTTTCATGACATGACACTCCTCAGGGCGTGTCCCGTCACAGGATGCTCTTTCATGACATGACACTCCTCAGGGCGTGTCTACTGTCACAGGATGCTCTCTCTTGGGCCTCCAGGTCTTCGTTTGGTCCATCCTCTCTTCCTATGCAGTTTTCAAACCAAAAGCCAAACAATCCAACCCCAAACTTGCCAGAACGGCCCTCCTCACTTTATCTAAACTCCCTCACCCTCTCTCTTTGTCTTTTGAAATCTTTGTCCATGTGGTATTACCTTTACATTTCACTCTTTAACGTATCTCTTATTGTCTTATTTGAGTTACATTGGCTCTTCAAAGAGATTCGCTAAGCTTCTACCCTACTTTTAAATGTGTCATGATTAGCCCAATGCAGATACCAAGAGGGTGGTTGATATTTATTGTCTGATTAAACTAATTAATACCATATGAAAATAAATTTCTTGCAACTAGTGGAACTCATAGCACACCACTGTCATTTGTCACAGGATCTTCTGGTGAACTCAAGTCTTCCACTTGGAAACTTGACTAAGGGAATGGATAATTTGTTCAGGAAAACAGGCATTGGGGCAGGATAGAAGGCTTAGTGCTAAGAGTTCCTTGCGATGCAATATGAGGCCCTGAGGCCACCTGAGTTTGATTTCCAAAGGACCCATGTAAACAGCTGGGCAGGGCTACACATGCCTATAACTCTAGTCCCATTGGGATTAGAGACCAGAGAATCAATGGGACTAGCAAACATGGCAAGCTCCTTGTGATTATGTGAATATAAAATGTCTGTCAGAGCCTCATGTGTTTATGATTAAGACTCACACTAGCCTGGCTAGAGGAGGTGTGTCACTGGAAACAGGCCCGGGGATCTTATAACCCAGTCCCGCTTGCCAGTGCCAGCCAGCTCACTCTTGCAGCTCCCTCTGTGCTGATGTGGGATGGTGAGAGCCAGTGTTCTGCTCCTGACCTGCTTTCCCTGCCAGGATGAAACTGTAAGTGAAAATAAACACTTTCCTTCCCTCGCCTGCTTTGGATTAGGTGTTTGGTTCCAGCAACGAGAAGGTAACTTCTGTGCTCGGGAATCAGTGCTTCTCAAGAAAACATGTAGTAGAGTGTAAAGGAAGGACAAATAATTATGAAGCCACACATGCATACACCCCCACACACATACAAACACACACCACCACATAGTAGAGTATAAAGGAAGAACAAATAATTATGAACCCACACATGCACACCCCTACACACACATACACACACATACAAACATACAACACCACATAGTAGAGTGTAAAGGAAGGATAAATGATCATGAACCCACACATGCACAACCCCCCACACACACATATACAAACATACAACACCACATAGTAGAGTATAAAGGAAGGACAAATAATTATGAAGCCACACATGCATACACCCCCCCACACACATACACACACATACAAACATACAACACCACATAGTAGAGTGTAAAGGAAGGATAAATGATCATGAACCCGCACATGCACACCCCCCACACACATATACAAACATACAACACCACATAGTAGAGTATAAAGGAAGGATAAATAATTATGAAGCCACACATGCATACACCCCCCCACACATACACACACATACAAACATACAACACTACATAGTAGAATGTAAAGGAAGGATAAATGATTATGAACCCACACATGCACACCCCCCCACACACATACACACACATACAAACATACAACACTACATAGTAGAATGTAAAGGAAGGATAAATGATTATGAACCCACACATGCACACCCCACACACATACAAACATGCAACACCACATAGTAGAGTATAAAGGAAGGACAAATGATCATGAACCCACACATGCACACCCCCCACACACATACAAACATGCAACACCACATAGTAGAGTATAAAGGAAGGATAAATTATTATGAACCCACACGTGCACACAGTCCCACACACATACAAACATGCAACACCACATAGTAGAGTATAAAGGAAGGACAAATGATCATGAACCCACACATGTACACCCCCCACACACATACAAACATACAACACCACATAGTAGAGTGTAAAGGAAGGATAAATGATTATGAACCCACACATACACACCCATACACATACAAACATGCAACACCACATAGTAGAATGTAAAGGAAGGACAAATGATTATGAACCCACACATGCACACCCCCCACACACATACAAACATACAACACCACATAGTAGAGTAAAAAGAAAGGACAAATGATTATGAACCCACACATGCACACCCCCCCGCACACACACACATAAACACACATACAAGAGAGAGTCAGAGAGAGAGAGAATTGAACAAAAGAAGTATGGGACATCTCTGTGATGTCTGCTTGATTTTGCTATGACCCTAAAACGGCTTTAAAAAGTATTATTTTTTTTAAAAAGTAATTGCATCTTAAATGGTGGTATTTTAATATGGCTGAGCTGAAATCTTGGTGCCAGATCATTGGACTATAGCACTTCTTAGTATTTGCTTTCAGGAGTGAATTCAATTCTTTTCTAATTACAAGTTGTCTGACAAACTTTAAGAGCATTGCCAGATTAGTTCCATAAATTACACTGGCTTGTTCAGTTACAGTAGAGATGTTTTATGATAATGTGAATAACGTAGGTGGTTTTATTTGCAGTACTTCCATTACTTCTTTCTAAAGTTATGTTGACTATAATTGGTATTTTTCTGGGCTCAGAAAAGGTTTTCTTCTGAGTTATATCTTCCAGTGATGCTGGGTAATTATGATAGCATTGGTTTGTTTGTTTTAAATGTTTTTCAATACAGATTTCTCAGTAATTAAATGCCACTGACCCAGTTTTCATTTTCCTGTTCTGCAATCCAGTTCATCTTCTAGATCCGTAATAAGTAATTACAGAGGTAAATGATAAAATATTAAAAGAAAGGAGTGGAAGAATCAAAAGGTTCAGCTCATTTACATAGCAGATCATTAGTCACAGGATATCCAAGGGACAGGTGTAATGCGACCATGACCAGGACTCACTAAATGCAATTATAACACTACCAGACACCATCACCTACTCGTTAGGACAAGCTAGTGCTTTGTAATAACATGCCGGAGCATTGCATACTTGAAGGTTCCCTTAAAATCTACTCACTAATGAGATTCAGAGTGTGGTCGCCATTTCTCTAAAATTCTTTCCAAAACTTTAGTTGAGCCATTAATGAAGAGTGCCGCTCCAGCATTAAAGGTAAAGGCTCAGACCCATTGCCGATTATGAGCACTGGTAGACACCCAGTTCCTTCTTCAGCTACAAATTATTTATGCAAATTATAATGAAGAGTGCTGCTCCAGCATTAAAGGTAAAGGCTCAGATCTGTGGCTGGCTATGAACACTGATAGATGCCCATTTCCTTCTTTAGCTACAAATTATTTCCAGGACATGATTAAAATTAATTTATTCATCAAGCATTTTAGAACTGCAAGCACTACACTAAGCACTTGGAAGAAGAGATTAAACAAGACATAGCTAGTCCTTCTGCCCACGTAAACGTCTTTCAAAGTTTAGACCCAGTTGAAAGAACAAAAAGGAAATTAATCATGTTACGTGGCTTATATTTGTGCTTCACGTTATATTTCTATAGGATAATGTCTCTCTATAACCTCTAGCAAGATAAGCCATTATAGTAGTTTTAACAAGGTGTTGCAGTCAGCTTCACATTTCTGGCAGAAAACACCCGACCAAGAGCAGCTTGGGGGAGTAAAGGGTTGATTTTGGCTTACAGACTCAAGGGGAAGCTCCATAATGGCAGGGAAAAATGATGGCATGAGCAGAGGGTGGACATCACCAACTGGCCAACATCAGATGGACAACAGCAACAGGAGAGTGTGCCAAACACTGGCAAGGGGAAGCTGGCTATAATACCTATAAGCCTGCCCCCAACAATACACTGCCTCCAGGAGGCTTCAGTTCCCATATCACCAGCAGCAGAGGACCTAGCACTCAGAACACATAAGTTTATGGGGGACACCTGAATCAAACGACTACACAAGGTAACGCTATGTGATACGTATTCTAAAATGTGTCAGTGTTTGTCGCTGACTTCTAATACTTGAATTTCGAATGCTTAGAAAGCAGGGCTTTCATTGCCGTGTACCAGAATCTTGGTGACAATCAGACTCAGATTCCAGAAGTCCAGATGGAATGGCTATTTGGATGGCTTATTAAATGTGTTTGCTTCTGTCCTGTGATATATTGTATATTCTACTTTAGCAATTGATACACTGCATTTGGAGAAGTCTAACTCAATCCCACCGAACCAACCCTGCTTTCATTTATCTTGGCATCCTCGTGGTATGTCGGTGTACCGGATCCACAGTGGGAGTGTGTTTCAACAAAGGAAAATGCCCTCTGGAGAACTGTTAACTGACTGGCAACCTGGGCTGTGCTTGTGCAGGAGCAATACTCATCTCTGCCACCATTTTATGCTGCCTACCCTACCTGGCTACTTAAGATCCTCGGATATTCACTCCCTGGAGATGTCCAGCCTCATGTCACTGAATGTAACAGTATTATTGTCAACGACCAGTGACCAAGTGCTGCCTTAGATCTTGCACTTGGAAACCATCCTCTGTCTCATACGAAATATTGAAGGAAAGAGGTGTACTGGAAGCTATGCGCCAGTAAGAGAGCCAGCCCAGACTCACATCCATACAGAGAACTGGGCAGTTGCTCCTGCGTGGTAGACTTTCATTTCAGTCTGAGGTTTGACGCAGTTTTGATTGACAGACTACCAGACAATGAGTTTGCTTCCCAAATATGGTTTATGTCCTTGCCTCATACCGTAGCACCCGCTCTGTTGCTAAGGTGGGGAAAACATCAATCATTGCAGGTAGACTATTTCAGAGACTCCAAGTCTGTCTGGCAGAAGTTTGCCTGATACTTATTTTCCTTCCGCCAAGGTTATACTCTGCCAATTTGATAAAAGGGGACACATGTGTCTATCTGTTTATCAAATGCCCCTGAAGAGGGTCCTATATAACCGTGCAATGCAAATGCTTCAGTCTGCTGACAAGGTTTTACGTACAGTCCTTCAGGCTTTATCAGCTTAGGTCCTATGAGTAATTTTATTATAAACTACTGAATGAAGTTGGACTCTTAATCCAAATAACTATTGTAGGGCTGGGGACACAGCTCAGTAGTCGAGTCATTGCCTAGCATATGCAAGGCCTTGGATTCAATCCTCAGTACTATACAAAAAGAAAATAAATATAACCACCATAATTGTCACTAAATTGACAAAAATCTATTTGGCTGTTTTGTCACATAGTAACTTAATCAATGATTAAACTAATTAGCATATAATTATTGAGTCCTCCTGCTGACCCAATACTTTAAAAACACTAAAGCATGTATAAATGATTAAAATGTGATCTTCACATTTATCAAATTAAAAGCTAACATAAATTTAAAAGTTAAAAATTCATGCTGGAGAGATGGCTTGGTGGTTAAGGTGCTTGTCTATGAAGCCTGAGGACTCAGGTTTGACTCTCCAGGTCCCATGTAAGCAAGCCACACAATGTGATGCAAGCACACAAGGCGGCACATGCACAAAAGATGGTGTACGGGTAGAGTTTGATTACAATGGCTCAGAGGCCCTGGCAACCAATTCTGCCTCTCTTTCTCTCTCTGATAACAATAACAATAATAATAATAATAAAGTTAAGGGCTGGAGAGATGGCTTAGCAGTCAAGACACCTGCCTGTGAAGCCTAAGAATGCCCGTTCGATTCTCCAGGTCCCACACTTAGCCAGACTCAAAGTGATGCAAGCACGCAATGCTGCACTTGTCCACAAGGGAGCACATGCATCTGGAGTTCGTTCACAGTGGTTAAGAGGCTACTGGTGTGCCCATTCTGTATCTCTCTCTCTCCTTCTATCTCTCTCTCTCCAAAAAATAAAAATAAAATAAGTAAAAATAAAAAGTTAAAATTTCAAGTTATATATAAATTAATATTTTCTATAACTTGTGTTGTGGCTCCACTTCAGAGAAGCTGGCATCCCCAGGAAACTATTTTGCCTTAGAAGCATCTCCACAGAATTTCAATGGCCCAGTCTCCAGAATTGTTGAGTAAATAAGGATTTCACATTTAGAATCAATGTGAAGAAGCACGTCTGCTTCCCGGAGAATGGTAAACAAACTATCCTGAGAGACCTTTAGCAAAACAGCATCTAGATGCCAAGTCAACTGGCAAAGACCGACTAAAGGACGTTTCGGCCTGCAAAGAACAAGAGTTTCAGAAAAGGGTGAGCAAGTGTAACTAGGTTTAGAGAAGCCTTGACACCATGTGCTGAAAAGTTCCTATTAAAGAGACAAGAAACAAGAATGCTCAGAGCCTGGAAAGGGGGGGGGGAGTCATATCCACTAGCAAGGCAAGAATGCCTTTGTGTAATTTTACAGCAAAGACTCGGTACCAGTGACACGGATCTTTGAATTGTAAATAATAACCCTCTAGGCGCCCAGAGTTCAGGGATCCTGAACACCAGACATCTACTTTCTGGCATGAGAAAGTGAAAGTGCTCCACTGGAGAAACAGGCAGATACACACGCTGAATAGAAAGCACCCTAGAGTCTTGGGAGATGTCTCAGTGGATAAAACACTTACCCACGAAACCGAGTACGTGAGTTCACATCCCCAGCCCGCACACAAAAGCCTCTATAATCCCAGTGTTCTTACAGCAAAGAAGGGAGGCAGCGGTGGAAAAATGACTCTAAAGCTCCTGAACAGTGAGAGAACCGGCCTCAAACGGACCCGCTCCAAAGTCATCTTCCGAGTTGCTCTCACACACGTAAACAGCAAATCAGGAAATACAAACTTAACATAGATAAAGCTGCCTGGATCCACGTAGCCTATGGGCTTCAGTTTCACAGTGATGTTGTGGTCCAAAGGCTTTATTTTCTGCCAGCATAAAACCTTCGTCAGACTTCACAGTAGATTTCACAATGTGTGTCCTGCGACGCATCCGTTCTCAGAACAAGCTTGGAAGCACTTTCCTACAGAAGCGCCTGGGCCTGCAGCTTATCTGTAAGAAGTCCTTGCAATGACCTTTTCCTTTCTTTTTTTTTCAATTTGTAAGAGAAATGCCTGTGCATTATTTTCCTCTCCAAACATGTTTTCCTTCATCATATTTTTAGAGTTAGGCAATTCCTAACATTTTAGCATCAAGTGATTATCATTTTATATAATCTTTTAGTTTTACTTCTGCCTGTATGTTATGGTGTGCTTTATGTGCATGTGTGTGGGGTCACAGCTGTGTGCCTCTAGCATGCACATAAGCACACACGCATGTGGAAGCCAGGGGACAACCTCAAGTGTTTCTCTTAAGTAATAACATTGAAGGCTTTATTTATTTATTTCTTCTTTTTTCTCCAAGTCTTTTTGAGACAGAGTCTGGAGCTCACCAGTTAGGCTAGATTAGATAGTCTGAAAATTGCGAAGGTGCTCCTGTCTCGCCGTCCCATGTCATGCTCAGCACTTTGCAGTTTCTGGGAACGGACTTCAGGGTCCCCGGCTTGCATGCAGGCACTTTGCTCAGTGAATCATACCACTCCAGCTTTACATCCGATTCTTAAATATCTTCTCTGTCAGTAGTTGTGACACCAACTTACCCTCCTCTGTGTATCCTTCATTCGTTTATTGCTTCAAAATATGTCGTATGTAATAAAATTATCACAAAATTGAAGGAATGATCAGCAAAAATTTTAACATGTTTTCATGAACCATGCAATACATTCAACTGCAGAGGCCATGGCTAGAGCTTTAATATTCGGTTTCTTACTTAGTGCTGGGTGGACAGTAAGTTTTTTATTCTCTGTGTGTGTTATATAGACATGCATACATGTGTGTAAATGAGAACTATTTTATAGAGATTCAATACTACTAATCACATGTGATTTTATGTTCATGTATCTTCTCACTTGTGCAAAAGTAAAAAATACCAGCACTGTGGTTCCTTCGGTGATGTCAGCCCCTGTCCACTCTGCAAGCATGTTCGTCTGGACTGGATTATTCATTAGAGAGCTAAGGAGACTAAGGTAGACTCTGAAATCACATAGTCAAGGGAAGACCTGAGATTGGAAGTTTTAACGTCTGACTAATTTCAATTATCTATCATGGAAAGATTGTCCCCAATATATGTGTCAATTTTTTGAGCTCTGCTAAATGGTTTTTTGGAAAAGAAATGCCTAAAATTTACTTATAGCAAATGGTAAAACACACACACACACACACACACACACACACGGCCCATCTGTGTCCACCTTGAGAGAGAATGCAACTGTTATGGCACACTTATGCTATGTTCAGATGTTACTAATATTTAAACAACCTGAATAATATCTCTAAATTTATTTTCAGGTACAAAGATTCTAAATGGAATTTCCATAAGATAAGTTTCTACAGTGGAAATAGCTTGAAGAATAATGAAGGTTTAATGTGTTGCTTGGATATTCACTGTGTGTTATAAAATCTTAAGAAGGGCTACACTAGAGAAATTTCGTTCAACCATTACCCAAAGGTATTTGGTTACAGCTCCAATTTATCACGTAATAAATACCTCGTAGCATTCCAAGAAGCTCTCTGGGTTAACGTCTACATATCCAGGCTACTGAATCCATTAAACACACAAGTGCATGGTGAGACGAACAAAGGGCAGGAAATAGTAGGGAAGGGCTACTTTTGCCAGACAGACCATAGTCCAAGCAGCACCTCATTTGGTTCCACAATGCCTATGGCCCATATAACAAGCATATGCGCCTGTGAGAAGTGAAAGGAGATTGGGCCTATAGCCCAAGGAGAGAAGGAACCCTGACATGGAAAGTCACCAAGGACAGAGTCCTTCCAGGCTATAATGTCTTTAAACTAAAGATCACTTTGATTTTGTCTTATTTCCAAAACTCTTTGTAGGGGTACACTATAAGAAAAAATGCATTAACCCACACCCACCACCCACATGAAGCTCAAGGTCAATGCATAGAATGCTAAGCATTTTTTGTAGCTATGTTTGATAAATCAGAACTATAGAGCCAGGAGAGATGACTTAGTGGTTAAGTGCTTGCCTGTGATGCCTGAGGACCCTGGTTCAAGGCTCGATTCCCCAGGACCCAGGTAAGCCAGATGCACAAGGTGGCACATGCATCTGGAGTTAGATGACAGTAGCCAGAGGCCCTGGCACGCCTATTCTCTCTCTATCCTTTTGCCTCTTTTTCTCTCTGCCTGTTGCTCTCAAATAAAATAAATAAAAATAAACAATTTTTTTAAAAAGAACTATGACAAAATGTCAAAATATACTGGCTAAATTCTGCAATTTTCTGCATTATAAGCTCTTACAAAAAATGCGACCATTTCCCATGAAATCATGTTTTTCTTTTTTCTCTATTGCTGCGAAAGCTTAGTCAAACAGTTAGGCCTGAAGAATGGGCAAGGTCAGTGAGAAGAAGCATGTTAACACTTTAAAGCACACATATCAATACATCAGTGAAATGTGCAGAGGAAGAAAACAGATAATGGGGAAAGCTTGACGTCTAAGTTTTCCTGTCCACAGTGAATTCCTTGAGGTACCGTAAAGGACAGGTTTATTGGCATAGTTTATTTTATTAGATGAAGAAAATATGTCTTCCCCTCTGGATCATTTCTGATAGGAACCAATGTTTTACCTGTCATAGCATACATAAAACCTTCTGCTCAGCCCACACCTGTAATTCCAGGACTCAGGAGATAGAGGGAAGTAGACCAGGAATTCATGACCAGCCTGGGCTAGTTAGTGAGTTCAAGGCCAGCCTGGCCTACAAGGGACTGTCTTTGCAACAACGTTGATGCCTCCCTCCGACACACACACACACACACACACACACACACACACACACACACACACAAAAGCGAGAAACAAACTGAAGAAACAAAACAATACCATAGTGATCAAGTCACTGCTCCATTGTCTGGTTCCCTTCTTAACAATGATGAATTAAGGTGTGAAGAGAACTAAAGCAACAATTGCATAAAATTCGTGACATTTAGGCGTGAGGCATAACATCTGTTTGCTGTTTTAAAGAAATGAGAAAGGTGAGAAGAAAACAAAACCACTCTTTAAGTTATTTGAGCTGCTCTCAAGAAACTTATAAAATGAATAGGTTGAAGGCTGAAGGGATGACTTGGCAGTTAAGGCGCCTGCCTACCAAGCCTAAGAATGCCTGTTTGAATCTCCAGGTCCTACGTTTAGCCAGATGCAAAAGTGATGCGAGGGTGCAATGCCACACCACAAGGGGGCATATGTGTCTGGAGTTCGTTCACAGCAGCCACTGGCGAGCCCATTCTCTCTCTCTCTCTCTCTGCCTCTTCCTCTCTGTCTCTCTCAAATAATAACAGCAATAATAAAAATGAATAGGTTGCAAAAGGAGGAAAAAGACGAGGCAGGAGGAACACCTACATTGACCATGAGGAATGTAACAAGGGCCAGGATGGTTGTTGATGACCAGGAAGTGAAGCCCTTTTCACCAGAAGGAAAGGCTGTGGGCACCCTAGCAATAGAGAGAGGGCAGTTCTGACCAGTTCTGGGGTGACATGCAGGGTACCCAGCTGGGACTAGGAAGCAGGTCTTCAGAAGGCTGGAGATCCTGCAGCTGTGGGAGAATTCCGTGAGCACTGACATTCTGTGCCTGAGGAGGCAGCTGTTAGAAAAGTGCTTGTCTCACAAGCATAAGGATCTGAGTTCCACACTGAGAACCCATGCAAATATTCCAGCGAATGGTGGCACGCTGTAATCTCAGCAAGGGGGAAGCAGAGACAGGAGGATCCTGGGATCTCACTGGCTGTACATTCTAGCCTAATTTGTGAGTTTGAGGACAAGAACAGACCCTGTCTCCAAAAAGGTGGATAAAATTTCTTGAGAAAAAACACCCAAGACTGTCCCCTGACCGCCCCATGCAGACACACACAAACATGCAAACCCTCATGCACACTGCACATGCACATAAAAATATATAGAATCCTGTATCGAAATTTCAATGTAATCTCCATGGCCAACACAGACCAAGCAGAGAAGCAAAGATGTTGGGGCATTTGTGAAACCTCTCCTTTGTGTTCCCAGCGGGACATGTCCAGCCAACACAGCAGCTGCCATCACGTTCCAGCACTCTAAATCTCTTTTGGAAAATACAAAAGCCTGGAACATTCTCTGAGTTAACACCATACAGAGCTCATGACAGGGCTGGCTTCTGTACTCCATCAGATTTCTGCTCTTGCTCGGAGCCTTCATGGACTCTATATAATTGCTGGTATAAAAGGTATTGCAAATGCTGACAATCACACCATTTACATTCCTAGAGCTGGCCTTCCTATTGTGAACTGTTTTACCAGCTTCTCTTTTGATTATTGTTATAGTATTTTATTTATTTATTTATTTATTTATTGAATTGAATGTTTCTGAGTCCATTAAAACACTAATAAGTTTTTACCTTGATGTCTTTGGGAGGAAAAGGTTTATTTTGGCTTATGGACTCAAGAGGAAGTTTCTTGGCAATAGGGAAAAGATGGTGGGGCAGAGGTTGAACATCACCGTTTTTGCCGACATCAGGTAGGCAACAGCAGAGGAGAGTGAGCCGACTAACCCTGGCCAGCTAGGACTGATCAACCTCCTCCCAAATTCCCATCAGCTGGGAACTAAGCATTCAAAGCACATGAGTTTACGGTGGACGTCTAATTCAAACCACCACACCATGTCCACCCACCACCCAGTATGTCCCCACTTACTCTTGCCTATAAACACACCGTAGCCATTTCTATTTCTATTAGATTATGATTAACATGCTTTGAAAAGTAGAGAAGAAAAGAATTACACACACACACACACACACACACACATACATATGTGCATGCTGCT
Organism: Orientallactaga sibirica; assembly: GCA_036365145.1. Classification (NCBI taxonomy): domain Eukaryota; kingdom Metazoa; phylum Chordata; class Mammalia; order Rodentia; family Dipodidae; genus Orientallactaga; species Orientallactaga sibirica. The sequence continues at coordinate 3,211,144 of JAEOAD010001894.1, read as the reverse complement.
TGTCTGGCTTGTCTGTATTTTTCTTCATACGCATGTGGAGCGTGGACACTGATTCTAGCAGTAGCCTCTAATACTTGGCCTCCGTGTTTGGAAAAAATTCCAGCCTAGACTAGTAAGTCTTGGAAAACAATGGAGTAGACAATAGTCAATGTCAACTTCGGGTTTGCAAGACCTACTCCTGTTGGAATTATTTCACTTCTGAATGGTTTGTAACATGTCTCTCTCCTTTCCAACCCAGAGGAACAAGGGGCTGAAGACTTATTTCTGAGTTGCATTCCAAATTTCAGATCTCATGAATAAGGAGACGTGTAGAAAGAATGCAGCCCTCAATTCCCATCTATAATAGATAAGATAATAGATGAGCTGGGCCTTTGGAGAAATCTATGGTAATAAAGCCCAATCACTCATTTCGCTCTTGTTCATTAAGATGGTCCTAGGGGTGGAGGTGGTGGAATGTAGTTCATCTCTTAAAGCTACTCACTGAATTGAAATAATAGCTTCTTTTGCTACTCCAGATAAAGCCGGCCATATCTAGAATGAAGTGTAGTTTATTATTCAGTGATAGATAACAGACTAGTCCTTGTTGCTCTTACTGCTTCTAAACAATTTAACTTTCTTTTCACTAGGAGTGAGGGCTTCCTGCTTAATTAAATCTCAACATTTCCATGCAGGAATCATTGCTTTTGATGTGTGCAACACTGGTCAGCCTTACCTCCTCCAGGAGCAGGCAGCCTAGATGGAAAATTCCCATTCTTTAGAGATAAGCACATACAACAAGCAGTTTCCCCAAATCTTCCTCATTTCTGCCATTATTCTAAAATAATTTTACAGCTTCTTTTTTAAGGCAGGATTACCCTCTAGTCCAGGCTGACCTGAGACTCACTGTGTAGCCCACACTGGCCTTGAACTCATGGAGATCCTCCTACCTTGGCCTTCTGGGTGCTGGAATTAAAGGCATGAGTCACCACGCCTGGCTAATTTTTACTTTTTAAGTTCTAGCCTCCAGTCTCTGAAATTAGATGGAGATAGCATGTGTAAAATTGATTTTCGCCTCCCCTCATCACACACATGACTTCTATGTATGACATACTCTGACAGACAACCCCCATTCTTCCCAACAGCCTAATTAATTAGTAACTTAATTAAAAGACTATGTAAACTATCTATTTCTTTTGTACAGGAAAGGAGTCCCCAGTTATACATAAGATATCTCCAAGCTTTTTTTTTTTTTTTTAGATTAATGGTTGAACTTATTTCTTAAAGGTTAGCCACAGAGGTTGTCTTTCTATTACAGACCACCAGACTGAAGACCAGTTTATGCGTACCTCTTCAGTGTGCAGATGAGTGTTTGAGATTCAGATGTGATTTATCTAAGCTCAGAAGTCATGCACAAATGAAAGTTATGCTTATGGCAAAAACCAAGAGGATTTCGTGAGTTACATACAAACAGAATATCTCAAATAACTATTCATGTTGGGACACTGAAATTTTACCTCATTAAAAAAAAGAATAGAAATTTGAGTGAATTTTAGAGATGAAGGAATCAAAAGTCCCAGTTCTTCAGCTTAAATTTCTATTAGATTTTAACACATGATATCAGCTCTCTAAAACAACTTCCCAAGTTTTCAAACTGAGAATAAAACTCCCATGACAGTGGCTTTGGTGAGGAATAAATGACAATCATATGTGACAATACCGAAACAAAATCTCAGCAAGTGCTCACTTCTTTTCATTGCTTGCTTTTTTTTTTTCTCTTTATTAATTGATCACCTTAGGACTAGAATAACATACAAACACAAATAACTATCATGAAAGGGGATGGCTGAATAATATACTTATTATTGAGAATATATATTATTATTCAACATAATAGCCTGTACAGCCTATTAAAAAAAAAAAAAAAAAAAAAAAGCTGGCAGAATGCATACCAAGTCCTTAACAGTAGTTTTATTTATTTATGTAGTAGACAATTATATGAGGAGCCTCATACACTATTCAGCCTGTAATGACCACATACCACAAATATGGGGCATATAAACAACCAAAACCTGTTTATCAGTTTTAGAAGGTGAAAAAGTTCGTGGTCGGGCTGGAGAGATGGCTTAGCGGTTAAGGCGCCTGCCTGCTAAGCCTAAGAACGCCGGTTCCAATCTCCAGTGTTTCCAATCTCCAGATCCCACGTTTAGCCAGATGCAAAGTGACGCAAGGGCGCAATGCCGCACTTGACCACAAGGGGGCAGACACATATGGATTTCGTTCACAGCAGCTGAGACACTGCTGGCGCGCCCATCTCTGTCTTCCTCCTCTCTCTCTCTCTCCCTCTCTCTCTGTCTCTCTCCAAAAAATAATAAAAAAATTTTTTTAAGTTAAAAAAATATTTTATTTTTATTTTTTATTTTTGGCTTAGGCAGGCGCCTTAATCCCTAAGCCATCTCTCCAGCCCAATAAAATATATTTTTTTAAAAGTTCGTGGTCACGGCATCGGCCGATTCAGTGTCTGCTGAGGACCTGCTTTTTCCCACACACAAGTGTCTATACTGTTGGAAGCACCGTCCTCCTTCCCCTTGAACGAGCACCACAGGCCGTCCTCATAACAAGTCACTCCTGCAAGGCCCCAGCACCAAGAAGCGAGGAGTCGGGCTTTCAGCAGATGAGCTCTGGGAGGGCAGAATCATTCCAGACCAGAGCGGGTGGCTTTTATCTTTGAAAGCTCGTAGAGCTCTAATAGTCACATTATTATATGATATACATTTGTTAGTTTAGTGACAGGTAACATATGTACTATAAATGAATAACTGTGAACCAGAGCTCTAAAACTCTTAACGTGCATTTACGAGAACGAAGTGGTCATTTCCAGTGTTTTTATAAGGCAGAAGTCATGTAATAAGATACTTTTATTGGCTTTAAGGTAATTTTTATGTTACTCCATCTTAATTGTTATACTTAAAACATCTTTGTCCATAAGTTTTCATTCACTGGTTTCAGTCTCCCTTCCTTATGCTTTTATATTCTATTCCAAATCATATAAAAATGTTTTTATCTCATTTTATAAATATAAAGTCAATATTTATTTTATTATTAGAATCCCCTCTATCTTTTTGGTTGAATATTACAGGTGGATATTGGTCTATATGGAACCCATGGGTACATCATAAAGAGACTACTCTCTAATTCTTTATGATATAACCAGAAAGTATATTTGCTGATTTCTGTAACTATGCTGTATTCTTGTCACATATCTAACAGGAAAGTTGTTAAAAACCGCAGGAATGGGCGGGAGAGATGGCTTAGTGGTTAAGGAACTTGCCTGAGAAGCCTAAGGACCCAGGTTCAATTCCCCAGGACCCACATAAGCCAGATGCACAAGCTGGTGCATGCATCTGGAGTTTGTTTGGCATGCCCATTCTCTCTTCCCTCTTCTCTCTCTCTCTCTGCGCCTCTCTCCCTCTCTCAAGTAAATGAAATATTTTTTAAGTTTTTAAAAAAAAAAAAAAACGCAGGACTGGCTTGGAGAGATGGCTTAGTGGTTAAACGCTTGCCTGTGAAGCCTAAGGACCCACGTAAGCCAGATGCACAAGGGGGCACATGCATCTGGAGTTCATTTGAGTGGTCGGAGGCCTTGGCGCTCCCATTCTTGCTCTATCTATCTGCCTCTTGTTCTCTTTCTGTCACTCTCAAATAAATAAAAAAATTAAAATTAAAATTAAAAACCCACAGGGGTACATATCTCCCAAGCCATTGAAGTGAAATATTTCACATGGGGGAAGCTATCGCTTTGCGGTTACTGTTTGTCTCTGGGCCTGGCCTGGCCTGCCATAACTGATAAATTGTGCTGCCTCACATCCAGGGTCCTCATGACCCTCCTCAAGGATTTTTTGTTCCCCTCCCGCTGGCTCTTTTTCTAAGCAGGATCCCTTCTGTTGTCATGCTTTTAACAGGTTACGTACACGAAAGAAAACACACTGCACTTTGCTTGCTGCTTCTGGCTTATTTCACTGAATATTTCCCATTCTATTCATTTTCCTGAAAATGCCATCACTTCGCTGCTTTTGATCAGCCCATGGTTCTTGATAGTTCTGAGAAGACCCTCTAAATACCGAAGCTACAGCCACCGGTCACCAGGCCACAGTCGTCAACAGCCAACCCACTGTCACTAGTCATCACGTTAGTCTTGTCACCAAGGCACATTTACCATATGTCAGGTGAATAGTTGCCAAGCCAGTGACCTGTAACCACACTGTAGTCACCTGCAACCAGGTCCAAGTAACAAGCCACCAAGTCAGCCAACAGTCCCGTGACTGGTCACCAAGTTAACAGTTACCAGTCTGCTGTGGTCTGAACACTTGAGTCTCCCTTCCCCCAGATGCAAACACCGAAATCTTTACTCTGAAGGTGAAAGCATTAGAAAGCGGCACCTTTGAGAAGCACGTGAATGGGATCCAGTGACCAAACGCTGGATCTATAGGAGCTTCCATCTCAGCCTTATTTAGTCTCTAGAACTTTGAGAAATAAATTTTGGTTGTTTAAAACTCTCTTGGTTTTGGTATTTTGTTATAACAGCCAAACTGGGAGAAGCATAGTTCATTTCATGCTTTCTCACTTTGCCTGCAGGAGACTCGCCCTTCTTCTGCAATGGGTCAGATCATATTTTTGTTCCCAACATGCACAACCTCCTCACTAAGACAAAGGGTTGAGGCCCAGATGAGATCCAGAGACAGTTCCCTCGGGGTCAGAGCAATGACATAACGTGCTATATAAAGAGTCCCCTGATTTGGTATGGTGTGTCATTAGAATATCAGTCCCAAAGTGAATGATTCCCCAAAACACACAGCAAATTTTCCGAGTTTAAGGTATCATATGTGATTGTGAATGCTTGGGACAGAGATGGAGAGAGACCTAGTGTCATGAAAAGTGAAATTATTCCTCAAACCTGAAGCTCTTCAAACACAATCTTTCTCTGTTCCATCCACATAGAAATGCACATGATAAGAACATACCCACAACTGTCCTTCCCAGGAGCTTTATTTGACACTCAAAATTTTTAACATGATGTCATTTAGAATATTCAAAAATCATAAAAGTTTGTACAAAAGTCCAAATGCATAACTTCTCTTGAAAAACTGAGTCTAACTAGCAAGAAACAAATGCAATAAAAATATAAATAAATAACAATACAGTATATAAAATCTGTCCTCCCATTTGCTTGTAAATAGCCTGCCTCCTTTCTTCATGTGCCCTCCTATCCTTCCTTATTTCACCTTCTTTATGAATTTCCTTACTTTAGAACGCATTTTCCTGAAAACTCAGCTGCAGAGAACATAAACAGAAGAAACTCAGGGACACGTCACACTTCCCTGCTATAGAGGTTAAAATCACTTCCCTACCTGAACTGGATCTGCTCCGGCTGACCTGACAACTTCAGGAAGAACTTGACGAACTCAGGACACAAAACTTCAGTCTTCATATATCCCAGTGCCTTCTACAGAAGCCCTGGAGGCCCACTCACTTCCTCCCAATGACTTCCAAAGGAAGACTCAGAGTCAAACCCCGATGATAAGGCAGCTTGGCCAAGCTACACGAGAGAATCATAATCCAGGTGACACAACCAAGATGGCTCAGTGTTACAAAATGTTTTCACTTGAGTCAAAGATGGGAAGTGTCAGGAGTTCATCAATTTTGAATGGTGAAAGGAGAGGGAAAACCCAAAACCCTTAATACTGAAAACAAGAGGCAAGTAAGAGATGCTTTTCAGAATAGAACAAACTGCAGTGAGGAACTGGGTAGCTGATGTGGTCACTGAATTTGGAAATGACATTTCCCCTGACCTCAGACACAGACTTAAAACAAGGGCCGTATTAAACGAGATTACTATGCCCAACCGAGTCAGGGAAGATGCACTATTGTGGCAGAGAGGTCCTGAACACTGAGGACTCCCAGCAGACGATGCTTGAGAGAGGTGCTCAGGCAGCTCATGTGGACGACAAAACAATTGTTAAAAGGAAGCAAACTCGGCTTCTGGAGGATTCTCCCACCTTTATATTCTTTTGCTGAGTCTTAGCCCAATTTCTGATTTCTAAATCTAATACTTTATGCATAAATTTTATAAGCAGTGTGGTGGTGTTAGTATACTTTAATGACTTTTGAAGATAATTCACAAAAGAAAAATCAAAAGGTCTGTTTGACCTCATTCCCAGAAATGAGATGTTCCTACATAATGGTACTTAAGAACACACCACCACCATGCCTCCCCTCCAGCTCTCTTCCAATTCACAACTTACATGTCTCATGGCATTAATTATAGGTTCATTAGTTAATTATACTGCCAGATAGTTTTAAGTATAATTAAGTCCATTTTAACAAGAAAAATATTTTATGTTAAAATAGAGATTTAGTATACTTATCATGTGTAAAACTGTGAATTAACCTCAATGCCTCAATCCCGATTCCTCGCATCTTCTAAATGGTAACAAATGTGAAGCTGCCTTTAAGTAGTTAGAGTCTCCGCATTGTTGCTCTCTCAAACTAGCCTCTCTTTCCCTCGTAACATATATATATGTGTACATGCTCGATGCGCATTTTTATTTCACTCAACATTTAATTTAGTGCATACTAGTATAAGAACATTATAGTATAATAGCTGTGTGTGTGTGTATCGGTGTGTGTTTACAATCTAGTGTGTGTAAGGACTGATAGATGAAATTGCATAAAGCTAGTACATAATTAAAGTTAAGATGAAGATAAGAGGGGCAGTACTTGAGTTAAAGTATCAAGGGGGATTTTTTTATATCATAGTCATAACTGTAACCTTACCTTATTGAATTGGATTTTGCATGTATGATGGCACACTCTTATAATCCCAACACTCCAGAGGCAGAGGTAGAAGGATTGTTGTGAGTTTGAGGCCATCCTGGGACAACAGAGTTATTTCTAGGTCACCTTGTGCTACAGTGGGACTCTATTTCAAAGAAAGGTGGGGGGGTGGAGGAAAACAAGCTCCATCGTGGGTAGCCTTCTTAGAGCTGAAAATCCCATGGGAGCACTGGAAGACCTCAGTCACTCACAGCATAAATAAGAGATCCCTGCAGACTATAAATCACCCAGCTAGACAAGAAGTCCACACTTGTGCAATAGTGGCATGCAACCTCTGCAGGTAACCAACTGTTCTGTGATTGGATATGAAGCCTGCTCAGTGGGAGAGAACTCACATCTGATACTGGAAACCAAGTCAGAACCCCATAATCAGGAAATTCATAGACTTCAGAGAGAAGCCCCCACTTCTCTCTGGAGAAGAAGAGTGAGCTGGCACACCAAAAAATTCTCTCAAATAACTTTGCATATCTCCTTTAGCCCAGGGTGCTCTCATGTTTAGTTGGTGAATCTGTTATATTCACATGTGGCAGAGAAAATGGAGGAGAACCAAAATCCATTGATAAGACAAAAGGACAGAAGACTGCCCATCACAAGACATGCCACCTCTACCACATCAGCCAGGACCCAGGAACAAAGGCAGAGGAAGCTGTGACATGAACACCACTCTCACTGCTACCCTGACAACCAGCTCCAGGGTGATGGCAACAGACACAGTGATCAATCAAAACCCATCAAAGCAGAAATTCAGAGGCTACAGAGAACTTAGCACTAAATCAGACTGCCAACAAGCCTGCCATGGCTCAGGGAACATGGAGGAGGAGAGGGCAGAAAGATCATAAGAAGCCCAAAGTGTGTAGGAATACCACTTTTTGTCAGGGACTGAGGCCTTCATGACCCCAAAATGAATACCAATTAAATTAAATTAAATTAAATTAAATTAAATTTTTTAAAAAGTGATGTGATCTGATCTGTGTTTGAACTGGTCACTTGGCAGAGGAAAATTGGATGGCGTTTTGATCATGATGTCCTAACAAAATGTGCAGCATGCAAAAGTCTGATAGTGATTTTCTGGAGTAATTCAGATGGGAATTCATATTATTCTAAGTTATGAAGACAGCAGTTGACCCAGAAAGTAACAATAAACCCAGAAATGGAATAAAGCCCCCCTAGGAAGTCAATGACTGATAAATCCAAATTATGGGAGACCATAAATCCATATCTATAGAATTTATGGTATGACCTCATTTATCTATATCAGAACCTCCCTTTTTTAAGTCACTTAATCAAATGAAGCTATCATGGGGTTATTATTTTACTGAAAACTGTGGCTCAAAAAGAGAAGAGCCTGAGAGATTCTGATTTTCAGAATGAACTGTTTAGCAAGTCTATTGAAAGTATACAACAGATAGGTAAACATTATCCAAGGAAGGCCTTGGAAATAACTATAGAACAAAAATCTACAAGATTAAATGCCATGTGTGACAGTAGCCAAGGTTTGGAGGCAAAAAAAAGATGAGACAGCATCTGAAAGAGAAGGTACTGACATCACAATGTGCCATGGCACCCACGGGATGAGGAAGGTCCCTTGGGGGGGCAGGGATGAGGGAAAAGATGGTACCAACATGTGCTTATCACTAGAAATAATAATAATAAATTCACCATTAAAATAAAAGAAAGAAATGTTTTCAGAGGTTATAAAATGGACACTGGTATCTTTTAAAGAGAACACTCACGAAAAACTGGTGTGAGCAGAATCCAATTTGCAACCAGAAATGGGTATTATTAGAATAATAAAACTCTTGGGCTGGGGAAATGGCTTAGCAGTTAAGGCGTTTGCCTGTGGAACCTAAGGACCCCGGTTCAATTCCCCACGACCCATGTAAGCCAAACGTACAAGGAAGTGCATGCATCTGGAGGTTGTGTAAACTGGCCAGAGTGCCCATTTGCTCTTTCTCTCTATCTGCCCCTTCCTCTCTCTCTATCTCTCAAATAAATAAATAAAAATAAATCTTTAAAATAAAAAAAAAAAAAAAAAAAAAGAAAACTCTTGTCCTTAGGACAAGTTGATAACTCATCAAGGCTAATCCATGAGCTCCGGGTTCAGTGAGAAACCATGTCTCATTAAATGATATGATTAAGTGATAAAGAGAGACATCTGACGTCAACCTATATCTGCCACCCCCACGTGCACTGGCACATGCACACAGCCTCCCCACGCAAATGCACCCGCACACACAGAAACACATATACATGAACAGCGCACAGTTATGCATATGAAAAATGAATTAAAATAAAACTTTGCTCTCTCCTTCCCTTTAAGCACTGGTCTTCAGCACAGTTAGAGTGGCCTCTTGGGAAATGGCTCTCTCTCTTTCTTCTTGTAAACAAACACAACACAATTAAGCGATCATTACAGAAGAATTTGAGGCTGTGCCTTGTTAGAATGGAGACTTAAGAAAGTAAACGAGGGTGCTACTTTTCTGTCAATTTCATGTACATGCTCTAACATTTTTTATCACAGACAGACGTTGTGGTAGAGAAAAAAAGGCCTCCTTACTAATTTTCTGTTTCTCGTTATTACTTCTGCAAAATAACAAAACAAAAAGCTCTGAACACTCTAAAGCAAGATTTCAGCATTCCTATGATGGTGAGCCAGATAGAGTCAAAACCTGTGACAGTGGAATGAGTAATAACCAAATCGATCATTCTAGAATTAAATAATTATATTTGGTTCTTTACATCTTTTCAATTTTTCTGCTTAGATTTTCTACTTATTTGATGTTTATTTATTTAGGGAGAGAGAGCTAGAATGGGTGCACTAAGGCCTGTTGACACTGGAAACAAACTGCAGGTTCATGTATCACCTTGCACATCTGTCTTTATGTGGGTACTGGGGAAGTGAACCTAGGCCGTCAGCTTTGCAAACAAGTGCCTTTAATGACTGAATCATCTCTTCAGTCCAGATTTCCTAACTTTTTTTTTTTTTTTTTGGTTTTGCAAGGTAGGGTCTCACTCTGGTCCAGGCTGACCGTGAATTCACTATGTAGCCTCAGGGTGGCCTCGAACTCTCGGCCATCCTCCTACCTCTGCCTCCCAAACGCCACCACGCCTGGCTTAGATTTCCTAACTTTTAATATATTGTGATCAGGATTCTCTTCATATCTTGTGCACAGTTCTCATGGCTGCTTTATGACAGGTGCTGATTAAAACAGCAGAGTCATTTGTATTTGTTGTTTTGGTTTTAGGTTGCTCAAGGGATTCCAGATTTTGTTGTATTTCTCTGAAAAGCATTGCTTTTTTTTTTTTTTTTTTTTTTTTCCTAATTCTCTCTTGGCTGACTTCTCAGATGCCAGTGTAGACATTCTGTTCTTGTGTGATCTGTTTGGCTCTATCCCATGCATGAATGTCGAGAGTTGAATCAGATATTGAAGAACAGTTCCTGCACAGAAATCGGAGCTGCTTCCTTCTACCCCGCTCCTATGCAGAGTCTCTCTCAACATCCGGCCATGGTGGTTGTCTTGATCCGTGCCTTCTCATTCATTAAGTCGTTTGCCTCTCAAACCTGAACACAGTGGCTTCTCGACTGTCTATCAGTGATACTCTGAACACATAGAAATACTTTTATTTAGACTTTATCCTAAACAAGAGTGTTTATATCAGAAGTTTTCTATCAGTCTTTTAGCCCCAAAACCAATAAGGCTATTACCTCCCTTAGCTGGCAACAAGATTTTGATTCCTGCCGCTCAATGTTACAGTAATGTTTTTGTAGCCATTACTCCAGTAAAAGCTTCTCAGATAGATGATCAAAAGGTTCAAAATTGTGCTTTTGGATTTTGCTTATCATAAGGCAGGTTCTCAAATAAGACTTGCGAACTAAAGGAAAAAAGCACAACTATAATATAAATAAAAAATATATATTAAAAAAAGCACCACAACGATAATATAAATAAAAAATATATTTTTTTAAAAAAGCACCACAACTTTCATTTTCTTTCCACATAGATGCAACTTATTTAAGATTTGCTCTAAAATTATCTAATGTTTTGTTCTGGGTTCCTGTATCCATTCATACTCCTCAGGAAATATTTATTAAAAATGTCTTGGGTGGTTCAGAACACAGTGGTGGACGTCAGTGATTGAATTACCCTTTTACGGCCTTGACATGGTTGTGGTTGTAAAAGCATCCACAAACAAACAAGCACTGTGCTGAGATGAAGTCTCTACGGAGACTATAAAGCAGAATGATCTGGCATAGACACAGACATAGACCATGGTGAAGGAGGTATCATTAAAAATGGGGACAGCGATGCTCTAAATGAAGATGGACTGGGAGTGACAGCCTGGGCCTAGGGAGACTCTTTGAAACCTAAGTGCTGTGTTTTCATAACTCTGAGCCATTTGCAGGTGACTCTCCACCTTTTCCTCGTTGCCTCTTAAACACTGTGAAATGCTCAGCATCAGAGGCAAAGCCATGTGACAGAAGAGAAGAACCCTTTGCTTCTGGCCACCCTGCTGCCGTCATCATGCTGAGTCCTTTAAGTCATGAAGTAATAAACTAACTCATTCATCAGTTCACAATGCCATTAGTGTTCTCCCGCAGCCATGGCTGGGTCATCAGAGTATTTCTCCTGTTATATTTGTCCTCTTATTAGAATACTTTCTCCAGTTTTTGTATGAGAGAGAGAGAGAGAATTGGCATGCCAGGACCATAGCCACTGCAAAAACAAAAACAAAAAAAAACCCAGATATGTGTACCAACTTGTGTGCATGTGTGCATGTGTGCCTGTGTTATCTATCACCTTGTGCATCCGGCTTATGTGGGTTCCAGGGAGTCCAACCTACGTCCTTAGGCGTCACAGACAAGTGCCTTAACTGCCAAGCCATCTCTCCAACTCTACATTCTCCATTTTCAACCAAAACTTTATCATGGTTTTAGTTTCGTCTCACATTGTTCAGCCTGTTTTCCTTTTCTCTCTCATTTTATTCCAAATGACAAAAGCACAAATACATGCATACAAACAGAAATTTAAATATTCTAATATTAGACGCATCCTTCCTCTTACAAATTACAAAGTGCCAAAGGTGATGTCCAAAATTTAGCAGGTGGTTGATGAGTGTAAGTAGAATTATTAACTAAAATGACTGAATAAGTACTGGAGCAGGAACAGGTTAAGAAATCAAATGGGCATAAAAGAAGGAATTAATCAGATACAATCAAGTAAGTGACAAGATTTTAGCAAACTGTCATATCCTGTACAAATGAAGTGATTTTGACGAGTCACAGGCACAACATTAGCATTTTCAGAAAAATAAAATTTGCAATGTCAAATCGCTGGTGTGGAAGCATCTATTACAGTTGTCAATGACATGTTTTGCTTCAAGAAGAATATCACAGGTTTTTGGATCATGTCTGGAAAGTATCTGTAGACATATTCATCTATTAAATTTTACATACAGAAGGGAACTGAACCTATATAAATGGAAATATCATCTCCGTAAGCAATGCTAGTCATTCCCAGAGAGACAAGAGGACAATTATCACAGGCCCTTCAAAGGTCTTTCTTGTGCAAGAAATCACGCTTATCCTACCTCATCCTCTAATAACTGCTTGTCCAAATTAATTAGGGAAAAGAACTTCCGTGATGACTTAAGTTGATCACCTTCCACGAAAGATGACCTGCCAGCGCAAATCACTCAACATGCCCACACTTTACCCTACATTAGAAAAATATTCACCATGCTTAGTGAACAAATTTTAAAACTACCTCACAAAAAAATGTACCCTGGATTAGGTTTTGAGACACAGGCAGTACATAAGGCCACTATTCTATCTAAATAAGATGTACAGAATACCTATTATAAATTTTAATAAATCACAAATCACTTAGAAAGTTTCAGATTTGTTCATGTTAGGTTGATAACAATTTTTTTCCTCTTAGACTAAATAATCCCTACTGTTTCCATTTTTCTTATGTCTTCTTGGTATGACTCATGTCACAGTTGGTCAAATGTTTTAAATTATGGTCTCAAACTGGGCACAGAACTCCAAATGGTTATTCCATAATTGTAGGCTTTCCTGAAAAGAGCGTGGCATGGTGCTACATTCTGCTCCCAAGATCATGAATTCCAAGGTTGCATTCACTTACAAGTGAAATAAACTCAGAAGTTTCTGCCTCTTTTATTAAAGGTAAATCAACGAAATATTTAACAGTCAGTTTGGTTCCTTAACATCCTCGAATAAACGTTGTCCTTCAACAACATTTTAAAGTAACTGTGAAAAGCCAGACGTGGTGGTGCATGCCTTTAATCCCAGCACTCAGGGAGTGGAGGTAGGAGGATCACCATGAGTTTGAGGCCACCCTGAGACTACATGGTGATTTCCAGGTCAGCTTGAGTTAGAGGGATACCCTACCTCGAAAAACCAAAATAATAATATTAATAATAGTAATAATTGTGTCATTTTAGAAAATGTCTGTGTAAATATGTACACTGCCAGGCCAGGTGAACATGCTTACAACGATAAATTTTGTAAACACTGATCTTTTAAGGAATAATTTGATATTCTGATTATCATAATCCATTGTTGGTGATAATGGTAGATACAAGAGATTTCAAATCCACCTCTGCATGAAGCTTTCTTACTTGTGTTCAGCTTTCAAGACGTTTCGTATAAACCAATTAGATCTTTGGGAGCTATACATCAGACAAATCTAGAATATATAAAGAACTTCAAAAATCAAACATCAAAAATAAAATCAGGGCTGGAGAGATGGCTTAGCAGCTAAGGCACATGCCTGCAAAGCCTAAAGACCCCAGTTCAATTCTCCAGGTCCCACATAAGCCAGATGCACAAGGGGGAGCATGCGCCTGGAGTTCATTTGCAGTGGCTAGAGGCCCTGGTCCACCCATTCTCACTCTCCCTCATTTTTTTCCCCTCTCTCTGTCTCTAATAAAAACAAACAAACAAATAAATAAAAATAACAGAGCTGTTGTTTCTTTAAAAATAAGTAAATAAAATTGATCAGTAAATGAGCAATGAACATAAGAAAATAACTCAAAAGAAGAAAAAGAAATAAAGATGACAAGTACACATTTTGAAAGTATTCAACATCTTTAAACATCATCCTGAAAATACTTTGAGAGCTGGAGAGATGGCTTAGCACTTAAGGTGCTTGCCTGAGATGCCTAAGGACCCAGGTTCAACTCCCCAGTACCCACGTAAGTCAGATGCAGAAGGCGGCTCATGAGTCTGGAGTTTGTTTGCGGTGGCTGGAGGCGTTTACATGCCCATTCTCTCCCTCTCTGCATCTCTCAATAAATAAATAAGTAATTTTATAAAAACTATTTTGAGGGCTGGAGAGATGGCTTAGTGGTTAAGGCGCCTGCCTCCTAAGCCTAAGAACACTGGTCCAATCTCCAGCGGTTCCAATCTCCAGGTCCCACGTTTAGCCAGATGCAGTGACGCAAGGGCGCAATTCTGCACTTGACCACAAGGGGACGCACACATCTGGATTTCGTTCACAGCAGCTGAGAGACTACTGGCGCGCCCATCTCTATCTGTCTCCCTCTCACTCTCTGTCTGTCTCTCTCTGTGTTTCTCTCCAACAATAAATAAAAAATAATTTAAAAAATTAAAAAAAAAAAACTATTTTGAGATGCCACCTCACCCAAGGTAGAATAGCGTTCATGCAGAAAACAAGTAACAACAAGTGCTGGTGAGGATGCAGGGAAAGAGGAACCCTTACTCATTACTGATGGGAGTGTAAAGTGGTGCAGCCACTGTGTAAATAAGTGAGGAAAATGAACACACTAGAACCATCATATGACTCAGCTATCTACTCTGAACACATATCTAAAGGACTCTATACTTCATTATAGATCTACTTGGCTCATCCATGCAGCTGTATTCAATAGAGCTAGAAAATGGATCCAGCCCTGATTTCCATTAACAGATAATTAATGAATATGTGGCACATATTCACAACAGAATCTTATTCAGCCATAAAGAATATGCAGTTATGAAATCTGCAGGGAAATGGGTGGAACTGGAAAATATTCTATCAGATAACTCAAGCCCAGAATAGGACAAACACCTCACATTCTCTACCATTATTAACGAATGTTCGGCATGAGGAACGCGAGCTCGTTAGCACAATTTACTCCTTCCCAGTGCCGCCTTAGGGTTAATAAAGCAGGTCGTAGACCCAGAGGAACGGGTGGAAATGAAGACCTTGTATTTAGAATGCGGGAGAGCAGGGGCGAGCCCTCATTCTCTCAATCTGAGAGAAACTTCTCCAGAAAACGTCAAAGCAGGATTGAGCATGAGTGTATTCAGATGGTCATGAGCAGGGCATTTATGACATGTCCAGGATGTCCATAAAAATGTGGCTCAAAACAATCCCTAAGAGTGCATGCACGCACACACACACACACACACCCCACACGCATGCACACACGCACACACACGCACGCACACACATTCTTTCACAGACCTGGAGGCCTGAAATCCAAGGTCAAGGTGCTGGCCTGACTGCTCTCCCTTCATAGGCCCTGTGTTTTCTGGAGCTCGAGGCACTCCTTTCCACTAGTCCTCTAGTTCCTGCCTCCACATTCACATGAAATTTTGCTCAGAATGCCTTTCTCTTGTCTCTCGTTAGGAAATTTGTCATTGGATTTGAAAGTTCCTGAATAATCTATATGGATCTTTTCTCGACATATTCACCACATTTCATTGTAATTTAGTGAGCATTCAGCAAATGCTAATTAAATAAACTCATGAGGACTGGGAGTCTAGTTCCGTGGTAGAGGATGTCCCTACTGCAAGAGAAACAAGAGCAAAATAGTTTTTATTCACTTATTATTTTTTTTATTTATTTGAGAGGGGGGGAGAGAAAGAGACAGAAAGAGAGAAAGAGAGAGAAGAGTGAAAATAGGCATGCCAGGGCCTCCAACAGCTGCAAACAAACTCTAGACATGTGCACCCCCTTGTACAACTGGCTTACATGGGTCCTGGGGAATTGAACCTGGGTCCTGTGGCTTTCCAGGCAAGTGCCTTAACCACTAAGCCATTTCCCTAGTCAAAGATAGTTTTTTCTATACACAGTCAGTCAGGGACCAGGCCTAAGGGGAACAAGAGATGCCACCTCGCCTATCTGGCAGAACTAGAACTTGTACATGATCTAAGATTACTGCAAACAGCTCCTCAGCTCCCAGGGCAGAAACTACTTCTTGCTCAGCTCAGCACCTGGGCTGGCTGGCCCCTCCAGAGTCAGCTCCCTGAGCCCACGAACCAATCAGGTCTCTCCCTTACACACCTGAGACTGGTGACACAGCTAGTCCTAATCAGATGTCTGTCATACATCAAGGGACCTGCCACTGGTGTAGTTAGTTGTTCTCTTGGCTGCATTCTGCTGGCCTTGGCTCTCCTGATTCCTACTTTGGTCATCTTTTCCTCCTACTCAGCCAGGCAGAGACAGGGAAGGTGCTTCTCAGATGGAGACTTTTTTTTTTTTCTTTTTTGTTTTTTCAAGGTAGGGTCTCACTCTAGCCCAGGCTGACCTGGAATTCACTATGTAATCTCAGGATGGCCTTGAACTCATGGTGATACGCCTACCTCTGCCTGCCAAGTGCTGGGATTAAAGGCGTGCACCATCACGCCCGGTTTATGGACGAGACATTTTCCTGTCATAGTGTGAGGTGCCTCCTTACCTTGTTGGGCATATGACTCTCCTCTAAGCTGTGGCCTCTTCAGGACCCTAATTCTCCTTCTCTCCTGGCCTCTATGCACGTGTAAAGGCGAAGGGCCCATAGCGCCATCCACTCCCCGTGTGTGCACTTCTGCCTCTGAATCATTCTGCCCCGGGCTCCCATGTTTTGCGGCCCACACGCTCTCCCCAGCTCTTCTCCCCTGGAGATACCTCTAGCTGTCCTTTCTTTTCTCTCCCTTTCCAGCCAGGCAACGAAGGGGAATTCCCTTCTGGCCTAAGAAGTATTTGTAACCTTCCCCTGGATCACAGTTCTCGGTGATCAAACCTCATAATTCATAATTTATTCTTTTTTATAGTCTATTTTTCTCAATTACTTGATAAAATGTATAAGAATCTAAATGTTGGGGCTCACAGACTGGGGAGACACCCCTGTGCCCCCAAAAATCTCATACCATTACCATGTATAAAAATCTGGATTGGGACTGGAGAAGATGGCTTAGCAGTTAAGGCGTTTGCCTGCAAAGCCAAAGGACTCAAGTTTGATTCCCCGGGGCCTACGTAAGCCAGATGGACAAGGAGGCACATGCATCTGGAGTTTTTTGCAGTGGCTGGAGGCCCTGGCGTGCCCATTCTCTCTCTCTCTATCTATCTATCTATCTATCTATCTATCTATCTATCTATCTCTATCTTTCTATCTCTTTCTCAAATAAATGAATTAATAAAATATATTTTTAAAAAATTCTGGGTTCAATCCTTAGTACAGAAAAAAAGAATGAATGAATGAATGAATGAATAAAAAAACAAAGGTCCATCTGTCCAAAGTCTCATTGTTAATATGGCAGAACCAGATCCAAAAGGAGCCATTTCTGTTGCTGCTACCAGCAGTGGGCAACAAAGTTGTTTGTCAGTGCACATTCAACACAAGCAAAGTGAGCCACACATCAGAACTGTAAGAAAGTACCCAGAGGAGTTCATCCTGCTGGTAGTTAGAAATACCAGCAGCTAATCAGTCATTTGGAGATTCTGGTCCGTGGGAAAGCCGCATGGTCCTGACAGATCAAAGGAATTCTTGGCAGGAGAATGTGGTTATTCAAAATGGGTCCCCAGTCACAAAAGCCTGGACTGCTGCCAGAGTTCACGTGGTTGGATCTGGAGACCACCAGGCACTGTCCCTGGCAGAACAACTCTTCTGCCTTCTGAAAATTTCACTGGAAATTAGTCATGTAGGCAGAACAGCCAATGGGCTTTCAAAATTCTGACATTAAAATGAAAGCGATCCTTGGGAGGGAACCCTACTTTGAGTTCTCTACCTGACAATGCAAATGGACTGAACACCTATTGTGTGTGGCACTGTGCTAGACATCGTAGAGTTTATGAAAATATATAAGATAATCACATGGATCTTGAGAATCTTGCGGCCCATTGTGATTGGCAATATCTGCACATGTATATTCAAAGTAGAAAGTCTTACATTCCAAAATAAACTTGCCAATTGTTTGAAGAAATCAGACAAGGAAGCTTTTAATTTTGATTAAAAGTACAAGAAGGTGGTGGAACTTGAAACAGATTGTTAAAAATTAGGTGAAGTTTAACAAGGAGAGAAGACCATTAGAAGCTGGGCAAAGGAGCAAGGGATAATGTTGTCAACCAGAAAAATAAAATAAAATAAAATAAAATAAAATAAAATAAAATAAAATAAAATAAAATAAAATAAAATAAAATAAAATAAAATAAATAAGGGATAGGAGGAAACTGAGAAGATTAGCAAGGCAGAAACTGCCAACAATTTTCTATTTATTCCTATCCTAAGAGCTTGCCATGCTTGTAGCATTTTCTGAGATTGCAATTAAAGCCAGAGAGTCATCAGCACCCTAGGACGTTGCACTCAGGACTACTGGACACTAAGACGTAGACAGAGGCAGCACATTCTGAAGAGAGTAGAACTGAGAAAGACAAAGCTCCAAAGCTGCAGACTGGACAGAGGCTCTCAGGACTCACTTCCACCCTCCCACAATGTTTGAGGTGGATCTTGAAGTGAGTCCCAGTGCAGCGCCTGTTGTGTAAGCCCCCCAGCCAGCCACTCGTGCACCCCCAGGCGCTTCTAAGTGCTGTCCTGCAATTCTGACCTGCCCTCACTACTGGGTTATCTTCCTCAGCCAACCAATTGGGATCCCAGCAGCCGTTGACTTCTCCTGACTGCCTACCCTGTGGTAGCTGCTCCTCCAAGGTCTTTTCCTGCTCCATTTCTACCCCTATTTTTAAAATTTTATTTATTCGAAGCAGAGATAGAGAGAGAGATAGAAGACAGACAGACAGGGAATGGGCACGCCAGGGCCTCCAGGCACTGCAAACATACTCCAGATGTATGTGCCCCTTGTGCATCTCACTTACGTGGTCCTAGGGAATCGAATCTGGGTCCTTTGGAAGAAGTTCTGTTTTTGCCCCATTCTTTTGTGCTCTCTCTCTCTCTCTCTCTCTGTCTCTCATATAAATAAATAAAAATACTAAAGAATTGCTTTTGTGTTTTCTTTTGTTTCCAAGGTTCAGTCATTATTAACTGGGGCAAAAACAGAACTTCTGCTGCATTCAAATGTTTATGGTGAAAGAAAGGAAGAAACGTTGAGTTTCCTTTGGAAAAGAAGAGATTCTAAAGATAATAATGTCAGCATACACTGAGCTTGTGAGAGACTCTCATAAAGAAAATCAGCTTTCCCCTCCTTATCCCATAGTCTAAATTTCATTCTTAAAAAATGAAATCCCGAGATGATTCACAAGTGGAAATTTTCTTTCTGGCTATATGGTTTAATGCTTCTCCAAACGAATGCCCTTTTAAGGCATTTTAAATAAACAGCCAAGTCTGATCTCTCGTGATCTGTGTCACTTCACAAACCCCATGGCTTGCTCCATTGATGGATGAATGCACTTTGCCTAATCTACAGTCTGAGCTGCAATAGGCCAACAGTAATAAAGAAATCTATACGGAACAACTATTTTTGCCCCAGTGAGAGGTTACAGCTGAGGCTTCTGATTTTTGATTTTTTTCCCTAAATTAAATAAGTAGAGACAAAAACACTGCAAGATAATGAGAAAGTCAATGGAGCAGTCAGGCAATGGCCCAGACCAAATTTGGGATAAATATTTATTCATTGTTATTCTCACAGAAAATGTGTCTGGGGCCCTAAGTCCCACAGCCATGTGGTCTAGCCTTTCTGAACAAGCTCCTTCCTCCAGAAGGTCAGTATTTAACCTGATTACAACTTTAGGCTAATTTCTTTTTAATGTAGTTATGGAATGGGCTTTTGGATAAATTAGACCGTTTGTTGGAGACTGATTACAGAAGATGTGTATTGGCAAAGTTAGAAGGAGACAGGACAAAATCGTTCCAAGACATGTTTGCCACATACTGACACAGTGACTTTGAGAAAGGCAATTTAAACATTCATGTGATTGCCATCATGTGGTGTTATGCATTGCCAAAGATCCCAATGATTGAGTTCCACAAAAGTCATTCAAATATTCGGTGTACCCAAAATTACAATGCTAAGAGTGGTGGTGGGAATCAAGTTGGAAAAAAAAAAAGATATAAGAAAATGACTGGCAAAATATATGGCAACATTAGTCACTCAGTATGTATGTAATAGTGACATTAACAAATGAGAATTCACATGAAGAGTAATTATAGCCATGTCAACAATGCAAATACGTTTGTGTGTGTATACATGTGTGTGGCTTGCATGTTCATATGTGTGTACGTGCACATGCATGCACATGCATGTGGAGGTCAGAGGTTGACAACGGGTGTCTTCCTCAGTTACCCTCCACCTTATTTTTTAAAGCAGGGTCTCCTGAATCTAGAGCTGACCAAGGCAGCCAGAGAAACCCTCTTGTGTGCCAGTTCCCCAGCACTGGGGTGACAGGTCCACACCAGCACGCCTGGCATGAGCATGGATACTGGGGATCCAGACTCAGGTTCTTCAGGCTTGTGCATAGCATTTCACTGACAGAACCACCTCTCCTGCCCTGCAAATGCAAACATCTTAATTGACTGTAAAATACTGAAATCTGTATTTGGGAGCCCAGTAGGATAGTGTGTGTGTGTGTGTGTGTGTGTGTGTGTGTGTGTGTGTGTGTGTGTCTGGGTGCATGTGTGCATGTGAGGAGGATACATGTGCACATTCATGTAGAGACTGGAGGGAAAACTTGGGTATCATTATCCAGTCACAGCTTTTTATTTTATTTTTTTATTATTTGAGAGAGACACAAAGAGAAACAGAGACAGAGAAGAAGAGGCAGAGAGAGAGAGAGAGAGAGAATGGGCATGCCAGCAGCCTCTCGGCCACTGCGAACAAGCCCCAGAAGCATGCGCTCCCTTGTGGGCATGCACGGCATTGCACGCTTGTGTCACTTCTGCGTCTGGCTGAACGTGGGACCTGGAGAATTGAAGGGGTGTTCTTAGGCTTAGCAGGCACCTTAACCACTAAGCCATCTCTCCAGCCCTATTTTATTTTATTTTTGAGACTGGGTCTTTGGTTGGCCTGGAACTTGCTAAGTAGGCTAGACTGGCTAGGTGATAAACCCTAGGGATCCTTCTGTCTCTCCCTTCCCAGCTCTGGGATTCCAAGGATGCAAAACCATGCCTCGTTAATTTCACATGGATTCTGGGGATCTCAATCAGGTCTTCATGCTCGTACAAACACTTCACTAATTGAACTAACTCTACAGCCCCAGGAAATCTCTTAGAAGTCTTTCTAAAATTATTCTTCTATACTATGGCCAGATCACTGGAGCTATTAAAACGAACCTATGTGTAGCAAGGAGACACATTCATTGCCTTCCATGTGTGGCTGGGTCACCTCACCCAAGCGTGACTGAGGGCTAGTCTTCAGCATCACTCTTGTTGAACTGGACCATGTTTCCCACTTAAATGTGCGTTGGAGTTTGGCTTGAACTCCCACCATTAGTCAGGAGAAGAATGTACCCCCAGAACCCAGATCTAATAAGAACAGAAACTTCGTGCAGCAGAATACAACTTGAAGCATGGTTTGAAGTAGAGACGCCCGGGATGACCCAAGACAAGGAAGGAAAACCAAATAAATGCTTGCATTGTAAGCTCCATATCTTTTGAGATGGTGACACTTCAAACAGACATGTAAAGGCATAGTTGTTTTGTTTTGTTTTGTTTTGTTTTGTTTTGTTTTGTTTTGTTTTGTTTTGTTTTGTTTTACAGAGAGTATGTAAAATATGGACCTGCCTTGAGAACGATTTGAGTTAAGAAAGCCTTCAAGAAAGAAGATGGTTGTGAAAATGAGAGGCGACTGTCCAAAGTCTTCTGGATTCTACATATGAGGGAAGGGATTCCTTAATGATGCATCGCCATCGTGGTTTTGAAGATATTGAGAGAGTTTAGGGTAACAGAATAATTTAAAAAATAGAACATTGACTCGATCTTCTCCCCAACAGTGCTTTGAGAATATATGTCTCTTCCTAGCCTTACCAACACTTGATATATCAGGTTCACTCATTTTAATAATTTTAATTAGTAGAAAATTATATGTAACTGACTTACTGTTGATCTTCATATACTGAACATTTTATTTACATTTCTCATTGTTATGTTATATATAATTATTTTGATCATATCTAAAAACATTATGTGGTCACTAAAATCCTTGTACTCCAACAACTCCACTGTCATCTACTTATCCAATTTGAAATTAGGTTCTCAAGAATGTTAAAACAGCCGAGTGTGGTGGCTCGTGCGTTTAATCCCAGCACTCGGAAGGTAAAGGTAGGAGAATTGCTGTGAGTTCAAGGGCACCCTGAGACTACAGAGTGAATTCCAGGTCAGCCTGAGCTAGAGTGAGACCCTACCTTAAAAAAATTTTTTTAAAAAAATTAAAAAGGAAAGAAAGGAAAAAAAGAATGTTAAATTATATTGCAAATAATTTATTAGAGTAATTCACCATATATATATATATATATATATATATATATATATATATATATATATATATATATGGATGGGGAAGCCCTACATTCTCATTGAAACTGAATTGAGAGTTTGTTTGGAGGTTCTAGCAGGGGAGAGCATCTACTCATATACACTTGACCAAAGACTGGTCCTCCTCTATTCGGGGAAGGTTGTCCTCTTTGAGCATACAATTTCAGGAGGGACACACATGGAGCGCTGAGGGAGGAAGGGGACACCCGCATAGCCAGCCAGATCAGCCGAATGAACCCTGGAGATCAGTTGGGGTAACAGTTGTCGCATCCAGATGGCCCTCACATCCTGAAACTGAGCTGATTTGTTTATCACAGTTTCCTTGAGTAAAATGCTAAGCGGCTATGAACTTGTTCCATGTGTGTTGATATGAAACAATATCCAAAATTTATTGAAGAAAACCCCAAGAAGTTTAAGAAGCAACTGTTAAAAGAAGTAGGTGCAAAGAGAGAGAGTTATGTGAGTGAAATAGTTTTACTTTATAACCTTGTGTTTTTTATAATGAGATCAGATCATTTTATGACAAATAGAATTCTAAAAAGATGGTACAACAACCTTTAAACAATAAATTTTGGGGCTGGAGATGTCTCTCTGTCTCTCTCTCTCTCTCTCTCTCTCTCTGTCTCTATCTCTCTTGCTCTTTCTAAAAATTAAAATTAAAAAGTTTAAAAATAAAAATTAAGATATTTTAAACAATAAAATTTTAGACTGGAAAAAATAAAATTGAAAATTAAAACAACACAAACAGCTAGATAAAAATCCATTAAAAATTCTATTTTGTGAATAGTCATCTTTTATTTATACATATGAAATATATATATTGTTTTGTTTTTTGAGGTAGGGTCTCACCACTCTGGCCCAGGCTGACCTGGAATAAACTTTGTAGTCTCAGGGTGGCCTCGAACTCACAGCGATCCTCATACCTCTGCCTCCCGAGTGCTGTGATAAAAGGCGTGTGCCACCACGCCCGGCTCATGAAATATATTTTATAATGTATGATTTATGTTTAGTTTTTAACTTAACAAGATATGGCAATAATTTTACAATATCCATAAACATTTTTCTACAACATTACTTTAATATATATGGAAATGTCCCTTATTCTATAATTCATTTTGCTAAATGTTCTTAGAATTTATAATTTTTCATTATAATAAATACTTATATTACAATATCTTTTGGATATTTACTTCAATTCCTACTAATCCTTGCTTTAATTTTTTTTACTTAGAAAACCATCACACAACTAATTTTCCTAGGATTTTTCATGCATCTGAAGTCATGATAGTGAATTATCATGTTCTGTATATTACAGGGAAAAATCCTGAGGACAAACTAAAAGAGAAAATTCAATTCAAACTTACCAACATGGACACACAGATAACCCCAAAAGACCCTTTGTAAAACAAGCAAGTCATTTTATGAAAGTCCAGTACCATATTTAAGATAATGTATTGTCTGTGGAAAAATTTATAACCAATAAAAAATTAGCTTTTAGAATTCATGTATATTTTGTAGAATGGGTAGAAATCTTCATTATCTAACCATTGTATATTCACATAAGTGAAAATACATTACACCATCTATTTTTCTATGTATTTTTCTAAGATGAAATAAAAGTCAATTATTAAATTTGTAGACTGATAGGTAGCTGCCCCTACTTTTATTACATGTTTTGGGTCATGGGTATAATTTTTAGGTTACTAAAACTTAAATTAACTTCTAATATTTTACAAGATAAAATGTTTCATAGCATTATTGATTTCTAGAGATGTGTTCAGTAAAAGTGTCATTTCTAGCAGGTACAAAAAGGATATTACCAAACTGGGCCTTTTTCATAATTCAATAAAGCTTCACAATTTAAGAATTACTGGAGGAAGAAATATTTGAAATCTTTCATAATATATGATTAAGTAGAGTAGATCAGTAAATATTTACTGAAATCACCGCTGTGTTTCATGTGATCAATTTCATTGCACAGAAATAAGAAGCAGGACTAAGTATTTATTATAATTATCTATTTTACATATCTTTCACCAGAATTGTGAGGAAAGAAAGCAAGCTCTTACTTTTGGGTCATGCTTGTTTGTATTGATGGAATCCTATATCTAACAGATAGCTTCAGAGTATTAATCTTGCTGACATTGCAACCTCAGTATCCCTTCTAAAGTCAGGGTTCCCCACACTTAACTATCACTTCTGTGGGTCTCCAGTTGTCCTTCTGGGAGGCCCATCTACCCAGGTCACAACAGATCCTCACACTGATACAAGTCACACCTTCACAACTGAAAGGAAGTTTACTTCAAACTTAGTCTGGCTCCCATAATTACCCTTGAATTCAATAGCACATGGAAATTAGAACTTAGTATTAAGTATTTAAGTATCAAAATTAATATTATAGATAAATGCTACATTTCCTTCCTGTGGAAAATTGCTCAAGCTTGTTTCTCGCACATAATTCTACATCTGCATACCAATTGCTTCTAAAACTTCATGGAGTTTTCTACAGTATATTTTGGATATTGTTTCCTATCAGTTTGGAAACTCTCCAAAAGAATAAACACTAGGGGAGTTGTCAACATGACCCTGGGTACATGCTCTGTGGCATTTGGTGATAATGGGCGGGAAGGCCTATAAAAATCAAACTGTTGTTTTATTCACAATTTTATCCCATGTACATGGTAGCTGAACTTGAGGGTTAAGTTTGAGTACTAAGAACCCTACATCCTTGCACAGCTCTATCACCAGGCCAGAGGTTAGCAGGTGTGTTGGATTAGGCTGCAGTATCTGATGCTTCATAAAATTTTCCTCATCCTTTTCATCCTTGATATAAAATTCAACCACTGACTGGAAAGCCTCTTTGCTCTTGGACAGACTCACTCTCAATCGCCCTTTTTCTTGAGTCACTCCAGCCCATAAAACCAGTTTTAACACAGGTCAATCCCGCAAAAGAAATGCAAGGTCCTTCCTTAGGTAAATGTATGAGTACAGATAAGAGAGATAGAATTACTATACTTATCTGTTAGAGATAATCTGTTAGAGATAATCCTCTCACCCAAGAGGAGGATATGATTCTACCGAAACCAGAAGTCTCTGACCATGTCCTGTTGCGCATAAACTGCACCGTTTCTGTAGAAGACATTCAATAATGCCATTTCTTTCATTTCTTCATCTAGTTCTGTATAAGAAGGTGTGAAAACCTTAACTCAACTGACGTCCAGAAGAGGAAGTTCAATTGCTAATAAGCATCACTCTTTCTTTTTTAAGTGTCTCCTTTCCTAGCTACAAATCTGCATAAGAAATGCCCAGAAACACTCCTACAAAGTCATCTAGCCCATCTTCCCTTGCAAAAAAATTAATTAATTAAAGGCAATTTCCCATACTTTCTTCATTTTAAAAAATAACTCAACTTAAATTGCTTCAACTTCTGGGTGGTAGCAATCTCAAAATAATGTTGATAAATGAGAGGAAATTCAGGTTAGAAGAAGCATTTAGATTTTCTTCTGACCATAGCCATTATTTAGTTCTTTACTTTGGCAATTGAAATAGTAATTCAATTTTCCTTGGATTTCCCATGGTAATGGCAATGTGAAGGCAGATTTTTGCATTACCAGGTCTCACTTTCCCAGCCCTGTAGAATTCCTAAAAGAGAATAAAAAAGACCTGTGTTTTCTTCATGCTACAATTGCATGAGTTTTAGCTATTTAGGTTCCAATGATTCAAAGATAATGTGAATCAGGTTATTTTGAAATACAATTCCATATTTTCCACGTTTTACCAGCAGAGTATTTGTTAACAAAATCTGTAGTCACAGTTCAAGGAATCTCTAAGAAAACAAAGAATTATGAGGTCAGATCACTACTAAACCAAAAGTGTTCAATATGGCGACTTCAAGTACAAGACAGAAAATCTCAACGTGTGTTCAGAAGACTCCATCAAGCACAGAGCAGCAGAGTTTTGGAGTTACAAGGATCTGGGAGAGACAAAAACCATGAAAACCTCTGCTCAACTATAAAGTGCTGTCCAAATCGATAAACTATGCTTTCCTCACCCACAAACAGCTCCTCATTTGACAACAGAGAATAGAGATGGAGAGAGTAAAAAGATTCTTCCAAAGCTTTATCAGTACTTTCCAAAAACCATTAGGGCTACAACACCCACGCCTAGGCAAATTCCAACCAACTTTCATACACAATTGCAGGTCAAGCCTCAGCAGTTTTCCTGGTCATTCTCCTTTAAAAATTGCATATATCATTAAACTAATACAGAGAATTTAAGAAGACACTTCTAACAAGCATTTTCCAACCTACACTTGTAACAAGCATTTCCAATTCTGTAGTCACATGTTTGTTTGTTTTTCAGTGAAAAAAGAAAGCTTAAAACACACTTTTTTTCTTAATCTGGCTGATCAAATACTTTCAGGTCCTTATTTTTCATTTCAGGTCATTTTTTTTTT
Source organism: Orientallactaga sibirica (assembly GCA_036365145.1). Classification (NCBI taxonomy): domain Eukaryota; kingdom Metazoa; phylum Chordata; class Mammalia; order Rodentia; family Dipodidae; genus Orientallactaga; species Orientallactaga sibirica. The sequence goes on along the minus strand of JAEOAD010001894.1, from coordinate 3,184,110 downwards.
CATAACGCCTAACATTTGCATAGTGAGGCATACAGGTACAAATTATCCCTTTTCTCCAAAATTCATTAAGAGAAGCTGGTAAAAGACAGATAAGGCTAAAATAAAAGATGGTTTGGGGAAGACACACTCAGTGGCTATAGTATGCACTGGAAAAACAGTTCTCAAATGCAGCTGGGTCAGCCATGTCCTTTCTCAAAAGCAAGTGCTTGATAATCCAAGGAAAGTGATAGGATATGGAGCTTCTCTGATTATGAGAGGGATGCCCAGAGTTCTCTGTGGTTGGTAGTACCTAAGGGGGGGCATTGAACAAAGCTTGGCAAGCATCTAGAGGAAAAGGCCAGATTTTTGACACTCCATTTTTAACCTAGTCTCTGTAAATACTATACAAAAGTAAGGGATTTCCTTCAGTATGCAGGCATACTAACGTGTAATATGCAAGTTCAGTTACCAAGCAACAAAAGTTGGTGGGAAAATAATAGTCAAAGGGACAGATATCACTGAGGAGTGATTCTGTGTGATCTACAGTCCTTATGATTATTGGTGTTCAGTGATTCAAATATGGCATTATGTTATTTTTAACAGAGATATCAAAAAACCATTTCTTGATATTTCTTCCCAATCTACAATATGACTCAACTCTACAGCTGTTTGTTAGATGACTATTTTATTCCAAAATACAAGAAAGAGATTGATCAGGCAGATAAAGTCTTTGTATTCAAAGACCAGAAAGGTTAATGAAAATTATAATTGTTCTTCTCTTGTTCCTTTTCTAACAATTGCTGTTTAGTATTTCATCTGTGTCTGCATTGAAATCAAAACCCCGTGTATATTACTTTGCTATCCGGTAGCAGTATTTGAAAGAACCTGGATGTCTATAAGAGATATTTCTTTTGGCCTCTGATTGTTAATATTTAAGATGTCAGAAAGACATACCATTGGTGGAAATGAATGAATTCAATGAAGATTTGATATAATATGAAGGAGGAGGAGAAGAAGGGAGGGAGGAAGTGGAAGACGCAGTAGCAGTACCCAGGCCCTAGTACAGGAGAAGAGCAGCCAATCTGTGGCAGAGAAGGGCGCAGGAGGAGCAGGAGAAGAGCTCTCAGACCAAGCCTGGGAAACAGTTTTGGCTCGAACATATGGGTGAAAATGGAGGGAACATAAGAGGAGTTGAAACTAAAGATGAAAGCAGGGGCCAGGTTCTTCAAGCCTCTGTTCAAAGGTAAAAATAAGCAGATATAATACTAATTACATTTGTATTTATTTTCAGATAAATTTACTATAGAGGATAAAAACGGAAAAGGTAATTGAGCAATGGAAGCTCAAGTAAGAAACTTGCACTGACATGGGACAATTCTGGGGGCATTCAGCTTAGTGAAAGAGAGAGAGTGAGAGAGTCAGGAGATGTGTAGGAAGGAGAAGCCAATGGCCTGGATCTTTGCTTGCAGATGGACATAGTACAAAAGGAGTTGTGGATGGTGCTGAGCCACTGGCATAATGCTGAGAGGTTTACAGAGTCAGAGAACATCAAGGATCCAACATGGCTAAAGACTGCAATAACTGACATCATACAGCATTTGCTACGTGAAGACACATACATTTACTAATTCGCCTATAATCAACTCTGTGAGGTAACTATTATTTTACCCTCTCTTACAGATGAGAGGCTGAGAAACAGAACTGTTAAGTGACTCAGCAAGTCTCAAAATCATTGGGACCAAATATAGATGTAAATAGTTTGAGTGTGAGGTGAAGTAGAAAACAAGGAAGTCTTTGTCATACTGAATTTGAAGGGCCTGCAAGATCTCCCAGGAGCATTTGAACACGTAAGCCTAAAGTTCTGGAGGAACGGGCTGAGAGGTGGCTTAGCGGTGAAGGCGCATGCCTGTGAAGACTAAGGACCCAGGTTTGAGTCTCCAGGTCCCACATAAGCCAGATGCATGGTAACTTTCTATTGAACCCCAATAAGTTAGGAAGCATTACCTGTAAATTGCAGCTTAATTTCATGACGTATATTTGCATTTACTCACAGCTAATGTGTTTGGTCACTTCCAACCAATTGTATTTTTGTCTTCCTAAAGCTTCAGCTAGAGAGCTTCAGCTAGAGAGCTGGCTACAGACAAGCTTCTTGTCCTCAGAATGGAGAATCCACACTAGCAGTCTAGCTGTGCTTGTTGCTTCCACAACGCCAGTGCTGCTGGTGTGTTCCACACATGCATGGCACAAAACTGCACACTGTCTTCAAAACTTACTAAGAGCAGACACTGAAGCTTCAGCTAATCGGAATGCTGATCATGTTAATCTCGATTTGCACAGATTCAGCCCGTCAGCACACATTAAAAAAAAACAAAAAAAAAGATAAAATGAACCCTAGCAGAGACAGACTAATCAGCCATATCTGTCTTTTTTTCATGGATTTTGTACCTGCTGTAAGTTGATTAGGGTTATCTCCCTTCAGAAATTCAGAAAATGTCATAAACCAAGGTTAGTATGAGAAATCAAAATGTGTTATATTAAAAAAAAAAAAAGAGGAAATCTGGCAAGGTTATCTCTTCCACTCCAGCTGGAGGTTGTCTCCTTAGACTTCCAGATATCAGAAAAATTAATCTCAAACATATCTGAGTACAGGCAGCATGGCTGACATATTGACCGAAGGTGATCGTTTCTACTGCCAACCCACTGGGGAGAAAAACAAATAGCATCCAGTGAGTTCCTCTTGTGCATCCTTTCCCTAGAGATCTCAAGGGATCTTCCAATTAGTCAACGGATGCCAGACACTTGCTCTCCACTAGGGAGGCTGTGATGAACAGAAAGACACCCTTCCCGGCTTCTGATTCCCTCCACCCCACGCTTCTCCCAGCACTTCAGCATGACATGGATTTTGTACCTGCTGTAAGTTGATTAGGGTTATCTCCTTCAGAAATTCAGAAAATGTCATAAACCAAGGTTAGTATGAGAAATCAAAATGTGTTATATTAAAAAAAAAAAAAAAAAAGAGAGGAAATCTGGCAAGGTTATCTCTTCCACTCCAGCTGGAGGTTGTCTCCTTAGACTTCCAGATATCAGAAAAATTAATCTCAAACATATCTGAGTACAGGCAGCATGGCTGACATATTGACCGAAGGTGATCGTTTCTACTGCCAACCCACTGGGGAGAAAAACAAATAGCATCCAGTGAGTTCCTCTTGTGCATCCTTTCCCTAGAGATCTCAAGGGATCTTCCAATTAGTCAACGGATGCCAGACACTTGCTCTCCACTAGGGAGGCTGTGATGAACAGAAAGACACCCTTCCCGGCTTCTGATTCCCTCCACGCCATGCTTCTCCCAGCACTTCAGCATGACATGGGGAATTAGTCAAACTCAAGTATCTGGCACATGAGCCCTTCCCATTCTACAGCATCACTTTTCTTTCTGGAATACACAGACACAAAAGGTCTTTGTGTCTTTGTCAGGCTGGAGAGATGGCTTAGCAGTTAAGGAGCCTGTCTCCTAAGCCGAAGAACGCCCGTTTGATTCTCCAGGTCCCACATTTAGCCAGACGCAAAGTGATGCAAGGGTGCAATGCCGCACTTACTCACAAGGGGGCACACATATCTGGAGTTCATTCACAGCAGCTGAGCCCATTCTCTATCTGTCACCCCCTACCCCAGTCTCTCTCTTTGTCTCTAAATAAGGGTTCAGGAGAAAACACAGAAAGAGGAATAAGATGTTCAGAGTAGTTCTTAATTATGCTTCAGGATCTTGTTGCACAAAAGCAAATTATTTAAAGTGGTCTCTTTTCAGTTGTCATGGTAGAAGGAGCAATGGGAGAGTCTTCCAAGATGGCCATAGGATCTATGAGGTAAAAGTAAATACACCATTCTCTCGTAGGCTGAGAAACCAGCCCCGTATGCTGGGGGGAGAGAAATGTGGCCTATTACTGTAATTCTGCTCCCCACTTCACATGCCTCAATGTACAATGCTAAACTATGGCAAATTTCTGAAGTTCTTTCTTTTTTTCCTTTTGTTCAAAAAGGTGGCTACATAAGGAGTACATCAGCAATGAGCTGACACAGTTTTGTACCAGGTCAATCCATTGCCTGATAAAAATTACTATAATGTGACACAATCACCATCCCAGTGAATGAAAACTAGATGATCAGTGGTTGTAATTTGCTGAATCACTGCTTCAGAAAATCAAGGTTTCTCTTCATGAGGACAAAATCATTAGTGATCTTCTGAGTTGATGAGACTGCTGGAGGCTTGCCCCTGTGCATAGGTTGTGATGCTCCACAGAGGAGCAGCTCCATACCAGCCTTGCTGGTGAAGTTGGATTCCTCATCTTAATGCCGGCTCCATCCTTCAACTCATGTCAGCCTCGTGACAGTCTTGTAGGAAGGCTTCATTTGGGGATAAAAGTTAACACGTTGATCAATTTAATGCAGCAAAAAACTGCTCCCAGGACGACTTTGCGTGTTCTTTCATGCATTATATAACATGGGAGTTAATTATTCATCAACTTGTCAGCCACAATTTTTTATTATATTTTATTTTTTATGAGAGAGTGAGAGAGAGAACTGGTGTGCCAGGGCCTCCAGCCATTGCAATCCAACTCCAGACGTGTGCACCACCTTGTGCACATGTGTCACCTTATGCTCTTGGATCACCTTGTGTGTCTGCCTTACGTGGGACCTGAAGGGTCCAACATGGATCCTTAGGCTTCACAGGCATGTGTCTTAACTCCTAAGCCATCTCTCAAGCCCTCAATCACAATTTTTAACTTGGTTAAAAGTTCCTAAGCTAAAGCACTGTCTCATGAGAGAAAGAGAGAGAGAGAGAGAGAGAGAGAGAGAAAGAGAGATTCACTTCAAAGCTCGGAGGCCTCCTCGAATAGTAAGATGGTCCGTGAGCAGCGCTCAGTCATTTTCAGTAGGCAGTCTCCTTTGGAAGGGAAATGTTTACCGTACGTGTTAGCTTTGAACACTGCAGATTAGAACAAATATCTTCTAAACTATAAGCTGAGGGAAGCTTCTGGAAAGAGACTGTGAGGAGGCAGAACAGGGTGGAGCAACACAAGAATGTCAAACTTCCTCAGCCCAGAGATTACTTCACACGAGGAACAGCAGTGTCATGCAATCGTGGTCTCCTTTCAAGATCTAGACAAGGGGAAGAGTGTGAGCAGCATGGTGTCCATGTGACATCAGCTCCCCCACAGAAAGGATGTCTTCCTCAAGACGCTGAATTCAGGCTATCGAAGGAAAGCCCTCCCTGCCCTGACCTTTTTGTCATTGATGCTACATGCTTATGTTGAGTGATGGGCCACCAAGGGCCTTTCTTTTGGAGTGGCTGTTGCCTTCTTGATACAACAGAACAACAAAAGTAAGCTAGAGAAATTCTCGAAGAATTCTGCCATCCATGCCGTCTAATCAGACAGTCCCTGGTTCCTTTCACTCGTTCTGGATTCAGGTAGCAAGTGATGGTTTGACTCCAGAGCACACAGCAAAGATCTCCTGACCATAGCTGAAGGGTCTGTTGCTATGTCTTTAAGATCCTATCAACCTGTAGTATATAGTCCCCTTCAGTTATACACTCATATACCTTCAGTAATCTCTCTTAGAATGGTTGACTTCAAAATGGCAACAGAACGTCTTGAAAGTTGCTTTAATATAAAACCTATTAAATGAAGCAGTTAAGGACCCAGGCCTGGAGTGTCTTTTAATAAAGTTCCATTATTTCTTCCTATTTATGGAGACCAGTTATAGCAAGGGCTGACAGCTCAGAAGACTTAACAAACTACCACTTAAGACCTGAAGAAAAATCTCAGAGTGAATTATGAGTTGACTGACCTATGCTAGAACAGCCTTCAACTTAAAAAAAAGAAAGAAAGAAAGAAAGAAAGAAAGAAAGAAAGAAAGAAACAAAGAAAGAAACAAAGAAAGAAACAAAGAAAGAAAGAGAAGATTTAAAGGTAGGAGAACTTGAGAATAAATCAGCCATCCCCTGAGGACACGGGACAGAGATGAAAACTGGCTGCCTTCTCTGAGTTCTTGGTGACAGTCACGACAAGGCAGCAGAAAATAACAAAGGCTATACAAGGCAATAAAAATGTCTGTTCAGAATTTTAAACTGTCACACCACAAAGCAAAATCGAGATTTGAGAGTGATCTGGTGTCATTTTTTGTCATCCCCAAGGTCCTGAGTTTCCAGGGAAGCACTACTGAGTAAGCGTTTTTAAACATTCGTACCTATCAGAGACACATTTGGATCTTTTTTTTAAAAAAAGATGTCTTCAGCCCCTATATTGCTGATGGGTCAGTGGGTCTGATGAGGAACCTGGGTAATTTCCCAGGGTTCCTTAGCGCACAGGAGGCACTCTGTTGACTGGGAACCATTGGTATGGAGTGAATTAATGTCCCAGAGAACAAAGCTTCTTCAATCATAGTGTGTTTTGTTACTCATTCGGCAACCATACGAGCTTGTTAAGCTGCCTGTTCTGCTCAGAGGGAGCTGTGTGTCTACATCTCCGGCCAGTTCCTGTCAAGCCTATCCTGTTGTGTAAGGACCACGCTCAAAGACAAGTCAGTAAGTTTTATACCCCAACCTCAAAAGGCTACTTTCAGGACAATGAGCAAGAGGCGGAAGCAGCAGAGTAGGTGTGGTGTGTGTATAGCCAGCACAGTGTCTGTCACTGAGGCACTTTCACCAGTAACTCTGGGTTTCTCTCTCCCACCAAGAGTCTTCTCTACTACTCTACTTCTTCCCCCACAGACACTTGTGATCACACGAATCACAACGGTAGCATTGGGACTGCCTCCCTAACTCAGTACCTGTCAGGCATTGCTACACACGGGCTGGGACTTTGAGGAAGCTGGCCTGGGCTGTTGGACATGACCGGGGATCTTGGGCTGTGGGGGTTGCAGCTGGCCTTATTGTAGTGAACCCACGCTGGCACCGGAGCTGGCCCGCCCTCCTCACAAGGTCATAGTGTGCCCTATCTTCACCCAGAGGAGGCGGAGCCAGCGGGCCCTCCCCCCATCCCAAAGCACCTGAGCCTTCCATAGTCAGGTTTTGCCCGCCCCCCCTCAGTTCCTGACCTTGTGGCCAGCTGCCCAAGAGACCCTTATATTTTAGTAAACAGTCTCCCTACAGCTGCAGCCATCCAATATGTGGCTGAAGTCACATAGCTTTTCCTGCCACTTCTCTTACCTCCCTTGCAGCTTCTCCCTCGCAACTTCTGCCTTCCAACACCAGCCAATTAGACAGCAACCCATAAACCTATGAATCCAATCACCTTATGATCTGTATGTGCCCACTCCCCTTTTGAATAAACGAGAGCGCTCTATCCTATCAGACCATCTCTCGGGTGGCTCATTGCCCACTGCACTCCCCGGCTCCAGGACCCTGCTTCCCCTCAGCTCCTCCTGCGCCCAGATGTCAGTGACCAAAGACCCCCGGGAATAGCGAGGACCCTCAAATCTCCTTAAATTTGTTAACGACTGTGAAGTCTGTTTCGCCAGGCAAGGTAATAAATCCCAGGTCCCAGGGATTAGGATGTGGAAATCTTTATGAGTTTGGGGAGACATTGTGCAATCTACCATAGACCCTGAGCTGGAGTGTAGACAAAGAATGTCCATTTTGACAGCACGGCAGTGCACAAAATGTATGTTGTACCACCCCAAGGCCACTAACTAATGCAGTTTGACTTTTTTGGGGGGTGCTTTTTCTCTATGCTTTCTACATCATCTAATAGTCTTATTTTGAAACTGGATCATTTTACGATAATTTTGAAGACACACATTCTAATACCCTACAAGTTTGTTTGTTATTTTTCTTAAAAAAGAAAGAGCATTTCTCGATGCAGTGGCAGCAGAGTTCCAGCACAAACATTTCACAATTTCTTTGGGAAATGTCTCACAAAGCACTGCTGGTTAAACAAGACAATTTTAAAAGCCCTTTACTGTTCCCATGCAGCATGAAAAAATAATCTCTTTGAAGATTCTTAAAGACATCTTGGTCAAACTTAGAACATTAAAAGTCGATTTGATGCAATATTTCGGGAGAGAGAGAAAGAAGAGAGAGCCAAATGTCCACATAGTATAGAATGGTCTCTGAGGCTTATATTAGAAGTATGACCACTGCCTTCTCTTACACCCTCCCTAATGCACACTATGGACCATCCTCCTCACTGTCATTCAATGGCTCACTCTAAGCCACAGTATGAACCCCAGTCAGTGAGGCTGCTGGGCCCAACTCCCTCTCAGAGGGAGCCCAAGTCCCTGCCTAACTCCACACTGCCACACAATGAACACCTGCAGTGACCACTGTCAGCCTCCTCCCTCTCTCATAGGTGACCTCCCCCCACACACCAGGACGTCTGCACCCGCTCACACACACACACACACACACACACACACACACACACAAGAGCACTTGACCTCCTCCAAAGCCTTGATCCTGTAAACCTTGACAGCAAGGTCAAGGATTTAAACTTACTCATGTGTGCCTAATCCAAGCTTCAACACAACAGCAGGAAGTGATCGAATCTCAGAGCAGCCTCTGCAGAGGAAAATCCCACATTCGCTTTTGTTTTACAATTTTTCTACTCCTCTTGTCTACGTGTCCTTGGGAAAGTATTCAAAGTTCTTGAAGATAGAAAGGGACATTCTGTTTCCAGCTACTTATGAAATGGATGGGGAAAGAGTATATCTAAAGAATTGCTAACAGCCTGACATTCAAGTAGACAAAGTCACTGAATGTAGTGAGTTGATGTGTTCTCTAGACACTGGAGTCACTTTGAGCACTTTCACAAATTGTATCCACTGAAGGTTCTCATATAACTGGTCTGGGTTGCATCTAATCTATTAAGAATTTCCAAAGTTTCCTAAATCATTGTGATTTAGCCAATGATTAAGCCAAGACTTAGAGCTACCACCTAGAAATGGAGTGGATAAATGTTTGTGTCCAGTAGACAGGGTGAGTCCCAGCGTCCAGCTGTCTGCCCAGCACTGCAGCTGTCATTTCCGCAGGTCTTCATGATCACAAATGTATCCTCAGAGAAAATTCCCTCCAGTTGAGAACCACTGCCCTAAACTGAAGGCTACTGGTTCAGCCTCTTCTGCTTTGATTCTTCAGGGATTACAGTGCACCACTCAAGGGGGAAGAGAACTGCTTTGGTGTCAAATGACATGTGAGTTATATGAGCTGGGACAAGCGGCTTAATTTCTAGGTACCAGTTGTGACAATAAGCTGATGTTATAGCATACAGGATTCTGTGGAAATTATGAAAGCTAATACTAGCAAAACTTTTAGTCTATTTTGCAACAAATGTTCATTAAATGGTAGTTTCTATTGCTATTATTTACCTATGTTTTATATCCATGAAGAAAACAAATGAACCACAACTCTCAAGCTATAAATCAAGCCAGAGATTTACCAGGTGACCTAAGATCCGGGCCTCATTTGTCTTGATAGATGGTGGATTTTTGGTCATTTCATTACTTGATCACATTAAACTAGAGAGATTGATTCCTGTTTAGCTCTCGGGTCATACATTGGCAAGGGAAGCAATGGACTGTTCTCTCTGCTCACAACACCCCCAAATACATATCCACACCCACACCAAACTCACAAATGCAACAAGCCTCTTACCCCTTTCTTTGACTGGGGATTATAAACACTCAAAATTGACTCATTCACTAAGCTTAGAATTATCGAAAGCTTGCTAGAAGGAATGTAGCTCCAATCATGACCATTTTTTTTTCAGTGAAAATAAGATTTTAGGGTCAACAAAATGATTAATATTCACCTCAGCATAGTGGTTACATATTTACTGAATTGCATATGATAATTACTGTCATTGCCATATGCATATTAGCTTCCATGTCCCCCAAAGACTTTTCTGTGTTAATGTTCACATTCAGAATAATTAAATAGCTTCAATGCACAGTTGCTAGATGACAGGAAAGGTCCTTGCTTCCTTGAAATCACAATGCTGTACAAAAGTTCACTGAGACAGAAGCGATAAATCTGAGAGAGACCTACTGTACAACACGTTGACTATCATTGTTAGCAATGAATTGTATACATCAAGGTAGGGGAAGTAGATTTTAAGTGATTCTGCCACCAAAAAAAAAAAAAACAACCATAAAGCCAGGCGCACGCCTTTAATCCCAGCACTCGGGAGGCAGAGGTAGGAGGATCGTCGTGAGTTCGAGGCCACCCTGAGACTACATAGTGAATTCCAGGTCAGCCTGAGCTAGAGTGAGACCCTACCTCGGAAAACCAAAAACAAACAAACAAAAACTGAAGTCATACATGTAGTGATTATCTTGATTGAGCCATTCCACAAATACATGTACTTTAAAGCATCATCCTGTAAGCTATAAACATGCAAATTTAACTTGTTGATTAAAGTGTCGTTTTTAACTATCACAATCTTAAGTGGAAATTTAAATTGAATATTTTATCCAAATTTTAGTCCACAAGCCTTAATTTTTTTCAAGTGTTGCAAATACTTGCAAAATCTCCTATTTGTACCAGAAGTGGTTTTTTGCTCCCTCTTCTCTCACCCACCTGACATAAATGTGTAGTCCTACAAACTGGTGACTTCCTCTGAGTGGAACGTTTCTGAATATTTCCTTTATTCACCTCTGAGTGGAACATTTCTGAATATTTCCTTTATTCACCTCCTTCAACCTGCTGTCAGGTTTGTGAGGCACAGGGACCCAGTTTCATTTTCCCTTAAATTTTTATAAGGTATCAAATGTGGAAATGCTTCATAGCTTTAAGGAATAGAATATATGCTTTGGGAGGCTACTCGTCATGAATTTCTCATAATTCTTCATGTGTAGGCATTGCAAAAATACTCCAACATGGTAACGATAAAGAATGTCTCCCTTTCTGGAACATTTCAGAATACTAAATACCTCTCCTTCCCTGAAGATTGTTTTGTACCACAGGGCAGTTCAGTCAAATGCATCTGTTCTCTAGTCTCTCTCTTGCTTGCCCCAGCCCTCCAGAGGGGAGGGAGAATGGGTTTCCTAAATGGCCCCTGGCGTGGCTGAGGATTTCCACAATCCCCCTGGTCTGCCTCTGCATCACTCCACAGAATGTGAGAGGGAAGGGAAGCAAAGCTTTCAGAACAGAGGCGAACTAAAGACACCTTAGACAAATAAAAGAACTTGCCATTTTCTGAACTTCTACATAATATGACTAGATGAAAGTCACAAATACAAAAAAAAAAATTAGTACTCCACAATAACACTAGAAAATAATCGAAGATTTAAATAAATATTGATTGGTCAAATCAATAATCATGGTGACAGTTATAACAAGTCCTGCCATTATAATCCCATGAGAAATAACATAATGAAAATTAACATGCTGAATAATAATGATAAAGTATTAAGGGTAAAGATCAGAATTTAACATTTTTAGAGCTCTAGTATTATTCTGGAAATACAAAAATATTGGCTTACCTTTAAAAATTTGAATGCTAAAAATAACTAAGGCAATCACTAGAATGATGACAGATAACATATATACTTTCCAATAAATGGGGAAAGTACAAAAAGCACCAATGAACCAAATATGATAATAAAGTAAAAATGAAAAAGGAGCTATATATAAAAATGAGCTAAATTGACTCAAAGAGATGTTTTTGATCAAAACCTCATCTTTAAGCTAAAATTTAAAAGGACTTTCAGGGAAGAGATTTTTTCAGGAAAGGATAAAAAGAAAAATGTATACAAAAGATGAACTATATTGTAGAAGTACACAATCACGAATAAGTGCATTTATGCACAAAACATGTTACAATTTCATGGCATTGTGACAAAAATTTCCCTGTAATTTCTGAATGTTTCTTAGGATTTAATTGTCTGAATTAACATATATGATTGTTGCATTTTTACTTCACCTTGAATGTACAAGATTCAATATTTGTTTAAGGGTTTGACGTCTGGAAAAAAAAAAAAAGCAAAAAATGAAATGGTCCAAAGACCATAATTGTGACAATGCAATTCTCAGGGGAGAGTGTTGGAAAGTCTATCCTGGGACCATTCTTCTTTGGTTGGATTTTAAAGAGCTCTTATGGATAACGACGCAAAATCCACGTGAAGAACACTTCTCAGTCTTGTCCCCTGCCCTGATACTTTAGAACATGCTGCAGGGACCGAAACAAAAATTCCCTTTCACTGATTTCAGACAGTAACCCTCTCTTCTGCTGTGGATGCAAAAGAGCCTGTACATTTCAAAACACAGTTATTTCTATTCATGTAAGACTAAACACAAAAATTATATTTTAGGACTGGAGAGATGGCTTAGTGGTTAAGGTACTTGCCTGCAAAGCCAAAGGACCCAGGCTCGATTCCCCAGGACCCAGGTAAGCCAGATACACAAGGGAGCACATGCGTCTGGAGTTCATTTGCAGTGGCTGGAGGCCCTGGCGTGCCCATTCATTCATTCTCTCTCTCCCTCTCTCTCTCTCTCTCTCTCTCTCTCTCTACCTGCCTATTTCTGTATCTCTCTCTCTCAAATAAATAAAAATAAAATAATTCAAAAAATTATATTTTATAAAATAAAATGGAGGGTTAGGGGCTGGAGACATTGCTTAGTGGTTAAGGTGCTTGTCTGCAAAGCCCAAGGACCCTGGTTCAATTCCCCAGAACCCACATAAGCCAGATGTACAAGGTAGACACATGCATGTGGAGTTTTTTTCAGTGGCTGGGGGCCCTAGTGTGCCCATTCTCTCTGTCTCTCCCTCCCTCCCTCTCTCTCTTTAAACTGAATAAATAGATTTTTAAAATGTTAAAAATGGAAATTTAGAATTGTTCATGAAAACTCATCTCCTCCAGCCTATATTAATAGCTATTGGGCTGCTTGAGATTCGCCGATACTGACGCACACGCCTCATTTCTGAGGTGCGTGAGAACTGTATGTAACATGCATTCTTCATGAAACCTCATGACCTCTCTCTGCAAAGCCCTGATGCGGGGAGAGCAGGTGGGGGGAGTAGGGTGGGAGAGCCCAGAGCTGCACCTCTCATGAGTGAGTGAGCTGATGTCCCTGAGTCTCCACACAGCCATGGCCACCCTCAGCCTCACTCGGAACCTGTTAGAAATACAGCCTCAGGCTTCAGCCTTCCGGATTTTATTTGGATTTTTTTCTTACTCAAGAGTCTCAGATGATTTATGCTATAGTTTGGATCCAGCATGTCTCCCAAGGGCACGCATAGTAAAAGCTTCCTTCCGCGATGGCCTTCTTGGGGATCAGAGACCCTTTAAGAGGTGAGGCCAAATTTATTGCTGTGATAAGCCTCTGTCTCTCAATTTCAGGAGACTGGGGCGATGGTCCCATGACAAGGTTCAAAGTCATTCCATGATGTGTGAAGTTTTAGTTTGAGAGCATTGATTTTATCATGAAATGCACGCCTGCAGCCACAAGGCCTTGGCAGTTTTTCCTAGTCCTCGGCAGAACATCTCCATCTTGTCATTGCTGAGCCCCCAGTGAAGCGATCACACCCACCCAGAATTTATGTGGGTGCAGATGGCCTGAGCTCAGGTCCTCACATTTGTGTGGCAAGTGTTTTTTAACGCGGGACCATCTCCCCAGACTTTTCCTTTGTTACTGTTTTGCCTCAGGACTTCTACATTGCCATTTGGGAACCTGGTTTGTTAGACGCTGCTGCTTAGAAGTCTTCAAATCACTGGGGATGTGTTCTTAAAGGAGACTGACATCCCATTCCTGCCTCTCTCTCTTTTGCTTCCCAGCCATAAAGCAAGGGCTTTTCTGTGCCCCATGTTACCTGGATGCTACCTCAACACAGACCCAGAAGCAAGGTGTACTGCTGCTGGACGACAGCCCACAGAACAATAAGCTTGTTATCTTGGACATCTGTCATGCACAGGGAACGCCAACTGGCCACATCCATATGCATACTGAAGACTAAGAAACAATGAAGGAAGCATTTCTCAGCGAGCTGCCATAGGTTAGACCTGAACTAGGAAGAACGCTGAGGTCTCGTGACTTCACATGTTGGTTTCTTGGTGAAATTATTAGTCTCAGACTGAAACTTCATATATCGTGAAATGACTGTGAGTCTTGTCATGGGAACACTGCCCTGTGTCTAGTTAAAGTGAGAGCTGATGGCTTATAAGAATAGAATTGGCTATGGGGCTGGAGAGATGGATTAGCAGTTAAGGTGTTTGCCTGCAAAGCTAAAGGACCCCAGTTCAATTCTCCAGGGCCCACGTTAGCCAGATGCACAAGGTGGCGCGTACATCTGGAGTTCATTTGAAGTGGCTGGAGGCCCTGATGCACCCATTCTCTCTCTCTCTGCATCTTTCTCTCTTTCAAATAAATAAAAATGTATTTTTAAAAAAGAATAGAATTGGCTATACTAATGGAGACCTAGAAAACATGGTTTACTTCTCAGCCAGATAAAAGCTGTCCATGCATGGGTGGGTGAGGGCTGATGTTGAAGCTTCATACTGCCATCAAGAATCTTGGTAATGACCTTTGGCCTCACTTGGATGGTCATTGTACCTCCTGCTGCCACATCTGACCCTGACCCTGAAGAAAAGGTATAAAGATAAAAATGTGGAGGCCTCACCTTTTAAACCATACTTCTGGAAAACTTAGACTTTTTTTAAAGGCAAGCCCAACAAACTGATACACACACACACATACATACACACACATTTACATATATATGTGCTAGAGAGAGAGAATTGGCATGCAAGGGCCTCCAGCCAGTGTAATTGACCTCCAGATGCTTGTGTCACCTTGTGTGCATATGCGACCTTGCATGCTTGCATCGCCTTGTGCATCTGGCTTATGTGGGGTCTAGAGTCAAACATGGGTCCTTAGGCTTCACAGACAAGCACCTTAACCCCTAAGCCATCTCTCCAGCCCACACTTACACACTTTTGTTTATATCTCAATGGCTGAAGTAGACATAGGCCTATAATCTATTGACAAGTAATACTGGAAAATGTAAAATTAGGCACACTGTCCCTGATGGGAGAGAATGGACAGTGGGTTGTCAACTGTCATTCTGATAGAAGGGCCTGCTTCAGAATCCACGAAGCCCATGATTTCAACCATGTGACATGAATCGGGGTGTTGCTCAGTGGTACAGCACTGCTTAGCATGTACAGACCATGGATTTGCTCTGCCACACACTGAAAGAAAGGAGAAGAGAACAGGGCAGGAGGGAGGCAGGATGAGCGGGAGATCCGACTTGCTACCCAAGCAGTATTTATTAAAGTGACTTTTTCTTGGCAAATACCCTGAAGAAGCTACACTTCACTGTGGAGATACTTGCTCAACCATGTATGTTGCTGCTCTATTCACAATCACCATGAAATGAAATCAGTCCAGATGCCCATCAACCAGTCAATGTGTAATGAAGAGGTGGTGCTTATACAATAGAGTTTAATTCAGCTGTAAACAAAACTTAAATTATGAATTTTGCAGGGAAATGGATGGATCTGAAAAGATTTATATACTAAGTGACATAACTCAGGCTCAGAAAGACAAATGCTAAGGGTCCCTCTGGTACGGAAATCCTAACTTAGCATTATCATTAGAGTTGTTTTTAAGTTGTACGAATCATTATCAGTACTGGTCAGGAAGCTAGAATTAAACTGAGATAGAGAAGAAGAAGAAGCGAGGTATTGAGGGAAGGGATACAAGACAGGCTAGTGGAGGGACAGAACACAGGACGTGCAAAGATCTAAGGGGGGACAGAAGAAAAGGAGGGAAGACATGCAGAGCTAAAGATGGTATGAATAAGAACTATAGAAATGTACTTCTTCATTAGCTAATAAAATCATGTGGCTTCCTTAAAATTACATATGTGTTGAGAGCAAGCGAGCACAGAAGTACCCTGCTGTGGGTAAGGAAAAATTTACCCTAAAGTCATAAGTTTTTGCAGGTAAACCCCACTATGGAATATGGGAAACCACCTCCACCACAATGAGATATTGGTCAAGCAGACCCATGAACACCCCACAAAACAATGCAAGCCACTGTCAAATTGCTTGGTTCCTCACCAGAACTAGACGGTAGAACCTATTACTGAAGACACCCTCAGGTGTGGTAAAAGGACACTGAGAAATCAAGATGGAGCTGAGACGGAAGCCATCCCCCCACTAGCTAGCTGTCACAGAGCTGAAAGTGCTACTCTGGCTGCTGGGGAGAAAGGTCATCAACAGACACTGTGAATACACCCTGGATCCCACAAACTACAAAATCAATCAGCCAGACAGGTTGTGCCCACTGGTGCGACAGGAGCACATAAGTTTTGGGTGTAAACAACTGCTCCCCGTTTGGATATGAAACCTTGGATATGACTGGTCCTGAGAAGTGTGTCAGATGCCTATGGCTTGGAAGACCATAGACCCCACTGTTCTAAATGGACGTGTTATGCCCATCACAAACCTTCTAACTGTATAAGTTTATCCCCTTTGATTCATTCTGCTCTTACTTTTGGTTAGACAACCTGCTTTTTAGTAGATGGCAGCAAATACCAGGAGACTCCATAGTCATTAAATGACAAGACTAGAAAGCCCAGGGCCTTCATCTCTATCACACCACCAGGGCCCTGGGAACACTGCAGGGGAAGTAGTGGGTGGAAGATGAACACTGGACAGTCATCTCTATCATACCACCAGGGCCCTGGGAACACTGCAGGGGAAGTAGCGGGTGGAAGATGAACACTGGACAGTCATCTCTATCACACCACCAGGGCCCTGGGAACACTGCAGGGGAAGTAGCGGGTGGAATATGAACACTGGACAGTCATCTCTATCACACCACCAGGGCCCTGGGAACACTGCAGGGGAAAGTAGTGGTGGAATATGAACACTGGACAGTCATCTCTATCACACCACCAGGGCCCTGGGAACACTGCAGGGGAAGTAGTGGTGGAAGATGAACACTGGACAGTCATCTCTATCACACCACCAGGGCCCTGGGAACACTGCAGGGGAAGTAGTGGTGGAATATGAACACTGGACAGTCATCTCTATCACACCACCAGGGCCCTGGGAACACTGCAGGGAAAGTAGTGGTGGAATATGAGCACTGGACAGTCATCTCTATCACACCACCAGGGCCCTGGGAACACTGCAGGGGAAGTAGCGGGTGGAAGATGAGCACTGGACAGTCATCTCTATCACACCACTAGGGCCCTGGGAACACTGCAGGGAAAGTAGTGGTGGAATATGAACACTGGACAGTCATCTCTATCACACCACCAGGGCCCTGGGAACACTGCAGGGAAAGTAGTGGTGGAAGATGAGCACTGGACAGTCATCTCTATCACACCACCAGGGCCCTGGGAACACTGCAGGGGAAGAAGTGGTGGAGTATGAACACTGGACAGTCATCTCTATCACACCACCAGGGCCCTGGGAACACTGCAGGGGAAGAAGTGGTGGAGTATGAACACTGGACAGTCATCTCTATCACACCACCAGGGCCCTGGGAACACTGCAGGGGAAGTAGTGGTGGAATATGAACACTGGACAGTCATCTCTATCACACCACCAGGGCCCTGGGAACACTGCAGGGGAAGTAGTGGTGGAATATGAACACTGGACAGTCATCTCTATCACACCACCAGGGCCCTGGGAACACTGCAGGGGAAGTAGTGGTGGAATATGAGCACTGGACAGTCATCTCTATCACACCACCAGGGCCCTGGGAACACTGCAGGGGAAGTAGTGGTGGAGTATGAACACTGGACAGTCATCTCTATCACACCACCAGGGCCCTGGGAACACTGCAGGGGAAGTAGCGGGTGGAGTATGAGCACTGGACAGTCATCTCTATCACACCACCAGGGCCCTGGGAACACTGCAGGGAAAGTAGTGGTGGAAGATGAGCACTGGACAGTCATCTCTATCACACCACCAGGGCCCTGGGAACACTGCAGGGGAAGAAGTGGTGGAGTATGAACACTGGACAGTCATCTCTATCACACCACCAGGGCCCTGGGAACACTGCAGGGGAAGAAGTGGTGGAGTATGAACACTGGACAGTCATCTCTATCACACCACCAGGGCCCTGGGAACACTGCAGGGGAAGTAGTGGTGGAATATGAACACTGGACAGTCATCTCTATCACACCACCAGGGCCCTGGGAACACTGCAGGGGAAGTAGTGGTGGAATATGAACACTGGACAGTCATCTCTATCACACCACCAGGGCCCTGGGAACACTGCAGGGGAAGTAGTGGTGGAATATGAACACTGGACAGTCATCTCTATCACACCACCAGGGCCCTGGGAACATTGCAGGGGAAGTAGCGGGTGGAAGATGAGCACTGGACAGTCATCTCTATCACACCACCAGGGCCCTGGGAACACTGCAGGGGAAGAAGTGGTGGAGTATGAACACTGGACAGTCATCTCTATCACACCACCAGGGCCCTGGGAACACTGCAGGGGAAGTAGTGGAGGAAGATGAGCACTGGACAGTCATCTCTATCACACCACCAGGGCCCTGGGAACACTGCAGGGGAAGTAGCGGGTGGAGTATGAGCACTGGACAGTCATCTCTATCACACCACCAGGGCCCTGGGAACACTGCAGGGGAAGTAGTGGTGGAGTATGAACACTGGACAGTCATCTCTATCACACCACCAGGGCCCTGGGAACACTGCAGGGGAAGTAGTGGAGGAAGATGAGCACTGGACAGTCATCTCTATCACACCACCAGGGCCCTGGGAACACTGCAGGGGAAGTAGTGGGTGGAGTATGAGCACTGGACAGTCATCTCTATCACACCACCAGGGCCCTGGGAACACTGCAGGGGAAGTAGCGGGTGGAGTATGAGCACTGGACAGTCATCTCTATCACACCCACCAGGGCCCTGGGAACACTGCAGGGGAAGTGGGGGCGGGGAAGATGAGCACTGGACAGTCATCTCTATCACACCACCAGGGCCCTGGGAACACTGCAGGGGAAGTGGGGGGCGGGGAAGATGAGCACTGCTCTCACTGATATCCAGAGAATCTACTCTATGGAGATGGCGGTAGACGCCAAGGAGACTCAAACTCATCCAAGCAAAAATCATTAAGTTGTCTCGATTTCAGCACTAACTTCTAACATGTTCTCCAGGGCTCAGAGAACACGGTGGAATAGGAAACAGAGAGAATGTACAAGCCACAGCTTGGGAAGGCATGTTGGGAGGCACTGTCCTCCTGTCATGGACTGATGGCTGTACTCATGACCCCACTGTGTTACTCATAGCCACGTAAGACATGCCCTGTTCTGAACCCATAGACACTTTGTCATAGGTGACACAGGAGCACAAAAGTAATGAGACAACCAAACTGAGGACTACCTTGATATAGGCGGGTCCTTAGTGGAATGGGGGCTGCTACGAGGGGACAAAAGAGGATAACATGATGGGAACACAACCAAATTACAGTATGTTCATGTATTAAAGTTTCCTTAACATTCCTTTCTTTCTTTCTCTCTTTCTTTCTTTCTTTGTTTTTTTTTTTTTTTTTTTCTTTTGAGGTAGGGTCTCACTCTAGCCCAGGCTGACCTTGAATTCATGGCGATCCTCCTACCTCTGCCTCCCGAGTACTGGGATTAAAGGTGTGTGCGCCACCACACCGGGCCCTATTTTTTTTTTTTTTTTTTTTCGAGGTAGGGTTTCACTCTGGTCCAGGCTGACCTGGAATTCACTATGTAGTCTCAGGGTGGCCTTGAACTCATGGCGATCCTCCTACCTCTGCCTCCCGACTGCTGGGATTAAAGGTGTGCACCACCACATCCGGCCCTATTAATTTTTTTTAAAGTGATGTCACAACTTTTTGAAGACACATTGTGAGGTGTAATCATTTGAACCTATTTGGTACAATATGGGTTAAAAAAATACCAAGAAGATAAGGAGGAAGGTTCAGAGGTAGGA
Source organism: Orientallactaga sibirica (assembly GCA_036365145.1). Lineage (NCBI taxonomy): Eukaryota > Metazoa > Chordata > Mammalia > Rodentia > Dipodidae > Orientallactaga > Orientallactaga sibirica. Next base: position 3,164,200 of record JAEOAD010001894.1, on the reverse strand, counting down.
AGAAAGGCAAGAAGGAAAAACAGGGAGAAGAGAAGGCAGAAGACCAAGGATAGACTGACTGATGGAAACACTGAGTAACCCACTGCTCCTAGGGCACCCTTAGCACTGCAGCACTCTCTAGAAATATGCCCAATATAGTTGGCATGGTTTCCAGTGAGTTTAACTCAGGTGCCCACTTATTGGCTCAGCCATGCAAAATTCTTCCCTCATATGACCTGATTATTTTTTTAATTTTGTGTGAATGTGTGTGTTTTCTCTTATAACTTTTTGCAACTGTTTAAAATAACCCAATTAGCAATTCAAGCATCCACTTTTTAAAACATTAATAGCTATTGAATGGCGATGGGCCATCCGTCATTCATAGGCATGAAATGGTTTAATTATGTTAATTTTCTAATGGCTGACAGAGATCAACCACAATATGAAAAGGAGACTATATTTTGGGGACATGGGGTTCAGTAGATCATGTGAGAGGAGCAACCCTTAGTCCTATACCTAGCTGAGATGCTACGTTCCATGCTGGACTGTAGCCCGAAGTCATTAGCGAGCAGTGGGAGAAGCGCTAGGTGCATTTGCAGATAAGCGCAGAAAGAAAAGTACAAGTGGAAAATTACTGCTGGACTGTTTCAGAGAGTTGCCTAAAATCCTCTGTGGTGGTGTGATTCAGGCATCCACCATGAACTCAGGTGTTCTGAATGCTGGGTTCCCAGCTGACGGAGATCTGGGAATTAACGCCTCCAGGAGGCAGTGTGTTGTCGGGGCGGGTGTGGTGGTGTGATTCAGGCATCCCCCATGAACTCAGGTGTTCTGAATGCTAGGTTCCCAGCTGATGGAGATTTTGGAATTAACACCTCCTGGAGGCCATGTATTGTTGGGGGCAGGCTTATGGGTGTTATAGCCAGTGTCCCCTTGCCAGTGTTTGGCACACTCTCCTGTTCCTGTTGTCCACCTTATGTTGGCCAGGAAGTGAGGTCCACCCTCTGCCTATGCAACCGTTTCCCCTGCCATCACAATCACAGAGCCTCCCCTCGAATCTGTAAGCAAAAATAAACCTTTTTTTTCCCCCCAAAAGCTGCTCTTGGTCTGGTGATTTCTGCCAGCAATGCGAACCTGACTGCAACATCACCCAACTCCCAGGATCTCATAAGGAAAAAGAATGTCCTTCCCTCTTCAGCACCATCCTACTGCTTGCCATCAGGAAAGACTAAAAAGTACACTGTGGTTAGCCATTCAATAGTGTAGCTGGGGACGCTATGGTTTTGGAGGCTAACTTAGGGGTGAGCTACAATGTGTTGTATTATTCACAGAAAATGCCAATTTCAGGCACACCTTATTGTTTTCATGTCATTTTTGTTGTTGTTGTTGTTGAAGACCTTTTATTTTTTAATGACATCACTAGTGAAGACCTTTTATTTTTTAATGACTTATCACTAGTAGGAGAACAAAGTATATACCAGCAAAAGGGAAGAACATGTCCAGAAAATCAGAAATCAGTGTGCTTGGCCTCCAGACCTCATAACATAGCCCCATGCCCAAAGACAGACCTAAAGGGTGACCATTCTGGACCAAGGGGGAGCCGCAGTGTCTCCAAATGACACCAGAGTTTAGATTTCCTTGGTAAGAAGCACAAGTGACCTTCTCACCTAACCCGTGTGATGACTGCATGCACATTACAGGTGGACCAGAGGCATGTGTCTGGGGCTCTTAGTGGTCAGAGCTCATGTCTCAGTGAGTGACTGGCAGGCTGGGGAGATGGCTCAATCGTTAAGGGGGTTTTCTTGTAAAAGCCTGCCAGCCTTGGTTCAGCCCGGTGTTCAAATTCCCAGTACCTGCATAAAACTGGATTTCAAAAGTGACACATGCATCTGGAGTGCATTTGAAATGGCAATCGGCCCTGACATACCCATTCTCTCTCTCTCTCTCTCTTTCTAACAAATAAATAAATAAACAAAGTACTTTCTAAAAAAGCAAACAAAAAGATCAGTCACTAACACTACAGTTTGAAGCAAACATTATGCTTTCAGAACAATCACATGCCTGAATCCTGGGCAGAACAGCCACCCTAAGAGGAAGGGAGCGTGGCAGTATCACGCTCCTTCTGCTGATAAGGACATTGAAGTTCAGATTATTCAAGTGACTTTAAAAGTGTAGCATTGCCAGAGAGTAAAAGTTCTGGAGGAAGGATTTCAATCTCAGACTCTTAACTTTAGCTGAGTTTTACAGTCTCCAATGTGACTGACATAAAAAGAAATGCAAGTGTAAGTACCCAAGGTCAGATCCCCAGAACCCACACAAACCCAGATGCTATAGTGTGAACAACTGTAATCCCAGCATGCTTACAGTGAGGAGGAAGGTGGAGACAGGAGGATGCCCATAATCTTGTGGGCCATCTAGTTTGGGCCTGCCTCAACCAGAGTAGAAGGCAAGGACCAACATTCTAACACACACACATACACACACAACGTGTGTATGCACACGCACACCATGTGCACACACACAAAGAAAAAGAAATGTCCCGAGGACTTGGGGAGAGTGGTAGCAGTGCCTACCTGACTTGTAAATACCCAGAGCGGCTCCAGCATTGTCCGATGAGACGTGACGGAACACCCGGGTGAATGTGTGTCCACGCCCACAAGCAACAACTCCGCCGAATTAGGCATATTGTCTATATAAACTTCAAGCCAGGAGCAAGGATGCGGAAACCAGGAGCAGGGAATATGTGTGTGTCCTCCAGGCTGAGGAAAAAAGAAAGCAACGCAATCTTGAACGCTACTGAGAATTAGAGACCAATGCCAGGAAACGGTCATCGAGAAGTGCAATCCAGGGCTAGAGAGACGGCTCAGCGGTTAAAGGAGCTTACCTAAAAAGCCTGATGGCCAGGGGTCACCTATGCCAAGCCCTATGAACAAATTGGCACATGTGTTTGGAATTTGTGGTTTGTGGTGGCATGAGGCCCTGGCACATCCATACTAACTCTCTCTCTCCCCTGTCTCAAATAAGCAAAATACTTTTAAAAAGAAAATAAAGGCCTGGTGTGGTGGCACACAACTTTAATCCCAGTATTTGGGAGGCAGAGGTAGGAGGATCGCTGTGAGTTTAAGGCCACCCTGAGACTACATAGTGAACTCCAGGTCAGCCTTGAAAAAAAAGAATAAAAAGAAAAGAAAGGTGTAATCCAACTAGGAAACAGCTTCAGGAGCCTGTGGCCTTTTGTTTGTTGCATATAAACATGGGCAGGAGAGGGGAATTATTGTAAGATTAGACACAGCAATGCAAATGTCCAAATGAAGGGAGCGCCTCTCATACAAATGTCAATGTTCCAAGGAGAATGCCTATAGACAGAGTGGCCCAACAGACCAGAAGAAACAGAAAATCCAGATGAAAGTAGGAAAGGGCGCAAAGTCAGACCGCTTGCTATTATTGTAACTGCTGCTAATTCATGAAAACAACCAATGAGGCAGCGCTAAAGTCTTGCATTGAGAAAGCTATCCTGGACTACACTTCCCTTCTAAAATGCAGAGAAACTTTTACAATAACTATGAGGGGAAAAGAAAGAAACTTGACTAAATCTCATAAAAACATAAAATAACAAAGTCATGCTTGAAAAATATGAAACAGAATATAATAGATGCTTTCTGGAAATGTATGCTTATAAAATTCTATCCAGATAGTATTCCCCTGCCCAAAAATAAAATAATTTTTTAATATTTTATTTATTTATTTATTTGAGAGAGAGAGACATAAAGAGGCACAGAGAGATAGACACAGAGAGAGAGAGAGAAAGAAAGGGTGCACCAGGGCCTCCAGCCACTACAAACGAACTCCAGATGTGTGCGCCCCCTTGTGCATCTGGCTTACATGGGTCCTGGGGAATCAAGCCTTGAACCAGGGTCCTTAGGCTTTACAGGCAGGCACTTACCCACTTATCCATCTCTCCAGCCCCCAGAAGAAAATTTTTATAAGAAAGAGAAGTACAAAATAGAATCATAAACCTATAGAAATGAGGCGACTGAAAATAAAAGCTGTGGAATGATAGAGAGCCTGGCTCAGGAAAGAGCATAAATAAAAGTAATTTTAGAAATTTGCTAAATTTGGAATCACTCAAAAGCAAATGGATGAAATAGATAACACCTTAAGAAAAATCCAAAGTGTAGATGAAAAGAGAAGTTTTAAAATCCTTAGAATTGTTATTAAAGATTTAATCTTCTCTCGAGGATGAGATAGTTTTAGAAGACATGTAAGAAAGATGGGCCCTGTTGTACAGGGTTCCCAAGAGAAAACCCAAAGAAAAGAACAGGAACCTAAGACTTTCCATCATGAAAATAAAATGTCTCTGAAGTTTAAAAGAATGAAACAGAAGACTTGAAGGTGCACAGTGAAAAAGTACATGACAGGCTCAGGGAAAATCATCACCGAGGAGCTGACATAATCAAATAATTGCATGTTACCAAGATGGTGTGCGCCTTCTGAGTATCTCCACCATCTTTAAGCACCTTGGGGAAAAGTAAAAGAAAGCAGGTTCCTTTTAATCATTTTGAACTCCTGGCAGAAGAAAATACATGGACACATTTGTGGAAAAGAAAATATAAAAGCAGTGTATGATCCAGCAAAGATGCCTTTCATGAATCCAACAAAGCACGCACGTACATAGCACCAATGTCCACCCCAACTCCACCACACAATGTCCATAGCACCAATGTCCACCCCTAACTCCACCATACAATGTCCATAGCACCAGTGTCCACCCCCTAATTCCACCATACAATGTCCATAGCACCAATGTCCACCCCAACTCCACCATACAATGTCCATAGCACCAATGTCCACCCCTAACTCCACCATACAATGTCCATAGCACCAATGTCCATCCCTAACTCCACCATACATTGTCCATAGCACCAATGTCCATCCCTAACTCCACCATACAATGTCCATAGCACCAATGTCCATCCCTAACTCCACCATACAATGTCCATAGCACCAATGTCCATCCCTAACTCCACCATACAATGTCCATAGCACCAATGTCCATCCCTAACTCCACCATACAATGTCCATAGCACCAATGCCCACCCCCTAACTCCACCATACAATGTCCATAGCACCAATGCCCACCCCCTAACTCCACCATACAATGTCCATAGCACCAATGTCCACCCTTAACTCCACCATACAATGTCCATAGCACCAGTGTTCACCCCTAACTCCACCATACATTCCTCAACTAGATCATACACCTGATCTGTGAAAGGAAGCTCCACAAACCCAAGCCCTGGAGAAACACTGGCATTACATCTAGTGATGATTATCCCAGAACTAACACAAAGGGAGATTATAGCACAAAAATTAGAGTGGTGGTTGCAGTCTGACAGCCCAATACAATTTTTCAATTGTAACTCAATAAGACCTATTTAATTAAAAAATAAGAGAAGGGCTGGAGACATGGCTTAACGGTTAAGGCACTTACCAGCATAGCCTAAGGACCCAGGTTTGAGTCTCCAGGTCCCACGTAAGCCAGTTGCACAAGAGGCCCTGGCATGCCCATTCTCTCTCTCTCTCTCTCTCTCTCCCGTTCTCTATCTCTCTCTCCCTTTTTTTTGTGTCTCAAATAAAAATAAATAAGAAATTTCAAAAAATAAGAGAAAAAGGCTAGTCATAAAAGAAAGTGTGGATGGTTGGTCGTTTATTTATCTTTGGCATGGGCAATTTAATTCCAGCAAAATGCAATCTATTTTGCTCCTGATATGAATATTTGGGTGAATATTTTGTGAGAAAAGGTTATCTCTGCTCCGCACCAATCCACCTGGGGAAATGGAATCATCAGGGGAGCCCTTCCCTCACAAGCCGATGCATTTACTTGAGGAAAGTGGCACCAAGCCTGTATCTGGGGCTTTGGGTACAAATAATTCAGTGACAGTACTCTTTATCGTTGTCCATGGCAGGAGCATTTAATAATGCCACAGCAGGCTACTTACAAGTCCTTTGCTTAGATGCCTCACGTGATGGTTGAAACTGACAATTGAGCTTTACATCCACACCGTTCATTACATTGTGGGGGAAAAAAATAAAAATGTCCTGTTTATTTCTGACTGTGCAGTTTAATAATATTAATATTATTCTCCCCCTACTTACCAAAACAAACAAGCCCCCAATCTCAACAAACCACCTTTTATTAACACTATTATTCAAAATCACTCCTTTAGCTGAGAGCCCAGAGTAGTTTTTGCAAAACAAAAACAAACAAACAAACAAAAAAAAAAGCCTGAAATATAATACTGAGAAGGTAGTCTTCAAAATATAAAATCCTGTTACATATTGAAGTTCCCAGTACATAAGTTATGAAGTTATTTTTCCCCTAAGAAATTATTTCTGTAAATTGTTCTACATGCAGTATATCTCAGGGAGATTAAACCTTTATAGTATTTAGGAACTATCACTGATGCATGTGTCAAATGTTGGCTTAGTGCTTATTTCTCTTTAAAGAGAAAATTCAAGAAGGCACAATTTTAATCAAAAGAATCTCACAAGGCAGTACTTATGCAGCTAGAATATAAATGATGGAGTCACAACATTGACAAAACTTGAGCATCACATCCCTTCAGGAGATGGACTTGCTGGGGACACTTGACTATGACGTCTGACCCAATAAGAGCTTGTCTTTGCCAGTCTCCCGGAGTAATGCAAGGCATCACTGTTCACCTACAACATTCAAGTCTTCATTTGAAGACAAGAAAAAGCTCTCAATTTTCTTACATAAAAGCTAGGGCTGAGGAGATGGCTTAGCAGTTAAGGCACATGCGTGTGAAGCCTAAGGGCCCAGGTTCAATTCCACAGGACCCACGTGAGCCGGATGCCCAAGGTGGTGCATGCATCTGGAGTTCCTCTGCAGTGGCTAGAGGCCCTGACAAGTCCATTCTCTCTATCATCTGCCTCGTCCTCTCTCTCAAATAAATAAATAAGATAGTTTGTAAAAAAGTATATCTTCTAAGCAAAAGTACAAATGTGGGGCTGGAGAGATGGCTTAGCGGTTAAGATGCCTGCCTGCAAAGCCTAAGAACGCCTGTTCAAATCTCAGGTCCCCCATTTAGCCAGGCACAAAAGTGATGCAAACATGTAATATCGCACATGTGCACAAGGGGGCACATGCATCTGGAGTGTGTTCACAGTGGCTGAGAGGCTGCTGGCAAGCCCATTCTCTCTCCGCCTTGCCTCTCTGTGTCTCTCTCAAATTGCAAAAAAAAAAAAAAAAAAAAAAAAAAAAAAGCACAAATGTGTATTGTCAGTAGCTTTGTTTTTTACGACACTGTGCATGGCGGAATATGTTACTAAGGCAAAGACCATAGGCTGTATGTTTGATACGCTAGTTCATGCCTGTGAACACTTTATTACTTCCTTGTTCCTCGTTATCTGCACCTGTAAAACAAGTCGGCTTCTCGCTTATAAGGATAGTAAAAGATTAAAGGAAAATGCACAGTGTTTTACACACACAAAAAGTGCTCAAGCAATATTTATTTTCCCAATTTACCCACTCCAATTAGAAGAATTGTGCCTAAAGCAAATGAATACAAGCCTTGCTACTGACGACCTTGGTAACGAGGTAGCACTCCCCCACGCATATGTCAGACACACTCTTTTCTTAGAATAGCATGAACTGATCTGGAAACCACTGAGTGGAGAAGGGGAGAGTGGTGCTTGTGGTGGTCATATTAGATTAGGAAATGTTGGGTTAGACGCCCCCTCAATGGATGTGCAGAGGTTTTCAGCCGCTAATGTATATCGTGATTCTTTTGAGGGGCTGCGTTTCCATAGCACATACTGGCTTTAGGAGTGGGACCAGCAACAGTCATGGGTAATTGTTGCTGCACTGAAGGATAACAATTTCTGTTATCTTTTCTGTGCTTGGGATTATCCGTACACACCGTGGGAATGAAGCTGCTGTTGAGTAAAGTAATTCTTTTTTTATTTTGGCATCTAGATGATTAAGAGTAAGTTGTTTGCTTTTGTGAACAATGTACTTGATAATTACAGTACGTCCTGCTTGACAAATAAGCATGCCTTCTGCAGTTCCAGAGGTCACTTTAGTCAGAAATGTAATTAGTTGGGCAAAAAGGTTTATTCTTTTAATAGACTGCAAAAGAACAGGTTTAGCAGAACTAAAGTTCATGAAAATTTGAAAATTTTATGAGCTATTTCATATATATATATATATATATATATATATATATATATATATATATATATGGAGAGAGAGAGAGAGAGAGAGACATTCTTAACAGGCAATGTAATTTTCTTTAACAAGTATCTACTCCATTCTGGCTTTATATAAGGCGCAGGTTAGTGAGCCAACAATAGGGAGAGAAGGTGTGCATACTTTAGGACAAGAACTTATAATGAATCTGAACTGTGAGTCTGTGGGCAGTACAGAAGTATGTGCTGCCGCTTCAGGTAATCCCTCACACTGAGTGCTCTCTGTCCTGCCTGAGACTTCAGCCCACCAAAACAATGTGGTTTTAACTCTGTCTTAGCAACACCTCTGCAGACTCCTAACTAGAGTTCAAGTGAGACAGAGTGGATGTCTGTTGCTAAAGCAATTGCTCTCTGTGTGGTCTTGCAGTTCAGGCCCAGAGAATCAGTGTTTTACCGTGAGGGAAATGAAAAGAAGAAGTCATTTGGATCAGGGTGACTTCCCAGATACATCAAATGACAGACATAGAAACGAACTGTGCCCATGTGTGAACAGCATACTCAGGGTGGAGGTTTGATCTATATCACAGCTTGGTGGTGCCTATGGCCTTCCCGGGGAAGTGGAATCCCAAGTGGCCCTTAAGATCCCCACCCCATGATATTCCCTCACATGACTTATTCCTCTGAAACGGGAGTGAATCTGTGAACATGAGGGATTTCACTCCCATGACAGAAAGATTGTGTATGTGTAATTTAGCTCTCAAACATGTCAACATTGAATTAATCAAAACAAAGATGAAGGGCTGGATAGATGGCTGAGTGGTTAAGGTGCTTGCCTGCGAAGCCTAAGGACTTATGTTCGACTCCCCAGATGCCACATTAGCCAGACGCACAAAGGTGTGGCAAGTTCAAAGTTGTACATGCCCACTAGGTGGCACAAGCGTCTGGAGTTTGATTTCACAGGCTGAGGCCCTGTCATGACAATTCTCATTCTCTGTCTCTCTCTAAAATAATTTTTTTTAAAAAAAAAGATCAGTCTGAGTGGGCATGGCCTACTTAGATAAATAAAAGGGACCCTTCATGAAGGAATAAAATAAAAGCCAGAGGGATTTCCTGACAGCCTTCAATACATACACCACCATGTTGTGGAGAGGATTAGGTGGAGGGAAATCCCATCCATAGTCATTTCTGACAGTCCTTCTCATCCAAGCATTTAAGATGCTGTCAAAACCCACACATGGCATATACACCAGGGAAAAACCACATCTGTTATGCTCGTAAGAGAAATTTAACATAAAGGCTCGTTAACTAGATAAACAGATGTCAATTAGGTAAATGAAAAGTTAAAGGCAGTATCACCAGGGTGTAATGGGAGTCATGCCTACAAATACTGGTGTCACTCCGACAGCCAGGGAACAAAGGGAAGAGACCAGAAGTGTTAAAACTGATCAGAAGCCGGGCGTGGTGGTGCACTCAGGAGGCAGAGGTAAGAGGATCGCCGTGAGTTCGAGACCACCCTGAGACTACATAGTTAATTCCAGGTCAGCCAGAATGAGACCCTACCTTGAAAATCAAAAAACAAAAAGAAAAAAAAAAAAAAACTGCTCAGGGATCCTATGACTCAGGCATCTGATGAAGAAGAAAGAATATGTATATGTCATGGGATTGGGACCCACATCTCCAAGGAGGTGCTAAGAAGCCTATTCTGTAAGCTTGGAGAAAGTGGAAACTGGATTTAGCAGCTTCTGTAAGTAAGATTGCTGCTGTAGCAGGAGAGAGTAAGACTGCAGAAGTGCCCTTGGGAGCAGCAAGACAAAGGGAATTACAGAGACATGCAGGAAGGAGCCCCCTCTCCAGCAGCCCTGCAGAACCCTGCAGTGGTTCCTGTGGCCAGAACCTGCCATGGAGCAGTGGTGGGGCTTCACTGTCCAGCACTTTCAAGAGGTTACAAAAGGGTGAACTTGACACTGGGAAAAAAATAAAGAAGGCCAGGCATGGTGGCGCACGCCTTTAATCCCAGCACTTGGGAGCCAGAGGTAGGAGGATCACCATGAGTTTGAGGCAACCCTAAGACTACATAGTGAATTTCACATCAGCCTGGGCTAGAGAAAGCCAAAAGATAATAATAATAATAATAATAATAATAGAAATTAATGATTGTAATATCTTTCTCCCTGCTTTAACATCTGCCTTGAAATCCACAAAGGAGTTTTCCACAAATGATAAGGAGTTTGCATAGAGCCATGGAAGCTGCTACAAAATCCATGCTGCTGGGACCAAAGCTGCTATCCCTTCCAGCTGCTACCATTTCATAAAACATCCACGAGCTGAAAGTGTGTACCTCCTCCCTGGTCACCATGCCTGAGCCCTGCAGATCTGGAACGCTGACTGCAATGAGGAGACAGATGCCTGACCCTGCTACCCTTGGTTGATGGGCTGCTTTGTGTGCGTTCGATCCGAGAGACTGTGCAGAAGCTGGTCCGCTTTGGCCTGTAGCTCTCTGTCTATAACTAGGAGAAGAACTGATGGAACTGGTCAGAAAATTCCCAAGTGCTGTAAAACTCCTTCCCTGAATTAGGTGTGCAATGCCCTGGCTTCCAATAGTGAAGTATATCACAATAAGGCAAAGGGCCCTAAAATAAACTTTATGGGTCACTTATGAGTACCCCTGGCAATCATCTAGAAAACACAACTTCCACCAGCATATCACACCATGGGATATTGTCTACAATTAAAGAAGTTGTCAATAAAAATAAATAAATAAAAATAAAAAATAAGAAAAAAAACAAAATAAAATAAAATAAAACACGAGAACAGACCTACAAGGTTTCCCAAAAGAAGACAGACTTCTGTCAGAGCACTTGATGACCCACCAAAGGTTAATGGTAAGACCCTACTGCTGAAGACACCGTATGCTGTTGGTACGGAATGTGGAGAGACGTGGCTGGAATCTGGAAGAGAGCCAGTCCCCAGACTGATAGCTTGTCTAGTGCCAGAAGGTGCTACATGAGCGACTGGGGAAAATGACCCATTTCTATATAAGCAACTCGAGGTCTAAGCTTCTCAGCAGCAAACAACCTGATGTGATGCTCACACAAGTGCAGTAGTGGCACATGGCCATGGTGAATAACCAACTGCTCTTTGGATTGACTAGCAGATCCATTTAGTGGAACGGAACCCATAGCTAGAACTGGGAAAGAGTCAGAATCATATCCAAAAAAATGAGTTCACTCTCCAATATCAAGCTCCCACCAACCTTAGGCTACTAGTGGGCCCATACCAATTAAATTCTCTCTAAACTAATAATGGTTATCCCATTTATCCAGTGCTGTCTTCACTCTCCGTTGGAGAATCTGCTTCTCATTTTCAGATGGATGCAGAACCTGAGGAGAGAATCAGCCCATTGCACCTCACCAGGGCCCCAGCTGAAGCCACAGAGTAATTGGGGAAATGAGCAAGAGTGCTGCTTTCTTGGTGAACCTGGTACCAACACAAGGGTGAAGGAGATAGACACAGAGAACACTCAACTCCTACCAAACCAGAGATCTAGCGACCCAGAGGCTCCCACAACCTCGTCAGTGAAGTAGACCTAAAACAAACCCAACATGGCTCAGGGAAATTCACGGAAGAGGGGGCGGAAAGATTGTTAGAGCCACAAGGTGGGACATTATGCACAGAGACATTGCCTCTTCCCCATAACTGATGGCTACCCCCACAATGTACGACCCACATTCCCCATGGGGATAACTGGCACCCCCAATGAGGAGGGTCCCTTCGGAGGAGGGAACAGGGATGAGGGTAAGGATGGTACCAACATGTGCTGTTTACATACTGAGAATGTCCATAACTAATAAAGACAAAAATGGTAAAAAAAAAAAAAAAAAAAAAAAAAAAAACACAAGGTCATTTCATAATGAGGAGTGTGCTCTGGAGCCTGGCTGCTTGGATTTGAAGCTGGGCTCTGTGTAACCTTATACAAGTTTGTTGCTCTTGGTCTCTTCACTGCTATGACAAAATGCTACCCCTGAGTGGGTCTTGACACAATAGAAAATGATTTTTTCCTAGTTATGGAAGTTAGGAAGTATAAGATGAAGGAGCAGGAAGTTCTGAGTCTGACAAGGGTCCCCTTCCTGATTCATATCTTAGTATGATGGAAGGGGCTAGGAATTTCTAAGGGTCCGTTTATACAGTCACTAACCCATCCACAACAGCTCCCTCCACTGACATGTGAAATTATATTTTCTGAGACTGGTTCTCACAGATATAAAGCGGGAGTGAGAACAAGAAAAACACACTACAGAAAGAATTCATGGGAAATGAACGTTAGTGCAGGCAAAGCACTAGGAAGACAGCCGGGCACGAGGTGTGCTTTATATGATAAGCAAACCTGTCTTGCATATCTGCTTGCCATTGTGAAAATATAACCAGTCACCCTGTCACTATGCCAGGACGTTGTCACTCCTGCACTAAGATCTCCATCTCATCCATCTGACATCTGAACACTGGAGTTCCTAATCACTCTGTAATGCATTCATTTTCCCCTGTAATGTACTTCCCTGTATGATCTTATCATTTACGATGACCATATGTTATCTATATGTCATCAACTCCAGAATTTATTTCTGACACACACAGATCATTGCTCTTGCCTTTAAGCATATTCTTATCCCATTACCTTGCTGAACTATCCTCCTGATGGCTCACAGGTATCACCAATGTATCATGCCTGTAATTGAACCCTCAGGAGTCCAACCCTCTTCTAACCCTTCTCTGAGCATATGGCAACAGTTCATCTTTCTGAAAATCCTGTATTAGCCAAGCTTCATTTTCCCCCACTAACAGACTTTACACAAGTCACTATTACTTTCCATCGTGCTGTTTCCCCAAACTACAAAGTTATCCATGCATTTCTCTTTCCACCACAGCATTACCATTTCTTACATAAACCACTGCCTTCCCCGTACCCCCCAGTTCTTCTGCACAAGCCAGTCAGAAATGCCAGTTTAACCCGTGGATCAAGTATGCATCTCCTTTCTTATTTGGAGCAAAATAAAACCCACACTTCAGGTATGTGGCCACCAATGCATTGTCCTTTCCCCAGCAACCTAACCTGCCGTCTGGCACATCTTTAATTCCTAGAACCTACCGAGCTTTCTCCTGACGCAGCATCTTCACACATCTGCTTCCTCTCCTGGGACTTAGCTTTCACCGTGTTTTAGCTGACCTGGGTTCATCGTGGGATCTCAGCATAAGTGTAACCTGCTTGCGACGATAACTTCTGATCACTCCACCTAAAGTGGATTCCTTCGACGTCCACCTCATGTGCTCTATTATTCTCTACCTCAGCCCTTCACTCCCTTCAATGTCCACCCAGCTGTCTAGCTGTGACTCTGATTTATCACTGTTTTCCTTCCCACAAAAGACTGTTCTGCATTCCCCTTTCCTGTCACTTTCTCTTTGCTCCGTGAAACAAGAACTGCATCGTTTGGGGCTCATATAATAGGTACTTAGTGAGTAGCTAGTTGCTAAATTGATGCTTGATGTTTGTGTTTGGAGAATAAATTGTTAGTCAAAGTGAAATTATTTTTATATGCTGTGGGCATAATGTATCACTATCCTAGATCAGAAAACATGACTTATATTACAAACTAAGACCTTTCAGAATGGGCCGAAGTATGAGGTCTGATGACAAAAAGAGGAAAATGCTAACAGAAAACCAACCATTACATACTCAAGATCAAAGGGGACAAGCGTAGCTCTTGGGCTCAGCCCAAAGAGGACTTGGGGGTAGACTGCCCCTTACCACACCTGTGATCTGCAGAATTCAAGGGTTTAGTAGGGAAACACGATCGAAGCCGTGAGCCCCTTAGAAGTAACACGTTCCCTTCCTCGTGCTTCTCAGTCCTCCCCCACCAGCTCTGCAACTTGGTTTTAGCAAGGCAGAACTCTTGAAACGGCCTCATCCAAATGTTCACAGAAGAAAGCCATCATGGGAGCACAGACGGGCCCCTGCTGTGCACTCGCTGTTTCTTTTCATATCTCGGTAGCTTAACATCTCAGTCAGAAAGCCGGTCATCACACAGTCCTCGGTGTGTGGACACTATTGAATGTGGTCACAAGCAATGAACTGAAACAAAGTGTCACGGCAAAACTATGCAAATCAGACTAACAGGCAGACTTCTCACCTAACCACCAGCTAATTCACTTCACACGGCTGGGTATGGACCCTACTTGGAGTGGTGGGAAATCTGTCATGTTTCAGATGCCATCAGCTCCAGCTGCCAGCAGAAGTCACTCCCCTTTCTCCATGTGCTGGAGAAACGCTTGTTCCTAGTTTCCTAGAGGTTTTGAAAGCATTGTGAGGTCCCCAGTTGACATTTAACAAGAAATGCAATCTATTCATTTTCATTAATTCTAAAATGTAACTATATTTTTTTTACATTTCTACTCAGGAGCTTCCCCTTCACACACACATGCATGCGCACACACAGAGAGAGAGAGAGAGAGAGAGAGAGAGAGAGAGAGAGAGAGAGAGATGAGAGGAGGATGTGGTAGAAAGACAAGGGACTCTTGTGGAGAAGATATATGTTTTTATAAACTACAAGTATGGATTTGAATTTCCAAGAATGTGGAGGGAATTACTCAGAGAATAGTTTATTAGAAGAAATAACCAGAAAACATTCAAAGAAAAGACATGTCTGGAAAAAAAAATGATACCAAGAAAGAGTCTTCCAAGAAAAATTATGGAGATTCAGCTTTACAGAACAATAAAGTCATGTCAAATTCTGCAGCTGATCTTTTGTAAATAATAATCATCTGTATGGATCCAAGCATGCGTTGGTGACATTGCAATGTGATATCTTATGGCACTAAATGAACGAGGTTCTAAAAGACTCTTCGAAGAAGAAAATGAACTCTAAACAATGAAGTCTAATGAACATCTCAGCTGTTAGGAAATTTTAAAATGGTACAAATCCATTTATTTCTTTTCAAAGGTACATTTCTTTGAAGCAAACTGGCTTTGTCTGGAAAATCATTGCTCTATTCAGGACATACACTTTGTTCCAATTCTGAATGCCTCTAAAGACAATGTTCACTGATGCTTCAGAAAAGAAAAACAAAACAACTTTAGTCGTGGACTGTCACAGTTTTTCCATCTTTTCCTCATGCTTGTTAAATATGACCAGCTTTCCCTTATGTTTGTTAATGCAAAGTCAATGATAATGAATAGTTAATAACACCTACTTTAGCTGTGGTTGTTGTGCTGTTTTCATAAATATATTAGAAGTGAAAGTGATTCACCTGCTATTAAAATTTTGGTCTATTTGGAGCTGGGATAAAAGCAAGAAGAACTGATTAGAGAATTGAGCAGTATTTCCAAAGTTTATGCATAAAACCAACCTAGTCACATAGTTAAACAGATAAAGTCTTAATCTCATTGCAAGTTACTGTGGAGTGATAATCACTGGATTTCAATGGCCTTACGTTATTAAAATTACACACCTCTGAAAGTCAGCTTGAATAATTAGACACCTACTAATAGGTTAAAAAATAGGAGAAAATTGCACCTAATGCAATGACCCACATGCCCAGTAGCTGCTAGGCATAAGTTCATGCTTTGTAATCTAAATCACAGAGTCGCTTCTCGGGATGTGGCTGTTTGACACCAGTGTCCTCGTGATGTCCCCGTGGGCCAAACGCATCACAGAACTAAGACGAAAGTCCTCTCAGTTCCTTGCCCTTTTCACTTAATTCATTTGTATTTTTGTAAAACATTTGCCTATTGATAAAATAATGAACATTGATTATATGAAGTTGAAAAAAGAGCCAGTCATATATTTCCACAAAGAAATAAAACGCTGGTTAGTACATATAAAGGTTGGTTAGTGTTATTCCATAGGATGAACACGTACATGATATTCATTTACAATATTTATAAGACTATAGAGAAGATTGTGCTTTTTTTCTTAATATGTCTTGAGAGCTTTTCCTGATATTAAATATTTTTCTTCAGCAAGATGTTTTACATATTCATATTGTCACCAACAGGTCTGCCTGAAGGTGATGACTATTAAAATTAGTAATAGAAGGTAGCCAACAACTGTCTGAGCAACCAGAGGTCTAAGCTAATCAAAAGCAAACATCCTGGTAGGATGTACACGCCAGAGCAATAGTGGTACACAGCCTTGGTGGGAGATCAGTAGCTTTCTGATTGGCTATGAGATCCACTTGGTGGAAAGGACCCCATAATTGGAAACCAGATCAGAATCCTATGGATAAAGATTATGCCCCCTAGTGTCAAGCTCTCACTAGACTTTGGCTAAAAGAAGAGATACACACATCAAAATCTCCCTGAATTAATAATGCTTATCCCATTTAACCTATGCTGACTTCACTCTCTGTTGAAGAATCTGTTCTTTTTCTAAGGTAGTGAGACCTGAGGAGATAAACTGCCCCTCACACTTCAGCCAAGCCACAGCTGAATCCACAGAGGAAGTGGGGAGACGAGCAAGAGTGCTGCTTCCATGCTGAACCTGACAATCAGCACCAGGGTGAAGGAGACAGACCCTGAGGACACTCAACACCTACCAAAGCAGAGATCCAGAGGCTAAGAGCTCATCACTGAAGTAGACTTAACACTCACCCACCACGGCTCAGGGAATTTTGCCAAAGAGGGGGTGAAAGATTGTAAGAGCCACAGGTTGAGACATCATGACCAGAGGCCTTCCCTCCCCCCAAAATAACTGACTGCTGCTCCCACAATACATAAACCACAACCCCATGGGGAATACCTGCAATCCCACTGAGGAGGGTACCCAGTGGAATGGGGGCAGGAATGAGGGAAAAGAGGGTACCGACACATGAGGTATCTGTGGTAGTTTGAATATATGTCCCCCAATATATTCAGTGTTTTATTAGTTATAGTTTGCATCTGCAATCACCTTGCTAGAGGCAAGGTCACTGGGGGCCCAGTCTTAAGGTGTGGTGAGGGTTTGAGATTCCATTGTAAAGATATGCAAAGCGTGCCTAGTAGGAGTTCCTGAAGTGTGCTGTGTGACCTTTGGCTGTAGATTTGCTCTGTGTGCTGTGGTGGCTGGTTGGCTTTTGCTCTCTCTGCTTGACCCTGTGAAGGCAGGCTGCTTTTCCTGCCTTTATGGAACTTCCCCTGGATCTGTAAGCTTCAATAAATAATATCCCTTCCTCCATAACTGTGCCTGGTCTGGAAGTTCATCTCAGCGAACCTGAAGCTGTCTGCTACAGTATCCATACAAAATATGTTGTTAATAATAATAATAAAGAAGACAAGGTAGGGGTAGGAACATGGGGAGGATGGCTCCATGTTATTGGAAGAACTCCAGGAAGCCATCATGGTCATGTGACCTTTGAGCAGACATGTGAGCCCGCTGCTGACCTGCTGCTCAGGAGAGTGGTTCCCATGCTAGGGACAGGGCCCGGAGGCCAAGAGGACAATGGAACAGAGATGGAGGCAGTTGGTAAGAGGATGAGGAAACAAGCTAAAAGTAGAAAAAGAGAGATGTCAGATCTAGGATGTAGAGATCTGAGTTGGTGAACAGATTATAGCTGGGTGCTGGGTGTTTGTTTTGTGACTGTGAAGAATTTTGATTTTACTTTTAGTGCAATGAGAAGACAGGTGGATCAGGGGTACAAAGCAATGTGATCCTATATCTATTTTGAACATAGCAGTATTTCTTCTCAGTGATTTTTTTTTTTTTTTTTAGAGAGAGAGAGAGAATTGGTGCACCAGGGCCTCAGCCACTGCAATCGAACTCCAGACACTTGCACCACCTAATGAGCATGTGCCACCTTGTGTTTGCCTCACTTTTGTGTGCCTGGCTTACATGGGATCTGGAGAGTTGAACATGAGTCCTTAGGCTTCTCAGGCAAGCGCCTTAACCACTAAGCCATCTCTGCAGCCCCTCTTCAGTTATTAAGAAGCACAAATGGTAGTAGAGAAAGCAAATAAACCAATGTGAAACATGAAGAATTGTTAGTAATGATTTAGGAAAATGGAGCTCCGTGGGAGGGGGAGGAGTTCACTGCAGGGATGGTGCCTGCTGTTGTAGATATATTCTGAAGGTTGCAGGTAATACATTTGCCTATAGAATGCATAGAGTATGGGAGAAAAGGAAAAGTCAAAGATGATGTCACATTATTTGACCTGAAAAACTGATGCTGAAAAATCAAGGGTGAACTAACTTCTCTTTAAGTAGTCTCTTAGTCGTATGTCCCTGTCACAGCTCTTCAGCTCTGCTATCACACTCAGAGAGCCAGAGAAGTTAAATGAACCCACTAGATGTGGCTGTTTTATTTTAAAGGCTTTAATTACAGAAACAAAGGGAGGAATGACCCTTTAAATTATCAATTTTGTGGACATAGAATTATTTACAGTATTTCCTTATTGTCCAGAGAAATCTAGAAATTTAGTCCTGCTTTTTAACAATTTTATTATTGCTTTTCTTTTTTTAATATTTTATTTATTTTTATTTATTTATTTGAGAGAGAAAGAGGTGGGGGGGCAGAGAGAGAGAAAGAGAGAAAGCGAATAGGCACATCAGGGCCTTCAGCTACAGCAAACCAACTCCAGATGCACCCCCTTGTGCATCTGTCTTGTGTGGGTGCTGGGGAATTGAACCAGGGTCCTTTGGCTTTGCAGGCAAACAGCTTAACCTCTAAGCCATCTCTCCAGCCCTATTATTGCTTTTCTGAGACAGGTCTCACTCTTGCCCAGGATGACCTAACACTCCATAGCCCAAGCAAGCTTGAACTCTTGATGATCCTCCTACCTCAGCCTCCTGAATTCTGTGATTAAAGGTATGGGCCCCCACATCTGGATGGTCCTACTTTGTTAATAATACTTCATTAGATTTTGCTACCTCCCCAATCTGCCTACTATTATTTATTACTCAGTGTGTGTGCGTGTGTGTGTGTGTGTGCGCGTATGTGCAGGTATGCATATGTGTGTATGTATGTTTCAATTTGGGGGGGTTAGAATTAGTAGGCATCTTAAATAGAATATAGTGGGATGAATTTAAACCATGATTGATATTTAAATATTAAGCCTATCTTGCTCCTAGTGGTGTAGTTTCTGTCTTCCTTTTTCTTGCTCATTCAGAGACATCTCTCCACTTTATTGATATTTTCAGGAAATCTAGTATTAGTTTTCTTGATGTTTCTCAATTTTAGAAAATATTTTTGCATATCACTTCATCATTCCCTTCTTTGTATTTTTGTCAAACTTCTTGTTCTTTTCTAGACCCTTAATTTGGAAACTTGAACAACTGATTTTAGACATCTATGGTTACCTAATTTCAGGATCTATATATTTCATCTGGACACTGACTAAGGTACATTCCTTAACTTTTGACATGATTTCTTTCCTTTTATGTTAACCTAAAATATACATTTGCAATTTTTCTTAGACTCATTAGTTATTTAAAACTGCATGCCTTGATTTTAAATGTTTGGGGATTTCCCATTTTTTCTTTTACTAATAATCATTTTAATTCTGTAATATAGAAGATGCTGTGTATTATTTCAATATAATTTGGCTTTATAGGGTCTCGCTTCATAGCTACAAATATGTCTTCTTTAATGACACCCTGTGTGCATTTGAAAAATAAAAAATAAATTCTGTTATCTGAGGTGGAGAATTAATAAATGTTAATTAATTCAAGTTATTTGATCATATTATTTAAACATTTTTTGTTACTGATTTTCTGTCTGCATATTCTATGAAGTGGTGAGAAATGATTCTGGAAGTCTCCAAAGGTATGTTTAAAATCACTCAATTTTCAAGTTCAGTTATCAGATGAATAAATATGTTAATTATGCATTAGGGATTAACTGAAACCTTTATCATTGTGAAAAGCCCCACCCATTGCTAATAAAGTCTTTTTATATTTCCCTGATAGTGATTCCAACTGTAGTGGTTTGAAAGAAAAACTTCCCACATAGGCACATGTGCTTACATACCTAAACCCCAGCTGGCACTGTTTAGGAAGATTGTACAACCTTGTGAAGGGGAAGCTTTGCTGGAAGAAGTGTGTCACTGGAGGTGGGCCCAGAGGGGTTTTGTTGTTTGTTCTTGTTTGTTTGTTGTTGTTGTTGTTTGTTTGTTGTTGTTGTTGTTGTTTAGCCTGGCTTCATTTGATGTTCTTTCTTCTCCTTCCCCTGCTACATCACCTTCCCTTCCCTTTACCCTTTGCCCCCCTCTTCTTCCTTCTCCTCCTCCTCTTCCTTCTTCTTTCCTGATAAAGTGAAAATATGATACTACTCTTCTGCTCATGCCTGCCCTGTTTCCCTGCCATAAAAGACTGCCCTCTGGATCCATAAGCAGAAATAAACTGTTTCCTTCTCCAAACTACTTCTGGTCAGGTATTTTGTCTCAGCAATGAGAAGGTAACTGATACATCAACTTTATTCAAATTACTAATTATGGGAAATCTCTTTTCCCATTTGCTTGAAACTGGCCTGCATTTTGATTTAAAATCAGTTTTCATATAGACCACACACATGTCTTGTTTTTTTTTTTTTTTTTTTTTTAGCCAGTCAAGTAGTTCTTCATTCTTTTTGAAATACCAAGTCCATAAACATTTACTATAAATATTTAATATCAGTGAGCCAAGTCAGTATTTGCTCGCTCTGCCCACGTTTCATAAGCTGAGAAATGAAGATGGGCATAGAAATATCAACTTTAACTGGAGCTTCAAAATTGAAGCTTTTCTAAGTATGAAAATAGAGCAAGTTGCTTGGGACATTAAAAAGAAATACATAAGAAGAAAATAAGGAAAGAGCAAGCTTAAATGCAATGAGAAATTGGTATAAACTATAGGTAAGGCGACCTGATCGTGTGAAATGTTGTTACAGCCCAACACCTTAAGAGAGTAAACTTCAAAGTAAAAAGTAATAGTCAGTTTTGGAAAGGGAATGGTTACTGGTAAAGAAAACATTTTTGGTCTTACATCTAATTACTCACAGAAAGGTCCAGTAGACACAAAGAATGTAATTTTTAGTGGGGAAAATGTTGAAATTTTGAAATAAAACCATAATATCACTTTAAAATGTAATATATGAGATATATTTATTATAGCAAATTAATATATGCCATCCATTTAAAATATGTGAATAAATTCCTCTTTGACAGATTAATATTTTGTATCATTTTTCATCTTTAATTTATATTTCTATTTCATTTCTCACAAAGGATCTTATTACAAAAATACATTTTTATGATTGAAAGACTTTGTCATCTAATTTTTTATACTTTTGCAACAAAATCTAATGGGTTACATTTACACATATCTAAATGAATTTCTTTACATTTATGCCAAAGTCTTTTTCCAGATTCAGCTATTGCACAATCCTTGGTAGTAACCAAGAGATTTGTTAGGGCAGTTTCCTGCTAGTTCTTTGTGTTTTAAACAAGGGCAATACGTTATTTAAAATTATTTATATCAAGTTATAGATTTCTATGTATTTCAGATACATTAATTATGGAATTTATATAATTGAGCAGAAGAAGTATTTCTTGGACATTTGCATATTTTCTTTAGAAAACCGTGCATTCAGTTCATTTATGACAGATATTAATCTTCTCTCGGATGCATAGTTGGAAAAGACATTTCACCATTCTGTGGGTATTGCTCCACTCCGGTGATTGTGTCCAGAACTTTTTAATGGATTTACTTGTTATTTGTTTATTTAATTATTTGAGAGAGGGGGAGAGAGAGAGAGGCAGAGGCAGACAGAGACAGGGTGAGAATGGGCGCCCCAGGGCCTCCTAGCCACTACAAATGAACTTCAAAACATATGTGCCACCTTGTGCATCTGACTTTCTGTGGGCACGGGGAAATCAAACCTAGGTTCTTCGGCTTTGCCAGCAAGTGCCTTAATGGTGAAGCCATGTCTCCAGCCCTATGTCCACAATTTTGATGGTTATCAATAATAAACATTGTGTCCAATTTTTTTCAGCCATTTGTAATGTAAATAATTATCTTCTGTATTTCTGACTTCTTCTGAAGAAAGATTTCAGACATGGAAATACTTCTTCACCACAGCATGTGCACATGTTTAATTGCAGCTCCCAGGAGGCTGAGGCACAATCATCATGTCATCTTAATGACATGAGACTAGACCTTTTCTCAAAACATGGTGGAAGGTGAGAGATGTGAATGGGCATTTCCCCACAGAAGAAATACACTGGGTCAGTAATCACCAGGAAATAGTCACCATGGATGTGCAAACACACCTCAGTTGACACACCCTTCTTATACCCACAAGGAGGGTTTTGGTCAAAAAGAGATAATAGGGCTGCAGAGATGGCTTAGTGGTTAAGTCACTTGCCTGCAAAGCCAAAGGACCCAGGTTCAATTCCCCAGGACCCATATAAAGCCAGAAGCACAAGGTGGCACATGTGTCTGGAGTTCATTTGCAGTGGCTGAAGGTCTTGGCACTCTCAATCTATCTCTCTATCTGCCTTTCTCTCTCTCTCTCTCTCTCTCTCTCTCTCTCTCACACACACACACACACACACACAAATTAAAAAAGTTTTTTTAAATAAAAAAAGAGATAAGAACAAATATTGACAATGATATGGAAAACGAGTACTCTCATGCACTGCTGATTGGAACATAAGAGAGACACAGCCACTTGGGAACCAGTTAGGCAGTTCCTAAATATTCAACTAGAGGTCTCATTTGACTAGCAATTCTCATAGGGAGACAGGAAAACATGTTCAAACATTAATATTTATAACTTCACATACAAGCAAGTATATAAATAATGCAAATGTTTATCAAATGATAAAGAGGTAAATAAAATGTGATGTGTCCATACCATGGAAGATTATTTGCCCACCAAAAGCTATCAAGTGCCGACAGATATATTACAACATCCTGAAAACATAATGCAAAATGAAAGAAGATAGTTATCACATATCATAGGATTAATTTGTATGAATTTTCCAGAACTTGAAAATGTATTGAGATAGGCAGTTGGATGAATGGTAGCCTGAGGTTGGATTTGTTAGGAGAATTTGAAGTCAGTAACTGGATGGAGGCCATGAGCTTTCTTTTTGTGTTGAAATGTTCTAAGGTCGATGGTGAAGGTAGTTCCAGGACTCTATCAACATATAAAATTCCATATTGTGAGTGGATGACTCATACATGGCATATGAACTATAAATAAAATGCAAGGAAGGAAGTGAGAGAAGGGGGGAGTTGGGAGGAAGATGGAGAGAAAAGAAGGGAAGAGGGAGGGAGAAAGGACAAAAGGAAGAAAACTCAAGGCTTAGCATGCCCTCATCTCTCAAAGCGAAGCCCACACTGGAGACAGAGCGATTTCACAGTACTCTCCCTGGTCGTCTGACCGCTGTCCTCATAAAGCTCTGACAGCTCACGTGTCGAGAGAAAGGATAAGCAGGCATTGCCTAGAATCCTTGTCCTTGGTTTACAAGTTATCAAGGTTGCAGTGTTGGCTGGCTAAAAGATCATGCAATGAAAGACAAGATTTACATGTGCCCAATATCCATGCATCACACCTGAGCTATAACTGGGAAAAATCACAGGTCTTTGACCCATCAAATTAATGAAAGTGGGTGGAAAATAATAAACTACCCTTATTTAGAGATGTCTACGCCTCAAAGAATGAATGATCAAAAGGAACACTGAGGTTGGGGGTAATAAATCATACACTAGCTGGCCTTTCTAAGACAGGCCTGAAAAGCCAAATCTACCTGTGCTGTCCTTTCATTTGCCATAGAACCAATTAGGCTATGCCCATAGAAGGTATGCAATTAGTATTTTCTCTACTGGAAAAAAAAGAGATTGTAAAAACAATTAAAGACGCATTTGTATCGTTTTTTTTCTTTTTTGTTTGTTTTGTTTTGTTTTGTTTTGTTGAGGTAGGGTCTCACTCTAGCTCAGGCTAACCTGGAATTCACTATGTAGTCTCAGGGTGGCCTTGAACTCATCGCGATCCTCCTATGTCTGCCTCCCGAGTGCTGGGATTAAAGGTGTGCGCCACCACGCCCAGCCTCTGTATCGTTGTTTGTAAAAACTGACTAGTGTCGGGCAATCCATACCAAACAGTATTCAACTGACTTGGCACTATCCTGCAATAAACAGACCTCAAACCCCACAAGTATTCTCAGATCGTGAATTCCTTCCTTCAAAAGCCTAAGGCAAGTGAAAACTTTATTACTTTTTTTTCTCCCAAATTGTGTAAGTAAGGGTAAAAGAGCAAACCCTCATTCATTGTAAAATACAAGAAAGATATCCTGCCTAAATCCGACTATGCCACATTTTTTCTCCTGCTAACCCTCACGCTCATGTTAATGTGTCAAGAGGAATCAAACAGGAGCGAACTGGAACAGGAGGAGGGTTAGCAAAAAATGCATCTGAATTCAACTTCCTTTTGTTTTGTTTTGGATAAAAATACTTTAAAAGAGCTTGAGGACATGAATTTGAGTTTGCCCGTTTTACTTTTCATCTTTAAATTTCCCTAGACGTGCTAATATTACTTTCTCGACTGACTGTATTCTACCAGACGCCATTTTTTTGAGGCCTCTCACATGGGTCCCTTCCACTCTGCCCTTCCTCTTACCATCCTGATTAAGGATTTCAGCCCCCCTTTCCTCATCGTGGCCATATATATGGTTTACATTCCCCTCAAAACTTCCATAAAGTCAAGGACTTCTCTATTGTTTCATTAACTGTAGACCCAAGCAGGCTTGGCACATAGTAAATATAAAATATTTGTTGCCTTGAGATTATACAAGAGATCACAAAAGTCACTTACGCTGAATATAAAGGTGAAAATATTTAAAATGTAGAAATTCCACCAGATAGTCACTAAGGAATCTACTTAGCCATGCGTTTCCAAAACATATTTCCATATATTTAATGTGCCTGAGGTACATTAAATTCTGGGAATATCAGATTTAATAATTAATTAATTATTAATTAAATGAGATCCAGAACTGTTCAAAGTAAACTATGCTATTATTTTAGTATCAAGCAATTAAAAGGGTCATCTGGAAAAATGAGTCATGGGGAAACATTAGCCTTCATTGATCCAAATTGCCTTTAATCAGTCAATCATGCCATTAAACACTCTTGTTTCACCCAATTAATACCTAAAGTAAGTGTTAATCACACTAATGACGGACCACAGAGTTCAAATAAAACTTGTGTAAGATATTGGATGCGTGGTTTTTACTTTACATTGCTTGAAGAATGATGATGATGTGTGGGCTTTAGAGGAGATCTTGTGATTGGAATGCCTGCTCTATCAGTCGGTAAGTTCCTAGCATGTATTTCTCACACCAATGACCCTTAGCTGTTTCATCTTGGAACCAGTGCTAAACTTACACATAGTTGTTATAAATGCCCAGCAAGTATCTGAACCTAAGAGGGTATTGGTCAGTGGCAAAAAAAAAAAAAAAAAAAAATTATCAAAACAAGTCTTTTTTATTTTTTTATTATTTTATTATTTTTTGTTGTTGTTGTTTTTTGTTTTTTTGGTTTTTTGAAGTAGGGTCTCACTCTGGCCCAGGCTGACCTAGAATTCACTCTGTATTTTCAGGGTGGCCTCGAACTCATGGCGATCCTCCTACCTCTGCCTCCCTAGTTCTGGCAATAAAGGCGTGCATCACCACACCTGGCCAAAACAAGTTTTTATTGTACAAGTGATTTATTTCCCTTCCAATTCACTTCTTCCTTAGCTGACATGGAAATGGTTCTCAAATTGTCATTTTTAAGAAACAAGCTTCCAGGTAACAACACTATCTGCTGTACCAACATCCTGCAACATTTTCTCCACTGCAGGTACTTATTACTGCTCAGGGAAGCAGTCACATTAATATAAAATTAAACTACAGAACAAGATTCTGTACAGAAGACAAACCTGTATGTCCACATTATTCTTTGGAGTCGCTTAGAATTTAAGGTAAGTAGCTCAAGGGAGAACAGCTTTAAGGGAAAAGTGTGTTAGGATAGAGATAGCTTTTTCAGAGCAAACACAGGGGAACAAGAAAGAAGGTCAAAGTAGAGAAAGAAATTAGGATGCAAATAGAGGAAATGACAGAGAGTAAGGTCCAAGACAAACAAAAAGGACTATGAGGGAATAAGAATACAATGGAGGTGGGCTGGAGAGATGGCTTAGCAGTTAAGGCATTTGCCTGAAAAGCCAAAGGACCTCAGTTCAATTCCCCAGGACCCACGTAAGCCCTGGGGGTGCATGCATCTGGAGTTCCTTTGCAGTGGCAGCCCTGGCATGCCCATTCTCTCTCTCTCTCTCTCTCTCTCTCTCTCTCTCTCTCTCTCTCTCTCTCTCTCTCTCTCTCTCTCTCTCTCTCTCTCTCTCTCTCACACACACACACACACACACACACACACACAAGGGACTATTAGCACAGGCCTGTGATCCTAACTACTTGAGAGACTGAGGCAAGAGAATCACAGTTGACCTGGGCTACAAGCATGGGTTCAAAGCCAGCCTGCATTAGGAAGGCTCTGTCTCAAAATAAGTAAGTAAGCCAGGTGTGGTGGCGCACGCCTTTAATCCCAGCACTTGGGAGGCAGAGGTAGGAGGATCACTGTGAGTTTGAAGCCACCCTGAGTTTGAAGCCACCCTGAGACTACATAGTGAATTCCAGGTCAGCCTGAGCTAGTGAGACCCTACCTCACAAAACCAAAAAAAAAAGTAAATAAAAAATAAACAAATGGTCTGGGCATGTAGCTCAATGGAAGAACAATTGTCTAGCATGATAAGGTCTGAGTTCAATCCCCAGTGCCACAAAGCAAATACAGATAGAAGTATCCGTTTTAGAAAGAATGAAAATGCCATTTTTAATGGAGTAAATTGTAGTTAGAGAGAAAGCCAAGGAACTAGCTTTTTAAAGCATGTGACCTCCAGTTAAATTTGGATTTCATATAAACAATGAATACTTTTTCAGTGTAAGTTGCTTCCAAATGCTATGTGTGTGGGACATTTTTATATAAAACCTATTTTGTATCAGAAATTCAAATTGAACTGGGTTTGTAGATTTTTACTTGTTTAACCTGACAGGTCAGAGATGAAGTTCAATGTTATAACCTCTTTATACTCGAGAAAGCCCATTTGATGAAAATCACTGACTATAAAGATGTGGAGAAGGGGTGGAGACAGCATGGTAACAGAAAATGTAACAGCCAGGGTAAGAAAAGTTCAGTAATGAGGAGGCTTTTGAATGAGTCTATTTTGGTTCAAGAGGATCTGATTCGACTTAAGCCAATGGTTCATTTTCATGTGGTGTCTCTGGTTACTCTTAATGTTTATGACACTCAATCCCAGAACATAAAATGGAATATTCATGATGCATTAATCTTTTCAGATTAGCAGAAAGTGCTGATTCATCACAGAGAAAATGAGACTTGCCTTAGAGCAGGCTTTGAAAAAAAAATCAATCTGTTCTCTGAATCTTTATACCTCTTAACTGAAGACTAATGAAGATATATTTCTAGAAAAATATTTGAAAACTCTGACCAGGTACCAAATTCCTTCCTTAGGCTCTTGAGAGGTAATGAAGTAATAGTTTTTTTAATTGAATAAAATGAATACTAATATTAAAGACATAAAACATTAACTTCACTTTTATTTAATAAATGCCTTTGGAAAAGTGGATGCAAAGTGACAGTGGCCCAGGTCCGAGAATTCTGCACTATATTCCACTATAGCTGTATGCAGCAATACTAAAGTCAAATCTCCTAATTTGTAAGAAAAAAAATCACGCAGGAAAACAATTCATTGTTTCTAATTTTAAGTTATGTGTGCGTGTGTTATATCATTCTGGAATATAGTATATTTGAGTAATTAACATGAAATTACATCTGTGTGTAAGTGAAATAAGCTATTATAGCTTCTCTGCAAAGCTCTCCAAGATCTCTGTGATCTTTAATCTGAGAATTGATCTGAAATCAGGAAGGGCATCGCCAGGGATGAGGAAGCTGGGTTTTACCACCAGGTTCACGATTACTTTTTGTGTGACCTTAAAGGAAGTCATACATTTCTCTAGACCTCTATTTTGTTTTTAACATAAAACGGGGCTTGGGTTCCACCACTGTAATTTTAATCATTGTTTTAATCAAGCTACATAGAAACGAAATCTTACCAACATACAATATAAAAGTGAAACATTAGATGGGCTGGAGAGATGGCTTAGCAGTTAAGGTTCTTGCCTGCAAAGCCAAAGGAACCAGGTTTGATTCCCTAGGACACACATATGCCAGATGCACATGGTGACACAAGCATCTGGAGTTCATTGCAGCGGCTGAAGGCCCTGACACACCCATCTTTATCTATCTATCTATCTATCTATCTATCTATCTATCTATCTATCTATCTACCTACCTACCTATCTCTGTCTGCCTCTGTCTTTCATAAATAAAATAAGATAAAATTTAAAATAAAAAATATTTTTAAAATATATTTTGAAAAATTGGTTCTGGCCTCTGTCGAGGGAACACTGCTTCATCCCATTAAATATTACCAACCTGCCTGTCTTATCCGTATCTTGCCAATGTCAATATCAAAATCCCCTGTCTACCAGAGAATAGCGCAGAGCTGCCCCAGGCCAGCTATAAGGTATCTCAAGCTGACAGAGGCCACAGTGGCCCTGGGAAATAAGATATTTTTAGTTCATGACAAGGAAGATTTTTTAAAAAAGAGTAAAAACTCAGTTTCTGAAGGGACACACACATTAAACTTGCCCATTCAGATGAAGCAGAAGCCAGATGAATGGTGAATTATAGGAGACTGTCATAGATTAAAGTGACGACCCTAAGGGCAGCTGCCACTTCAGCGAATGGACAAATGAACCCAACTCCTCTCCCTCCTCTCTCCCTCTCTCTCTTCCCTTTCTCTTTCTCCCTCTTTCTTCCTCTCAGGTTGCCTCCCTCCTTCCCTTTTATATAGAAAAAGATGTATTCCAATCCCAAGGCCACTGTTCTAATCTAAGTTGTCAGGAACTTGACAACAACCCAGACTAACCACCCCTGGACCTGTAAGAAACAAGTAGGTAATGCCCTACATTACTGTTATTCAGAGTCCACTCTCTTACCAATGGGCAACTGAGAATTATGTGTCGCTAATTTTCTTTCTTTTAAAGAACATTTTGACAACTTCCATGAATATAAACAACATACTGTGATCACTACCCCTCTCACGGCCCTCTCTTCTCCCCTCTCAAATCCCCGCCCCACTGAATCCTTTCTTCTTTCCAGCCAGCCTCTCCTATTTTTATGTCCTATTTTTTCTTCCTAGTGTAGGGGTCATATGCAGATAGCGTCAGCCACTGTATAGTTATGAATATCAAGGCCCCATTGTTTCTGGAAGACAGTTTTGCATAGCACTTCCCCTCCTTTAGCTCTTAGATTCTTGCCTACATCTCTTCTCCAATGGCCCCTGAGCCTTGGAGGGTGTGACAGAGATGTCTCATTTAGTGCTCAACACTCCATTGTCACTTCTCAGCACTTTGGTGAGTTTTGAGTCACCCCAGTGGGCACCACCATCTAGAAAGCGAAGCTTATCTAACCAAAACTGAGAGCAGAATTAATAAGGGGGAATAAACATAAATACTAAAGGGCAGTTTGGTGGACATAAAACATCCATTTAGCCAGACAACAGCACTTTCTCCCTACGTCCCACGACCTCCCAAGCCATGGGAATTTCATTAGTTTGCAATACCAGTGGGAATTCTATCCTATGGAGTGGGCGTCAGATCCAGTGAGGGCTCATTTCCCCAATAACAGACATGCCACCATTGCACCAGTTGGGTCATTTGGTCTGACTGGCCAACCATGAACATTGCAGGGTTCACTGCTGGTTAAGGCTATGAATGCCTTTTTTTTTTTTTTTTTTTTTTGAGAGAGACAGAGAGAGAGGGAGAGGAAGACAGAGATGGGCACGCCAGCAGCCTCTCAGCTGCTGCGAACAAAATCCAGATGCGTGCGCCCCCTTGTGGTCAAGTGCGGCATTGCGCCCTTGCGTCACTGCATCTGGCTAAACGTGGGACTGGAGATTGGAACCGCTGGAGATTGGAACCAGCGTTCTTAGGCTTAGGAGGCAGGCGCCTTAACCGCTAAGCCATCTCTCCAGCCCCTATTGATGACTTTTATCTTCCAACAGGCTGCACAGTCTTGTCAGCATCTAGACAGCTAGTCAACAGGCAGGCGGATTCCAGCTCAGCTCCAGCTTGACTTCTCAGTGACCTGCAGCCCAAGCATGTGGAGTCTTCAACAACAGAGCCTTACCATCTAGTTCTGGTGGGCAATCAAGAACCACTGTCATATTTTAGGGACACCAGGGGTTTCCCTGGCTAACAACTATGGCTCCTGGGCACAACTTGATCCAATTCCACAATATATATTGCTAATTATCAATCTGAATATATCTAAACTGAACATTTAGAAACTTTATTTTATTTTTTTGGTTTTTTGAGATAGGGTCTCACTCTGGTCCAGTAAAAACTTTATTACAATGTAATTCTATAATTTCATGTCAGCTGAGCCTAATATTTTAAAATATCTAAATTTGTGCTCTGTGTATGTTTATCATTCTTATTCACTTTTGTATTAAATTTTACAAAAACAGCAGTCTGAGAGGGATTAGAAATTGAATTTAAAAAAAAAAAAACTACATCACATAGAGAGATTTCCTAAAGTATAATAATATCCACTAACTAGCCAGTTTTTCAAGGCTCACAAACTCTGAATGATTTTTAGTTGTTTAAAGGATTGGAAAGAGGTGAATGAAAAGGAGGAGGAGGAGAAATAAGAAAAAGAGGAAGAAGAGAAAAAATGCAAGAGGAGGCTAAAGAGGAGGAATAGAAAGGAGAGAAGAAGGAAGAGAGGAGAGCAAGGAACAGTGAGGAAAAAGATGTAGAGGAAGAGGAAACAGACTGTATATGATCTTCAAAGCTCAGCATATTTACAGAAAAACTACATCCATCCCCTCCACTTGGTGACTTGTTTAGGTCTGGCACCGCCCCTCAAAACTCCAAGACCTTGTCCCTTTGGTGAACTCCCTCCAGCCCCGGTGGTAGCCACACTGCCACAGCAGCTCTGGGTGGGGAACAAGGGTGACATCAGACACTTCTGTCTTTGAATGCTAAAAGAAGTATGTGCCAGACTGGGAGAAAAGGTTGCGTAGATACACTACCCGGGGACGACTCCCCAGTTTTAGTGGAGTACAAGGGAGGAAAGCTCCTGTGACAGGTCCACACTGAAATGTCAGCTGCTCTGACATTGAACACGGCGTGAGGTTCCTGTGATAGCAGTGGTCCCTGGAGCTCTTTGCACGACCCTGTAGATGAATCGCCGTGGAGACCCTGGCAGTTCAGAGTAAGTCACACTCTTTCCTGCAAAAGAAAAAAACCTTCTCTTTTGCAATTACCGATTCTGCTCTACACTAGACCCTGAACAGTTGACCTGAGTCTCGGAGTTACTGGGTACCTTGAACTAAGATTAGCACCGATTGAAGAATGTAACCACGAGGTTGATGTGGACGGCAGCAGTGCATCTTCAAGTGGAAGTGGATTGTGAGATTGGGTTCAGGAAGGTCTTGAAGACAACTCAGTTGTGTGGACAAGTGATTTATAGTCCTCTGGAATCTCTTCCCCTCACATCACAATAATAGCCTTGTAAAGAGTTCTGTTTGCTGAGAAAACTGTGGTATATGGTACGGTTCACACACTATTCTGGAAGCTTTACGGCACCACCCATATGTGGATGGCAGCAGTAGGATAGAGGGGAGTCACTTACAGCATTTATTTCCTCCTTGAGCAATTTTTGCCTTACCTGAAAAAAAAAAGAGCTGGTCTAAAAGACAAGGGATAAGTCTACACTTATTTAAAGGCAGTTGCTGGAGCTGAAGAAATGGCTTAGCAGTTAAGGCGTTTCTCTGAGAAGCCAAAGGATCCTGGTTTGATTCCCCAGGACCCACGTAAGCCAGATGCACAAGGAACACATGCATCTGGAGTTCGTTTGCAGTGGCTGGAGGCCCTGGTGTACCCATTCTCTCTCTCTCTCTCTCTCTCTCTCTCTCTCTCTCTCTCTCTCTCTCTCTCTCTCTCTCTGCTTATAAATAAATAAATATTTTTTTAAAAAAACTAAAAAATTAAAGGCAGTTGCTAACAGCCTAGCTGTATGGATAGAAATTTGAAAAGAGTAGGGTCCCACATTGGACAAACTGGTCAAGGGAAAACAGTACATGGATCTTTCTCGAATGATCCCAAGCTGCAGTGAAAGCAATATTTGATACGTGAATCCCATGTCACCTCTGTACACTGAGCATAGGAGAGGAGGCGCCCAGCACAGACATGGGCAAGACGTTCTGTTCTCTGACGTTAGCCGTGAACTGAGTGGCGACAACTACGCATACGTTCCAACACATGTGCTTTCATTGACTGTGACTCTATGGCTACATCCCCAGCTGAGGGAGTGACCTAGCAGACAGAAGACACCAAATCTGAATGTCACCTGGGCAAAGTAGGATTGTCTAAGGTACATACTCAGGTTGAGGGATTTTGAAATGGGTAGTGGGTGGGAATTGTGGGGAATGACGTGACAAGTTGCATAAATTACAAACAATAGTATGTGCATATTTGTTAATTCTTTTGATATATGTGTTGCAATCATTTGCAAGCAGGATGGAGAGGTCATCATTCTTGGGAGTTTACAGCGACCATTCTCATGGATAGATAGGGATACCCCACACTTTTCCAGACCTTCAGCATGGGCTCAGCATGTTGGTGTGAACCTGGCTGGCTGTTGATAGAGCTTTCCCAGACAGTCTGATGGTATGGCAGTTTCCATTCAGCCTTGTAACACCTCCTGCATTGGATGTGGACAGGATGGAAATACTTCCTGTTTCTATGGCAGTCATTGGACCCTTCCTGGTAGCTTCAATAAATCTTATAATTAGCACACTGCAGGCCTTGTGTGTTCTCTGTGAGCTCTTGGCAGCCTAGTGCACTGTCCTGGTGTAAGTGTGTTGTGGGCGGAGCAGGCTTTCTGTTGTGATTGTTAATGACTTGTTTTCCTGGAGCTCAGCCGGAGGTTCCCCAGTATCCTCTTCTCATGGCCTTTGCCACAGTCAGATAAACCCAAACTCCCTTATCAATATCTTCATTGCAGGAGAACATGCAACGGGGTTCAGTTTTCCTGACCTAATCTACACTGGTACAGTTCACTTGTGTCTTCTTTCACCGTGTGATTTTGCCCCTCTAGCCACCCTGTGAACGCTTGTGACCTGGGGAGATGCCAACGACTACCTGTCTACTCACCCAGACATGGCTCAGACAACAAACGGAAGGACGATTGACCAAAACCAGTTGTGGTGAACAAATGAGTTTATTGGGCTCACTGACAGAGCTGGATGACTGACGGGGTGCTTACAGGAGCAATGGATATCTCCTGGGAGCTGCATCACCAAAAAGCCCACCCCAGCATAGGTGACGACTCACAGAAGCTGCGTCTCTCCAGCTTACTGCATCTCTTGCAGGCAGCTGAGTCACATGGGCAATCTTTTCCCAAGTAGTTGTTTATTCTTTATCTAACCTTCAGGAGGGATCTCACAACTTTTTCCCTAGACTTCTTAACCACTTGAGTCTCCTGAACCTCCCTCCTCCCCACAGGAAGGAATATTTCAATCCAAAGGACTCTGCCTGTCCCTCAAGTTGTCAACTGCTCCTAAAGCCTTGGGGAGTGATCTTTAAATTGCTTTAAGCTCCCCCAGAACTGTTGACCCCTTAATTTTCTCCTACCTCCAGTAGGGCTTTTTTTTTTTTCTGATTCACTTTCTGTTTTGTTTTTTTTTTTTAAATTAATGTGTACTCTCCTGTCTGAACATATTGCATATTGGTCATATTCCCATCTGATTCTACTCTAATATCTCCTCTTCCATTCCACTGGGGGCCTTCCTCAGTAGGGTTGCTGGTATTTCGCATGGGGTCATAAATGCACCACTCAGCCTCGACGGGGCAGACGATGTCTCAGAATACTCCTTCCTATCCTGTGGCTCTTACAGTCTTCCTGTCCCCTCGCCCACAATGTTCCCTGAGCCATGGTTGGCATATTTTAAGACTCAATTACTACTGAGCTCTCTGAATACACTGATTTTCAGGTTTGATGAGTTCTGAGTCTCCTCAGTGTCTACCACGAGCTCCCTGGAGGAGAGGCATTTGCTGGAATCCCAAGCACCCTTCAGCTGTTGTGTTGGCAGCAGCACAACTCGCCAACTCTTAATGGCATCTGACAATTGCAAGCTTTTGTTCTGAAAATACACATGAGGCTGAGGAGAAGCCTTCCCTGAGGCATGAACAGTGCGAGTCATAGAAATTCAAGTTCATGGTTGAAGGATGCACTCTGCCAGTGCCAAGTCCTGGGTCCCAATTAACAGAAATGCCCACACACTTCTCTTTAAATTGGAAAATATTATATATATATATATATATATATATATATATATGCATATTCTTTTGAATTATGCATATATTGTACAATAGCTAACTCAAGCCAACTAATATATATTTTCTCACATATTTATTTTTGTAGTGAGACCACAGAGAAATATCAAAAATTCAATGGATAGTTGACTCCATTCACCATGTGTGTGACAGATCTCTTAAAGTCATTTGTCCTGTCTAACTAGGGTGTATATCTCCCTTCACCCACACCTTCCTGACATCCACCCCAACCCCTCTTAGAACCCAGCGTTTTCCTCTCTACTTCTATGAGATCAATGTTTTACAAGGCAGATATAAGTGAGGCCACATGGAACGTTTCATTCCGTGCCTGACTTCTTTCACTTAACATGACATCCTCTAGCTCCATGCGTGTGGTTGCAGGTGCCAGGGTGTCTGAGTCCATTCACCCATTAACTACACATGTGTTCAGCCCACAACCTATACTAGGACAGTGGAATAGGCTGCCAAGGGCTCACAGAAAATACCCAAAGCCAGCAGTGTGCTAATTATAAGATTTATTGAAACTACCAGAAAGGGTCCAATGACTGCCATATGAACAGGAAGTATTTCCATCCTGTCCCCATCACTCTAGGCCAATTCACCATGGCGACAGGAGACTCACAGACTGATACGGAAACACTGACGTCATTAGCTGCCTGTATTCCATTTGTATGGCCAGCATTCCACGGAATAGCTGCCTCGGCTGGTGCGTGTGCACAAGGCCGGTTTCCTTTTCTCCTTACCCGTGCACCTTGCCCAGGGTTACATGTGGGGTCAGCGTTCCTTGGGAGAGCGCTGGTCTACACCGTCTGGACCAAGTCTCTTCCTGTGGTTCCTATGACTGGCTAGACCACTGAGTGGAAAAATCCCCATCTTCCAAGGATCATGCAACATGGACTGCTCCAAGTTATGGCAGCTGGAAATAACACTGCAGTGAACACAGAATAGACGTCTCTTTTATACACCAACTCCATTTCCTGTTCAGTACACACCCAGTATATCAGGTCACTGCTTCACGAGGTAGTTCTGTTTTTAATTTCTTGAAGAATTGTGGCAGTTGTCCTTAATATCTTTACTAATTCACATTCCCAAAAGTAGTACATCAGGGTTACCTTTTCTCCATATCTTCATCAACACTTCTTATTTTTGTCTTTTTTCTTTTCTTTTCTTTTCTTTTCTTTTCTTTTCTTTTTGTTGTTGTTGTTTTTGTTTTGTTTTGTTTTGTTTTGTTTTGTTTTGAGGTAGGGTCTCACTCTAGCTCAGGCAGACCTGGAATTCACTATGTAGTCTCAAAGTGGCCTCGAACTCATGGCAATGCTCCTACCTTTGCCTCCCGAGTGCTGGGATTAGAGGCATGTGCCACCATGCCTGGCTTATTTTTGTCTTTTTAACAGTAGTCATTCCAACAATAGTGAGAACATCTCATTATGGTTTTTAAATAAATGTACCCTCTGTCTATTTGTGTGACAAATTAGGGCCTTATAAAGTTCAAGACCAGAGCAAGGCACTATCTAACATGAATATAAAGGCAGTTTTAACAGCTATGATCATCTTGCTAGGAAAATCATAAAGGGTTTGTTTCTCGATACCATAATTTATGACCAGTATGTTATGAGCATTTTGAAAGCCACCAAGAGAAAATGGCATGTAGTATTTGTTTATGAATGTAAAACCTCTGAAATACCTGAGGTGATTTATTCCCATTGCTGTATAAATAAAACACAACTAACACATATTATTCACAAGGCCACAAAGTGATACTCTGTGTTTATCATATCAGTCCAGAGGAGCATTCTCCATGCCTTCAGCATGATCCGCTGGAAATACAAAGGCTCACATATCATTTTAAGTGTTCTTTTTTAATTATACATCAGAAATGCTTATGACAAACACTTAAAATAGCCAACGGAGAAAGCAGCCAAGCGCAAATATATATATAGCCTAAGAGCATGTGGTGGCACTCCCTACTGAACTCAGTCATCTAAACCCAACCAGAGGACATCAATTGCTGCTGGGAAGTAAAGAAGATTTCAGGCTCATTTTAATCCTAAGATGAAAAGGATAGAAAAGATGCTGAGAGATCTTCAAGTTCATCAAGATTAGACTTGAATTGCTCCAGGGAGAACAGAATCTAATCTTCTTAAACTCTCTGAACAGGGGACATTCAACTTCCCCAGCTACCATTCGTGCCGTTGGGTCCCATCTGAATTCTCTCACGTGACTCTAACTTAAACCACTTCTGTTGATATTGCCTGTCGATTACTGCACAGCCAACAAACTCACCTTGCATCCTTTATTGCCAGTGAATGCTTCCAAATTGGTTTGTGTATGCATATGTAGCAGATAGGGGACCCTGAAGCCTAGATCCATTTATGCAGCAATTTGTATCTCCTGTGCTGAAGACACTTCAGAAACGAAAAGACAGACCAGACTTCAAGACAAAAACTGTAAGCTTAAACAATGTTATCATTTACCTTTGAAGCCTTTTGTGGTTTTAAAACTACTTTCATCATTTTAATAATATTCAGACTTTATTAAAACCTGGTAATAATTTTCCAGGATGACTTTATCAGTGGTATCATCTAAAACCCCACGAAAAGGTCCGGGCACCTTGCCTGTTCGACCATTATCTTTCAGTTCCGTGCCTGAGGCTCTTTCCATTACACTGGCAATAAAGGATGCAAGGTGAGTTGTTACACCTGCTTGATCAATAAAACAAATTAGCACTAGATGTGTTCTTCAATGCACGCTGAAGCAGTGTCCCTAAGTTATCTGAGAGCCCAGGATGAGTACCATTAGTGCATTATTCTATCCAGGGTAAAAACAATAAACATATACAAATTTTAATGTGTAAGTCTTCCAAACATTCGATGGTAAAATAAAGGAGATGATAGCGATGGTACACTTTTAACTCAGTAAAATGGATGTTAGACCATTTCCTGGCATAGCTTTCTCTCATTCTCTCTCTCTCTCTCTTTCTCTCTCTCTCTCTCTCTCTCTCTCTGTGTGTGTGTGTGTGTGTGTGTGTGTACACATGTGCATGTGCACACATTTTAGGGTCTCTTCCCACTGCACACAACAAATGATTATCCACCTTTACATGGGCAGATGGGGAACTGAACTTGGGCCCATAGGCTTGACAACTTTCAGCACATCCCAGGCCAGTCAGAGTCCTTCCTCTCACCTGACCGCCTTGCTCTCCTCTCTCCTTTTGTTTCCTGTGATGCAGAGCTGTGCATGCAGCATGCTCCCACATAAACACACCCATGAGCATATTGTGCTACTGCCTTCAACTCTTTTGGCAGGTGTAGCCCAGGTCCTACTTTGATTCATTTGCTTTAATTAGAGATAATTTGGTTATAAGGAAACAACAGCTCCCAACTCCTGTGATCACTTCATTCCCCTAGTGAACTCACTCAGGAAGACGCAAATCAGCACACAAGGTTCCTCTGCAATTTCTCTCAGCTCAGGCTCAGAGCCCTCCACCACCCTGACCACAGGGCCACATTCCTCCACTGCTCCCCGCAGCATGCAGAAATCCCATGGGAGCATGGGAGGCAATGACTTTCGTCTTAGGAACCTGCCAGAAACGGACAGTATCCTAAAGTAAAAAATTCTCGTTGTCCCAGCCAAGGCCGATGTTCAAATCGAGCCCCTGCTTCACCCAGCAGAAAGGCTGCAAACACACACTCACGGAGCGAATGAGAACGCAAGGAAGTACGTTGGCGAGAGGTCTGCACACGTCACCAATGAAAGGCTATTGCTCCAAATTGAAGTCAATATTTACCTCCTAAGTCAGCCCTTCAGTCAGCAATGCAGCTCCCCTCTCTGTAGAAACTTCCATGGGCATAAATACAGACCTCTAAACACCGTCTGTTTAAAGACTAGATCTAGCAGAGACTAGAGCACATTAGTTTGAGAAAGTTGTGTTCCTGGGATGAGCATCTATCTGTAAGTACATTCCCATGAATCCATAAAATGCTTTTGAACAGTAAAAGCAATATCTCTGTGTATGGTCCAAAATCTAAAAACATAATTCTACTACATAATCTAGGCAATTGTCTCTTGTCATGTTCTACCACGCATGTGTGTCTAGGTGCCTGTTCATGTAGGGAGGTGTATGCATACAGCTGGCACGTGTGTGCACATTCCTGTGGAGTCCAGAGGACCACCTTGGGTGTCATTCCTTAGAAGAGCTGCCCACCATTTTCTCCCCGCACCATCCCCGACCCTTTTTTTGAGATAGGTTCTGTAATTGAGCCAGAGCTTGCCAGTTAGGCTAGACTTGGTGGCCAGAGAGCCCCAGGAGTGCCTCAGTTTGTACCTACCCAGCAGTTTCATTGCAACCTCTTGGACTATATCCAGCAGTGGTCTGGGAGAGTAAACTGTGTGCCTATGTTTGTAGGACAAGCACATCAATGACTGAGCAATCTCCTTGGCTTCAGCTGCAGAATTTTATTGCTTAAGTCTGATGAGTGTTTATGATTATACTTATGAGGTATGAAGTGACTGCTGAAGGCAGACACTTTTAATTTGAACCATTCAGTAATAGGTATCTTTAATCTTCTTTGAATTTAACTTCTAGCTGATTCACACACACACACAAAAAAAAAAAACTGCTAACATTCCACCCTCAGCTTCCATGAGGCCGACCTTCTTACACTCCGTGAGTGAGATCATGTAAGACTTGCTGTGCATCACAATCTGCGATACATTTGGAAGCTTTGGAGGTTTCCAAGGTTGAGAGGCGCTACCACAAGGCAAAGTCACTTACGGAACCCTTGCTATGACCTACATGTTTGCATGAGGCTGTGATCAAGTCGTGCTTGACTCTGACAACAATCACATAAAGATGGTGTTACTATCTTCCTTGTGTAGACTGGAAAAAAAAAAAAAAACAGAAGCTCACAAGACATTATCCAAATGTCCACTGGCCCAACCTGAGCCACATCCCATATGTCTCGCATATTTCATCCAAATTGTTTCTTCTCCGTGGCATGAGCTTAGGGAAAAGTGTATATAAGTGATGTACTCACAGAACACTGGCCACAGGGAAGGATTTCTGGCTGTTGGAGGAGCTAAAAAGTACAATGTGAACATATAAGACAAAAAAAAAAAAAAAATCTGAATCTGGTAAACTCTAGGACCTGAAAGGAGGGCTGTCAGATTGTCCAAATAATAATGCAAGGTGCCAAGTTAGATATAAATTTCAGGTAGGCCATGAATATTTTCAGTATAAGAATCTCCCCCTGCAATAGTTGAAATATATTCACATAACAAGTTACTCATTCATTATCTGCAATGGAAAGACACCCTGGCTTGGATGGGGGACGTCTCCGTGTAAAGAAGTAGTTGTGT
Organism: Orientallactaga sibirica; assembly: GCA_036365145.1. Lineage (NCBI taxonomy): Eukaryota > Metazoa > Chordata > Mammalia > Rodentia > Dipodidae > Orientallactaga > Orientallactaga sibirica. Next base: position 3,124,134 of record JAEOAD010001894.1, on the reverse strand, counting down.
GTGTGGGCAGAGAGGTGGGAGAGGTGATGGAAATAAGTGTAGCAACCAAGACTTAGCACTTCGGGTAAAGAGGAATCACTTAGGGTTCAGAGGAAAACACTGCCGTGATTAAATTTCTGCCTCAGGAAGATTAATCTGGCAGAGAAAGGTAAAACTGATTGAAGTCGTGAAGAACTGTAGGCAGCAGCTCAGAGGAGCAGCTGAATTATGCTACTGGCCACACGCTCAAGGAACCGGTGAAGACCCGTGGGGACCTAAGACAGAACGTCCTCAGAGTGTGTGCACGGACATCCCCTAATGACATTTGCCTATCTAAATCTGTAGCACTAACAAACACCTTTGAAAATGGATATGCCATTGTCAATATTTCTATGTCAAAAAATAGAGTGGAAATGCTTCCTGGAACATATCCCCCACATTGGGTGACATTTTTCCCAGAAGCGATGTAAATAGCTCAGACTCAATCCCGAGTTCCTGCACTAACTTCACAAGTAGTTTTTCATCACAACAGTGAACGCAGAGCACACACTCAAGAGACGGATGATGGATGAAGGACAGCTTCGAGCAGCCAGTGACAATGAAAAGCAGAGGACTGAAGACTGCGGCACACCAGAAGGACAACTCACCTTTGGTGGCTGTCCGTCAAGCACGAAGTTTATCTTCTGCCCTAGGACTGCACTGCTAACCACCCGTATGTGCACAGCACTTTAAATCCACAATGTTACTACCCTACAGAGACTTCCGACACCATCCATTATGCCTAGTCTCTAGTTGCCACACAAGTGTCATCTTGACATCACGTCACAGGCAAATGGAAAAAATATACAAAACAATCTACTTTTAAAAATGCTTTAAAAGAAGGGCTGGAGAGATGGCTTAGCGGTTAAGGCGCCTGCCTCCTAAGCCTAAGAATGCTGGTTCCAATCTCTAGCGGTTCCAACCTCCAGGTCCCACGTTTAACCAGATACAAAGTGACGCAAGGGTGCAATGCTGCACTTGACCACGAGGGGACGCACGCATCTGGATTTCGTTTGCAGCAACTGAGAGGTTGCTGGCGCGCCCATCTCTATTTGTCTTCCTCTCCCTCTCTGTCTCTCTCCAAAAAAAAAAAAAAAAATGCTTAAAAACAGGAGGAGGGGGGATAGAGACATGGCTCATGGAGTACACGGCTTACCATGCAAGCATGAAGACCTGAGTTGGTATTCCTAGCACCCACATAAAAGCCAGATATGACACATGCCCACAATCCCAGCACTGGAGGATCAGACATGAGAGAATCTTTTGGGCAAACTGGATGGGTTGTCTACTCAAATCTGTGAGCTCTCGGTTCAATGTAAGATGCTGTCTCCGAAATACGATGGAGTATGACTGAGGGAGACATCTGACATTGACCTCTGATCTCCACAGCATGTACACACATACCCCTGTGTGCACATATGCATCCACACAAATACAGACATGCATATACATGTAAAATGTTTAATCAAATGATTTTGTGTACCCTTTATAGCGTAGAGCAAAAGTTAACCAACCAAAGCCATCAAGCCTCGACCTGCATATTGTTTTTAATATTGTCATCAGAACAGAGACGTGCCTTCTTTTGAGAATGAGTGGCAGCAAGGGAAGGAATGGGATTTTTATATCCCCAAAGCCGGCAAAGAGTCCTTGGGAAACAGAAAGCAAACGTTACAATTGTTCTACCCTGCACTGCAGAGATGAACAACCACACGCGTATGCACAACATCTTTTACAATTGAGGTTCACAACAAGGAGTGACCTGCAGCCACTACTCAGTACCCACCAACCGAGAATATAGACCATCTCCAGGCTAGGACTCTAGACAGAACAAAACAAAACCATTTCTCCAATAACTAAAATACATGGATCCAGAAAGTTTATTTCTGGTATAGACACACTGGTATAGACACAGAGGTTTGGCAGAACATATTTTGCTGGTTTGTTCTGGTTTCACCATTATTATCTGTCTTGTAGGAAACAATCTCAAACAGATTGCAGTTAAATATCAAGTTCATCTTATTCTATTATTTCGCATTCATATGTTTGTTTCATTTGCATGCCTGCTGTGGAAGGAAAAGAAAACATCATTTTCAGACACTTCTCAAATTCATTTGACTACATGGATTTTATGGCACTTTGTTTTTATTTCAGTGTACACCTGGGTAAATTGGGTTCTTGGATTAAGTTTGGATTGGATTGTGCTGTCTGATGACCACTTGTTAGTAGTTTCCAACAAAATATATGCCACAACACTTAACAGGTCTCACAGTGAATTCACCTAATGCTACATCTCTGTAATAGCCCTTATATGATTGAATTTAAAAAAAGAAAACAAACTACATCATCAGTTTGATCAGGAAAGTTTAACTATAAAGAATTATGCCTAGCACAGAAGAATTAACATTTTACTAGTTAAAAAAGGGTCTAGGGAGACCTGAGTTCAAATCCCCAGAACCCAAATAAAAATGCCAGGCATCGGGCTGGAGAGATGGCTTAACGGTTAAGGCGCTTGCCTGCAAAGCCTAAGGACCCATATTCAACTCTCCATATCCCATGTAAACCAGACACCAAAGATGAGGCAAGCACAAGGACGTGCACACCCATTAGGTGGCACTAGAGTCTTGAGTTCAATTTCAGTGGCTGAGGTCCTAGCATGCCAATTCTCTCCCTCTCTAAAAATAAAATAAAATATTTTTTTTAATGCTGGATATCATCTGTACTTTCATTGCTGGAGAGCCAGACATGAGAAAATCCTTGGGCACCGTCAGAACACCTAGTCAAATCAGTGAGCTTTAGGTTCAGAAAGAGAGAGGGAGAATCCTTGTTTCAAAATATAAATAAGGTAGATAATGATTAAAGTGGACACCCGGCAGCAACCTCTGGCCTTGATGTTCACATGCACACACAGGTGCACCCACACACACACACATACATGCATGTGCAGGGCACACATATAAAAGAACAACAAGGACTTCAAGAGAAGTGGACAGGAGGAGAAGAACCAATGTCAGTAGGGCTGAAGAGCTAACCCAGGGAAGGAACACACTCAGTGGAGGGCTCCTTCTAGGCTAAGATGAGGGCTTCACAGCAGATAGGTACATTTCCTAAATTACTGTATATTGACAGTGATGAGGAAGGAACGACAGAGAGAGCAAATGAAGGAAGGGGGAGGGAGGGAGGGAAGGAGGGAGAAAGGGAAGAAGGGAGGATGGGAAGAAAGGAAAGATAAAATCAATCAGATAGCACAGGACATACTGGAAAGTTCCCCACTAGGATAAGGAGGAACTCACTTGGAAATTACCACCCACTGGGGCACGAGTAAAATTATCTACCGTCCACTGTTTGGCCACACTGTGTCCTAGAAACAAGGGGGCTGGAAGCTGAAGATGTACTTTTCCTTTGCAACATTGCTGTACTGCCCTCTTTGGACAAAGCTTAGTAATACACCTAGTTTTAAAAATCACTCTTTTTTTTTTTTTTTTTTTTTTTTTTTTTTTTTTTTTTAACAGTTTGGCTTCAGCATCACAAAGTTCTCAGAGGTATGAGCTTGGAGCTAAAAGGCAATAAATTGCTGATTGGCATGAATAATTGTAGTTTTCAAATATGGCCTGCATTATTGAATCAACACATCAATTCTTAGAAGTTACCGGACTACTTTCCTCTGTCCTCATGCTAGAGAACTGCCCTGACTGGACACAGTGATCTGGCTGTAGATGCACCATGCTGCGATTTGACTGAAAACTACATGACCATTTCCAAACCTAGGCTAATGTTCTTTTCTTAGATTTAATCCCTCCAACCCTTCGAGTAAAATATTGGATGTCACACCACCCTCTCTTTCAAGTCCAGTTCAAAGGCACAGCCTTCGCTGTCTTTTCTAAACTTCTCACATGAATGGTCACCTCTACTCTGAGCCTATGGTACCTATAACAGGAGGTACAAGTAAAGGGACACAGGCCAATCTCCCTCAGGAGATTCTCTGGTGGGGTCGAAGACAGAATGATTAAGAGGTGAGAGAAGAGCTAGGACTGTTTCTAAACAGGAAAAGTGACCATCGTTACCAAATGCTACTGATACAAAGAGTGAGGTAAAAACTGAAAGCAGGGCTGGAGAGATGGCTTAGCAGTTATGGCATTTGCCTGCAAAACCAAAGATCCTGGTTAGACTCTCCAGGACCCCCACAAGCCAGATGCACAAGGGGGCACATGAGTCTGGAGTTCATTGCAGTGGCTGGATCCCTGGAGTGCCCATTCTCTCCCCCCCCTTCTCTCTCATAAATAAATAAATAAATAATTTTTTTAAAAACTGAAAGCACAACACTTCAAACACTGAAGTTGACTTTAGTGGATTTGTCAGAATAATGGAAGCCAGTCTAAATGACAAAGGAGAGAGAAAGCATGAAAAGAGCTAAGTTTTCAAATAAGGTAACTGCTTGATCAAAGATGGATGTTTTCCTTACTTTTATGGTTGAATACTTTGCAGCCTGATTTTGTATTCATGCAAATGATATGCAAGAGTAGAAAATATTTAGAGGCAAACATGAAGCGAAGGCTAGAGACACTGGTAGCTAACACACAACTACAGAACTGTGTGTTAGAATGAGGCTATTTCAATCAATAAATAAGCAAGAAACATAATTACAGAAATACAGATACAGTGATCAGGGGTTTGGAATATGACAGCTAAAATAAACCCTTCCTTCCTTAAGTTGCTTCTTTTCACGGATTTTGTCACTGAATGAGAAAAGCAACTCAAACCAGCTCCTGACTGAGCCCTGTACTCACAGCAACGTTCTAATATGAAATTAACCGCCCCTAAAAATAAGTGCAACCTTCCTCAATGTCCTTCACAACAATTTTCTGCTCTACCGTGTCCTGTCTTGTCATTTCACATTTTCTGTTTTGATTTTTTAAGTCAGGGTGTCAATCTAATTCAGGCTTACCTAGAACTCACTTTGTAGCCCCAGGCTGGCCTTGAACTCACCAATGATCCCCTTACCCCAGCCTCCTGAGTACAAGGATTAAAGGTGTTAGCCACCACTTCCAGCTGCCATCTTGGCATTTAAGAATTCATTGTACTTTAAAATCACATGAAGTTGCCTGTTCCCTCCCTACCCAGGATCATTCCAGTGTCCTTTTACATAGATAATTTTAGCTGAGTTGTTCCTTTCTCCTGAACCCATCCCTCTCTTCATTTTTCCCGTGCAAAATTCTTTCACTTCTGGCAATCCAATCTCAAATATTTTCTTTCCAATGAAGACTGTCCTGTTGCTGCATTAAATAAATACTCACTTCTTAGTCTGATCAACACTTCATGGTTCCCTGATGTCAATTACCATGCTCTACAGGTATTTTATTGCAATGTCTGTTATCTTGAGAAAACACCAGCTGATAAGCAACTTGTAGTCTAGGACAGTTTTAGGGAGCCAGCAGCAGAACGAGGGAGGTGATGTATTAACTCTGACAATTGGGTATGAGGCCCAGCTGTTGTACTTGCTAGCTGGTCTCTTCAGTCCTCAACTTCTGATTCAATGAAATATAGGTAATATCACCAGCTGCACACATAAGGAGACTAACATGATGTTCCACTCAAAGTGAGCATCAAATAAACCAGTTCTTCCTTTTCGTTATATCTTTAATGTGTTTGTATGGAAATGTGGGCAGTGGGAAGATTCTCCATCCTGAGAACTCAGTGTAGTCAACTGAGCATTCCCACAGAGATCTCTAGAGCAGGCATCTCTGCAAAACACTTTCACTTTCCCAGTATCAGCTTCTCCTATACTGGAAGTGATTTATCAATGAACCTAATGGCCCAACAGTTGGAGGAACAGGAAGAAGAGGCGTCAAGAGGAGAGGCAGATCTCTAAAATGAGATTCCTTCTTCAGGATCCGCGGCATGTGGAAAAGGGTGGTAATTACTGAACTCATAAATCACTAAATAAAACCATTATTTTAATTTTGCCATGTTTAGTGCATTCAGCTAATCCATTTTATATGGAAACATTAGTGCTTTCTCTTCTCTGTCTAACCTGATTCTTTGTTCTATCTGTCCCCTCATTTTCCATTATTCTCATCCAATGCAATTACTACCATATTAAGGAAATTTTCCTGGTGCTTTCACTTAAAAAAATTGAAAAGTTAGGGGCGGGGGAAGTGGCTTTGTGGGTAATGTGCTTTCCATGCAAGCATGATTCCCTGAGTTTGGACCCTCAGCACCTTGTAAAAAGATGGGTGCTGTTACACTATTATCTGTAATCCCAGAACACCTAGAGTGAAAAGAGAGATTGACACAAGATAATCGGCCAGAAGCTCGCAGGCCAGGAAGCCCGGAAAACCAGCAGTGAACAGCAAAACAAGAGTCCCTTCCTAAACAAGGTGCAGGAGGAGGACTAACCCAAAGTTGTCTTATGATTTCCACATGTGGAACATGGCATGTGTGAATACACACACACACACACACACACACACACACACACACACACGGCAAAACAAAACAAAACAAAACAAAGAGTTACTTAACCTACATAAGGTGACTTTGAGTTATAAGTGAACGCATGAACACTGGGTTAAATGTTCCACTTTAGTATAATACTCAAGGAATAAACAAATCTCTTTCAGTAATTATTCAGGCAAAGTGAATAATTTCACTTTGATGTCTATCTGCTGAGAACGTAACTTTTATATTAGATTTGCTTATGTGGGCCAAATCTGTAATCTCATTCCTACCCTACTTAAAATTCATTTCCATGGTAAGAAGATATATATTGTATTCTGCACAAATAAAAACCCTGGACAGTAAAACAAATACAGGGAATAAGTCATGAGCTACATTTTAACAAATTTAACTTATTAATCAGTTTAGCCAACATTTTCAAAGGCATTGTAAAATCGGCTTCAAATCATTTGTTTGAAAAGAAATTCCTCTCTAAAGGCTGGAGACATGGCTTAGTGGTTAAGACGCTTGCCTGCAAAGCCAAAGGACCCAGGTTCTATTCCCCAGGACCCACATAAGCAGATGTATAAGGTGGTACATGCATCTGGAGTTCATTTGTAGTGACTGGAAGCCCTGGCATGCAATCTCTCTCTCTCTTTCTTTCTCTCTCTCTTGCCTTTTCTCAAATAAATATATATTTTTTAATTTTCCTCTGAACACAGGGAAGAAATATAACTCTTAAACATCAGCAATAGGCAACTAATTAATTGAATATAAATTTGTATGTATGTTTTATACCTGAATATGGTAAGACTCCCGATGGCTATCTTTGCTATAAGATTTGTATAAAGAAAAGAAAATCGAGCCGGGTGTGGTGGCACACGCCTTTAATCCCAGCACTCAGGAGGCAGAGGTAGGAGGATCACCATAAGTTCAAGGCCTACCCTGAGAATACAGAGTGAATTCCAGGTCAGCCTGGGCTAGAGTGAGACCCTACCTCGAAAAACCAAAAAAAAAAAAAAAAGAAGAGAAAATCATTTACATGATGACCTATAAACACATTGCTCAGGCTGGGCATTAAAAGTTATGCCACCTTTGGGGCTGGAGAGATGGCTTAGTGGTTAAACGCTTGCCTGTGAAGCCTAAAGACCCCGGTTCAAGGCTCTATTCTCCAGGACCCATGTAAGCCAGATGCACAAGGGAGCATATGCATCTGGAGTTTGTTTGCATACCCATTCTCTCTTTCTACCTGCCTATTTCTGTATCTCTCTCTCAAATAAATAAATAAAAATAAATAAATAAATAAATAAAATATTTTTTTAAAAAAGAATGTGTCCACCCCTTTCTAAGGAGAATAATAGTAGATTTCTTTAAAAAAAAAAAAAAAAATGCCACCTTAAAAGTTATGCCACCTTAAAAGTTATGCTACCTTGAGGCTGAACCTTAAAAGTTATGCCACCTTAAAAGTTATGCCACCTTAAAAGTTATGCCACCTTAAAAGTTATGCCACCTTAAAAGTTATGCCACCTTAAATGATGAGAAGTTCACCATGATGTTTCCCTTGGCGTAAATGCAGCTCTATAAACAGAGATCTCTTCTTCAAGATCCTAGAGAGTTTGAACCACAAGAACCACAGAGGAGTTTCAGCTTAGTGTTTCATAACTGAAGGGAACACTCAGGGACATAATGCCTGGGCCGGGATCCCTCTGTCTGTTAAAGTCCACACTGGAGGACATTGGTGGAAAATGAAAAGTATTATTCACCATAGATATTTTCAGAATAGTTTTATTGGGTTTTGTTTGTTTTATCCAAATACCTTATTCTTACCAAACATATAAATCAAAAGCTAATTACCATCTCTGGGAAAGTTCTCAAAGGTAAATTAAAATGAAGGATGAAAAACAACAACGAAAATCTGCTATATGGAACTGAACACACCATTGGTCCCTAGGAAGTAAGCTCTTGGAGCTCTCACATACATGTACCTTTGAGTGTGACAGCTGAAGAAGGGTCACCCACTTGCCAACACATGAAAATGAAAGATACATACCCAGGACTGAAACCTGACAATTATGCTTTGGAAATCCCAGCAGCCTTAATGTTAGCCCACCCTTGATCTACAGAGGGCAGTGAATTTCTACCCATCCGTCACAACTCAAATTTCATCAAGAAGACTGAGTTTCATTTTGTCACTCCCTCCTTTCTCTGTCCCCAAAACTTTTCTCTCTAGTATTATGAAGGTCTTCTTTTCCTTTATCATCTCACTAAGATATGCACATATGAATACACATCATTTATTTGTTATGAAGTTTCCATGAATAATGTATAACTGTCTTTCCTGTCCTATGCATTACAGGCCATCTCCATTACATTGGGTTTATGGCTTAGTTTGTGGCAATTCGTTATTCTACTCAGAACACAAGGTCACTGGGTGACTGGTGTAGATCAGAACCATGGAGTAAAGAACCAGGATGTGTAGATAATACACTGAGCTCAGGGAAATGAAATGGACATGAAAACACATGATAATAATCAAGTTAAAAACTATAACCCTAGGTTATTAATACTATCCTGTTGTCACATAGAGGCAATTTGGGTCTGAATTTAGCTTAAAAATATCCAAAAACAATTTCAATTGTCACAACTTTGGAGATAAAAAAATACTGGTGACATCTCACAGGCAAATGCCAAGGATCCTTGTTTTAAGAAACAGCCCCTTACACCAGAGAATTATGTGGCCAAAATTGTCAACCAGAGCAAAGGTGAAAATACCTCTCCTAGGGCATTAGTCTAAGTATTTTGTGTACATTAACCCGTTTAAACCTTATAGTACCTTCATTTCCCTCACGAGTTGTAGGAGTCACAGAAAGGTTAAGTAATTTGTGAAATAATTTACAGCTAGTAAGTTGAGAAGTCTAGACCTCAGCAATGCTATACTCCCTTGCCCACGCTCTTGCTAAAATCATATCTATTTTTTAAAGACACAAGTTATTAAAATTTTTGTTGCTCTATAAGACCGTCTCCTATGGCTACTACAGCAGCTCCACACTCTAAGTAATATCTGTATTACTTTCATATTTCATGAGCTGTCACTCATTGCACGAAGCATCCTCTGATTCCCTTCCCACCCACACAGTTAAAAAGAATTTGTTCTGGTCTTTAAACTCCCAGACCTGTTTCATCTCATCTAGAGCCTCAAACCAAGATTTCCCCAAACACTTTCCAAGTAACAGTGGGTCTTCCAAGGATTAAAAGGTATTGTATGAATAAAAGAATTCTGTGGCCAAATCATATTTAGATATATTAGGTGAAACAAAATTAGGCTTTCTCTTAAATTCCTCATGGACTGTCAACTTCTAAAAGCAGGTGGACTTTAATACCATGCTATCAACTTTGAGCAAAATACTCTTCTTTATGCAGCTACTTATGAAATATTAATTTCACTAAGACCAACAATCACAATAATTAGCATGTTGTTTGGTTATAGTTGTCTCTTCTCACTTCTTGAATGGCCTACCCAGTACCCTGCTCCTAATCAAATGGGCATTTACTAACACTCGAACATCTAAAGCAAGATAAAATCAAGACCAGACCTGAAGAGGCCCAGAGAAAACAAGTCTACTTAAGTTTCAGAAGTGACCACTCTCTTGCTAAATTTTCAAACACAAGAAAAACTAAGCTTTAGCTGCTTTTTTTTTTTTTTTTTTAATGACTAACTCAAGAAAAGTAGATCTGGAGATAGACAATCCGAACAGCCATCAAACTTATAAAGCTAGGCTTATCCAAATATATAGACAAAATAAGGCAGCAGTATCACTAACGAATCAATTACTTGCTATGCTTGACTTCAGGCTTGTTCTAGAAGAGTTCCTGTCACATCTCTCACTAGAGCTCCTCAACAACTTTTTTTTTTTTTTTTTTTTTTTTTTTTTTTTTTTTTCGAGGTAGGGTTTCACTCTGGCCCAGGCTGACCTGGAATTCACTCTGTAGTCTCAGGGTGGCCTTGAACTCACAGTGATCCTCCTACCTCTGCCTCCCGAGTGCTGGGATTAAAGGCACCACACCCGGCACAAACAACTTTTTGTTGAAAGCTGCCTAACAAGTGAATTGATTGTTATAATAAACATTGTATAATTTTTACATGTATGACTTATTTTATTCTAACAATGTATGCTAAACTCTGTCACCCTGCCAAATACACATGGCACACACACACCATCAGTTTTCTGATAATTGCTCTCATTGGGGACTTCAAATACAAACACACACACACACACACACACACACACACATACACACCATCAGTGTTCTGATAACTGCTCTCACTGGGGACTTCAAACACAAACACACACACACACACACACACACACACACACACACACCATCAGTGTTCTGATAACTGCTCTCACTGGGGACTTCAAACACAAACACACACACACACACACACCATCAGTGTTCTGATAACTGCTCTCACTGGGGACTTCAAACACAAACACACACACACACATACACACCATCAGTGTTCTGATAACTGCTCTCACTGGTGACTTCAAACACAAACACACACACACACACACACATACACACCATCAGTGTTCTGATAACACTGGTGACTTCAAACACAAACACACACACACACACACACATACACACCATCAGTGCTCTCTGTTCTGATAACTGCTCTCACTGGGGACTTCAAACACAAACACACACACACACACACACACACACACACACATACACACCATTAGTGTTCTGATAACTGCTCTCACTGGTGACTTCAAACACAAACCACACCATCAGTGTTCTGATAACTGCTCTCACTGGTGACTTCAAACACAAACACACACACACACACACACATACACACCATCAGTGTTCTGATAACTGCTCTCACTGGTGACTTCAAACACAAACACACACACACATACACACACACACACATACACACCATCAGTGTTCTGATAACTGCTCTCACTGGGGACTTCAAACACAAACACACACACACACACACATACACACCATCAGTGTTCTGATAACTGCTCTCACTGGTGACTTCAAACACAAACACACACACACACACACACATACACACCATCAGTGTTCTGATAACTGCTCTCACTGGTGACTTCAAACACAAACACACACACACACACACACACACACATACACACCATCAGTGTTCTGATAACTGCTCTCACTGGTGACTTCAAACACAAACACACACACACATACACACACACACACATACACACCATCAGTGTTCTGATAACTGCTCTCACTGGGGACTTCAAACACAAACACACACACACACATACACACCATCAGTGTTCTGATAACTGCTCTCACTGGCAACTTCAGATACAATGTACATGCTCATTGCCCATCCTGGACGTGGAGTAACCAGCAACGTGGCTGTCTCATGAGCAAGTCATGTCGCTTCCAGACGACACCAACTAACGATGCCTCTGACAAGGAAAGAGACGCAATGCCTCCAAGTAGTCACAACTGGCCTATGCGTGGCTTCCTCGTGATCTCAGTGTCACAGGGCGCAAAGGAAGGGACAGTGCTTTGCAATACTGTCTTCTAGATACAAAGTGGTCTCAATATTCATGACCTCACAGTGGCTGACACTACCTACACAAGACTGCATAATAGGAAGGAAAAAAATGACATTTAAATAGAAGAAAGCCAGGCATGGTGGCAAACGGCTTTAATCCCAGCAGTTGGGAGGCAGAGGTAGGAGGATCTCTATGAGGCCACCCTGAGAATACAGAGTGAATTCCAGGTCAGCCTGAGCTAGAGTGAGACCCTACCTTGAAAAAAAAAAAAAAAAAAAAAAAAAAAAAAAAAAAACCTCCACAGCCATAAAGCTAACATAAGCCATTTCTCTTTGCAAATTAATTGTTTGAGCTCTTTTGTTATAGTGATAGGAAACGAACATACTAATACATGCAGGGTTTTGTCACTGTGACTTGTAGCAAAACATGATGTCAAGATAGCTACAGACAAATGGGTCATGAACTCTGACTCTAGACCTAAGTAAACCACACACACACCATAGTGGCATAGTGAAAATGGTTAAAATCCTAGAGGAAAATGCACAAAATAGTTGGACGGACATTAATGCAAAGGATACATATGCAGATTTCCAAACATGAAAGGGTGTTTGACACAATTAGTCATTTGAGGAGCACAAATCAAACCAGTGAGTACTATGGCTCATCTCCTGGAATTGATAGCAATAAAATGATAGATAATAATAAATGTTGGCAAGTACATGAAGTAATTCATAGCCCATAAAATGGAGCATTCTGGGAACGTATAATACCTTGACAGTTCCTCATAAAGACCAACGTGGAGTTGGCATAAGAGCATCCCTGGTCTGTGCATAAAAGAATTGATAATCTATATCCACACAAAGTCCTATAAAAAATGAGGATCATGACATGATTCAAAATAGTGGAAAGGTACAAAATAACCCAAATATGTATCAACTAATAAATGGGAAGAATTAAGGTGTCATATACTTAAAATGGAATGTTTCCCAGCAACAAATGAAGGGTTGATTTACACTACAACATGAATGAACCCTGGAAATAATATAAATTGAAGACATCAAATACAATAAGTGAAGTATTATATAATGCTGTTTACATGATGTCTTCAAAATGGGCAAATCCAAGAACAACAAAGTAAAAAATTAGATTGGTAGTTGCCAGGAAGGAGGGAAACTGGGAAGTAACCACTAATGTGTGTGATTTTCTTAGAAGGTGATGCAAATATTCCAGGCTTAGATAATGTTGATGGTTACATATTCACAATGTGTATAATGCGAATAATGTATTTTAACTGGGCTGATTTGATGGCATGTGAGTCATGTGATAGTACATTAACTACCTAGAAGTAATTCACTCTTACAGATTCTCCCCCTGCCCCCGCTAGATTCAGTCAAATTAGAAGGAGCTATTTGGGCTGGAGAAATAACTTAGCAATTAAGGCGCCTGCCTGCCAAGCCTAAGAATGCCTGTTTGATTCTCCAGGTCCCACGTTTAGCCAGATGCAAAAAATGATGCAAGGGCGCAATGCCACACTTGCCCACAGGGGGCGCATGTGGCTGAGAGGCTGCTGGCACGCCCATTCTCTCCCTCTCTCTCTCTCTCTCTCTCTCTCTCTCTGTCTCTTTAAAATTAAAAAAAAAAAAAAGAATGAGCTATTATCTTTCAACAAGTCCCAAGGCCTAGTTAGAGTCTTGCTTTAAAAGACAAAATCTCACTTTATTCAGCTCTGATTGAAATTACTTTATGTTCATTTTTCATGAAGGTAGGACTCTCCCCTCATCTACCCCTTAAGACGTTTGCAACAAGCTTTGGGCAGCAATGAGGTTGATGCCTCCACTATCCTTGTCATCATTTCTGCCTCTCCCCTGTGCATGTCAACCTCTGCCCTCCCAATGCACACTTTCAGATGGAAATCTCCTCTTGAAGGCTCTGAGCCACTCTCAGCATTCTAAAACTACGTTTCCATGGTGAAGGCTACAGATTCTCAAAATGGCCCTGCAGGCAGAGCTCAAACCGAAGGATTGCTGGATATGATCTCGCCTAACTTCTGGCTCCTTCCGCCACCCAAGGACCAGCTCTCTCTGCAGCAGGTCTTACAAGTTGACTCTTGCTTCTTGCAACCCAGAAGTTTCCTCTTCAGATATCATTATTCCTCTCCACTGATGTCTATTTGGGGTTACAAATCACTTTTCTAACATTTGGAGGGAAAGTTAAGTTCAACCTGGTAGATTCCTTCCCTCCCCCCAAATCCTGGAATGCTCCCTCACAAACAACAATCACCTGGAAGATCTACTCAGCTTTCTTGTGTAGAAGGAGGGTGAGCTTTGGGGTCAAAGACACTGAGATCCCATCCCAGATTCCCCCTCATCAACCAGATGATTTGGAATGAACCAAAGTTTCCACATCTTCTCAGAACCTGTGAGTAAAACTTAACCTTAAACTATACATTGGGAAGACAGTAGTAAATTTTACAGTAGGTGAAAGGGAGAGACGACGGAGAAACAGAGAGAACATACTGTGCACTTCAAAGGTTCTTGGGAATGGGTAAAACAGTATCTGCATGTTGTCATATAGGTAGCTCAAGGCTTTCTCACTTGAGTCATACTCACAAATAATAATTTCATTTGTTTTCTTGGAGCAAAGAGGTACATTACTACAGGAACCAGCTATACACCACCACAGTGCTGGCTCAAGCTATAGAACTCCAAGGCCCATGCCCAGAGCTTATGAAATAGAAGTTAGTTTTATTCAAGGTCCCCAGGGTACCTACATGCATATGCTGTGCATATTAAAGGCTGAGACACCCTGGAATAAAGAGCATGATTTACTCATAGCTACTCATGTCAGATAGAATTGAAGTCAATGAGGAAGTCTCTTAATAAGACTCCAGAAAATACTGGGGCAGATTCAAAAGGCCTGGTAAAGAACATTATGGAAAGTGTCTTTACTATTTAAAAGCACAATCTCCTTCAACTTTCTTTGCTCTCTTGTCCATCAATCCATCTGGAGTTGCGCGATCTTGCTAAGCCATTTGCTACAGACATGTTGAACAGATACAGCCCCCACTGCCATACAAAGAACCATGCTGGGCAGGACAACTGACCAGCCAAATATTGTCTCTTCAGGAGACCTCTCCTCCTCAAAATGAATTGCACACCTGCAAGATCGTGGCTATAGCTCTTCACACCTGAGTCCAGCAAGTAGATTCTTAGGGACGGGTTCCCAATATCTGCTAAGACGAGAAGATGCTTCAGCCTCTATAACACATCTGGAACCCATCTCCAAAGCTGATCCTTCCATTTCTAAGGTCTTCTGAAATCCACTCCTGCATTTTAGGGCCACTAGAGATATCCAGTGCTGTGCATTCAAGATGCCACGTTGAAAGTCATGGCAACACACCCTTCATAAAACAGAATCCCACAAGCTACCTTCTATGAAGTGCCTCAACTATTAGTGCTCAAGGCTGCTGATTCAATTTTGAAATAAAATAGAAAAGTGATGGATAGGTACCTGGATAAGTTTGCCTCTCATTACAATAATAAAGTAAATATAATGCTTTCCAGATCCATCTATTTTCCTGAAATTTTCATAATTTCATTTTTCTTTACCGCTGTGTTATTGTCTATAGTTATGGAAGTTGTCAGTAAAAGAAATAAATTTAATTTTAAAAATCTTTTAAAAAATAATGTAAGAGCCAAAGGAAGGGTAGGACTCCTTACAATTCACTCTTCCAGACACAAAATGGCCTAAATATCCATGACCTTGTAGCACCTGACACTACTTAAATGAAACCATCATAATAGGAGGAAAAGATGATGACATCAAGAATAAAACAGAAACTGACTGAGAGGAGGAGGATATGATGAAACCACACACACACCATAGTGGCATAGTGAAAATGGTTAAAATCCTAGAGGAAAATGCACAAAATAGTTGGACGGACATTAATGCAAAGGATACATATGCAGATTTCCAAACATGAAAGGATGTTCGACACAATTAGTCATTTGAGGAACACAAATCAAACCAGTGAGTACTATGGCTCATCTCCTGGAATTGATATCAATAAAATGATAGATAATAATAAATGTTGGCAAGTACATGAAGTAATTCATAGCCCATAAAATGGAGCATTCTGGGAACGTATAATACCTTGACAGTTCCTCATAAAGACCAACATGGAGTTGGCATAAGAGCATCCCTGGTCTGTGCATAAAAGAATTGATAATCTATATCCACACAAAGTCCTATAAAAAATGAGGATCACGACATGATTCAAAATAGTGGAAAGGTACAAAACAACCCAAATATATATCAACTAATAAATGGGAAGAATTAAGGTGTCATATACTTAAAATGGAATGTTTCCCAGCAACAAATGAAGGGTTGATTTACACTACAACATGAATGAACCCTGGAAATAATATAAATTGAAGACATCAAATACAATAGGTGAAGTATTATATAATGCTGTTTACATGATGTCTTCAAAATGGGCAAATCCAGGAACAACAAAGTAAAAAATTAGATTGGTAGTTGCCAGGAAGGAGGGAAACTGGGAAGTAACCACTAATGTGTGTGATTTTCTTAGAAGGTGATGCAAATATTCAAGGCTTAGATAATGTTGATGGTTACATATTCACAATGTGTATAATGTGAATAATGTATTTTAACTGGGCTGATTTGATGGCATGTGAGTCATGTGATAGTACATTAACTACCTAGAAGTAATTCACTCTTACAGATTCTCCCCCTGCCCCCGCTGGATTCAGTCAAATTAGAAGGAGCTATTTGGGCTGGAGAAATAACTTAGCAATTAAGGCGCCTGCCTGCCAAGCCTAAGAATGCCTGTTTGATTCTCCAGGTCCCACGTTTAGCCAGATGCAAAAAATGATGCAAGGGCGCAATGCCACACTTGCCCACAGGGGGCGCATGTGGCTGAGAGGCTGCTGGCACGCCCATTCTCTCCCTCTCTCTCTCTCTCTCTCTCTCTCTGTCTCTTTAAAAATTAAAAAAAAAAAAAAAAAATGAGCTATTATCTTTCAACAAGTCCCAAGGCCTAGTTAGAGTCTTCCTTTAAAAGACAAAATCTCACTTTATTCAGCTCTGATTGAAATTACGTTATGTTCATTTTTCATGAAGGTAGGACTCTCCCCTCATCTACCCCTTAAGACGTTTGCAACAAGCTTTGGGCAGCAATGAGGTTGATGCCTCCACTATCCTTGTCATCATTTCTGCCTCTCCCTGTGCATGTCAACCTCTGCCCTCCCAATGCACACTTTCAGATGGAAATCTCCTCTTGAAGGCTCTGAGCCACTCTCAGCATTCTAAAACTACGTTTCCATGGTGAAGGCTACAGATTCTCAAAATGGCCCTGCAGGCAGAGCTCAAACCGAAGGATTGCTGGATATGATCTCGCCTAACTTCTGGCTCCTTCCGCCACCCAAGGACCAGCTCCCTCTGCAGCAGGTCTTACAAGTTGACTCTTGCTTCTTGCAACCCAGAAGTTTCCTCTTTAGATATCATTATTCCTCTCCACTGATGTCTATTTGGGGTTACAAATCACTTTTCTAACATTTGGAGGGAAAGTTAAGTTCAACCTGGTAGATTCCTTCCCTCCCCCCAAATCCTGGAATGCTCCCTCACAAACAACAATCACCTGGAAGATCTACTCAGCTTTCTTGTGTAGAAGGAGGGTGAGCTTTGGGGTCAAAGACACTGAGATCCCATCCTAGATTCCCCCTCATCAACCAGATGATTTGGAATGAACCAAAGTTTCCACATCTTCTCAGAACCTCAGTGAGTAAAACTTAACCTTAAACTATACATTGGGAAGACAGTAGTAAATTTTACAGTAGGTGAAAGGGAGAGACGACAGAGAAACAGAGAGAACATACTGTGCACTTCAAAGGTTCTTGGGAATGGGTAAAACAGTATCTGCATGTTGTCATATAGGTAGCTCAAGGCTTTCTCACTTGAGTCATACTCACAAATAATAATTTCATTTGTTTTCTTGGAGCAAAGAGGTACATTACTACAGGAACCAGCTATACACCACCACAGTGCTGGCTCAAGCTATAGAACTCCAAGGCCCATGCCCAGAGCTTATGAAATAGAAGTTAGTTTTATTCAAGGTCCCCAGGGTACCTACATGCATATGCTGTGCATATTAAAGGCTGAGACACCCTGGAATAAAGAGTATGATTTACTCATAGCTACTCATGTCAGACAGAATTGAAGTCAATGAGGAAGTCTCTTAATAAGACTCCAGAAAATACTGGGGCAGATTCAAAAGGCCTGGTAAAGAACATTATGGAAAGTGTCTTTACTATTTAAAAGCACAATCTCCTTCAACTTTCTTTGCTCTCTTGTCCATCAATCCATCTGGAGTTGCGCGATCTTGCTAAGCCATTTGCTACAGACATGTTGAACAGATACAGCCCCCACTGCCATACAAAGAACCATGCTGGGCAGGACAACTGACCAGCCAAATATTGTCTCTTCAGGAGACCTCTCCTCCTCAAAATGAATTGCACACCTGCAAGATCGTGGCTATAGCTCTTCACACCTGAGTCCAGCAAGTAGATTCTTAGGGACGGGTTCCCAATATCTGCTAAGACGAAGATGCTTCAGCCTCTATAACACATCTGGAACCCATCTCCAAAGCTGATCCTTCCATTTCTAAGGTCTTCTGAAATCCACTCCTGCATTTTAGGGCCACTAGAGATATCCAGTGCTGTGCATTCAAGATGCCACGTTGAAAGTCATGGCAACACACCCTTCATAAAACAGAATCTCACAAGCTACCTTCTATGAAGTGCCTCAACTATTAGTGCTCAAGGCTGCTGATTCAATTTTGAAATAAAATAGAAAAGTGATGGATAGGTACCTGGATAAGTTTGCCTCTCATTACAATAATAAAGTAAATATAATGCTTTCCAGATCCATCTATTTTCCTGAAATTTTCATAATTTCATTTTTCTTTACCGCTGTGTTATTGTCTATAGTTATGGAAGTTGTCAGTAAAAGAAATAAATTTAATTTTAAAATCTTTTAAAAAATAATGTAAGAGCCAAAGGAAGGGCAGGACTCCTTACAATTCACTCTTCCAGACACAAAATGGCCTAAATATCCATGACCTTGTAGCACCTGACACTACTTAAATGAAACCATCATAATAGGAGGAAAAGATGATGACATCAAGAATAAAACAGAGACTGACTGAGAGGGGGAGGAGATATGATGGAGAGTGGAGTTGCAAAGGGGAATGTTGTTGGAGTGGGGAATTACCATGGTTTTTTGTCTATAATTATGGAAGAGGTCAATAAAAAATAAAATTAAAAAATAAATAGGGCCAGGCATGGTGGCGCATGCCTTTAATCCCAGCACTTAGGAGGCAGAGGTAGGAGGATTGCCGAGAGTTCGAGGCCACCCTGAGAATACATAGTGAATTCCAGGTCAGCCTGGACCAGAGTGAGACCCTACCTCGCAAAACCAAAAAATAAAAAAATAAAAATAAAAAATAAATAAATAAATAAATTCCCTTTACTTTATAAAGTAAAGTAGCTTGTTTGTCTCATGGTTCTGGAGGTGGAACGTGAAGTAATGCATCAGAAGATGGCTTCCTGCTGGCAGCAATCCAAAGTGGCACAGGGCATCACATAGCAAGACTGGGAAGTGACTGCATGGTCTCTCCCTACCCTTCCTACAAAACCACCAGGACTCCATCGTGAGGGATCCACTCCTAAGTCATCTCCTTAAGGCCCCATCTCTAGGCAGCAGTCAGAAACCATCTTCAAAATGAAACACGAGTGAAGACCAAATGTTAATTCCTGAAGTGTAGAGGGTCACTCGGACCTTATCCAAAATATAGCAGCATCTTAAGTTATGTTTAATTTATACCAAACTACTCTTACTTAAAACTCAGAGTATAGAGCTAGAGAGATGGCTTAGAAATTAAGACGCTTGCCTGCAAACCCAAAGAACCCAGGTTTGAGTCCCCAGGACCCACATAAGCCAGACGCACAAGGTGGCGCATGTGTCTGGAGTTGATTGTCAGTGGGCAGAGGCCCTAGTGCACCCACTCTCTTTTCTCTCTCTATCTGCCTCTTTCTCTCTCTCAAAAGAAATAATTTTTTAAAAAAACTAAAAAACTCAATAGTCTGTGAATTCAGTTGATTACGAAAAAGTATATGAAACATGATGGCACCCTTCCTACAGTGTCCTTCAGCCTGATCCCAAACAAGATGTCGTGCTAAGTACAGCCTTGGAAACAAGAAAAAAAAATCAGAACGTGGATACTCAGCTCTTTAATCACCAAAGCTCTGGAAATGCTTTGGACAAGTCCCCACCTTCAAATCATGGCAGCATTCAAGTAAGTCTTCTCTGAAAAACTGAATGAAATATCAGGTGTTCCACCAGGTCCACTCATGAAGGCCTCTATACTTAGGCCCTTCCTTGACTGAGCACCCATCTTGTAGATCATTCCAGATCCCATCAGCAGCTACAAATGTTGTCTCTTAGAGGAAAGAAAGTGTCTGCCAGTTGTTATGTTGACAAGTCTATGCCTGGTGATGTCCCACTGCCAAGAACAGAGGATGGATGTGAGGAAATTTCATTATGTACACATTACTAGTTTAAAAATTAAATGGTTGGACTCCTTCCCACAGCACAGTCTTTAGCATCTACCTAAAATTGATTCAGTTGTTGTTGTTTTAATGGAATTGCTTTTTATTTCCTAGTAAAACCTCAATAAGATTTTCTAGCAAAAGTTTTAGCTAATGTAGCATTCAGCCAAAGTATTTGTCAACAGGGTTTCATTTCTTAAATGTGTTTGGAAGCTTTGAGAAACTATTTTTTTCTCACTTGAAATTCTCCAGAGAATGTCTGGAGGCCTAAGTACTAGATGGATTCTGTTTCAAAATTTATTTTATATTAAATCTGAAATTCCCAGGACTCCTTTGGGTACTGTAATATGCAAATGAATGAGCATAACACTGCATGAGTACATGGTTAAAGCTTTCATTACAGAAAGAGAACACCAGCTTAAATAAAAAGAAATGGGTTGTTTTTCTAGAAAACAAATAAAGAAGACCAAAGGCAGAGATTCATTGAGACTGGAAATAATAATAATGTGGCATAATTTGTCTAATTAAAGTTCCAGCCCTCGCCTGTGTCTCAGCACTATACTGTGCTTGGTTAACTCACTACCTCACTTGCCTCAATGTAGAAAGCCATCCAGTTCATTTCAGTGAGAAGATGAATACATTCTGTTCAGAGAGCAGGCCAGATTTGCTAAAGAAAAGAGCACATGGCTTACTTCAGTGCCCTAGCCTGAACGTCCTACTGTCTAGTCATGTGGTCTTCATATCCCTCTTCACCACTTCACATCCTCCTTCTGCAAATGGAGAAAATATCTAAGACTTCCACGGGGTTACTGCACTCACCAGTAAAGTTCTCTATGGCCTCGTATCTGACACTCATTAATGTTCATCTCTTTGCCCTGCCTTTCATCCATAAACTCAGATCAAGAGAATATGCACCCCGTCCAGCCACTTTCCGGGCTTTCCTCAATCTTCTTCCTGATCCACAGCACTCACTCACAAGTACCACAGTGGAAGCCTTTGCATATCGCACACCACTAAGCGCATGTTATCTACTGACTTAGCATACTCAGAAACACTCTGAATTTACAAAAAAAAAAAAAAAAAAAAATCATACATGAGGAAGAAGGATGCTTTAGGGGAACTTTCTATACCAAAAATTGAGATATTTTCTCCTGTTTTGCTTTCATTACCATGTGGCTCAGTGGCTTTCCCTATTCCATTACCGTCAAGAAGTCAATATTCTACCTGAAAAACATGAACGAGAACCAGTCTGAGTTAACTCATACATTTTTATAAGGGTGAAAGGAAGTAATGGAAATCTAGAAATCTATACAGCCACGGGTAGTGAGAGTAATAAAACCACAGGCGTGGCCTTGCTCCTCTGAGGAGCAAACATGAAGAAATGAGATTTTCTAAGTGAATCATCTCACTCTGAGGTTTCCCTTATGGTGGGACTCACGAGTCAGAGGTGAGAAGGTCACCAATTTCTCTCTAGTGGGCGGACGGGGTAATCAGAGGATCGAAACTACGCCCCTGGACAACAGGGACAAGTCCATACTAAGCCAAAGGACAAACGTCATTCCAGAAGAGCGTGTAACATGACATAGCCGTCCATGACATGAAATGAAGTGGCTATTTGTGGATAACAATACAAAAGCAGACTGAAAACTTAGGTGTCGCTGAGCTTTTCTCTGATTCAGAGGAAAGATTCCTCAAAACGCCAACAGGAAGGTGACTGTGTGGGAGGTTGTACCCTGGGCTCATCCAACTATTACAGGACAGACAGAGCCCCCATGAAGAATGGGGACTCAGAAAGGGTTTAAGAGCTCTCCAGGGTGACCAGCTCCACCATGGTCGTGCCCAGCAGACTACCTGAAGCTAACTTTCCTCTGCCACCAGCACTAAATCTGCCACAGCTCTGACCTGCACCAAACAAGACACGTCAACTTGAGAAGCTGCTGCGTATGCATGACAAAGTCTGGGTTCCCTTGGTGAACCTCCAAATCTGCTGATGATGTTTTAAATATTTTTTAAAAAAATAATAATGAAAATAAATAGATGAAAACACCAATCATGTGCATCAGGAAGAGCTAAGTTCCCCAGCAAAATGCAAAGGGAACATTTTGTTTTCAGGTGCTGGAAGGCTCCTGGAGCAAAAGTGATGATGAATCCAAAAATTCTAGAGAAGTCAAAGAACTTCTTTCTCTTCTGAAAAGATCTGAGACATCCATCAGTGTCCCTAGTACAATAAAGATACCATATGGTAAGATATGATCATGTATAATCTGGGCCTGAAAGGTCAAAACGAAACCTTTCATTCTAACATGCAATGGTAGAGTCAGTGCCTCACAGGAAAGCTAACACAAGAGACCTATTTACCAGACCAAGGCTACAGGGCACATGGAAACGCAGCAGGCCCAGCTAGCCCCAGATTCCCAGAGGACAGCCCTGTGGTGGAATTCCTGGGGGACAATCAAGGCCGTGGAGCCGTCCATCGGTCAAGCTTGACCGTACATAACAAATCCATCAAGACCTATGATATTCCCAGCAAGACAAATAGCAAGGGCACAGACACTTAAATGGCATTTGAGAAAATTTACTGTGCCCCAGCCTCTGGCTGGGTTGAGAAACAATGCCATTCAAATTCCCATCTATTCCAACAACACAATCAAAATACTCTTTGTCTTAGCCAGTAGAATTTACTGCCTAATATTTATTTCTTTTTCACTGCATCTCTGTATGGCTATATAAATAAAAATGTTCATATATGTTATTATCTGTCTTTGTTACCATAGACAGCAAATCCAGCTTGACAGGTTATTTTTATCATATTTGAAGAGTATGCTTTCTTTCAGCAACATGATTTTTAAATATAGGCTACGTGGCAAGCCTGCAATTTGCTTTGAGGTCCTCCAGGAGACGGAACACAGCCATTTCCCAAAGAGGCTGGAACAGAGGTGAAATAAGAGACCCATAAGGCTGCCAGAGCAGGTGATGAGCCATAAGTATGAAGACGCATTAATATGTCAAGGACAGAGAAAACAATCAGTGGTTAAATATGAGTCCCACACTGATCATCAGACAGCTTGGTGGGGTTACTAGATGCTTCTCACCTGGATAGCTGTAGGTAGGGCTGTTCCGGCTAAGCTGCACTGGTATTCATTCAGTTAATGGTGATGAACACATCTTGCTTTTCTTTAACAATTCTGGGGGGGGGCGGCATTTACAGAGAGGCTCATAAATGGCAATAAATCTCACTCCCACTCCCCAAGTCTGAGTAGGGAAATGCGAGCCCTCTCCTCGGGTAGCTGGAAGGAGCTTTTACAGACTCTTTCGGGAGTTTGTCTTCTATTGCTGTGAGGCCCGGAAACTCGCTCCTGACTCCCTCACAAGTATAACTGCACTGACCCCAGCCAGCCACTACAAGTCAGAGGAATGGTAGCTCTGACTTCAAGTGGATCTCCCAAACTGTGCCGACACAAAAACAAAATGCTTCAGAACTTCCCATGGACCAGGCTGGAGAGAGAATCTGAGTGCTAAGTGCAAGTCAAAGGGAAACAAGATGGAGAAGAGAAAACTAGGAGACAATAAGTGCCAGCCCAAATAAAGAAATGATTGCTACTAGCAAAAGATTTATAGCAACCGGGCGTGGTGACGCACAACTTTAATCCCAGCACTCGGGAGGCAGAGGCAGGAGGATCACCAAGAGTTCAAGGCCACCCTGAGACTACATAGTTAATTCCAGGTCAGCCTAGGCTAGAGTGAGACCCTACCTTGAAAAACCAAAAAAAAAAAAAAAAAAAAAAAAAGATTTACAGGGCTGGAGAGATGGCTTAGTAGTTAAGGTGCTTGTCTGTTAACCCTAAGGACCCATGTTTGACTCTCTAGGTCCCACATAAGCCAGATGCACAAGGTGACACAAGTGTGCAAGGTTGCACATGCACACAAGGTGGCACATGCACACAAGGTCGCACATGCATCTGGAGTTCGATTGCACTGGCTAGAGGGCCTGGGACTGGAGAGATAGCTTAGTAGTTAAGACACTTGCCTGAAAAACCTAAGGACTGATGTTTGACTCTTCAGATCCCACATTACCCACACACACAAAGGTGAGGCGAGGTCACACATGCCCCTAGGTGGCGCAGGCATCTAGAATTCAATTGCAGTGACTGAGGCTCTGGCACGCCAATTCTCTTTATGTCTCTCTCTCTTTTGCTCTCTCTAAAATATAAAGTAAATAAAATAAAAAGTTGGGCTGGAGAAATGGCTTAGTGGTTGAGGCATTTGCCTGCAAAGCCAGAGGTTCCCAGTTCTACCCTCCAGGACCCATGTACATTTAGAACCAGCTTTTGTGATAAACATTAGGGAATGGCCAATGGATATTAGGAATTTTCATAAAATAAACTGTCATCCACATTTTAAAAACATGTTTATGAAATTTAAATATGAAGTGGTACCTACTTAAACAAAGAAAGGCTTAAAATGATTGATAATGCATGTTTTCAACGACATGAAACAAAATGCACAAAAATGGGGGTGCCAGAATGTTAACGTAGGTGTTCCTGAACAAATCATCATTATCTACTTACTTCCTTTGAAAAGAAAAATCTGGTATGTTTGACTGTCTTCCATGAGCAGGCTTTACATACATAAATAAATAAACAACAGTCCAAAATATAGAAGAAAAGCAATAGTTTCTGAGGTAGGTGGCACTCTGAATAATCTATGTGTCAAAGGGGACACAGCTATCAAAGGTCTTTCCTTCCACAACTCATGTGACTGGTGAAACGTGATTGGACTCTTCCCAGCAGGAGCGTGGTGGGCCGGTGCTGCCTTCTTTTCTTCTTGGGGAATTACACCTGCTTTCCCTCTGCTGGGCACTATTCTAATGTTGCTCTCTTAAATCCTGCACTCCTCTGAGCAGTGAGTTCTCTCCTCCCTGTAATTACAACAGCTCAACACTAACAAGGTTTTGTTCGGTTTTGCTTTACTTTTTCAGTCCCACTAGATACAGAAGTCAAAGTTTTACAGGTATCCAATGTACCATTTAAAGTCCCAATAAATGTCGAAACTGGCACTAAGCTTTGATTGTAAAAGCCGCTGTTTGTTTATTTCTGCTGTGATATTGCTGTTTTTTGGAAGATTGATCTACATCCAATGGATCCTAAGTGTCAGAAGCAGAAAGGCATCCATTGTAGTTAACTCTCAGCATCTCTGAGGTTGGCAGCACAACGTACGGGGATGGCGCAAGCCCACCTACCCCTAGTTTTGCTCTTGATCTGAGACTTAAAACAGATCTTGCTCTGTGGAGACTTTGCAGTTGGAAGAGGTCAAGGGACAAGTCTGGGCCGGTGCTGGAACAGGACAGTTACCACTGTAGAGACAGTAAAAAGCCTGTGAACTACCCTCTAAATTCTCTTCTGCAACTGCAAGACCAAAGAAGCCTGTGACAAATAGCAAGCCTGGATACCAGGGAAGAAACTGGGACCCCTGCGTTAACCTATGAAAGAGAGAATGCTCAGGCCTGCTGCATATTTTACTGGAGCAAAGAATAAATTTATAAGTGTGAATCCACTGAGCTATGAAGATTTGGTTTTTTTTTTTGTCAGCACATAGCATATTCCCATACAGTGGGCATTCCTTAAACTGAATTTAATTGAAAGCTTTTAAAAATTTCACTGTCAAAACATGTTTGCTGGTATAACTCAGAGCACTGCTGTCTTCGTTTTCTTATTGCTTGTTGCAGTCTTTGCTAAATTTATCTCAGGAAAATAGATGCAGCAACGTTACTCACCACAGCAGAGAAGTTGCGGCAAGTAGACTGCCGAGCCCTGCTCTAGCCCCACTTCTTACTGTTAAGCACATTTGTATCCATTGGGTCTGCACAATTATGCCACAGGTACCCATGTTTGAATGCACACCTGGAGGCCAGAGGACAACCTTGTCCACCAACCTCCTTTAAAACAGGATCTTGGGTTGGAAAGATTGCTCAGTGATTAAGGCATTTGCCTGCAAAGCCTAATGACCCTGGTTTGATTCCCCAGGACCTACATAAAGCCAGATGCACAAACTGGCCCATGTATCTTTAGTTTGTTTGCAGGGGACAGAGGCCCTGGTGCACCCATTCTCTCTTCCTCTCTGTCTTGGTCTCTCTCTCTTTTTTTATCTCTCCTTGCAAATAAATAAATAAAACAGGATCTCTCACTGGCCTGGCTCATCAATGAACCCCGTCTGTGTGGCCAAAAAGGCCCAAGGATCCTCCAGTCTCTGCAACCCCAGTAGTGGAATTGAGGGGTACACTGCCATGCTCAGTATCAGGGTCTGAGGATTGAACTCATGATCCTCATACTTGCAAAATAATAATACTGGGCTGGAGAGATGGCTTAGCAGCTAAGGTACCTGCCTGCAAAGCCTAAGAATACCTGTTCGAATCTCCAGGTCCCATGTGTAGCCAGACACAAAAGAGATGCATGGGCGCAATGTTGCACATGCCCACAAGGGGCGCATGCATCTGAGTTCATTCACAGTGGCTGAGAAGCCCTGGTGTGCCCATTCTCTCTCTGCCTCTTCCTCTCTGTCTCTCTCTCTCTCAAAAAAAGCACTTAGTGACAAAGCTCTCTCTTGGCCCTGATTTTTTTTACACTAATATTAGCAATCTCCAGGAAGCTCATGGCTACTGCAAGGTATGGGATGTCAGCTAAAGCTGCTCTTTAAATACATAGAAATAAAGAACCAGGCTGAATCCATTTTTTTTTTTTTTTTTAAGGCATGGAGATATTTATACCATTACAGTCAAGAGATGCAGGACCTTGGCCTTTCCTTATGAGAAAACATACACTGCCATCCATTAATATCCATGGACATTATTTTCAAGATCTCCTGTGAAGAGCCAAGTCCACAACGGTCAAGTTGCTTACATCAAGTGATGTAGGGTATGTATATAACCTTTGCACATGCTCCTGTATGTGTTCATGATCTCTAGATTAGTAATCAATTCTATTCTAAAGGAAAGGCAATGCAAATAGTTTCATATTGTGTTGCTGACAGAATAATGACACAAGAAAAATGCAGATATGTGTTAAATACTGATCAATTTTTTTCCTCCAATATTTTGGATCTGCAGTAGCTGAATCTGAACCTGTGAACACTAAGGGCCATGTAACCACTTCCAGGAATATTCCTTTGTGTGAAAATCAGCTCCAGTTATTTGATCTATTTTCCAAGCAGTGGTCAAGAGGTAAAAGATACCACATACTTGCAGTCCTAATCTTGCACAGCTACTTAAATATGGATTCTTTAAAAAAAAAAAAAAAAAACTTTTTTTCCTCAGACCCTGAGTTTCCAAGATCTTACACAAACATTTGACCCTTTTTACTTCAGTAGTAGATTTATAAACCAATTAGTAAGTAGGTGATTGAATTTGATGTTTACTAATTGATTCATCACCAGTTAATCTAGACAAAATGATCAAATGACTTGCTCATTTCAGCCTTAGTGGCAATAAAAAGTCTATTACTTCTTTAAAAGCAGAGTGTCTATAAGCACCCCACATTTAGTAACTGAATTGGGTACAATTATGTATTTCAGGGTCTGTCTCCAGCTGCTTCGGCATCTGTTCCAATTCCCTGCCTTTCTCTTCTTCTCAAATCCGTGAGTTTTTTGGGTAGAGGTAGGTCTCCACAATGCCAAATGCTGCGTTCACTTTTAGAAACGACAACAGCAGGAGTCTGCTGAGTTTTCCCTTAGGGGTGTCAGAGATATTTGCAGCTTCTCAGGTCTGTTCATCATCTCCTGTGCGGTGTCCTGGCTCAGGCTGCCTGCTAAGGTTTCAGAAAATAAGTGTTTAATCTTAGACACGACCAAAGGAATGAAAGCTACTCCGTCCCACTTTTTAAATAGCTAAGTGACACACATTAAAACTGGGGAAGGTCCGGCTCTATTAACAGGTGTTGCAATGGATGAATCTCAAAAGAGAGTTTAAAGAAGCAGCCTCCTCCAAGTCAAATCATCAAATGTAAAACAGAACACAACCTGCAACACCCTACTTCATGGTTTTTAATACTCCATATTCTCAATGTAGGAACAAGTTTAAAATTCAGTCCGAGGAATCAAAGGAAAAAAAAGGTCATGATTGCAGAAAAAGGAAGGAAGAGGGAAAGTAAGGACACATTTATCTAAAGGTTAGGAGCATGTATCCTTCCCCCATCAATACAGATGTGTTAATTGCAGTGGCAGTTGCCTGGCGGTTCATGGGGTCACTGTTCTGTTAAAATGGTTCACTTATGACATTCTGTAACCCAAGCGACCTCATGGTGTTTATCTATCCACAAAGATCCTACTTCCTTCCTCACTAATTGGTCAAATTCAGAAACTTACTAGCTTCTTAGACATCACACCATGACAAGGTCAGGGCTAATACATGATAACACCAGACTTCATACCAATAAACACCCTTCTGTGTGTACAGGTGACTGCCACAACTGTATTCATTGAAGCGTGCAATAAGAGAATTGGCACATCTAACCAAAACCGTCTCTGTTCAGAGATGACTTTTTTAAAGAAAAGACAATGTTTGAGGTAACTGTTCATCCAAAATGATGGTGGAAACAGGCAAATTACCTACTTCGCCACCACCGAGTACATAGCCTCTTATCTAGCATGGATGCACAATCAATTATCACTTGACTTAGGAGAAGTTAAATCACCCTCCCAGCAGGACATCACTGAAATGATCTACATCTTCCACATTTGTCAGTTCAAAAACAACTCCAGCTTTGAAGTACAAGGAAGACAGTAGCATGCTTCCTTTAGAGGTGTCGTACAAAGACACATGGCTTCAGCTCTTAAAGAGATGGCTTTATTTAGATTTCCACACATCGACCTAGAGCAAACATTCCACAGGCAGACGAGCTAGGAGGCTGAGACGCTGCCTCGACATACTGAACTTACAAAGTGACAAGCCAACTGTCCACGTCTAAGGTGAAAATGGAAGTTGCAGCCAAAGCGTCTGACCCATGAGGTCAGTGGTTCACTCAGCCCTGCCCCTTTCTTCCTGCATTTCTTCAGATGTGACCAACCACTTCCCATCATGTCCGGTTTTGCTTTCCCATCCAAGCCCAAGCTCCCTCCATGACTTATGCAAACACCTTTGGGCACTGAACGTATAGGACTGCACCCAGGGAGGGGCACTGAGGACGTATATCACCCAGCATTTACTCCAGTGACACCTACTCAAGCTTGACACAGTCTAATCCACACGTAGCAGTGAAAATACCTCAACTCAGAGATTCTGAAGATTAAATCCCCAAAATGAACTATAATAGAGCAAAATAGATTTTTCATTCTCTCTTTTTCTCTCTCTCTCTCTCAAAATATTTTTAAATATTTGCCTGCCTGCAAAGCATAAGAACGCCTGTTCCAGTCTCCAGATCCCACATTTAGCCAGATGCAATAGTGACACCAGGGTGCAATGCCGCACATGCCCACAAGGGGGCACACGCATCTGGAGTTTTTTCACAGTGGCTCAGAGGCCCTGGCATGCCCATTCTCTTTTTCTGTGTGTGTCTCTCTCTATCTCTATCTCTCTCAAAAAAAATTAAAAAAGATTTTGCAGGCACTTTACTATTAAACTGACATTTTTCCTTATTGATATTTTATACAGTAATATTGATTCAAATTTCAGTTGTGAAGCATTTACATGGAAGGAAGCCTATTTAGCAACACTATGTACATATAGTTAGTAGCTTCTTCCTGTAGCCACTTCCACACCAGTGTAGAGCTTAGTAGCTTCTTCCTGTAGCCACTGCCACACCAGTGTAGAGTAGGGATTTACAGCCTCTGTGCCAGGAAGCCCTTGGTACAGAGGATACTGCTGGGTCATTTGAATGTGCTATGTTGTTCCAAGAGAAGGCACTGCTATTATCCAAACCAGCCACATAGCCTCAGATCTTTAGCATGTTTCAAATCTCTATGATTTCTCCTCCTCCCACTTAGGGAGAACTTCCTGGTCCTAAAGGATATATGTGATTTCATTCGGTGGATTCAGGTAATTGGCTATAGACACTCTTCTGTTGCTAAGAACAGATAGTAAATTTAAAAGAGAATGGGTTTAATTTGCTCATGGTTCTAATGCAAGATAAGAGGCCATAGCTCGTGATGATCTTTTGGCTAGCTAAGTCTCATTGAGTCACCTCTCTATAATTGTCTACAAAGGATGACAGCAAGAATTTGGTTTCTGTCTCTCTTGGTTAAGAAAGCTTGAACATTCGTTTAGTCAAAAACCTTTACAGATAAGTTTTCCTCTCTGCTTCTAAGTTAAGGGATATATTAGATTACTTCCATCTCCTCTGTACGAATCTTTTTCTCTTAGAAAATGTCTGTCCAAACCCATCAATGGTTCACACACTCTGGTAGCTTTCTCAAGTTGCCAGCAGATAAAAAGTATTATTAAAGACTTGGTGAGGGGTTGGAGAGATGGCTTAGCGGTTAAGGTGTTTGCCTGCAAAGCCAAAGGATCCCAGTTTGCCTCTGCAGGGCCCACATAAGCAAGACACAAGGGCTTATGCATCTGGGGTTCGTTTGCAGTGGCTGGAGGTCCTGGCATGCCCATTCTCTCTCTCCCTCTTTCTCTCAAATAAATAAACAAAATATAATATTTTTAAAAAAAAGACTTGGCTAGGGAATGTAAGATGGCTGAACATACCATCACTGTCGGAGACCAGGATATGAGAATGGCGACAAAGCCAGCCAAACCCCAGGAGGGGACTTCACCCAGAAAAACCAAGCCTTTGGCCTTATAGCCTCACTCAGCCACTGTTGTCTCAGGTTCACAATACATTACGTTCAAACCTCAGACCTACATTGAGCACCACATGCACTTAAAGTATTATTCTCACAATTCATCCCCAATTTACCATTGAAAATCTATTTCAAAAATATGTAAAGTGTAAAATTCTAGCATATGTATATGTACACAAACACATACAAGTAGATACTATCAAAGTTCAAATTCCTACCATTAACATTGTCATGAAGGGGCTTGAGAGATGGCTCAGCAATTGAAGTAACTGGTTTGCAAGTTCGATTCCCCAGGACCCACATAAAGCCAGATGTACAAGGTGGCACATGTGCCCAGAGTTCTGTGTGCAATGGCAGGAGGCCCTGGCATGCTCGCTCTCACTCTCTCTCTATCCCTGCAAATAAATAAAATATCTTTCTAAAAAATACTACCATGGATTGTGTGTTTGTATGTGCCAGCCTGTTTAGCAGCAAATGAAGGTATGTGCAGAAAAGAATTACACTAGATTTCAGAAGTCCTTTCTTTAGTTAAGCAGAAAGGTACATTGTTGCTGAAAGCCCATTTCATTCCATCTTTCTGTGTGCTGCAGTGGGCTGAGGCTTTATATCAAGAGCAATAACTCCAAGGAGGTCTGGATCAGAACGGCAGCACATGCTCCAGGTCACCACACTCTGCGTGCAAAAGCCATCTCGTAGGAGATGAAACACAACACTAATTAGAAATAGATGGGTTCGATAATATTAAGCAATAAAAATATTATTCATTTAGCTATTTCCTTCTCAGCAAAACCTGCACTTTGAGCTCATACTGATATCTGACCCATGAAATTCAGATGACAAGGAGGTACTGAGAGACGATAGAAAGAATTTACCAGGCACAGCTTTTTGAAACTCCAGTACGATTTTTGCAATTTAAAGGTGATGCTTCCTTTTCCATCTCCACCACCATCTCAGTGGTAAACAAGAAAGGAGGCCTGGCAGATGGACCAATGCAAACAGATCACAGAGCCCCACTTGTAATTCCACCTGTTACATTTCATTGTTTTACAGAATCAGGCTTTTAAATCAGTACTTTAAGGTCATCTCAACAGGCAGAAAGTTTTTAAACCATTTTGCCTATATTTTCCTGGCTACTTACAACCTGTTTGATTGATTCAAATATGTGACTTAATGGAATTGACCAAATTGATTCAGTCCAGGCCCTGAGAGCACCCGATTCAAGGAAGGTTTCCTTTCCTCCATCCCAAGCCAAGAAGTTTCGATGAGCTTTGTCTTTGATCAAGCCCATCTTGTCATCTACCAGCCTCAAGTTTTGCCTCCAGGCAGCCCTGAGCAGCAGGCAGTGGACCAAACTCGCTCTCTGCTAGTTCATCTAAGAAACAAACCTGACAGTGATAAATACATGCCAGGGAGGTTGCTATTTGCATTTTGGAAAAATGATTATTAAAAGCAGCCCTGGAGTATCCAAATTACTTGATCCCTGTTCACTGAAAAGTTGCTCTGGCACAACTCTCAGAGCTATTCATCAAATACTTTAAAAAGGAAAATAATAGAAATAATAAAGATAGCGCAGCTTCTTTTTTACAGATTATTTCTCACACACACACAAACAGATATTCCTAAAAGTAGGAGTTAAAGTCTCACCCAATTTTTCAGAATTCTGCTGATAGATAAAAGCTGTTATTACGCTGATATATCAGATGGATTTTTTTCAAGACTTGGTGAGGGAATTGCTTCCTTCTGTGCGTGGTAAACTCATTCCTCCCAAGAAACTCCTTTCTTCTCAAATACTAAAGCCCTGAAGTACAGTAAGAACAGACGGTGGCCTCGGGGCTTCTAATGTTTTCTTAGTTGAATGCAGCTCTCCTCAGGAAGCCCTGGGGCTTGGCCCACCCTTGAGCCTTTCAGTCTTGCAGTTTTGCTGGTCACTAGTGTACTGGCTCAACCCCAGGCAGGTGCAAGGCACTTCTGACCTTGCTAAGCAGCCCTTCTGATTCGCCTTGTTTTTAGGGGGGGTGTTTTTTTTTGGGGGGGCGGGCTTTTTTGAGAGAGAGAGAGAGAGAGACAGAAACAGAGAGAGCGGAAGAGGCAGAAAGAGAGACAGAGAATGGGCGCACCAGTGGCCTCTCAGCTACTGTGAATGAACTCCAGAAGCATGCGCCCCCTTGTGGTCAAGTGCAGCATTGCACCCTTGCATCCCTTTTTGTATCTGGCTAAACTGGGACCTGGAGAATTGAACTGGTGTTCTTAGGCTTGGCAGGCAGGTGCCTTAACCGCTAAGCCATCTCTCCAGTCCTGATACTCCTTGTTTTAAGACCTGAGGGTATTGGGCTGGAGAGATGACTTACCGGGATGACTTACCTGGAGTTTGTTTACAGTGGCTGGAGGCCCTGGTGTGCCCATTCTGTGTGTGTGTGTGTGTGTGCCTGTGCGCGTGCACACGCACACCTCTTTCTCTCTCTTGCTCTCTCAAATAAATAAAATTTAACCTGAGGGTGCATGGATCCAATAACATTGGATATCTGCAGCTCCCAAAGTCCAGTTAAACAGCTAAAACTCAGGATCAGCTGATTAAAGGTAAAGTCAAGGTCAAAGTCAGAAATTCTACTCTGGGATTCTATCTGGGTCTGACTGAGAAATGCGTCCAAGCTGAACACATGACCAGCAATCACGAGGAAACAAACCGGAAGTCAAGGGCCTGAGGAAAGAGGGGTAAGATGGGAGTGAAGAAATCTGGGTTTTAATTTCATTCCACTCAACTTCCTTCACTGGTTTTTTGTTTTTTGGGTTTTTTGTTTGTTTGTTTGTTTGTTTTGTTTTGTTTTGATTTGGGTTTTATTTGGGGGGGGTGGGTTCAAGGTAGGGTCTTACTCTAGCCCAGATTGACCTGAAATTCACTCTGTAGTCTCAGGGTGGCCTCGAATACACAGAAATCCTCCTACCTCAGCCTCCCAAGTCCTGGGATTAAAGGCGCGTGCCACCACGCCCAGCTAAAATGAAATTTTGAAAAGACATTATCTAAATTCTGTGAATCTTAAGTAGAGAGACATAAGTGCTGTGTTGTAAGGGTTCTCCAGAAAAACAAAACCAAGAAAAACTTTTAGCTAGCTAACTAGCTGTGTGTGTGTAATGTATGTGTGTGCGAGGGTGGGGTGAGGGAAAGAAAGAGAGAGAGAAAGAGAGAAAAAGAAAGGTAGTGAGTTCATGTG
The DNA here is from genome assembly GCA_036365145.1 of Orientallactaga sibirica. NCBI lineage: Eukaryota > Metazoa > Chordata > Mammalia > Rodentia > Dipodidae > Orientallactaga > Orientallactaga sibirica. Next base: position 3,089,511 of record JAEOAD010001894.1, on the reverse strand, counting down.
ATTAAGGTGACTGAGAAGTCCTATAATCTGAACCTGCAAGCTGGGGCCTCAGTAAAGGTCCAAACCAAAGGCCTGAGAACCCATGGAGGACAGGAGCCATTGGTGTAAGCTCTGGTCAGAGCCTGAAGGCCCAGGTTACTTTCATGTGGCCCCCATTCAAAATTGTGCAAGACAATTAACTAAGTAGACACAAAAACAATGATAAAAACAGAGCTGAGGTGTAAGGCAACAGAAGTATCAACAGCAGATGAGTTCCCAACCTTGAGTGCTTAGAGCGCGCTCAGTGCGGCTCCCCTGGACGCTTGTTCTTTTTCCTGCATTCTCTCGGGATGCAGGCGGATGGCTGACTTAGTACATACATTTTGATCGCTGAGACAGAAAAAGGAAAGGTAGAGAATTGCACACTGCCTCTTTTAGTTTCCACCCCAAAGTGACAAATGCCACATCCACTTACATCTCATTAGCAGCACAAGTCACACAGATCTGACTGGACAGACTGTGAGGAGGCAAACTCCTACCTGCCAGGTGGCCCGATGGTGGGACAATTGAATATGTGTCTCTCACAATCCTCGGGTTCTTTCTCCTCCAAACACAAAACAAGTATTTTTTTTTTTTTATCTTCAAAGAGTTATATATTTACACAAGCGCACAAACATGCAGAGAAAGTGCACAATATAGTTCCTTCATAGCTTCATAGTTCCTGGTCCTTATTTAATCATTTAACTTAGTGAAAAATTTCACCAACTTCTTGAAGGAATTTTGCACACCAGTATTTTCTCCTCTTCCTCCTCCATCTTCTCTTTACTTCAGGCTCGTGTTTGAACGGTTCTTACCACGACCATAGAGACCCACGTGTCATGACATCCAAGAATATCCTTATCCATTCTCTTTCTCTCTCACACATTTGTTTCTCTAAGTTCCTCTCTAACCTCATCATTTTCTCTTTATCTTCAACAACAGCATGGATTCCAATCTCTTCATCCATTCTTTCTCCCTGTCCTTCCTGTCACTATGACCATCCATCCCAGCTTCCCCGGGACCATGTCCACCTTTCTTTTGACTTCACTTAGGGCCTGTGCCCTGATGACTCCCCCATCACACTGCTGCTCCAGCTATTCCAAGCCTAAATGTCTAGCTGCCTATAGACATCTTCATGGGGGGGGTCCTATCCCATTTAGAACCCCCAAACAGAATCACTGCATTGCCCATCAGCACGTGCTTGTTACTCTGGAGTGCAGTGAGTTAGCACACCATCTCCCAGTCACCCCGGTCATGTCCAGCACCCCAGCTTCTTCCTTCCCCACATGTAGCCCTTACTGCCTGTTCCAGGCCCTTGCTATGACCTCTCATGTCTCTGATTTCACCTTCTTCCTGCAGTTTCCCCGACCACTAGCAATAGCATCCCCCACCCCCCGGGGGGCTCTGAGCTTCACAGATGATCAGTCATCTTTCCCAACATAATTATGTCCTGGCTCAAAGTCATAAATGCTTCTTAACACCTTTATGTCTTTTGGGGGAGTCAAAACCCCTTCTCACAGCTTATAAGGACTTCAGGATTGGCCTTGATGGCTCTGCCAGTTATTTCTATTGACATAGCCCCTCTCCCTCTGTAGCTTTCAGCTATATGGAGATTTCTGCATGTCCCCAAATGGTCTCTGGTTTCTTAGATTTCCATGCCTTTGAGTATGCATCAGTTAAAAGCTACAATTATTATCTATTATATTTATCATTCCTTCTAGGGCATCTTCTCCCATCCTCTCAGTTCTGCTGCTTTGTGTTCTAAGAGCAATTTAAGTTCACCTTAACCTTGACAGTATGTTATCACAACTATGTTTTTCTCTAGCCCATATTTAATCTTTTTAACCCAATAATAAATTTCACACAAAAAAATGGTTTTATTGATATTTGCATCCCTGACACATATTAGGATTATAATTTTAAAACCCACTTGATTAAATTATTAATGAATTAAGGAAAGAAAAGAGGAAGAATATAGTGTGGGGGTGTCCATCTTCCACTAACGTGTGTATAGAATCACCTCTACCAGAACTACTTACCCACCCAGCAGGGGCACCCTCTACTGAAACCCTAGCTATTTCATGCCATGCTTCATCTTTTATTTGAAGCTGTTTTTTCTTCTTTTTCTTTTTAGTCTTTGGGGTTCGGTTTGAGCAATGCAGCATGGACTTACATTCTTTGTACCTGCATTAGCTTGCTGTGTCATAAATGCAGATCTGCCTTAGACTTACTGTGGTGGTTTCTCTCTGGAGATGCAAAATTCCTGTCTATATGGAATTATTGCCTAAATAGGCAGCTAAGTTCCCAGCTGAATGGAAGGAGCATTTCTATTGTTCAAACATGTAAAGAAACAGCAACTGCAGGATATCAAGGAGCCTGAGATACTGGCTCTGGCCTAACATAGAACAAGTGACAGCAGTTAATTCTCTGACCTGTGACTTCATTTACTCGCCTGAAAAATATGTGAATAGTACGGTAATATTGACATACAGTGTGGGTGATAATAGTGATAATAATTGCTTATGTGAAGTTTAATTGATATGAAATCACTTTCTAACAATATCCATCACATTATTTATAATTATGTATTATAAATTTCACATTCTTGATTTTATTTAATTCTAACAGCAACCCAAAGGAACATTATAATATATTAGATACAAATGGAGGAATAGTGGCTCAGAGCACTTGAGGAATTTACCCAACACCACACAGCTTCTGAGCAACAGAAGTTTTATTCAAATGTAGCTTTGCATCATGCAAATGCCGGGGCTACTCAGACCATGCTGCTTGCTTTTGCAATATCATATTAATGCAGTTACATGCTCAACTGTTCATATCATTAGGATAGAGCACATGCTCTGTCATATTAATGCAGTTACATGCTCAACTGTTCATATCATTATGACAGAGCACATGCTCTAAGAGGAAGTTACCAATTTACTAACCTGTCGTGCTTTAAATGTGCAAAATAAGTAAGGTAGAGCACGTTACATATGGCAGTGCAAGTCAAACTGTCGGTATAGTCCAGGAGACAAAATATTTTTTAAAAATGCTCTCCATCATGACAATTGCTCCTAGAATGTTGTTAAGTTCCTCTCTCCATCAACTTTCTATTTTGTACTTCATTTAGAATGTTTTGGTGGTTTGAATGCAAATGTCCCCCATGGGCCCATGTGTTTGCACACATAATCCCCAGAGGTGTTGTTCAAGAATGTTATAAAAACCTTTAGGAGTTGGAGCCTTGCTGGAGGAAATGTTGTCGCTGTGGTTGGGGGTGAGCCCTGAGGTTTTTAGGCTGGCTTTCGTTGCTGTTTTCTCTGTAGATACCGTCTGCTAATGTGACAATGTGACTCCAGCTTCCTGCTCCTGCCATGCCCTTCCCCACCTTGATGGACTCTACTCTCTGGAACTGTAAGCCAGAATTAACCATTTCCTTCCCTGAGCTGCTTATAGTCAGTATTTTGCCCAAGCATTGAGAAAGTAACTGTTATCAAATGGCTAAGGTAACACAGCATGAGATTGACACCAGAAGAGGAGGAAACTATTGGCCGGGCAGTTATGTATGTAGGTTCTGAAGACAGAGGTGGTTCTTAGAAACTAAGGACCTCATGTTCACACCAGCCATTACAATTCTCTAGAGAACCCATTGCTACTTTGTAGGCCCCGAGAGTCTGCTTCCAGTTCAAGCTTGGGCTTTATTCTCTCGTCCATTAAGAGACCAATAGTCTCATGAATGTCCCTCAACACTTAGGGCACCAAGGTAATTACATATTCTATTCATCCAATAGGAAGGAAGCTACGGAGCTGGTGGGTAAAGCCACCCTATTCTATGATGAGCAAATTAAATAGAAAAGCACCAGCCTCAAAGTTCTCCTCATCTGTGGGCTGGTTGCCACCACTGTCCCTTGTAACAAACTCAGCCTACGAGCTGTAATAAAGCAGACAGAGATAAACAAGATGGGTTTCAGCTTGAGGTGCCAGGTAGATAAAAAGTGTCTGGGGAATCATGAGATTTAGGGCCTGGTATGAAACACAGTCTAAGGCATACAGGTCTTACAAAAATAATGCTGCACAGAAGAAACCTGGAGAGGCTGGAATTAAAACGCCATGAATGGTTGTCCTCAGACCCAAGTCCAGTTACTCCCACAACATTAAGGGCATTGGATGATTGACACCAGTTGATAGACAAGGAAACTGAGCTATAGAGAATTTACGTGACTTGAGAGGCTAAAATTACATACATATATATGCCAGACAATTGAGATCAGACAAGCAATATATTTGATTTAAGAAGCCTTTATGCAAAAATGAAATGAGAGGGTAATTGGGGTGAGGGTAATGTTAGCTAGATGGAGTGGCCACTATTTATATTCCATTACAAAAAAGAACCTTAAAAACTCAGCAGCTTCAATCTATATTCTTGGGGGCTGGGAAGATGGGTCAGCGGCTAAAAGTGCTTGGTGGCAAAGCCTGCTGGCCCAAGTTTCATTCCCAAGCTGCCTACATAAGCCAAACACAAAAAGTAGTGCGGAAGTCTGGTATTGGTTTGCAGCAAGAGGCCTTGGTACACACGCACACACACACATACACACACACACACACACAGAGAATGCAAATAAATAAATTAAAATTAAAAACAAAAACTACACTCTCATGGGCTGGGGAGATGAGATGGCTCATCTAACAAAGACCTCGCCTCACAAGCATGATATTGCCCAGAACTCACATAAAAACCTGGCATGATGCATTACATTGTCATCTTGAGTGAGGAGGGAGTCACTTGAAATATCTGTTTTGTCATGATAGAATGGAAGGTCAGACTGCTTGCTGACGATTGACAAGAAACTGCCTCGGCTTCTTACAGTCAAGCACAGTCCTGTGATAAACGGCTGTCCTAACAGAGCTCATGGCTTCCTCGAGCTAGCAAGGAATTCTCTAGCAAGAAGGAGCTTTCCATAGCATAGTACAACCACGTTACCTTCGCCAAGTTCTATTGCTTAGAACCATGTCACATGCCCACTCATCTTCAGAAAGAGGGTTTCCTGAAGGGATCTTGAAGCCCACTTCAGAGTCTTTACCACAGCATGTCAGAAAAGACTAATTTGCATTTACCAACGCCTCATCTGGCCATCTTTCAATTCAACCAACCAACATTGCTATTGGTACAGAACAGATGTCACGGCTGGGGAGACAGCACATCGGGAAAGTGCTTGCCTCTTAGACGTGAGAATCTGAGTTCAGATATGTAGTACCCACATAAAAGTGCTCAGGTGGTAGATGTACCCACAAATCCCAGCTCTGGGAAGTCAAAGACAGGGAATTCCTAGGGTTCACTGGCTAGCTAATCTAGCCAAAGTGGTCCACTCTAGGTTCAGACACAGATCCTGTCTCAAAAAATGGGATGTGTGCTGGAGGGATGGCTTAGCGGTTAAGGCATTTGCCTGCAAAGCCAAAGGACCCAGGTTTGATTCCCCAGGACCCACGTTAGCCAGATGCACAAAGGAGCACACACATCTGGAGTTCATTTGCAGGCTGGAGTCCCTGGCACACCCATTCTCTCTTTCTCCCTCTTTCTCTGTCAAAATAAATTAATAAATAAAAATATAAAAAAATAAAGTGGGATGTGATAGAAAGATACCCCACATCAAGATCTGTTCTCGACACAGATGCACACAAGCAGCACACTCACCTGCACACATACACACAAACATGCATGCACATACACCACACACACATACATAGGCATTCAACAGATAGCGGAAGTCTACACAGTTCTCCAGTTAAGAGCTCAGTTGTGTTCAGAAATACTAAGGCAGAGCTGCTGGCTAGCTAAGAGACTCACTGGGTAAGGTGCAGAAAGGGCACACCACTCTCACACTCATGCACACTGATGAGTGCACACAATGAATTTCCTAAACCCAATTTTCAGTATGATCAGAAATCTTGACCCAAAAATTTGCTTTTAAGCATTTTTTCTCCACTAACTTCATATAACTCTAAGCAACAACTTTGTAATTTTATAAAACAATAACTTTAAGTGTAAGTTCTACATGGACAAATGATGCTGACATCTCCAGGCAACTGAAGGGAAACAAGAGTGTATAGTTGGAGCTGGCTGACCCCACACAGCCAAACCACTAACAATGGTGCTTTGTTGACATAGTCTGTTTTTCTTATTATTTTATTGATGGTAAACCTTACTGTATAAACATATTGTTCATACTCTCATCGGGTTATACTCTTATGCTCCCATATCACTAAGAGTCCACTAAGGAAGTTACTGGTTTTCACTGTGGAGTCATGAATGAACCAGTCACCCTCTCGGGCTGGGGGACGACAGGAGGGTGCATAGCCATGGACTGCTCCTTGCCACGCTGTAGGTCTTACAATCCTTTTGCACCCTCTTTCACATTGTTCCCCAGGCTTTGGGAGGTGAGTCATAGCTTCATTTATTTCTTAGAGACAGAGAGAGGGGGAGAGAGAGAGAGATAAAGAAAGAATGGGCACACCAGGACCTCCAGCCACTGCAAATGAACTCCAGATACATGTGCTACCATGTGCATCTGGCTTACATGGGACATGTAATGATGAGTTCTGGGTCTCCTCAGTGTTTACCACCATCACCTGAGATGAGGTTTTCCAAGTAGCACTGAGAGCAGTGCTCGTGTTTAATCTGCCCTTTTCTCCAGGACACCTCCTAGGACCTGGCAGATATGATAGAGATGGCTCACCTCTTGCTACTTTCTTTTCTTGTCATACAGATGATCTTGGTCTCCCCAGTAATTGCCAGCAACTGTAGAAAGCATATTCTCCAACCAAGACTTAGAGCAGTATGGATCAAAAGTCATTAAGGGCTGTAGAGATGGCTTACCAGTTAAGGTGCCCACCTGTGAAGCCTAAGAACAGACATTCAATCTCCAGGTCCCACGTTTAGCCAGACATAAAAGTGATGCAAGTGTGCAATGCCATGCATTCCCACAAGGGGGCGCATGCGACTGGAGTTTGTTCATAGCAGCTGAGAGGCCACTGGTGCACCCATTCTCTCTCTCTCTCTCTCTGTCTCTCTCTCTCTCTCTCTCTGTCTCTCTCAAAAAAAAAATTTTTTAACCAGTCATTTAAAAAATAAAATTAAAAATAACACCTTTGGGGCTAGAAAGATAGCTCAGCAGGTAAAGGCACCTGTTTACAAAGCCTGATGGCCTGGGCTTGATTCCCCAGTATCCATTTAAACCAGATGCACAAAGTGGTATTTACATCTGGAGTGAATAGAGCAGTGAAAAACATGGCTGAGCAAGTATCTCTGTAGTAAAGACTAGAATCTTTAGTGTATATACCCAGGAATGGTGTAGCTGGATAAAATGGTAGATCAATGTTTAGATTTTTGAGGAACCTCCATTCTGTGTCCATAGTGGTTGTACAACGTTTTCAATACCACCAACAGGGAATGAAGCTGCCTCTTTCTCCACACTCTCCCTGGCGGTTATTGTCATTTGACTTTTTGATGATCATCATTCCAACTGGAGGGAGATGGAATCTCAAATTCATTTTATTTTGCATTTCCCTGACAGCTAGAGATGTTGAACATCTTTTTAGAAGTTTATTCACTATTTGGATTTCTGTCTTTGAGAATTTTCTTTTCAGTTTCATGTCCTATTTTTTGAGTGGATTGGTTTTCTATTGTTTTTTTTTTAAGTTCTTTGTATATTCTAGAAATTATTCACCTGTTAGCCATATTGCTGGTAAAGATTTTCTCCTGTTCTATAGATTGTCTACTGACTCTGTTGATGATTTGCTTATTTGTACATGGTTTTTAATCTCACGAGTTTCCAGTGGTTGAGGGTTTGACTAATTCCTCAAGCTATTGGGGTTTTATTCAGAAAGTCTTTCCCTATGCCTGTATTTGGAATATTCTCCATATTTTTCATCTACATATTTTTGACTTCTGGGTCCTATATTGAGGCCATTAATCCATTTGGAGAGAAGTGGGTCTAAATTAATGCTTCTACATGTGGTTACCCAATTTCTCCAACACCATTTGTCAAAAATACTATCTTTTCTCCAGTGTGCATTTTGAACTTCTTTGTCAAAATCAGCTAGCTGTAGTTACTATAACTTAAACCTGGATCTTCTGTTCTATTACACATATCTATGTGTCTGTTTTTGCACCAGTACCATGCTGTTTTGATTACTATGGCTTTATAGTATATCTTGAAGTTGGGCATGTGATACCATCAATAGTATTCCTTTGAGGTACTATAGTATTCATGGTGTGGTATAATTTTACTTGAAGGTGGAGTGTTATATGTGAACGGTACATATTACAAAGCTTAAAGATAAATGAGATTATAACTAGTAAACCAGAAGACCATATAAAATAAAATCACAAAAGTATTGACTCACTCCAAAAGAAGAGTATAAAAAAATGGAACGAAAAGCAGATGGGTCAACAGAAAGCAAATAGCAAGATGATTCAATTTAAACTTAAGTATGCCAATATCATATCAAATATAAAGAATGTAAACATCCCAATGAAAAGATAGACAGATTATCACTCAAACATTTTGTTAAAATATGACTATAATCTATGAGGGGAAATGTACATAGGATATAGAGAAACAAGATAAAAAGTATGAAAATTATATACCACATTCATGTTAGTCTAAAATTTTGAATGGGCAATACTAATTTCAAAGTATATTTCAGAGATAAATTATTAGTTGGACACATAATTTCAAAAGTTAAAGGGTTAATTCATTAGTGGATATAATCTTAAGTATTTATGCTCTTTAAACAGCTTCAAGATCTATAAGTATGCTGGGGAGATTGTTCAGTAGTTACAGGTGTTTGCTTGCAAAGCCTGTTGGCTGGGTTCAATTCTACAATACTCTCATTAGACTAGATACACGAAGTGTAGCATGTGTCTGGAGTTCGTTTGCAGCAGAAGAGGCCCCAGCATACCCATTCTCATATTCCTTCTCTCAAATTAAATAAAAATATTTTTTAAACTCTATGAAGCAAAACTGACAGAACTATCATGAGAGAGAGAGAGAGAAAATTCACAATTAGAGTTGCAAATTTCAATACCCCCTTCCAATAATTTCTATAACAACAAACATAAAACTATCATAACTTAGGAAGATTTGAAGAACAGTATCAACCAGCTTGATAACAAACTGGAATTTATAAAACCTTCCACCAAGCAGTAGCAGAATGCATATTAAAAACCTATGCCTTGGGGCTGGAGAGATGGCTTAGCGGTTAAATGCTTGCCTATGAAGCCTAAGGACCCCGGTTCAAGGCTCGATTCTCCAGACCCACGTAAGCCAGATGCACAAGGGGGTGCATGCATCTGGAGTTCGTTTGCAGTGGCTGGAGGCCCTGGAGCACCCATTCTCTCTCTCTCTCTCTCTCTCTCTACCTGCCTATTTCTGTATCTCTCTCTCTCTCTCAAATAAATAAATAAATAATAAAATATTTAAAAAAAAAAAAA